>OY757012.1:168337909-168986293 GCA_963580285.1 Lucinisca nassula
ACATCACATCTTCCATCCTGAATGTCATTTTCAGTTTGGCACCATTGGACGTGGTATTTCAAGATTCAACTTGAAGATTATTTACATTCATTTTTCTATTCCAGACAAGTCTGCTATTTAGAACTTAGAAGACTGGTACACTTTTGTGTGTATAATGAAAAGGTTATTGACATTCTATTTTGAAATATTTGGTGCTCGCTTATAATATAGTAGAGATGCACTTGCAAGCTTGTGCATCATTTGACATTTGAACTCATGCAGAATATTTCACAATATAAAGGCCATAACCTATAATCATTACAGATGTCTCCTCTACTTATGTGGCAACCCGACCACCTCTACCGCTGATCACCTCAAGACAGATAGACAGGCCTAACCCCTATGTTGCTCCCAAGCAGGCTTGGCTGGAGAGTATGGACACACTGGAAGGAGAGAAGCTAGGAATAATAGACCTGCATCCTGACATATTTGGAACTCATCCAAGGTAATTTGGAACTCATATTAGATAATTTGGAACTCAACCATGATAATTTGGAAGTCAGTCAAGGTAATTTGGAACTCAACCAAGGTAATTTGGAACTCAACCTAGGTACTGTACCTTGTGAATGAGACAGGACACTTGAAGAGGGTACTGTGACCAGTGATGATACAGAATAGCCTGTGGGTCACTGGAGCCAGTTAATAGGGAGTAATTAATGAGGACATAAACCAATATTGCCTTAAGTATTTGGGCATCCATACCATACTCATCCTAAAATTTGAACAAGTAAATTAACAACTGAATGATGTGTCAAAAAATAGCTGGATAAGTGGTAAGGATGAGTAGCAAGCAGTATAGACACTGAGGTGATGCCACATTCTACTGTCTGTCCAATTAGATATAGTGAATACAGTAGAGGATATTTATTTTATTTCTTCATAAAAAACTTCTGTCGCCGGTATTGTGAGATTCACCACAATATAGGTGTCTGAAGGGGATTAAGGATAATTATCCCTCAGATATCCCCTTTACTTGCCTTGATCTAGAGCTGTGTGGTATCTAGAGCCCGATCATTGCTTTCACTTTTATTTGATGTTTTGCCTAGGATTAATCTGAAGTTCAAGGCTAACATCAGACTATGTGGATGTACATGTTGACCTGAGCCTTTGCTGGCCACTCCTGTTTCTTAATTCAAGGCATGCTGGGTATTTTTTTGCAGCAGATCCCCGACATTTTGAAATATTGCTGAATTAGAGCGGTTCGAACGAGTACCCACAACCTATGTATAGGAGCAAAAATAAGGAAAATAATGTATATATTATAGGCCCATAAAACCCCAGTTTTCTCTATCTAAAGTGGGGTTTAGGGTTGTGTGTGGGGTGTGTGTGTGTTCATTGAATCATTTCACGGACTTGTTCATGTGATGACAATGACAGACTGTTGTATTCTGTGTTTCAGATATGATATCCTGTATGAAAATATCAGATGGCAGCAGCTTTATAAAAAAATTGTAAGTTGATATATAGAAAGGATTACACTATTTCATGCTTCTTTTTATCACACTAACTATTAGCTAATGGTGCCATTTTTGTCACACCTGCTTTTAGCATGATTGGATATAGGGATTCAAATTCCCATCCTTATTTTTTGCTCCGCCATTTGAAGAATGGTGTGGAAAGGGCTTATAGCGTTATCCATGTCCATCCATCCAACCATCTCCATCTGTATCCAGGACTATGTCTGAGATGGCGTTGGCAATTTGTGTTTAAGTTTTCTTAATTGGACTACCAGGCGGGGTCGTCTGTGTCCTTTGAAATATTTCTAATTCTTTTCATTTTCTTTTTGCTCCACATTTACCCTAAATAATCAGACTCATCAACTCCTTACCTTACTGGTTCTAAACTTTGAACAAGTACAACTTATTGCACATTGTTGTGACAGAAGGAAGGTGAATGAGTGGCAAATAGTGTAGACCCTGATGAGACACCACATTGTGCAGCATCTTATCTGGGTTTACACTTTTTACTCAGGTCTATCAGTCTGAATACATATGATAATATGGTATGATTGTTTGTCTATTCTTGTGTTTGTTGGTTAATCCAGCTGTCAGTCACATTGGGACAGCTATTTACATTTGCAAGAACCCTAGAGTTCAGCCAATGTGAATTTCTTTTTCTCAAGGACTGTAAGAACTTCATGAAAGATTTATAGCACAAACTTGCATTTAGGGATAGCAGCTTTAATGCAACCATCTGTATTTGATCTTGACCTACAGATCTTTTTGACTTTGTGAAAAGTAGCATCAACCCAAATGTTCAAGTTCATTTCTAAAGAAGTGTAAGAGCTACATTAATGATACAGTAAATATCCTAAATTTTGGACATCTTAAGAACTTGCTGTAATTCTTCCTAAATTTTTGACAAATTTGTTTCACGACCCAGCAAGTTGGAGTTGCAAACAGTGTAGACACTGATCAGACTGCTCCTTCAGGAGCAGTCTGATCTGGGTCTGGACTGTTTGCTTAGGCCTATCTGTCCTAATATTTGGGATCATTACAGAACTTGGTAAAAACTTATATCTAGGGATGGCAACTTAATAATGTTTGACCTAGACCTACATTTCATGGTTCACTGATGTTGTGAAATAATGCATCAGCCCCAGTATGAACACTATTGTTCAAGTCCATTTCTCAAGAGAAGTATAAATATGCTATAAACTTGCATCTTGGGATACCAACTTAAATGCAGACATCCCATTTTGACATTGGCCTATATTTTATGGTTCACCGATTTTGTGAAATATTTGTTTCCGAGAAGCATAAGAATACCATAAATGTTCCTTGTTCAAACCTGAAAGTGTGAGTATCTGAAACTACAGTGTCAGATGGCAGCTTGGGTGCAGGTTTCTGATTTTGACCATGACCTATTTATTTTCTGGTTTACTGACTTTGTGAAATGACAGATTATCCAGCATTGAGTATTTGCATATGCTCAAAGTGCACTAGTCATTTGTAACCCCCCCCCCCTCCCACCCCACCTACGGGGATGGGTGGGGGATAGCGGGGCTAATGAGCAGGGTAGTTACCCTCTTTGTTCCCCCGCAGTGCCGGGTTAATGCAGGGGTTTTGATATTATGCAAACATACCCCAGTGGAATTAACAATTATAAACAGCGGGGCAATGACATTCAGGAGGTCCCCCGCAGTGCAGGGCTTCTAGCAGGGTTGTGAATCCCCGTAGGTGTGGGGGTGGGGCAATGGTGACAAATGACTGGTACATAGTGTTCAAGTCCATTTCTCAATACCGGGAAGAGTTAAAGCAATGATACATCTAGGGATATGTACCTGAACACAGATTTGGGATTTAACTACTCTTTATCACACTTATCTCTAGAAAAGGTGCTTTTTTTCATCCAAAAAAGTACTGTCGTATAGGCGCCCGGTTTTCCGTCCGTTCCTTCGTCCATTCGTCAGTCCATTTGTCAAGGCGTCAACATTTGCGACCCCCCTAGCGTTTACCCAAAGGTTCAAGTTTATTTCTCAAGAACTATAAGAGCTTCATTAATGATACTTGGTACAAACTTGTGTCAGGGGATGACAACTTACATGCAAGCATCCATATTTGACCTCGACCTACATTTCATGGTTCACTGACTTTGTAAAATATTGCGACCACCCTAGCGTTTACCCTAATGGTCAAGTTTATTTCTCAAAAACTATAAGAGCTTCTTTAATGATATTTGGTGCAAACCTGAATCTGGGGATGGCAACTTAAATGCAAGCATCCATATTTGACCTTGACCTAAATTTCATGGTTCACTGACTTTGTAAAATATTGCGACCATCCTAGCGTTCACCCTAATGGTCAAGTTTATTTCTCAAAAACTATAAGAGCTTCTTTAATGATATTTGGTGCAAACCTGAATCTGGGGATGGCAACTTAAATGCAAGCATCCATATTTGACCTTGACCTAAATTTCATGGTTCACTGGCTTTGTAAAGTATTGCGACCACCCTAGCATTCACCCCTCATGGTTAAGTTCATTTCTCAAGAATTATTAGAGCTTCATTAATGATACTTAGTACAAGCTTGCATTTGAGAATGGAATCTTTGTGCAAGCATCTATATTTGACCTTGACCTACATATCATGGTTCGATGACTTTGCGCCCCCACAGGCGCGACATAGCCTTCGGCGGAATTCTTGTTATTATTTCTGCATGAAAACATATGTAGTGGATATTCATTAGAATCGCCTGGGTGAGTTTTAATGAGTACCCACAATGTAGGTTTTCATGTGTAAATAAGAAAAGTAACATGCGGCTACCCCCTCTGAATTTGGATGTGTCCATTATTTTAACCCTTGTCCTGCTGAGCCCCGGATATGCATTATTTTCCAAACAATAAAGATCCAGATCAGATGGCTTCTGACGAAGCCATCTGATCAGGATCTACATTGTTTGCCAGTCAGATTGTGAATTTGTTGCAATAATTTGCATCAAATGATTTGATTGGTTGATAATCGGTAGTGGGAGTGGCATATATGAATATTCAACAGGACAAGGGTTAAATAAGGGGTTAAGTCTATATCATTTAAGTGATAGCAAGCAGTGTAGATGCAGATTAGATGGCTCATAATGGTGCATAGGTATCTGTCTACTGGTCAACAGAGTTAAGATATATCTCTCACATCTGTACATTTCCAGGATTATAGGAAGTGTCTGACACGAGCAGAGGTGAAGGGAGGAGGGAGGAAACCCTGGCCACAGAAGGGGATGGGAAGACACAGAGCTGGGAGTATAAGAGCCCCACAGTGGAAAGGAGGTATTGGCAAATGAAGACAGTCAAATTTCATTTTGTTGGGTGATGTAAGAGTGCTGTGTCTCTTTTAGTAAACAGGCTTTCAACTGATAATGGCTTATGGTTGGGCCTTTATAGGAATCAGGGATAGAGGGCAGGGGCCAGTTGTTCAAAACTAACGACATCGTTAGTTAACGTATCGTTAAATCTTTGATCATTAAATATGGCAAATATGCTGAAATTTTTGCTGAAAAAATGTGAGCAGCTTTTGCGGATGCAAAAGCTGCTAAATGTGAGCAGCTTTTGCGGATGCAAAAGCTGCTCACATTTTTTCAGCAAAAATACCAAAATTTACGATATTGTACTTGCTAGAAGAGTTAACAATATGACCACTAACGAGCTCGTTAAGCTAACAATGCTTTGAACAACTGGCCCCAGATGTTTTATCTCTTCTGTCTCTCCAATTTTTCTTTTTCCTTATACTTCTTTTTCATCACAAATATTCAATATTTCAAGGCTTTTATGTTTTTTGTGATATCCTAAATATGGTTCAATTAGAACACAACTGAATACCAAAACATTTTGATATATACTGAGTCAAAAAAGTAACTATACCAACTTCCGGGTGAAACTTACAAAATATCAGATAGCTAATGAGTTAAATATGGCTGTAGGCATGGGAATCGGACGTTTAGCTAGAGAATGCTCAAACTTGTATTTGCCCAGACCTTTCTATCCAAGAGTTGTCTTGCAATATGTGCCTAGAACGATTTTGGAAGAAATGGGCATTGCGCATGCGTAGATAATCTCTTTTGTGTCTATGATAGAAGACATTATCCTCTGAACATCGGATAACACTTTAATTTTACAATATTTCGTGATCTAGCATTATAAGCAAGGTTTTAATTTGTGAAATTCTCAGATTATCTCCCTTGCAATTAAAAATATAGCAATTTTCGAACTATTCTTATTCTTATACCTGTCAATCAATTTCTGCCATTTTTAAATAAAACGCCTTGTTTCCACCAATGCTGTTCATTGAGATGGTAAATAATGCAGAAAATTCATGTAGCATGTAGCACTACCGATTGCGATTTTCTATGGAGTTTCCAATGAAAGCAGCATTTGATACAACTTCTAATAATCGGAGGTCAATACGTGATCCCCTGTTTCTCGTAGCCTATGTAACTAAAGTTCCTAATCTTTTGTGAATCGACGCAAAGGGTATCTAATGAAATGTAACATGTATCAAATTTTAGAAATCTGGGATAAGGTGAGTTTTTTATGATGTTAAATCATAGCACTTTTCATGATTTTCTCTGCGAAAATGATATAGTGACCCCTTGGGTGTTTAGAGCAATACTTTACCATAATGGGTTTAAGTAAACAAAAACAAATGGAGCTTTTGCACAGAAAAATGTGTCCTATTACCAAAACATAACAAATTTTGTATTGTTTTCATCTGTAGTAACTATGGCAATAGAAGCAATTTTAGGTATAGGAACTTTTTTGACTGGGTATATGAGCAATGTCATGAGGAAATCTTTTTTTGGGGTTTGCAGTCAGATAAAACGCAAACCAGCCTACTCAACTCAATAGTTTTGAACTACTGATTCATAGAAGTGAAGTATAATGTGTTCTTCCGATTATTTTTATTATTTTTGTTGAAACCATTTTTTTGCGGCACAAGTAGAAAACTTCTTACTAAGCCTCTCTCACAGTCACACAGAATCTGTTTGTGGAACATTAACATATGTGTGTGTGCGTTTGATTTTTATGTCTCACCAACAGCTATGGTCATATGGAGACGGGACCTCATTTAAAGACTCATCCGAAAGTCTGCAGAAGCCCGGGATCAAACCCACGACCCCTGGTTTATGAGGCGAGTAGCTTAACCACTGCACCATGGTGGCTTCTAGGAACATTAAAGTAAGAATAAAGTTTACCGAGTACAAAAAAGGAAAATGCCATAACAAGCATCTTAAAAGGACTGTTGACATATTTGCTAATGCATGATGTTTGGTGAATTATGTTCTGGTTGCTCTGTATATTAGGCTACAGCTTCTGAAACATCATTTACAAATTACATCAAAATGTGCTTAAATTATCCACACCACTTACTTCTTTACGCTGCTATAGCTCATAAACTGACTCGGTAGTCAACGACTTTTTATGCCCCCGCATCAGATGATGCCAGGGACATATAGTTTTTCGGTTTTCCATACATGTATCTGTGGGTACGTGCGTAACTGCGTCCGAATGTACGTCCATCTGTACGAATGTATGTAGGTACGTACGTAATCCTGTTTATTATAGACTCCGGTAAGGTTTTTGTACCAGGTAGAGCCTGAACTTCTTAGAGATTATATTTTCCAAACCATGTGGTGGATTTGGTTCATATTTGGGATGATGATAGATATAGGTCCAAAGTTTTATTCAGCAGTACCCAACCCATGCCTATGGCCTCAAGGTCAAGGTCATGGACTTAGAAATTTTTAATGTTTAAGACTCAGGTTAAGGTATTTGTACTATGTAGAATCTTACTATTTAAGAGCTCATATCTTTAAAAGTATAAGACTGGTTTGGTTCATATTTGATATGATGGTATATATAGGTGCAAAGTTTTATTCTGCAATATGTTATGCCTATCTCCTCAATGTCAAGGTCATAGACTTAGGAGTCAGGTTAAGCTATTTGTACCAGGTAAAACCTTACTATTTAAGAGATTATATCTTCCAAAGTATATAATGGATTTGATTCATAATTGGTGTGATGATAGATATAGGTGCAAACTTTTATTCAGCGATACCCCCACTCATGCCTTTGATCTCAAGGTCAAGGTCACAGACTTAGAAGAAATTGTTAATGTTTAAGAAACAGGTTAAGATATTTGTACCAGTTAGAACCTGAACTTTTACAATTGATTTGATTCATAGTTTGTACGATGATAGATGTCGCATCAAAGATTCATTCAGCAATACCCCTGCCCATGTCCATGACCTCAAGGTAAATGTCACAGACTTAGAAATGTTTAATGTTAAAGTTTTCAAAGAGTTAGTAATTCCAAACCATAGGAGGATTTGGTTTATATTTGCTATGATGATAGATACAGGTCCAGTGTTTTATTTGGTAATACTCCCACACATGCCTAAGACCTCAAGGTCAAGGTCACCCACTTAGAAATTTTTAAAATTGTTTTTTTTCAAGAGTTCATATTTTCCAAACCGTATGATGGATTGTGTTTATATTTGGTGTTATGATAGATAAAGCTCCAAAGTGATATCCAGCAGCACCCCCTACCAATGAACATGGCCTCTAGGTCAAGGTCACAGACATAGAAATTTTCAAATTTAAGTATGTTAATAGCTTATATTTTCCAAACTTTATAATGGATTTGCTTCATATTTGGTATGACAATAGTTGCAGGTCCGAAGTTTCATTCAGCCATACCCCCCCCCCCCCCCACCCCTGAACTCAAGGTCAAGGTCACAGTCATAGAAATTTTATGTTATGTCTTTTGAGAGCTCATATTTCCTGAACCATTTCATGGATTTGCTTCATATTTGGAATGATGATAGATATAGGTCAAAAGTTTCATTCAGCCATAACCCCGCCCCTGCCCCTTGACCTTGAGGTCAAGGTTGCAGACTTAGAAATGTTTAATGTTAACATTTTTAAGAGCTCATATTTTCCAAACCATTTGATGGATTGAGTTCCTATTTGGTATGATGATAGTTATTTTTACAAGGTTTAATCAGCAATACACCAATCTTTGCCAGTGACCCCAAGGACACTTTTCCAGGCGAGTTATATAGCCCGTGACATGTTTTATTGTAAAATGAGTTTATGTTGTGGGGTGCGGGGGGTGCGGTAGGTCCCTGGGGGGGGGGGGGGGCATCTGTGTCATATTGACACATTTCTAGTTTCATCTCATTTTTATCAACAATTCTTTGGGCCAGTATGTTTTCTATTGGCCATAAGCTTGAAATTTTGGCGATTTTCATCAGAGTCCCATTGCTTTCTATACAAATGAGATTGAACTCTGTATCGGGTAACATATCATTTTTATTGCATGTTTCGATGCAGAACGTTGAGATATACTCACATGCAAAATTTTAAAAAATTCCATGGGAAAGCCCATTTACGTATTCCTTACCTGAAGAAATGCTAGGTCTGTAGTTGAGGAGAGGATAGATTAAGCAATGTTGTACTGAGTGAGTGAGTGTTTGAGTTTTACGTCCCACCAACAGCTAAGGTCATACGGTGACGGGACCTCGGTTTAAAGACTCATCCGAAAGTCTGGAGAAGTCCGGGATCGATCCTGCGACCCCTGGTTTACAAGGCGAGTAGCGTAACCATTACACCACGGAGGCTTCTAATGTTGTACTGAAGGGAATCTTGCCTTATATATATTATTAGTTCATTTAAACATGTAGGGGTGTCATATTTAGTTTTTTTTAGAAATTCCTTCAGGAAAGTAGCTTATTTTTTTTTTTTTTTTTTTTTACAAACAATGAAGGCCCTGGTCAGATGCATATTTTGCAGCATCTGATCAGGACATTCATTTGTTTGCCAATGTTTCAATTTTTGGATATCCTGTATAAAAAAGGCTAAGGTGTCGAAACATTGGGACACTTTATCCAGTTCAGTATAAATGGCTGTAAAAGTAGGGTATAATATTTGATGATGTGTTGTAATTCTTTGAGCAGAATGGCCTACAGTTTGAAACTGGCTCAAACTACTTGTTTGGTTGATAAAAAATTACGGTACTTACAGTTCCAATTTTGCGGTACTTTTACCTGACATTGAGATGACATGACATCTCAAGCCTTGCCACCCAATGAAACCAGAAGGGTTTATATGCATGGGCACAGTCTGACTCGCACCACTTTTCCTGGGCAGACTTAGAACCTCAAAGCGATTTACCAGTACTCGCGTGCAGTCGGTGTCAGCTCTGCGTGGAAGCATCATGCAGCCCAATCTATTTCTTCAAGCCCCGATGGACGGGGGTCAAAAACACAAGAAAGTGGGAGCATGATAGCTGTTTAACTGTTTTTATCATATGACGTTGCGCCTGAGAATGTAATATCATGTAATAAATTTGGTAATCAACTAGTGGATTAAATATGCGAATTAGTTAGATACACCCCAGTATGTTACATGTATGACGTCCTTAATGATGTTGGGTTCACTAATGGCAGAATATTGACATTTTTGTTAAACAATCGTGAATAAAATGCATTTTAAATGTCATATGATAAATAGAATCTTGCGTTCTTGTTCATGTACTATCAAATTTGTTAAATTTGTTGAGGAAAAGGAATAAAATGCTCGGCTGTCCTCAACTTGTTTAATAATTTCAATAATACATGTACATGAACACGCATGTAAGATCCTCTATGTAAAACTTACATAATGATTTACAGGTGGAATGTCACATGGTCCTAGGGGACCTAGATCATTTTTCTACATGTTGTCAAACTCAAAGAGACAGCTAGGACTTAGAATAGCACTCACAGTGAAATATGCACAGGTACCATTTTATTATATTTGTTGATACATCTTGACATAGAGCACTTTGAAATTTAAAAGATTTTCTGGTAGATCATTCTGTACGATAACACACCTATGTGCTAAAATGGCATCTTCCTTATCTCAAGAACAAGCATTATTATGATGGAAATGTCCAATATTTTTCTTACGTTAAGCTAAATATAGATTGTTGGTGCTTGTAAACGTGGAGAAACTTACAAGTACCCACAATCTGATTTTGAGCAAAAGTAAAGAAAAATAATGTATACCCCTGTGAACCCCAGTTTTCACTATATAAAGTGGGGATTAAAGGGGTGTTTATGACACAGACTTGTCAAGGTGAATGTTTATATTTTATCTTGAAAATGTATACTGTGTGTACTCATTAGAATCGTCTTGTTAAGGTATTTTTTTATGAGTTTATACAGCAAACCTTTATTTTAGTTAAAGATCCCATTGATGCCGCTTGACCTAGCAATATGACTTTCCATTAGTGGGTCAATCTACCCTTCTCAAACAAATTTTTCATGGTCCAACAGGTGTTAGTCATTGAAGTTCTGCAAAAAATATTAGCTTTGCTGGAGACAGCCATTCTCATGGGCACAGGTGTTCAAAGCATGGTTAGCTTAAAGAGCTTGTAAGAGGTCAAAACGTTAGCTTTTCTGGCATAAAGCAAAAATACCTAATAAAGTAGTATTTTTGCTGAAAAAATATGAGAAGCTTTTACATTTGCAAAGCTCCTCACATTTTTTTTCTGCAAAATCATCAGTATTTTTTTGCCAAATTAAATGATCAAAGCTATAGCAATATGTTTTGAACAACTGGCCCATGCTCTTTTTGATGTCATAGACTGTGTCTATATTTGTCTAGGAAGCACTTTTCTCTGAGACATGGTCACAATCCTTTGTGGTTGACATTGACTCCTATATAGAGAATACCAAGATATAGTCTTCTGAAGCCAGACAAGAGTGCATAGCTCCAGACACAGATATGCAATAAAGATATCTGACCCATAAAATGCCAATCACAACAATTGTCCTCTGCTTTGTCGTCTGCCGGTTACTTTAAAAGACATTTTTGCAAACAGTGTGGACTCTGCTCAGACTGGTCCTGTAGGAGCAGTCTGATCATGGTCCACACTGTTTGCATGTATGAAAAAAATATTTCTAAAAAGTTTGTCGTCTGCCGGGTACTTTAAAAGTCATTTTTGCAAACAGTGTGGACCCAGATCAGACTGCTCCTCTAGGACCAGTGTGCCTGTATAAAAAAATATTTCTAAAAAGTTTGCAAGAAAATTCATCAGAAGACATTAGCAGACGACATTTTCAGATGTAGTTTTTCTCAGCATCTTAACCCTTGTCCTGCTAACTCTGGATATGCCTTATCTTTGAAACAATGTAGATCCAGATCAGATGGCTTCTGACGAAGCCATCTGATCAGGATCTACATTGTTTGCCATTCAGATTGTGACTTTGTTGCAATAATTTGCATCAAGTAATCTGATTGGTTGATAATCGGTAGTGGGTGTGGCATATATAAATATTCAGCAGGACAAGGGTTAACCCTTATCTTGCTGTTCACGACAACCCCTATCTTTGCAAACAGTGTAGATCCAGATCAGATGGCTTCTGAAGAAGCCATCTGATCATTCAGAAGCCATCTGATCAGGATCTGCACTGTTTGGCATTCAGTTAACGAATTTGTAGCAATAAATAACATCAAGTAATTTGATTGGTTGATAGACAGAAATGGGAGTGGCTTAAATGAATATTCAGCAGGACAAGAATTAAGGGTAATGGATAATTTTCCTTATTTCTTGTTGGACACATAATTTATTATGTTGTGAATACAGTAGAACTTCGATTGCTCGAAAACCGATGGCTCGTTTACCATGGCTGAGTCGAACCAGTTCTCGAGTCCCTAGCGAAATCCTCTACATAAGAAATAATAATAATAATAATAATAATCAACCTTATTTATAGAGGGTAACACATTTAGTACTAGTACTAATCTTCCATGTGGCCCTCTTTTCCTGGGTAGGAACCAGTACTAAGCAATTTGGATAAAGTTTCTTGCTCAAGGAAACAACACATGGTGCTTGCGAGGATCGAACCGGCTACCTCTCGATCTCAAATCCGATGCTTTACCACTGCACCACAGCGCTCCACATAAATAGTGGGGGATAATTAAGGAGATTTTAGTCTTTTATCTTGCAAATGTATGCTGTGTGTACACAGCATACATTTTCATTATAAAACACGGGAAAGATGTCTAAAAGTATCTCGTTATGCCTCCTGACAGTTAGCTCAGTGGCTCGAACTACCCCTGTCTCGAACAGTTTTTCGAGGTCCCAAAGGTGTTCGAGCCATTGAAGTTCGACTGTACTTGTTATACTGTAATGATTCTAACTCTTGTCTTGCTGAATATTCATTTAAGCCACACCCATTTCTGTCTATCAACCAATCAAATTACTTGATGTAATTTATTGCTACAAATACATAAAATGAATGCCAAACAGTGTAGATCCTTATCAGATGGCTTCTTCAGAAGCCATCTGATCTGGATCTACACTGTGTGCGAAGATAGGGGTTGTCGTGAACAGCAAGATAAGGGCTAAGTATTGGGACAGATAGGCCTAACAAACAGAGCAGACCCAGATCAGACAGCTACGGTCTACACTGTTTGCCATTCTGTCTACAACTTTTGGACTCCTTGCTGGATCATGAAACAAATTTGTTAAAATTTTAGGAGAATTACTGCAAGTCCTCAAGGTGTCTGAATTTTTAGGATTTTTATGTTAATCACCTCAACATATGTTTTAATGGAGAAATGAGAAATCCTAATATTATCCTTGTTATCCATTCCTATCTGGGGCTATTGAATGGCAAGGAATTACAGTAAAACCTGTCTTAGTGGCCACCTCTATAAAGCAAGCACCCTGTCTTAAGCAAACATGCATTTGGTTCCCAAAAAAAGGCAAAAAAATGCATTGAATTTCACCTGTATTAAGCAAGCACTTGTCTTAAACAAGCACATTTTGGATATCCCTTAGGTGCTTGCTTAATACAGGTTGAACTGAATCTGTGTTTTTTTTATATTCTCTGTGATTAAGTGGATCAAAATATTTTGATATTAGAAGTTCTATGTTTCTCAATTTATCATGCATCGATTTGCAGCTATGTTTTGGGCTTTTAATGTCTGATAAACAGACAGCTGCTTTTTCTTGAACAGTTTGATGTCTCATTGATTCAGTGACATCAAGCAATCAATGAAGCATTGACATTCTTTTCAGCATAACTGTATATTGAGTGATACATGTAAAGTCGAACTTCAGTGGCTCGAACACCTTTGGGACCATGAAAATCTGTTCGAGACAGGGGCAGTTCGAGCCACTGAGGGCTACTACCAGGAGGCATAACGACATACTTCAGGACATCTTTTTATGTGTTCTATAATGAAAAATGTATGCTGTGTGTACTCATTATAATCGCCTCATCGAGGCGATTCTAATGAGTTCACACAGCATACATTTGCAAGATAAAAGACGAAAATATCCTAATTTTTACTCTCCATATTTTTACGTACAGAAATTCCCTAGGGACTCAAGAACGGGTTCGACTCAGCCATGGTAAACGAGCCATCGGTGTTCGAGCCATCAAAGTTCTCCTGTACATTGTAAATACAGAGAAACACTGTACATGTACACTGCAACTACATATTCATTATAGTTTTGACAGGCATCCGTGGCCTAATAGGTAAGAGCGCTGACTCTTATTATTAGGTCTATCACCACTGTGGTTTGCATGTGCCTTGCTCAGGCAACATGCAAGATGCCAAATTCTGTAACAGAAGGTCAGGTGCTTTTTCTCTGAATACTCCAGTTTCTGGCCACTTCGGATTAACTATTGGCTCAAACTAAGTGAAAAAAGTACATTATGGTTTCTTTATAACCTATTGTTGGGGTCTTAAGTTGAAACCATAAAGATGTATATATTGCATAGAAAAATGAAACTTTACAGTCATTTTTCAATATAATCTATACATTTTTGGGATCCGTATTTAAATTGTTTTGTATCCAAATCATGTTATGTTGAAGATTGTATTGAGAGGCTCATGTAAGATTGGTAAAATTTGTGCAAGTACAGTGGTGCTTAAACTGTTGTTATACCAGTTAATGTTATCATGCTGTTAGCTAGTAGAAGTTGCATGATGAAATTTACCATGTCTTTCAGAATGACCTTCACATTGTGGATTCACTGGAAATACCTAGCGATGAACCAGAGGTAAAATTTTGTCACCATAGTTACTCTGAATATTCAAATAACTTGTATTCAAATAACTTTTATCGGCCTCCCCACATCGGGGTTGAAGAAATCGATGGGCTGCATAATGCTTCCACACAGAACTGAAACCGGCCGCATATGAGTACTGGTAAACTGCTTAGAGTCTCTAAGCCTGCCCAGGCAAAGCAGTGCGAGTCTTATGCTTATAAACCCTGTTGGTTTCTTTGGGGGACAGGGCTTGAACTGTCATTTCATCTTAGTGTCAGGTAAAAGTCTGACAAAATTGGAAGCAATGTCTCCAAAATGACCTATTCCGTGTTGACAATCTAAACTGGTCTTTTAGCTGATTAGCTGATAATTTTAAGAAGAATGGATATTGACAACCTGACATATTTTCCACTCTTTTAACAAGGGGAAACAACTTTTATGTCATCCTGGCTGCCTTCCAGTGAAATGATCCCTTCCAAAAAGGGTTTTGTTCTTAGAAGAAAGAATTTGATCCTAAGGAGCAAATTCTTTCCTCAAAGAGCAAACCCCAATTGATAGGGAAAAAAAAAACATTTGTGAAGGAAATGTATTCCTTGAATATGTATTCATACCCCTTAAGTAGATTTTGATGTCCAGGAATGTATCCAAAAATGTTTGTTGAATTGAAAACAACACTTTCCCAGATCAGTCTGTTGCTTACGGGACGTATCTAACTAATTTGCATATTTAATCCACTAGTGGATTATCGAATATAATACATGGCGTTATTACACCCGCAGATATGATAAATAAATTTCTAAAATAATTGAAGCTGACAGCCCTGACTTGTGCTGTATATAATGGGTTGGGGGTTGGGGGAGATGCCATTCAGTACATAATGTAAAAAAAATGTGTAATGAAGGGAAACAATTGAGTACAATAGCCATAGTCACAAGAAAACCTGTCTCTGAGATTTATGACCAGGTGAGATACAAACTGACCTGCTCAGCCACACAGACTAGCAAGAGTCTTGAAATTTTATATCTACAGTCAACCTTCAATGGCTCGAACACCTTTGGTACCATGAAAATCTGTTCGAAACAAGGGTAGTTCGAGCTACTGAGGGTTACTGCCAGAAGCCATACAGAGATAATTTTAGGTCTTTTTTTTAGCTCACCTGTCACATAGTGACAAGGTGAGCTTTTGTGATCACATTTTGTCCGTCGTCCGTGCGTGCGTCAGTGCGTGCGTAAACAATTTCTTGTCCGCACGATAGCATCTTCATTTATGATTTGATTTTAATCAGACTTGCACACAACTTGTACCACCATGAGATCTCGGTTCCTTTCTTGAACCAGCCATATCCCATCATGTGTTACGGAGTTACAGCCCCTGAAAGGGCAAAAATTGCCTATTTTGGTCTTGTCGGCACGATAGCATCTTCATTTATGATTTGATTTTAACCAGACTTGCACACAATTTGTACCACCATGAGATCTCGGTTCCTTTCTCGAACCAGCCATATCCCATCATGTGTTACGGAGTTACGGCCCCTGAAAGGGCAAAAATTGCCTATTTTGGTCTTGTCTGCATGATAGATGTTTCATTTATGATTTGATTTTAACTAAACTTGCACACAATTTGTACCACCACAAAATCTCGGTCAAGTTCGAATATGGGTCATGTCGGATCAAAAAGTAGGTCAGTAGGTCAAATCAGAAAAAAAACCTTGTGAAGACACGAGAGGCCACAGTTTTGGTCCGATCTTCATCAAACTTGCCCAGAATGATCATCTTGACAATATATCAGTCAAGTTCAAATATGGGTGTTGTCGGGTCAAAAAGTAGGTCAGAAGGTCAAATCATAGAAAAAATTTCTGAACACACTAGAGGCCACAATTTATGTCCAATCATCATCAGACTTGCTCAGAATGATCATCTTGACAATATCTTGGTCACATTCGAATATGAGTCGTTCCGGGTCAAAAAGTAGGTCAGTAGGTCAAACCATAGAAAAACCTTGTGAATACACTAGAGGCCGCGGTTTTTGTCCAATCATTGTCAAACTTGCCCTGAATGATCATCTTGACAATATCTCGGTCAGGTTTGAATACGGGTCATGTCGGGTCAAAAAGTAGGTCAGAAGGTCAAATCATAGAAAAACCTTGTGAACACACTAGAGGCCTCAGTTTTGGTCCGATCATCATCAGACTTGCCCAGAATGATCATTTTGACAATATCTCGGTCAAGATCTAATATGGGTTATGTCGGGTCACAAAGTAGGTCAGTAGGTCAAATCATAGAAAAACCTTGTGAATACACTAGAGGCCACAGTTTTGGTCTGATCATCATGAAACTTGCTCAGAATGATTATCTTGAGAATTTTTCTGTCAAGTTTGAATATGGGTCATATAGGGTCAAAAAGTAGGTCAGTAGGTCAAATCAGAGAAAAACCGTGTGAACACACTAGAGGCCACAGTTTTGGTCCAATCATTATCAAACTTGCCCTGAGTAATCATCTTGACAATATCTCGGTCAGGTTTGAATACGGGTCATGTCGGGTCAAAAAGTAGGTCAGTAGGTCAAATCATAGAAAAACCTTGTGAACAGACTAGAGGCCTCAGTTTTGGTCCGATCATCATCAGACTTGCCCAGAATGATCATTTTGACAATATCTCGGTCAAGTTCAAATATGGGTTATGTCGGGTCACAAAGTAGGTCAGTAGGTCAAATCATAGAAAAACCATGTGAATACACTAGAGGCCACAGTTTTGGTCTGATCATCATGAAACTTGCTCAGAATGATTATCTTGAGAATTTCTCTGTCAAGTATGAATATTGGTCAGTTGGTCAAATCAGAGAAAAACCTTGTGAACACACTAGAGGCCACAGTTTTTGTCAAATCATCATCAAACTTGCCCATAATGATCATCTTGCCAATATCCGGGTCGAGTTTGAATACGGGTCATGTCGGGTCAAAAAGTAGGTCAGTAGGTCAAATCATAGAAAAAGCTTGTGAACACTTTAGAGGCCACAGTTTTGGTTCGATCATCATCAAACTTGCCCAGAATGATCATCTTGAAAATATCTCAGTCAAGTTCAAATATGGGTCATGTTGGGTCAAAAAGTAGGTCAGGTCAAATCATAAAAAAACCCTCTGAACACACTGGCGGCTACAGTTTTCGTCCGATCATCATCAAACTTGCTCAAAATGATCATTTGACAATATCTCGGTTAATTTCGAATATGGGTCATGTCTGGTCAATATGTAGGTCAGTGGGTGAGATTGTTGAAAAACCTTGTGAACACACTAGAGGCCCAACTTTTGGTCCGATCATCATCAAACTTGCTCAGAATGATCATCTTGACAATATCTGTGTCGAGTTTGAATATGGGTCATGTCGGGTCAGAAACTAGGTCAGCAGGTCAAATCATATAAAAACGTTTTGAACACTCTAAGAGGCCACAGTTTTAGTCAAATCTTCATAAAACTTGCTCAGAATGATCATCTGGACAATATCTCAGTTAAGTTCGAATATGGGTCATGTCAAATCAAAAAGTAGATCAGTAGGTAATTTTGTCAAAACTTTTGAACCGTTTGAGATAGAGCCTTCATATTTGGCATGTAGGTTCCTTCTGACAAGGGCTTCCCACTCATGAAGATTTGACCTGTGACCTTGACCTGTGACTTACTTTATCATACGTTTTGAACCATATGAGATAGAGCCTTCATATTTGGCATGCATGTTCCTTGTGACAGGGTTTTCTTAGTCATTCAAAACTTTTGACCCATGACCTTGACCTACTTTGTCATAACTTTTAAAAGCATTTGAGATACAGCCTTCATATTTAGCATGTAGGTTCCTTGCGACAATGTTGCTTAGATGATCCTCTACCTAAAAGACTAAAACAATCCCACTCGGATGAACAATATTTTTCTATTTTTACCTCCGGTGGCCATTTTGGCCACCGGAGGTAAAAATAGAAAAATATTGTAAATTTGATTCAAACGGAAACTCCCCCTAAACCCTAAGGCCAATTTGATTCAAAGTTCCCAGGAATGTTGCCTAGGTTACTCCCTACCAAATAAGCTAAAATCACTATGCTGATGAACAAGATGGCCACATGAGCTAAAAATAGAATGAACTCGAGACAGTGACACACAGGTGAGCGAACCAGGGCCCTCTGGGCCCTCTTGTTTGTGTTCTATGATATGAATGTATTCTATGTGTACTCATTAAAATTGCCTCATTGAGGTGATTCTAATGAGTACACACTGCATACATTTGTGAAATAAAAGACAAAAAATATCCTAAATTTTTCCTCACTATTTCTTATGTAGAGAAATTCCCTAGGGATTCAAGAACGGGTTCTACTCAGATATGGTAAACGAGCCATCGATGATAATGCTATTGAAGTTCTACTGTAGTAACCTTAGGTATTGTACTAGGAACATAGCAACCTTCTATATGCTGAACAGACTGCGTACTGATTTTCACCTACAGTAGAACTTTGATTGGCTCGAACACCGATGGCTCGTTTACCATGGATGTGTCGAACCCATTCTTGAGCCCCTAGCGAAATCCTCTACATAAGAAATAGTGGGGGATAATTAAGGAGATTTTAGTCTTTTATCTTGCAAATGTATGCTGTGTGCACTCATTAGAATCGCCTCGATGAGGCGATTCTAATGAGTACACACAGCATACATTTTTCATTATAGAACACAGAAAAAGATGTCCAAAAGTATCTCGAACAGATTTTCATGGTCCCAAACGTGTTCGAGCCATTGAAGTCCGACTGTATTTTGTTCTCAAATGGCATAAAACAGGTTTTCTCATGAGGTACCTAACATGCTGTTCTTCTTTTCCTTTCAGTACATCCAAGATCTTGTAGACACTAGATATTGGGGCTTCTCTGCATTATTTGTAGATGAGTAAGTACGATGAAACTTTGATGGCTCTTTTATCATGACTGTTTTGAACTCACTCTTCAGTCCGTAGGAAAAAATTTACCATATCTGCAGATTTGGCGTATTTGGGACAATTAATCCCCCGCCGCAAAGCGGAGCAGGGATTATAGGAATGGCCTTCGTCTGTCCGTCCGCTCCGTCTGCCCCATCTTGTCTGTCCATAACACTTTCTGGCCGCTCCATATCTCCTGTCGGGCCTCCGTGGCCTAATGGATAAGAGCGCTGACTCTTAGTCATTAGGTCTCTCACCGCCGTGGGTTCGAGCCTCGCTCGGGTCACGTGTGAGACGCCAAGTTCTGCAACGGAAGGTCAGGTGGTTTTTCTCCGGGTACTCCGGTTTTCGCCCACCTATGATTAACGATCGGCTCGATATGAGTGAAATAATCTTGAAAGGGCCGTAAAACCCAAACCAAAAAAAAAAAAAAAACATATCTCCTGAATCCTTTGATAGGTTTTCATTAAATTTTGGTCAATTATTCGTCTCAGTGAGCTGATGTGCAGAACCCATAAATGAACCATGCCAACTCAAGGTCAAGGTCACAGGTGAAGGTCACGAGTTTGAAACATGGAATTTTGTATTTGTTCCATATCTCCTTTACCCTTGGAAGGATTTTCATTAAACTTTGGTCAAATATTTTTTTCAGTGAGCTGATGTGCAGAACCATGCTGACTCAAGTTCAAGGTCAAATCTGAAGGTCAAGAGTTTGAAACTTTGAATTTTGTGTCTGATCCATATCTCCTTTACCCCTGCAAGGATTCTCATCAAACTATGGTCAATTATCCCTCTCAGTGAGCTATTATGCAGAACCCATAAATGAACCATGCCGACTCAAGGTCAAGGTCACATTTGAAGGTCACAAGTTTAAAAATTTGAATTTTGTGTCTGTTCCATATCTTCTTTACCCCTCAAAGGATTTTCATTAAACTTTGGTCAGTTAACCCCCTCAGTGAGCTCATGTGCAGAGTTCATAAATAAATCATGCCAACACCAGGTCAAGGTCACATTGGAAGGTCATGAGTTTGAAACTTTGAATTATGTGTCCGTTCCATATCTCCTTTGCCCTTCAAAGGATTTTCATCCAACTTTGTTCAAATGTCTCCCTCAGTGAGCTGATATGCAGAATACATAAATAAAATGCAGACTCAAGGGCAAGGTCACAGTTGAAGGTCACAAGTTTGAAACTTTGTATTTTGTGTCCGTTCCATATCTCCTTTACCCCTGGAAGGATTTTAATTAAACTTTCATCAAATATCCCCCTCAGTGAGCTGATGTGCAGAACCCATAAATAAACCATACCAAACCAAAGTCAAGGTCACAGGTGAAGGTCATGAGTTTGAAACTTGGAATTTTGTGTCCGTTCCATATCAGCTTTATCCCTCGAAGGATTTTCATTAAACTTTTGTGAAATATACCCCCTCAGTGAGCTGAAGTTCCCATAAATAAACCATGCCAACTAGAGGTCAAGGTCACAGGTGAAGCTCACAAGGTTGAGCCTTGATACAAAATGAGGCGGGGGATTTGGCTGTCCCTCAGACTGCTTTCTTGTTCAAGGAGAGTTATAATCTTGAAAATGTGTGATGTTTGTACTCATTAGAATTTCCACAATGAGTTTAAGGAGCCTTTTCTTGATAAAACCTGCCTCACGTAAGACACAAATTGGTCTGCTCAGTTACACAGACTAGCAGGGGTTCGATACCTGCCAGGGTTGGCAACATTCTTTTGTGGAGATTGATCATGAAATCTTTTCTACGGTCATTCTCTCCCTTCCGCTGATTCAAGAAGGGCATTTGTCAGTTTCTGGCAAAAGAATGTGCACTGTACTGATTAACCTCCAACGTATAAGCCTGCCCAGGAAAAGTGTGGATAGGTAAACTGACCGGCTCAAAAATGACCTAAAATAGTGTTGACTGGGCTGTTAAACTCCAATACAAACAGACACAGACTAGCAAGGGTCTTGAAATTTTACATATAGAAACTAGAGGTATTATACTATTCAAGCAATGAACACTAAGATGCTAATCAGGTTTGTTGTTAACAAATGGCAAAAACAGGTTTTTTCATGATGTGCTTAAACGTTTATATATTATTATGACAAAGCAGTATATATTATTATGACAAAGCCGTTCCCTTGTAAGAAATCCACCCAGGGAGCTTACATGAGGATAGGCAGGAACAGGTATCAAAGGGTTTACTTTGGACCTTTTTTGTGGCATTGCCAAGACAAAATACTGTAGAATGAAACAAGAGGACCAAGCTGGTCCTGTATCGCTCACCTAAGCTAACAGATTCAAAGTTTCAGGAAGTGCCAACCTTTACTGAAGGATTAATGGAAGGACATGGTGATGACAGGGTAAGCAATTTCTGCATATCAAGTAGAATGTAGCTCTATGATAAATAGGCTGACCTCACCAGTTTTCAAACTCATTCAAGCTTTTATTCCTGACTTGCTAAGAAGATCCGATATAAACTGATGGGGCTATGGTGATGACAAGTTCAAAAATAAGCAATTAACTGCTGCAATCAAAGGGATGTTACTCTGTGACAAATAGGCAAACCTCACAAGTTTTCAAACTCCTCCGAGCTTTTCTGCCTGACTTATTTGTTTGTAAGTTTCATGAAGATCCGATCAAAACTGAAGGGGCAGCAGTGCTAACAAGGTAGAAAATAGGCATTTTTTAGCAATCAAACGCACGTAACTCTATAATGATTGTGTCGACTTGGCCAGTATTCAAACTCATCCAAGGTTTTATTCCCAGCCACTTTACATATAAGTTTCAGAAAGATCCGATTAAAACTGAAGGGGCTATGGTGATAAGGTCACCATTTGGCATTTTTAGCAATCAAGGGGATGTTACTTTAAGATAAATAGGCCGACTTGGCCAGTTTTCGAACTCATCCGAGGTTTCATCCCCAGCCACCTTACATATAAGTTTCAGAAAAATCAGATCCAAACTGAAGGGGCTACGGTGATGACCAGGTCAAAAATCAACATTTTCAGCCATCAAAGGGACATAACTCAACGATAAATGGGCTGACTTGGCCTGTTTTCGAACTCATTCGAGATTTCATCCCCATCCACCTTACATATAAGTTTCAGAAAGATCCAATCAAAACTGAAGGGCTTTGGTGATGACAAGGTCAAAAATCAGCATTTTCAGCAATCAAAGGGACAAAAATCTATGATTAATTGGCCAACTTGGCCGGTATTCGAACTCATCCTAGGTTTTATCCCCAGCCACCTTTCATATAAGTTTCAGAAAGATCTGATCAAAACTGAAGGGGCTACAGTGATGACAAGGTCAAAGATCAACATTTTCAGCAATCAAAGGGACCTAACTCTATGATAAATAGGCCACCTTGGCCGGTATTCGAACTCATCCGAGGTTTTATCCCCAGCCACCTTACATATAAGTTTCAGAAAGATCCCATCAAAACTGAAAGGGCTATGGTGATGACAAGGTAAAAAATCGGCATTTTCAGCAATCAAAGGGATGTTACTCTGTGATAATTGGACCAACTTGGCTGGTTTTCGAACTCATCCGAGATTTTATCCCCAGCCATGTTACATTTAAGTTTCAGAAAGATTCGTTCAAAACTGAAAGGGCTACGGTGATGACAAGGTCAAAAATCAGCATTTTCAGCAATCAAAGGGACATTACTCTACGATAAATGGGCCGACTTGGTCGGTTTTCAAACTCATCCAAGATTTTATCCCCAGTCACCTTACATATAAGTTTCAGAAAGATCTGATCAAAACTCAAGGGGCTACCGTGATGACAAGGTCAAAGATCAACATTTTCAGCAAATCAAAGGGACATAACGCTATGATAAATGGGCCGACTTGGCCGGCTTTCGAACTTGTCCGAGGTTTTATCCCCAGCCACCTTATATGTAAGTTTCAGAAAGATCCAATCAAAACTGAAGGGGCTACGGTGATGACAAGCATTTTCCCATTGTAAGTCTATGGGACCTTGTGATTGCCATAGCAACCAAAGTTTTCATGCGGTTTCAAAAAAAAAGCTGATGTCATCAATGCCCCACCAGAGGCATGCTACAGATGAGAAATGATTGAGATCAGCCTGCAGGCTGCAGAGATATAGCTGCTCAAAAGTGTGGACGGACGACGGACGGACGGAAGATGGAGGACCCACTATACTATAAGCTCCCATGGAGCCTTCAGCCCAGGTGAGTTAAAAAATGAAGAAATATTCTGGCAAAATGTTCAAAATCATTGAAATAAAAAACATGTGCAGTATCACTAAAGTAACTAAATCGTTTTGGTTTAAAACAGGATTTTGTTTCACTGGGAGTTATCTACCCATGATGTGGGTCTATACAGAAAATTATAAAAAAAATGTTTGCATGTTTTTAAAAACCAGTTTTACTTGTATTTCAGCACTGATATTATGCCCAGAAATATTGCCCTAGCAACAAATTCCTTTGGACAGTTTAATCTAATGCCCGTATATGGTATGTATTAACCCATAAAATGCCAATCACGACAATTGTCATCTGCTTTGTCATCTGCCTGTTATTTTAAAAGTCATTTTTGCAAACAGTGTGGACCCATATCAGACTACTCCTCTAGGAGCAGTCTGATCTGGGTCCACAATGTTTGCTTATATGAAAAAATATTCCTTAAAAAAGTTCCTAAGAAGATTCAGCAGAGGACATAAGCAAACGACATTTTCAGATGTAGTTTTTCTCGGGGTCTTAAGGGTTAACCTATTTTGTATGGGAACATACAAAAGGGGTTTTTGGCAATTAGTGCTGCCCCAGATTAGATGTCACAGAATGTGGTGGGTGATCAGGGCCTACACTAAGTTTGCCTTATTGTGTTTTTTTATACTGCCAAAACTGAGTTTTCAACTGAAAATTTGTAATATATTTTGAATTTCTGCACCAAATATAAATTTTTGGTGCTCATTAGAACTGCCTCAGTGAGGCATTTCTAATTTGTACCCTCTGTGTATGATTTGGAACAGAAATAACAAAAATAAGAGCAAGAAATGTGGGAATTCCAAAAAAAAAAAACAAGTCTTCCAAATGATTTCAAACGGTTGCGAAGTTGCGCTCCGGAAACGAAAATGAAATGAAAATATGGATTAGGGGACATTTTTAGAAAATGGACAAGCAGTGTCATTCCTGCAGGTGTCACTCCACACTGATCTGTTCTATAATCCTACAGCGTATCATTAGATTTCAAATGGCTGCAGAATTATGCTCCGTCAACATAAATGAAGTAAACTATGGATCAATGAACATAATTAAAAAATGTAGATAAGCAGAGTTAACATTCTTGCATGAAACATTTCATTTTGACCGGTTCTATAATCCTACCAAGTATCATTAAAATATTTGCTGCAGAAACGAAAATGAAGTAAAAATATGGATCATGGGTCATTATTCGAAAAGGAAGACCAGCAGAGTTGTCCTTCTCGTACCCGACACTCAGCACTGACTTCTTCTATAATCCTACCAAGTATCATTAAAATATTTCAAACGGTCGCAAAGTTATGCTCCGGAAATGAAATGTTGATGCCCGCTCAAACAACCAAGCACTTTGTGGTTTGAGCCGCACTTGACCCACACGAGATGCCAATTCTGTAATGGAAGGTCAGGTGGTTTTTCTCTGGGTACTGCGGTTTTCACTCAACTCTGATTAATTATCGGCTTGAAATAAGTGAAATAATCTTGAAAGGGCCATAAAACTAGAACCCCCAAAAATATACCTCTAAAGCCCAGTTTTCACTATATAAAGTCAAGCTAACATGATGGTGTTCATCTGAACATTATAAAACATGCCCAATATGAAGTGGAGTTTATTAGGGTGTTAGTTCCAGGGAGTTGTTAACCCTTATCTTGCTGAATATTCATTTAAGCCACACCCATTTCTGTCTATCAACCAATCAAATTACTTGATGTAATTTATTGCTACAAATTCATAAACTAAATGCCAAACAGTGTAGATCCTGATCAGATGGCTTCTTCAGAAGCCATCTGATCTGGATCTACACTGTTTGCAAAGATAGGGGTTGTCGTGAACAGCAAGATAAGGGTTAAGACAAGGCAATGTGTAATTTCTTTTTCAGGTTTAAATGTGTACAGTATGCTGAAGCATGAAACATTGGTGCTGACATTAGCTGCTGTAGAGAAGATTGAAGAGAAACTCATTACTGCTTTACACAGCAATGAAGTAGAAAAGAAATTCAGTATGCGGGATTATAAAAATTATGGAACTGCTTAACCATACGTGCCTAGCCTTCCAAAGAATGGGACATAAGCAAACAGTGTAGACCCTTATCCTGCTGATTAAATTAATTTTGCCCCACCCTTTCCTGAGTATGAACTTATCAGATTAATTGATGGTTGCATTCAGTTCACAAACTGCATGACAGTGTAGATCCTGGTCAGATGGTCATCTGTACAGATCTACACTGTTTGCAAAGGTAGGATTGTCATAATCAGCAGAATAAGGGTTAAAGCTTTGTTTGTTTTCGAGTTTTTATGGCCCAGTCAACACTTTTTAGGGTCATTTCGAAAAGGTTTGTTTACCTAACCACATATATCTGGACAGGCTTATACATAAGAGAGTAGCCAGTACAGTGCACATTCTTTCCCCAGAAACTGACAACTGCCCTTCTTTAATCTGGAAGTTTTTCGTTAACTAACAACAAATCAAACAAGTGACATCTGACACTATGGACCTGTCCAAAGCTATCAATGGGAATATTCTGTGTAGCCCAGAGACAACAGAAGGCTCATATGGGCCCCGTCAAGCGATTTTGGTACTTATCGCCTATGCAGCAGCGAAGGTTCAGGCGAGCCTGCGCATCCGCGCAGTCTCGCCAGAACCTTCGCTGCTCGCTCATACAAGCAGTGAATCAAGAGGAACCTTCAGACAGAAAGCCGTATCCCTGGCCCATCTAGATGGCTGGGCATGCGCAATTAAAATTTGTCATGGCGGAATGCTCGAAGACACAAATTGCTTGGCGGGGCTCATATAAGAAGTGAACTCAGATGACAAATGAAGACTTTGCAAACTGCACAGATATGCAGATTGATCTAAATCTTTGCTGGTTTGCCTTCTTGCACAATTTAACGGGTCTCCGTGGCCTAGTGGGTATGAGTGCTGACTCTAATAGTTAGGTCTCTCACTATCACTCTCGCTGACACTTGAGATGCCAAGTTCTGCAACAGAAGGTCAGGTGTTTTTCTCTGGGTTCTCCAGTTTTCGCCCACCTTTGATTAATGATTGGCTCAAAAGAGGCAAAATAATCTTCAAAGGGCTGTGAAACCCCCCAAAAAAATTCTTGCAGAATTTCTGTGCTTGTCCAATTTAACAAAAAAAAATCCCCGAAGAATAGCCAGGGAGAGTGGATGTGTATGATTTTTCATGTTCTGATGTATGGGTGAAAGAGTATTCAAAAAGTGAATTAAAAACTGCAAACACATTTAAATATTTTGTTCTTCGTTTTACATTACATTACCGATCATAACCTACTGTACAGGCTTCATTGAACAGTTTTAACCATTTTCCTTCTGAATCAATAAATTTGTCACACCCATTTCTATCAACCAGTCACATTTCATGATATGAATTTTTACAAATTCACAAACTGAATGTCAGTGTAAATCCTGATCAGATGGCTTCTCCAGATTGAAGAAGCCATCTGATCTGGATCTACACTGCAAACGTATGATTATCTTGGACCAGCAGGACAAGGGATATTCAATTTGACAAACTGTAGATCCTGATCAGAGGGCTGTAAAAGCCCTCTGATCTGGATCTACACTGGTTATCGTGGTCGAGCAGGACAGGGGTTAAGCATTGTGTTTAGCTCTGTTTCTCATGAAGGCCTCAGCTATTATATGGGCGATTTTGGTACTTATCGCCTATGCGAACAGCGAAGGTTCAGGCGAGCCTGCGCACCCACACAGTCTCGCCTGAACCTTTGCTTCTCGCTCATACAAGCAGTGAATCAAGAGGGACCTTCAGACAGAAAGCCATATCCCTGACCCCTCTGAATGGCTGGGCATGTGCAGTTAAAATTTGTCATGACGGAATGCTCGAAGACACAAATTCGCTTGGCGGGGCTCATATACTGATGCAGGCTATGTTACATCCTTATGAATGCTGTAAACCAGGAATGAGCTGGTGGCCTGTTTCACAAAAACAAGCCTCAAGGCTATTGTTTGTTCATACAGATCAGGGCTCAAGAAAATGTCGGTTTTCCGGTTCTGGACCGAATTTGCCTTGAATAAACCGATTTTTACTTCAGAAGAAGATTAAAAAATCGGTCCATAATTCTATAACATTTTTAAAAAATCGGTTAGAAAATTTTCGCTAAATCATTATGTTGTAATAACAAGCTGACCGTTTGCCACTGATAATCCAAGCATGTATACAAAAAAGCCTACAGTGCAAGATGTTAGACCGGTTCACTATCTAACTAGGTGAAAATTGGACAAGTCCATGTAGGGTTCTTTGATCTTATCGCAGCGAAATTTGACCTGTGTGTCAAAATTATTAAACCGTGAACACTGGCCTCAGGTGTTATCGGCAAGCTGGCAAGGTGAGAAAATTAGGTCAATCAATGCAGGACATACGCTAGTTTGTTTACACAAGTCATTAATTTATGGCTTACTATAGAACTGGTATTTGAATATATTTTTATTTTTTTTCACAGGGCGCAATTTTCAATACACACCTGTCATGTCTGAACATTGTGTGTTATGCCTTCGAGGGAAAATGCCTTATTACACCCGTTCTAAACGATATTTTTATTTAAGAAATACGCTCCATGGAAACCAATAACATAAACCACGTGTGTATTAGGCCCTTGAATGAATTAAAATGAAAACGCATGACGTGATTTTCCGATCACGTGGCTTCAATATTGTTCATCATTTGTAGACAAAGCAATTTGTTTCAGGCTTGTGTAATCGTGAAATATGTATTTATATTCTTTAAAACTCAGTTCGGCCATGTAAGATTTTCAATGACTCTCGTTTGGTCATGTTTTGGTTCGAGATTAAAGAAATGTTTTTCGATTTTTTAACCGGTTCAAAGCGATTTTTTTTTTAGAAATACGCTCTATTAATATCAATGACATAAAACAGGTGTGTGTGTTACGTCCTTGACAGCATTAATGTGTATTGTGTAAATGGAAACCGTATGACGTCATTTTCCGACCACGTGGCTGCAAACCGGTCGCCATTTGTAAACAAAGCAATTTGGGCAAAATAAAATGCGTGGAACGAGAAATGTTTTAAAGGTTTATATAGTAAAAATCAAACTGGTCTTTGACTGCCCCACATCGGTTGTTTCCCTTTAGTGGTCTTTCTGGGAAAATGAAAGTAGATGAAATCTGACATAGAAAATGAAAGTAGATGAAATCTGAACGATGTGAGCATTAATTGCTGTTTATAATCGAGATACTGGTGCTCATATCCGTTGACAAGTGTAAGAGCAACGTTGGTATGTCATTCGTTACACTAATAACACATTTTGAAATGCAAATCGCCAAGGACCTTTACGGAAATTACCGAAACCGATCGGCAATTTCCGTAATTTTTGGCGAAACCTGGCTGGACCGATTTGGATTCTTCAGTTTCTCGAGCCCTGATACAGATGCATTATAAGCTGTTCCATTGTGAATATTGACTGACCTTGACCGTTTTAGCTCACTTGCACCAAGTACATACACCAAAGCTGACTGCGTTCCCATCTAGCTGAGTAAGTTTAGCAGCAATCACTTGTGAAAATGCATTCATATTCCAAATATGGGCACCTGGGAGTATCATCTGTGATTAGATAACTATTGACTCTGGGTTCATGTTTAGAAGCCTCCATGGTGCAGTGGTTACGCTACTCGCCTTGTAAACCAGGGATCGCAGGATCGATCCCGGGCTTCTTCAGACTTTCGGATGAGTCTTTAAACCGAGGCCCCGTCTCCGTATGACCTAAGCTGTTGGTGGGACGTAAAACTAAAACGCACTCACTCACTCTGGGTTCATGCCTAGAGCTATGGTTAAACTCTAGGACACACTGAAGTTTTTTGTTGCATTTCTGTTATGCCAACTTACACACTTTACATCATACCTTATTCAGACTTCTACCGTTGCTTCGAGTGTCACGAGGTGATGGTCATGGTCATGGTCATGTCAGAGTCAAGGAATGGCCTTATATCTGGAAGACCATTTGATTGATGAACATACTTGGATGTTGGTTTCACATGACACCAAGATTAACCCTTTCCCACTCCGGGATTTTGTGAATTTTGCTGATTATCACAGTGTTGCACCTGACAGCAACTTGACTAGCCATTGTTTCATAATGGATGGTATGTTTTACACCAAACTTTGAGGTACGAATGTTCATTGGGCAGTAGCCTTTCAAATGCAACCTTTCATGACTTGATCATTGTTGTTATGGTAATTAGGGGGCATCTCAAAGTTGGCAAAAAGTGTGATTTCACATGAATTTTTGACCAAATCTTCATCTTCACACAACTGTCAAGGCAACAATAAGGGGTTTGGCACTGGCCATTTTCACTGTTTGCAGCATGTTTTATCAGCATCAATTTTGAGCCCAGACACCCTCAGATATAAATTTTAGCTACCAGTTGGGCCATACACCCAAAATTTTTCAGAACATTTTTAGTGGGGAGGCGCGTGAAAAAACAGGTCACTTTTTAGGCCAACAAATCGTTAAGCAAACATAACTATCCATGGGTGGGAAATGCGATTTTAGGTGCTTCTGGGGCTTAAAATGGAGGGGTGTGCAAACATGTAAAAACAGGTATCCGAGTGGGGAAGGGTTAACTCCATAAAACAAAGGTCTGTGTGACTTACATTTCATGGTCAGTGAGGCACCATTCAGGCAAGCTATACTGTCCTGTGACAGCTTATTCATGCTCCATTGAATATTGTTGATGGTAGCTGTTTCTTGCAGACTATAGCTTTCAGTTTCATGTTCCTGCATTAACAGTCAAATCAAGTGGATGCTTCAATAAACAGTCCCATCAGCACAGTTGATGCTCAGACTATCTGCTCAACCACTAAGATGTTGAGGGTTAACCCTTTTCGACCAAATGGAATCTTTCTCCTTATATAAAGCAGGAGTCCATTTCAAAATTTAGGGGTGACAGGTTGGGTTATCTATAAAATTTATTTGGAAAATAGCTGAACATTTTGCAAATGGTGTAGGCCCTGATCAGACGCCCCATTCTGATGTGTCTGATCTTGGCCTGCACTGTTTGCCAGGGTACGTGTTTGGGGGTTTCTGGTTAGTAACCATTTATACACAGGCTGATCTGTGTCTTTACTGTGTACATGTGACAAGTGTTTTTTTTTTTTGGCAACAAATGATAGGTTAAACAATTTGTAAGACTTCTCCTTTGATCCACGATATTGGAGACACCAGACAGGTTTTGTGCACAATGTGGATCATTTTCATTTCATGCACTTTATATCTAATGATGAACAGATTAAGGGTTTAATAAAAATTTGTCAATCTGTTGGTATAAAAGAATGAATAAATCATTGTCTCGATGTATTTCTCCATCAGTCAAGCACATAATATAGTTCGAACAACTTGACCTCAGACTGGTGAACCTTATTGCCATGATTTCACACATGACTGAATGCATGTATTTATCTTCGCCCTATCCCGAAGATGGCGATATTGTTATTAATACATGAGGTCGGTAAATGGGTCGCAGTTCACAAGGTGCCGAAAATTCACGAGAAGTTTATGAAAGCCGATGTATTAGGCGATATCATTGACTAATTTATTCCTTGCATAAAGGTCAGCCTCATGACAAACTGTTCGAACTATACTCAAAGCACATTAAAAATTCTTTTGAAAATGAGCCAAGGAACGTAACTGTTAGTGTGTGATGTCATCAGCAACCTCTCAATTTTGGGCCTGTATGTTCAAAGCATTTTAGCTTGTGGTCAAATCTTAACTGTTCTAGCAAGTACAATTACAAATGCTACTCTGACACTTTTTTTTTTCAGCAAAAATATTAGCATATGATCAAACTTTCAATAAGTTAGCAACCTCATTAGTTTTGAATAACTAGACCCCAAATTTCTGGTCCATTTTCAATGTGTGCCAAAAGTATATGATCTGGCAATACTACTGTTATATATACAGTGTTTTTAGCTCACCATCACATAGTGACGAGGTGAGCTTTTGGGATCACTTTTTGTCCGTCGTGCGTGCGTGCGTCTGTGTGTGTGCGTGCGTCCGTGTGTGCGTAAACAATTTCTTCAAACAACATCTCCTCCTAAACCACTGATCGAATTTTGCCCAAACTTCACAGGAATGATCCTCAGGTGGTCCCCTTTCAAAATTGTTCAAATGGTTCCGGTCCGTTGCACATCTAGGTCACAGGAGCCAAAAATAGATTTTTTTCACTGAAAACTTAAAAAATCTTCTTCTCTGAAACCACAAGGCCCAGGTCTTTGATATTTGGTATGAAGCTTCATCTAGTGGACCCCTACCAAGATTGTTCAAATTATAGTGCTGGGTCACAAAATGCCCCCGCCCCGGGGCCCTTTGGTTTTACATAGGCTTATATATGGAAAATCTTTAAAAATCTTCTTCTCTGAAACCACAAGGCCCAGAACTTTGATATTTAGTATGAAGCTTCATCTAATGGACCTCTACCAAGATTGTTCAAATTATAGTGCTGGGGCCAAAAATGCCCCTGCTCCGGGGCCCTTTGGTTTTACATAGACTTATATAGGGAAAATCTTTAAAAATCTTCTTCTCTGAAACCACATGGCCTAGGTCTTCGATATTTGGTATGAAGCTTCATCTAATGGACCTCTACCAAGATTGTTCAAATTATAGCCCTTGGGCCAAAAATGCCCCCGCGCCCTTTGGTTTTACATAGACTTATATAGAGAAAATCTTTATAAAAAATTCTTCTCTGAAACCACAAGACCTAGGTCTTTGATATTTGGTATGAAGCTTCATCTATAGGACCCCTACCAAGATTGTTCAAATTATAGTGCTGGGGCTAAAAATGCCCCCCGCCCCAGGGCCCTTTGGTTTTACATAGGCTTATACAGGGATAATCTTTCAAAATCTTCTTCTCTGAAACCGCAAAGCCCAGGACTTTGATATTTGGGCCAATAATGGACAAATTATAGCCCTGGGGCCAAAACTGCCCCCGCTCTGGGGCCCTTTGGTTTTACATAGACTTATATAGGGAAAATCTTGAAAAATCTTCTTCTCTGAAACCACAAGGCCTAGTCCTTTGATATTTTGTGTGAACCTTCATCTAGTGGACCTATATCAAGATTGTTCAATTATAGCCCTGGGGCCAAAAATGTCCCCGCTCTCGGGCCCTTTGGTTTTACATAGACTTATATAGGGAAAATCTTAAAAAATCTTCTTCTCTGAAACTGCATGGCCAAGGACTTTGATATTTGGTATGAAGCTTCATCTAATGGACCCCTACTAAGATTGTTCAAATTATAGCCCTTTGGCAAAAAATGCCCCCACTGCGAGGCCCTTTGGTTTTACAAGGACTTATATAGGGAAAATCTTTAAAAATCTTCTTCTCTGAAACCACAAGGCCTAGGTCTTTGATATTTGGTGTGAAATTTCATCTAGTGGACCTCTATCAAGATTGTTCAAATTATAGCCCTGGGGCCAAAAATGTCACCGCCCCGAGACCCTTTGGTTTTACATAGTCTTATAAAGGATAATATTTAAAAATCTTCTCTGAAACTGCAAGGCCCATGTCTTTGATATTTGGTATGAAGCTTCATCTAGTGGACCTCTACCAAGATTGTTCCAAATTATAGCCCTGGGGCCACAAATGTCCCCAGCCAGGGACCCTTTGGTTTTACATAGACTTATATAGCCCCGATGCAAATTTGGTTTTGCATAGGCTTATGTATGGAATATCTTTAAAAAAATCTTCTTCTCTGAAACCGCAAGGCCCAGTTCCTTGATATTTGGTGTGTAGCTTCATCTCGACGACCTTTGCCAAGATTGTTCATATTATAGCCTTTGTTGATGTTTGGTATGAAGCTTCACCTTTAAGACCTCCCTCAGCATTATGCACATTAAAGCCCTGGGGCCAATAATGACCCTCCCTGGGGCCCACTTGTTACACTATGGATCAGGTGAGCTATCCAGGGTCATCATGGCCCTCTTGTTTTATTGTTGTTTTTCCCCACAATGGGATGACTACTTAAATGTAACTGGAGAAGGGACAATAATTAAGAAAGGATAACACATTTTTGACAATATATTCTTTCTTCTTTACATACACTAAACACCCACAAGCATATGAAGAACATGTGTCACTGCTGAATTACATCTATCTGAACTGTGACTACACAGATGTGCAAGTATAATACATGTAGTTAACATATAAGGAGAGTTACAGGAATTAAAAAAAAAGAAAGTCAATTCGGGCTCCAGATAAGAAGGCCTAACAAGGATAGGGATTAAGGGATATTTTTTTCTTATTCATAAAAACGTATGTTGTGGGCACTTGTTAGAATTGGCTCAACATACACTTCTGACATTTAAAAGGAAAAGTATCTTTGTTATGCCTCATCTTTTTCTGTAGTTATGCTATTCCCACTCTTCAATAACATATTCTTCCCAGTCTGTATGAAAAAAATGTTGCCAATATAGCACACAGCAAAGATTCTGATCAAGACTGTTGATCTCATGAAAACACGCCTATATAATTTTGACCCCCACTTTTATATAGTAAAACGGGGGTTTACAGGGGTAAACCTAATTTTTCTTATTTCTGTTCTAAAATATAGATTGTGGGTACTCGTTAGAACGGCCTCTAACATGTACGTACTGCCTCGACGAGGCGGTTCTAACATGTACCTACAATCTTTCTTACATGTTTTTCAAGGAAATATAGAGATTTCTCAGTGAAATCGAAAACGATATTGTCACTGTTTGAACAGTGACCGATATCAATTTTATTATAGCCCCGCTTTGAAAAAGTGGGGGCTATATTGGATTTGGCTTGTCCGGAATTCCGTCTGTCTGTCTGTAATATTTGATAGTGGGTACCTTGTGACCGCCACTCCTCTTACAGTTCTAAGTCAATCCTTTTGAAAATTTACAGGTGTTTTCATATAGGTCTGAAGATGTGCATATTCTTTTTTCATTATCCTTAAATCATTTTTTTCACTTATTTCACCTTTTTTAACTTAGACAATTTTTGAGATCTACTAATGTTAAAATGTATAGGGAGTAGCTACCTTGTGACCGCAACTCCTCTTACAGTTCTAGGTCAATCCTTTTGAAACATTACAGGTGTTTTCATATAGGTCTGAAGATGTGCATATTCTTTTTTCATTATCCTTAAATAATTTTTTTCACTTATTTCACCTTTTTTAACTTAGACAATTTTTTGAGATCTACTAATGTTAAAATGTATAGGGAGTAGCTACCTTGTGACCGCAACTCCTCTTACAGTTCTAGGTCAATCCTTTTGAAACATTACAGGTGTTTTCATATAGGTCTGAAGATGTGCATATTCTTTTTTCATTATCCTTAAATCATTTTTTTCACTTATTTCACCTTTTTTAACTTAGACAATTTTTGAGATCTACTAATGTTAAAATGTATAGGGAGTAGCTACCTTGTGATCGCAACTCCTCTTACAGTTGTAGGCCGATACTTTGAAACTTTTCAGGTGTTTTCAAAGAGGTCTTAAGATGTACATGTGGTTTTTTCATTATCCAAAACTTATTGTTTAACTTAGACTGTTTTTCAGATCTAATAACGCGAAAAGTCTATAAGGCGTAGGTACCTTGTTAGGGATTTAACACTCTCACAAGTCTTTACCTTTAATTCATGAGTCTTTCTCCTCTGACAGGGCTATAGCGGGGCTATAGTCAGATCCTCTGACAGTTCTAGTTTTTCACTGGTTGGGACACCTTTTTTCTCCAAATCTAATTCTGTGGTCAGTTTTTCTATTGTCAGATGAATGAAAATTAATGAACTGTATTAGAATTGACGCTTTGCCCATTCACACGTGACGAGGATGTTAATAACGTCATTTTCGACGCTGACGTCACATATTTTGTCCCGCAACGTTAGATCTGTCTGCGTCTTCTTTGGGAAAATATCCTCAATTATTTCAGTAACCATTCATAAAATGCCATCCCAGGCTATTTCTGAGTTGCAAACTTTCAGTTTGCACCCAATATTATACCCAGTAAATATGTTGGACACCACTCAAATGAAGTGCAACGACCAAGAACAAAGTTAGTTTTCTCTGAGGGTGAGTGACATGATTAGTTAAGCTAAACATTGCCGTTTTGAAGCATGTAAGAAACAGAAAATTTGATTTTTTAGCGTAAGATCAAATTTTATTTCACTCATGAACACCCAAACTGGTATTTTCACGAGTGGCTACGCCACTCGTGAAAATACTGGTTTTGGTGTTCATTTGATGAAATAAATTTCGATCTTACACTGAAAAAAATCAAATATCCTCTATATATTTTGAGCAGAAATAAGAAAATTATCACAATTTTTCATCTTAAAATTTTCATTTTTTCGGCAGTAAAGTTTGCAAAGTATTTGTATAGGTGTGTTTTCGTAATGACTATCTGCACAGGTTTAAAGAAATACTTGTTTGATGCAGCTCATCAGAAACTGGAATGCTCAGAGGTGTTGCCTTGAGAGCAAACAGTGTAGACCCTGATCAAACGGCTCCTGAGTGAGCAGTGTGATCAGGGTCTACACTGTTTGCCATCCATTTGCACCCTTTGGACTCCTTGCTGGATCATGAAACAATTTTGTTAAAATTTTAGGAGAATCACAGCAAGTCCTCAAGGTCAAGGCGTCCTAATTTTTAGGAAAAAAAAGAAAGAACGTACAGTGCATAAGCATGGAAAATTGCATAAAATTTTGGTGCTTATTTTTGCTGTTTGAAAAATGCATATATGTACAGCCCCAAGACATTACATGTAATGTATATGCATTTAAATGATACAACCTCAGGCAATCTAAGGTTTTAACAACAACAAGAGGGCCCAGAGGGCCCTGAATCGCTCACCTGAGAATCAGTGTCTCTAGTACATTCTTGGCCCAAGGGCTATACTAGGTGAAGCTTCTTACCAAATATCAAAGACCTGAGCCTGTGGTTGAGAGATGAAGATTTTTAAATATTTTCCCTATATAAGCCTATGAAAAACCAAAGGGACCCGGGGATGGGGGCATTTTTGGCCCCAGGGCTATAATTTGAACAATCTTGGTAGAGGTTCACTAGATGAAGCTTCACACCAAATATCAAAGATCTGAGCCTTGCGGTTTCAGAGAAGAAGATTTTTAAAGATTTTACCTGTATAAGCCTATATAAAACCAAAGGCCCCCGGGGCGGGGGCATTTTTGGCCCTAGGGCTATAATTTGAACAATCTTGGTAGAGGTCCACTAGGTGAAGCTTCACACCAAATATCAAAGACCTGGGCCTTGTGGTTTTAAAGAAGAAGATTTTTAAAGATTTTCCCTATATAAGCCTATGTAAACCCAAAGGCCCCCGGGGCGGGGGCATTTCTGGCCCAAGGGCCATAATTTGAACAATCTTGGTAGAGGTTCACTAGATGAAGCTTCATACCAAATATCGAAGACCTGGGCCTTGTGGTTTCAGAGAAGAAGATTTTTAAAGATTTTCCCTGTATAAGCCTATGCAAAACCAAAGGCCCCTGAGGCGGGGGCATTTTTGGCCCTAGGGCTATAATTTGATCAATCTTGGTAAAGGTCCCCTAGGTGAAGCTTCACACCAAATATCAAAGACCTGGGCCTTGTGATGTCAAAGAAGCAAATTTTTAAAGATTTTCCCTTTATAAGCCTATGAAAAACCAAAGGCCCCCGGGGCGGGGGCATTTTTGGCCCTATGGCTATAATTTGAACAATCTTGGTAGAGGTCCACTAGATGAAGCTTCACACCAAATATCAAAGATCTGAGCCTTGTGGTTTCAGAGAAGAAGATTTTTAAAGATTTTCCCTGTATAAGCCTATGTAAAACCAAAGGCCCCCGGGGCGGGGGCATTTTTCGCCCCAGGGCTATAATTTGAACAAACTTGGTAGAGGTCCACTAGGTGAAGCTTCACACCAAATATCAAAGACCTGGGCCTTGTGGTTTCAGAGAAGAAGATTTTTAAAGATTTTCCCTATATAAGCCTATGTATACACAAAGGCCCCCAGGGCGGGGGCATTTCTGGCCCAAGGGCCATAATTTGAACAATCTTGGTAGAGGGCCCACTAGATGAAGCTTCATACCAAATATCAAATACCTGGGCCATGTGGTTTCAGAGAAGAAGATTTTTAAAGATTTTCCCTGTATAAGCCTATGTAAAACCAAAGGCCCCCGGGGCGGGGGCATTTTTGGTCCTAGGGCTATAATTTTAACAATCTTGGTATAGGTCCACTAGGTGAAGCTTCACACCAAATATCAAAGACCTGGGCCTTGTGGTTTCGGAGAAGAAGATTTTTAAAGATTTTTCCTATATAAGCCTATGTAAACCCAAAGGCCCCCGGGGCGGGGGCATTTCTAGCCCAAGGGCTATAATTTGAACAATCTTGGTAAAGGTCCACTAGATGAAGCTTCATACCAAATATCAAAGACCTGGGCCTTGCGGTTTCAGAGAAGAAGATTTTTAAAGTTTTCATTTTAAAAATCTATTTTTAGCTCCTGTGACCTAGATGTGCAATGGACCGGAACCATTTGAACAACTTTGAAAGGGGATCACCTAAGGATCATTCCTGTAAAGTTTGGTTAAAATCCAATCAGTGGTTTAGGAGGAGATGTCATTTGAAGAAAAAGTTTACGCACGCACACACGCACACACGCACATACGCACACACGCACACACGCACGACGGACGACGGACAAAAAGTGATCCCAAAAGCTCACCTCGTCACTACGTGACAGGTGAGCTAAAAAGCTATCTAAGCCTACTTCATGAGGAAAGAAATAATAAATGGTATGTGTACTATTTTATATACAGTCATACACAGAGAGTCAGCTCATATAAAATAAATGAAACAAGACTTTGGCAAGATTCATAAATTTCGTATGAAATGACCAGGATTTTATCATATAACCATTTTTTCTTATTCTGCCAAATAAATTAAGTCAAACCCATTCTGATCAGCCACCAATCAAATGGGTTGAAATAATGTTTTCCTTTAATTCACAAACTGCATGTCAAACAGTTTAGATCCTGATCAAATGGCTTCTCAATCTGACCTGCATCTACACTGTTTTCAAAGGTAGGGGTTATCATGTTCAACAGGATAAGGGTTAACATTTTCTCCTATGAAATTTGTACTTCGGGGCTCAGTTGTTCAAAGCATTGTTAGCTTAACGAGCTCGTAAGAGGTCAAATTGTTAACTGTTCTAGCAACTGCAGTTAAGGCATTGTGAGAACTGCTGCAATAAAATTCTGAAATGCTAAACAAGACAGAACAGTTTGTCACTGCAGTTAGGGCATCAAAGCACTGCTGTAGTAAATTTTCTAACACGCTCAACAAGACAGAGCTCCAGTTGGTCACATCGTAAAAGCATCACTACACTGCTGCAAAATTCTTGTCATGCTCAACAAGACAAAACTAGATGGTCATTGCATTTTGCTTTACATCAACATATTCCAATTAGTGGTACATCTGAAAATATTGAGTGTGGTTACTGCAACATGTACCTATTGAACTGCACTGTTTTTGATTGCACAGAATGATTAAAATACCCACTGAAATGTGTGTGGAAAGTCAATCCAATACAGAAAGCACCTTCAAATATTTTAAGAGTTGTATCGTGAACAAGTACATATATATGGATACCCAAACCCAAATAAGTCTATCATATCTGTTAAATAATTACTTCTCCCTCATGTCGAGGGTCATCAGTCCATATGTCATGCAACAAGATGCATTCTACAAAAAGGCTGAGATACATGTTATACTTTTAAATGCTTTATTTATTTATTTATTTGGGATCTTATTTTTTGAACAAATCAAAAAAGTAGGAGAAGAAGGAGTTTTTCTGGAAAAGGTACGAACAAAGTAGGAAGAGAATAAAAAAAAGTAGGAAAAAGTAGGACTACTTGAAAGCCTGTTAGATCAATATTACCAATTCTGAATCTCCATGTTGTCCCGATGCCTCCCATCAAGTTTCATCTCAATCTGATTTCGGTTCAGGAGATGTTTAAAGAATTCCAAGATGGCCACCATTCAGTCATCTTGGATCTCAGAAGAATACCATTTTAGCATTTATGAATCTCCGTGTCGCCCTGATGCCTCCCATCAACTTTCAGCTTGATCGGACTTTCCCTTCGGCAGGAGATGCCGTTTAAAGAATTTCACCTTGGAAACGTGAACAGAAGGATTTAAGCAATCCTGAATCTCCATGTTGTCCTGCTGCCTCCCATCAAGTTTCAGCTCAAATGAGCCCCGCCAAGCGAATTTGTGTCTTCGAGCATTCCGTCATGACAAGTTTTAACTGTGCATGCCCAGCCATTGAGAGGGGCCAAGGATATGGCTTTCTGTCGGAAGGTTCCTCTTGATTCACTGTTTGTATGAGCGAGCAGCGAAGGTTCTGGCGAGACTGCGCGGATGTGCAGACTTGCCTGAACCTTCGCTGCTCGCATAGGCGATAAGTACCAAAATCGCTTGACAGGGCCCAATTAATCTTTTGGTTGCGGAAAATAATGTTTGAAGAACTTCAATCGCTGCCACCTTGGATTTCGGAACGGAACCATTCTAGCAATTCTGAATCTCCTGCTCTGATGCCCCTCATCAAGTTTCAGCTCAATCCGACTTTCTGATATGGTGGAAATGTGCTTCAAAGACTTTCAAGATGGCCCAATATCAGAACAGAACCATTTTAATTCTGAATCCCCATGTTGCCCCCATGCCACCCACAAGTACCAGCTCAATTTGACTCAAGTTCTGGTGGAGACATTGAAAATCTGAAAAGCTAACAATTGATGACCGACAGACACGCAACCTACAACAGGTCATGGCATAAGTTGAATATGAAATGACATTATGCCACTATATAATAACAAAATTATATGTAATAAGTCACAACACAATTCAGAGATAAATGTCCACCTGACATGTGGTAGATAATCTACATAACAAATCAGCACATGATGAAAAGGCAGGAACTATTTACAGGTAATAGTTAAATACACAAATTTTCAATCATCGGTGCCCAGTAGCCCAGAAATGGAAATTATAATTTTGTGGCACAGACCTCGGGGGTTATACTTCAACCAGGGCCTAGTTGTTCAAAGCATCGTCAGCTTAACGAGCTCGTTAGTGGTCAAAATATTTAGTGGTAATTTTGCTGAAAAAATGTGAGCAGCTTTTGGATTTGCAAAAGCTGCTCACATTTTTTCTGCAAAAATAAGTATATTTGCCATAGTTAATGATCAAAATTTTAACGATATGTTAACTAACGACATTATTTTGAACAACTGGACCCAGACACCAGCTCTGCAAGTAACCACCAACATAATACAGACAAGAATTTTCCCGAGGCCTATGCCATGCCTGTGATTGTAGTTCTTGAGAAATGAACTTGAACATTGGAGTTGACACTAGGGTTCATGCAAATACTGACAGATTGACAAACAGATGAACAAAGGGATGAAAACTCGACTCCTATACTGTGCCATGCTCAAAGTAGGTGTGACAATACAGTTAAAGATTAGTCAGCACATCCATACCATAACTCAGCTATGGTGTGGATGAGCTCACTAATCTTAAACCTCTCGTTATGCACAGGGTAAGACAAAAAATATAAAGTGTAATTACACATTACTTATAAAATTAAATATTTTTTGTGCCATTTCACGGTGGCAGAGCTTATAGGATGGAATGCACTCATGGAAGACTATTCCTTTTACATTTGAAAAAGGGAGACAACTTTCATAACTATCTATTTTCTTTTCCCATAGATGTGGGTATTTTGTGATAGCTGAAGGATAATTTGACAATTTTCCATAAAATTCTATGTTGTGGGTATTCAATAGAACCACTTTAGTGAGGTGATTCTAATGAATACACCCTATGTTGTGGGCATTCATTAGAACTGCCTCAACAAAGTGGTTCTAATGAATACCCACAACATAGGTTTTTATGCAAAAAATAAGGTATAGTTTTCTTCAATTATCATAAAATACCCACTTTATCTGTTCCATGGCCCCCACCCATCGTGGCTTGAAGAAAGATATTGGCTGCATGATACTTCCACACAGAGCTGAAACCGACCCGCACACGAGTACTGGTGAACGGCATAGAGGATCTAAGCCTGCCCAGGCAAAGCGGTGCGAGACGGCCTGTGCATGCTTATAAACCCTATTGGTTTCATTGGGCGACAGGGCTTGAGATGTCATTTCATCTCAATGTCTGGTAAAAGTCCCACAAAATTGGAAGCAACATCTCCAAAATGACTTTTATAGTGTTGATGGGGACGTTAAACCTCAAATCAAACAAAACAAATTTATCTGTTCCTATGTCTCATGAACAAAGCTACTGTATTTACTGTATTCGGACACCCAATTCATTATCAGACTTGTTCTAAAATTTGAACAAGTACAATTTGCTAACTATGTTGTGTCTAAATATAGCTGAATGGGTGGCAAGACCCTGATGAGATGCAGCAGGCATCTCAATTTGGCCTGAACTGTTTGCTCAGGCCTGTCTGAATACATACATACTGTACTGTAAAGAGTCAAAGAGAAAGCATTTGCATCCTTGGAAGCGATAATTTTTGCAAGTGCTGACCCCTGTTGATAAGTAAGACAAATATTTGTTAAGGTTGTCAAGCCTGATAGTGTATTCTTTCCCCTTTGACAGAGATGCGTCACTATACAAGTTGGAACAACTTAACCCGCATCCATATTGAAAGCGTTCTGTAGACAACAAATTTGAAAATGGTTCAAATTAGCTGAAGTTCTCTGACAGGGAAGAAAACATTGTAGGAAAAGGAGACAATGCTGGTTACCAGCATTTTCTCATTTTCCTACAATGTTTTTCAAGGCCTTCTTTCTCAGGGTCGTTAAAAGTAGGGTGGTAAAGGGTTAAAGCCGTTACATCCCTTTGTGTATATATTTACAGGTGTTGCACAGTCTGGCAACCATATAAAGTGTTCAATACACATTCAAAACCAAAACCTTAAGGCACAAAACAAGAGGGCCCATAGGGCCCTGATTCGCTCACCTGTCTGTCACTGTCTCGAGTACATTCTATTTTTAGCTACGGTGGCCATCAGCAGTGATTTTAGCTTATTTGGTAGGGAGTAACCTAGGTAACATTCCTGTGAAGTTTGAATCAAATTGGCCATAGGGTTTAGGAGGGGTTCACGTTTGAATCAGATTTACAATATTTTTCTATTTTTAGCTCCGGTGGCCATTTTTTTCATCAGAGCGGGTTTGTTTTAGCCTTTTTGGTAGAGGGTCATCTAAGCAACATTACTTCAAAGTTTGAATGAAATTGGCCCAAGAGTACAGTAGGAATTGTCATTTGAAGATTTTTTTTTTTATTTTTAACTCTGGCAGCCATCTTGTTCATTGGAGTGGAATATGGTTTAACTATTTTGGTAGGGAGTCACCTAGGCAACATTCCTGTGAAGTTTAAAATCCAATTTGCCCAAAGGTTTAGAAGGAGTTCGCATTTGAAGCAAATTTACAATGTTTTTTCTATTTTTAGCTCTTGTGACCATTTGTTAATCGTTATGCTATTTTCCTAGAGGGTCATCTACACAACATTCCAATGAAGTTTAGAAGCCTTCATGGTACTGTGGTCATGTTACTTGCCTTGTAAACCAGGGGTAGCAGTATCGATCCCAAGCTTCTCCAGACTTTCAAATTGGTTTTTAAACAGAGGTCCCATCACTGTATGACCTTAGCTTTCGGTGAGACTTCAACTCAAACACTCACTCCTATGAAGGAACCTTTATGCCAAATATGAAGGCTGTATCTTAAATGCTCCAAAAGTTATGACAAAGTAGGTCAAAAGTCAAGGTCATGGCTAAAAAAATTTGAATGATTGGGAAAACTTTGTCACAGGGAACAAACATGCCAAATATGAAGGCTCTATCTCATATGGTTCAAAAGTTATGATAAAGTAGGTCACAGGTCAAAGTCACAGGTCAAATCTTTATATGAGTGGGAAGCCCTTGTCACAAGGAACCTACATGCCAAATATGAAGGCTCTATCTAAAACAGTTCAAAAGTTATGACAAAATAACCTACTGATCTACTTTTTGATTTGACATGACCCATATTCGAACTGAACTGAGATATTGTCCAGATGATCATTCTGAGCAAGTTTTATGATGATTTGATTAAAACTGTGGCCTCTGAGAGTGTTCAAAACTTTTTCTATGATTTGACCTGCTGACCTACTTTTTGACACGACATGACCCATATTCAAACTTGACCCAGATATTGTCAAGATGATCATTCTGAGCAAGTTTGATGATGATCGGACCAAAACTCGGGTCTCTAGTGTGTACACAAGGTTTTACAGCAATCTGACCTACTGACCTACTTACTGGCAAGATATGACCCACATTCAAAATTAACTGAGATATTGTCAAATGATCATTTTTAGCAAGTTTGATGATAATCAGACCAAAACTGTGGCCTCTAGTGTGTTCAGAGGGTTTTTCTATGATTTTATCTACTGACCTACTTTTTGGACCGACATGACCAATATTTGAACATGACTCAGATATTGTCAAGATGATCATTCTGGGCATGTTTGATGATGATCGGACCTAATCTGTGGCCTCTAGTGTGTTCACAAGGTTTTTCTATGATTTGACCTACTGACCTACTTCTTGACCTGAAATGACCCATATTCAAACATGACCGAGATATTGTCAAGACTATCATTCCGAGCAAGTTTGATGATGATTGGACCAAAAATGTGGCCTCTAGTGTGTTCACAAGGTTTTTCTCTTATTTGACCTACTGACCTACTTTTTGACCTGCCATGACCCATATTCGAAGGTGACCAAAATATTATCAAGATGATCATTCTGAGCAAGTTTGATGATGATTGGACCAAAACTGTGGCCTCTAGTGTGTTCACAAGGTTTTTCTATGATTTGACCTACTGACCTACTTTTTGAACCAACATGACTCATATTCAAACGTGACTATGATATTATCAAGATGATCATTCTGAGCAAGTTTGATGATGATTGGACATAAATTGTTGCCTCTAGTGTGTTCAGAAGGTTTTTCTATGATTTGACCTAATGACCTACTTTTAAACCCGACAACACCTATATTCGAACTTGACTGAGATATTGTCAAGATGATTATTCTGGGCTAGTTTGATGATGATCGGACCAAAACTGTGGCCTCTAGTGTCTTCACAAGGTTTTTTCCTGATTTGACCTACTGACCTACTTTTTGACCCAACATGACCCATATTCGATCTTGACCGAGATATTTTGTGGTGGTACAAAATGTGTGCAAGTTAAGTTAAAATCAAATCATAAATGAAACAGCTATCATGCAGACAAGACCAAAATAGACAATTTTTTGCCCTTTCAGGGGCCGTAACTCCGTAACACATAATGGGGTATGGTTGGTTCAAGAAAGGAACCCAGATCCCATGGTGGTACAAGTTGTGTGCAAGTCTGGTTAAAATCAAATCATAAATGAAGATGCTATCCTGCGGACAAGACCAAAATAGGCAATTTTTGCCCTTTCAGGGGCTGTAACTCCAAAGCACATGATGGGATATGGCTGATTCAAGAAAGGAACCCAGAGACCATGGTGGTACAAGTTGTGTGCAAGTCTGGTTAAAATCCAATCATTAATGAAGATGCTATCGTGCGGACAAGACCAAAATAGGCAATTTTTGCCCTTTCAGGGGCCGTAACTCCGAAGCACATGATGGGATATGGCTGATTCAAGAAAGGAACCCAGATCTCATGGGGGTACAAGTTGTGTGCAAGTCTGGTTAAAATCAAATCATAAATGAAGATGCTATCCTGCGGAAAAGACCAAAATAGGCAATTTTTGCCCTTTCAAGGGCCGTAACTCAGTAACACATGATGGGATATGGCTGGTTCAAGAAAGGAACCTAGATCTCATGGGGGTAAGTGTTGTGTGCAAGTCTGGTTATAATCAAATCATAAATGAAGATGCTATCGTGCGGACAAGACCAAAATAGGCAATTTATGCCCTTTCAGGGGCCATAACTCTGTAGCACATGATGGGATATGGCTGGTTCAAGAAAGGAACCCAGATCTCATGGTGGTACAAGTTGTGTGCAAATCTGGTTAAAATCAAATCATAAATGAAGATGCTATCCTGCGGACAAGACCAAAATAGGCAATTTTTGCCCTTTCAGGGGCCGTAACTCCGAAGCACATGATGGGATATGGCTGATTCAAGTAAGGAACCCAGATCTCATGGGGGTACAAGTTGTGTGCAAGTCTGGTTAAAATCAAATCATAAATGAAGATGCTATCCTGCGGACAAGACCAAAATAGGCAATTTATGCCCTTTCAGGGGCCATAACTCTGTAGCACATGAGGGGATATGGCTGGTTCAAGAAAGGAACCCAGATCTCATGGTGGTACAAGTTGTGTGCAAATCTGGTTAAAATCAAATCATAAATGAAGATGCTATCCTGTGGACAAGACCAAAATAGGCAATTTTTGCCCTTTCAGGGGCCATAACTCAGTAACACATGATGGAATATGGCTGGTTCAAGAAAGGAACCTAGATCTCATGGGGGTACAAGTTGTGTGCAAGTCTGGTTAAAATCAAATCATAAATGAAGATGCTATCGTGCGGACAACAAATTGTTTACGGACGCACGCACGGACGCACGCACGCACGGACGCACGGACGACGGACGACGGACAAAATGTGATCACAAAAGCTCACCTTGTCACTACGTGACAGGTGAGCTAACAAAATGCTCAGTAACCTGCCCTACCTACATAAACAAAACCTGCATAATGTATAATAGACATCAATTGCACGTCCGTCATAAAACTTGAAAACCATTATAGCATGTGCCACCATGTGACAATTTTTCGTAACTTAAGCATTTTCTACAAATCAAACAGTACAGGCCCAGATCAGAGGACACAGGGCCCAAATATTGCAATAATAAACATGTTAGGGTTTTGTGCTATATGCACTAGACTGACACAATTGCTAAGAACAGCCCAGCTATAAATAGCTCAAACCTGCCAGAAAATCAATCCCTATTACATTTCATTTTACTGCATAACTCAAACTTCAATGAATCAAACACTGATGGCTTGTTTACCATGGCTGAATTTATACTTGTTCAGGAGTCCCATTATTCCCCCGCCCAACAGGTCTTGGAGAAATAGGTTGGGCTGCAAGGTGCTTCCACACAGAGCTGAAACCGACCGCACATGAATACTAGTAGACCGCTTATAAGGTCAAAGCCTGCCCAGGCAAAGTGGTGGTTGCTGGACCTTCCATGCATTTAAACTCTAATGGGTTCATTGGGTGGTAGGGATTGAGATGTCATATCATTTCAATGTTGGCTAAAAGTCCCAAAAAATAGGAAGCAACGTCTCCAAAATTATATACATAGTGTTGACAGGGACCTTAAATCTCAAGTTAAACAAAAAATCGTGAGTCCCATTATGAGTGAGTGAGTGTTCGAGTTTTACGTCCCACCAACAGCTTAGGTCATACGGAGACGGGACCTCGGTTTAAAGACTCATCCTAAAGTCTGGAGAAGCCCGGGATCGATCCTGCGATCCGTGGTTTACAAGGGGAGTAGCGTAACCACTGCACCACGGAGGCATCTGAGTCCCATTATGACAACATATCCATGTGGCATAGTGCATTCTTTCATATTAAAAAAAAAAAACGGTAATTTTTTTGAAATCTGCGATATTTTTCTTATTAATGCCCATAACAAGGGTTCTGGGTGCTCTTTAAAAGGGCCTCACTGAGGCGCTTCTAACAAGTACCCACAACCTATGTCTTGGCGCATAAGAAAAATAATGACTACCCCTCTAAACCCCAGTTTTCTCTACATAAACATGGGGTTTACATGGGTGTTCATTTCACAAACTTGTTAACATGGAGTCTAAAGAATTCCTGCCATAACTCTAGATAAATACAGCGAAATTCCGCTATTAAGACCACCCAAAATTAAGACTAATTCTGCTTTAAAAAGCTTATTGAGAAGGATGCAGTTACTCTTTCTTCGTGTTTCCTGCACACAGAGTCCTCCAGTCAGGGACCACCTTTGGAACTGTTCAAAAGTGGTCTTAAAGACCACTTTTGAACAGTACCAAATGTGGTCTTAATATAGAAATTTAACTGTATTACAAAAGGGATAATGTTGGGAGAGTTTATTGAGTAAATTAATGTTGTGTAGTATCATTTTATAGAAAATCAGAAATAAACCCCTACACTATCCCTATTATACCTCCTGACAGGGCACAATAAGTAACCATCAGTGGCTCAAACTACCCCCTGTCTCAAACAGGTTTTCATGATGCCAAAGGAGTTCAACCAATTTAATGGCCCCCGCCCATAGGGGCTTGAAGAAATATATGGGCTGCATGATGCTTCCACGCAGAGCTGAATCCAGCCCGCACACTAGTACTGGTAAACTGCTTAGGGGATCTAAGCCTGTCCAGGAACCGCGGTGCGAGGCGGACCGTCCATGCTAATAAACCCTATTGGTTTCATTGGGTGACAGGGCTTGAGATGTCATTTCATCTCAATGTCTGGTAAAAGTCCCACAAAATTGGAAGCAACGTCTCCAAAATGACCTTTACAGTATTGACGGGGACGTTAAACCTCAAATCAAACAAACAAAATCAACCAATTTAAAGTTCACTGTACAAATACATGTATATACAATATATACAGTACGTATGTACAACCTATGTACAATGGGCCTCCGTGGCAGGGCTGGAAAATTCTTCACACTTCCACTCTTCCTGCATGACTAAGGGCATGTAGGTTTGGTATATTCAGGCCTCATACTCACCAAGCTTTTCCGTGCCTGAAAAGCCCGATTTTACATCCTTAACCCTCATCATGCTGAACATGTCAACCATTACCTTTGCAAACCGTGTAGATCCAGATCAGATGGCTTCTGAAGAAGCCATCTGATCAGGATCTACACTGTTTGTAATGCAGTTTGTGAATTGAACAAATACTTTATATCAAATAATTTGATTGGTGAATAGTCAGAAATGTGTAGCTAAATAATTTTTATTTAGCAGGATAAGCGTTAAAAAGTCATTTTATACAGAATATAGGAGGAAAAATAAAAAAACAAATTGGAAGCCAAAAAGCCTGAAATCAAGAAAAATCAAGAAAAAAATAAAGCTCTAAAAGCCTGAAATCCTGCACATGCCTGAAAAATATGAGGCCTGTAAATTGCATTTGAGCTAGACAAAATTTTTGCTTGTCCTCTAAAATTTACTTATCAAGGCCAGTGGACAAGTGGAATTTTCATGGCCTAGTGGATATGAGCATTGACTCTTAATCATTAGGTATCTCACCGCTGTGGTTCAAGCCTCACTCAGGCCAAGTGAGGTGCAAAGTTCCGGAGCAGAATGTCAGGCGTTTTTTCTCTGGGTACTCCTGTTTCGCAGATCTCTGATTACCGATCAGCTCATAATTACTGAAATAATCTTGAAAGGGCCATAAAACCAGAGGACAAATGGTCCTGAGCCGCTCACCTGAGTGCTGAGAGTTTATGGAGCCATTTCATTTCTGAGATGAAGGATTTTAAAGTGTTTTACTGTAGTAGCCATCTTGGACATGTGACCTGATAATGGACCCACTGGTTCTGGAAAAGAAGATATCTGAAGGTTTTTACCTTATATGCAGTAATATAGAGTAAGGCTGCCACGATTAATCATATAATTGGTTAATTGATCGATAAATTCCACAAAAATGATTATCATTTCTGATTTGCTTTTAATCGATTACTTGATAGGTACAATTTACTATCCAACGTTATGCCTAAAATAGCTGGATGAGTGGCAAAAAGTGCAGACCCTGATGAGACGCCGCATTATGCGGCGTCTCATCTGGGTCTACACTGTTTGCTCAGGCCTGTCTGTTCAAATATACATATTGTAAAGTGCAACATATGGTAAGAGCCATGCTCAGACAGAAAGCCAGACAGGTAAAATAATGACAAAAATCTTAGCGATTACAAATCGATTATCGATCACAATGACAGGACTGATAATCGAATATCTTTTCAGCTCCGATTAGCCAGCCCTAATATAGAGTTATACCAATCAGTGGTAGACCCAGCCTACACTCAAGAGACAACTGACCTACAAGTGTTGTCAATGCTTTGTTTTGTGACAAAACCCATGGCAACATTTGTTTGCCTTGATTTGTGAGGATTCCAATAGTACACTTAAGTAAATGAACCAGCTCAGGGGAAAAGAGAACTTATCACACAGACACGCAGCATTGACTAGGGTGAGTCTGAGCAAATGTCTTATTTACCAGATGTATTCCGACAGAAAGGCTTGAACAAACAGTGAAAACCCAGATGCAATGCCACAGAACATGGCCCGGCCCATTGGGGCTTGAAGGAATAGATGGTCTGCATGATGAAACCTACCGCACATGAGTACTGGTTAACCGCTTAGAGGATCTAAGCCTGCCCAGGCAAAGAGTCACGAGTCGGAATGTCCATGCTTATAAACCCTATTGGTTTCTTTGGGCAACAGGGCTTGAGATGTCATTTCATCTCAATGTCGGGTAAAAGTCACACAAAATTGGAAGCAACGTCTCCAAAATGACCTCTACAGTGTTGATGGGGATGTAAAACCTCAAATCAAACAAACAAACAGAACATGGCATCTCATCAGGGTCTACAAATTTTGCCAATCACCCAGCTATTTTTAGACACAGTGTGAGTAGTTAATTGTACTTCAAATTTAAGAACATGTATGCTATGGAGTTGAGGTGTCCAAATATTTGGAGTAAATACAGTAGCTGCCTATGCAGGTTCAACTCGCAGCTATTGCAAAGTGCTATTTTCTCATGAGCTGGAAAAAGTGTGCATGTTATGCACAGTTCTTAGACACTGCCCCAGGTAAGAGGAGGAATCAAAATATTACTTTTCTTAGTTCTGTGAGAAAACATATGTTGTTGTTGTTGTATATCTATAAGGCATTTTATCGCTGCCTATAATCTCCTGGTACTTAAGTAAGTCACTTGTACATTTCACTATGTGAAAAAACACATGATACTTATATTACAATGCACTTCAAAATCTCTTTGTGTTCCTGATGAATTCCATCAGTGCATCTGTCAGTTCCTTCCTTGCTTGCTTACTAATGTCTTCAATCATGCCTGTCAACACTTTCAGGTTAATGTCTGTTACCAATTTCACATCCTCCCTGCCCAGAATCTCAATTCAATAGAATGAGTACCCACAACATGTTTTTCCTGCAGCCGAGGCGCTTCTAATGAGTACCCACTACCCACAATGTATGTTTTTCTGTCAAATAAGAAAAAATTCAGTACTTTTCAGATTAAAACACTTCTGGAGCAATGGTACTAGACATGATCTTTGCAAACCACTGATTAATTTTCAGTAAGTCATGACAATATTATCTAGCCCTCTACACTCAGTTCAAAGTTCTCAATATCCTCCATTTCAGAATTGATCTTCTCCACCCACTCATCTATTTTTGATACCTGAAACAAACACAAGTAAATGTAAATTTATCATGCTTCTGAATCTCTTTCTGTTCATTCTGTTACCATTTTGAAAAACTTTTTACCAATTTTAAGCTGAACAGTTGGAGTCTTTTGTTTGTTAGACTTGGGATTTTACATCCCTGTCAACACTATTTAGGTCATTTTGGAGACACTGCTTCTGATTTTGTGGGAAACTGAGATGAAATGACATCTCAAGCCCGCCCCCCCCCCCCCACTTCCCCGCAAAAATGCTATGGTTTATGACCAGGGACTGACTCGCATCACTTGGCTTAGACCTTCTAGGGGGTTTACCAGTACTCATGTTCAGCTGAAATTGACCACACATGAGAGCTGGTAAACCGCTTAAAAGGGTTTAGCCTGCCTAGGCAAAGTGGTGTGAGTCAGACCGTCCAAGGCATAGAAGCCTTTTGGTTTCATTGGGCGAGAGGGCTTGAGATGCCATTTTATCTCAGTGTCGGGTAAAAGTCCCAAAAAATTGGAAGAAGCATCTCGAAAATGATCTAAACAATGTTGACGGGGACACTAAACCTATATTCAAACAAACAAAATTAACCCATTTTGTACTGGAAACTTCAAAACTGGTAAACATGGTAAATGGCAACAGTGCAGGCTCAGATCAAACGCCGCAGAACAGGGCGTCTGATCAAGGCATACAATGTTTGCAAAATGTTCAGCCATTTTCCAAATAAATTTTGAAGAAAACACAAACGGACACCCCTAAATTTTGAAATGGTCTCCCGCTATATATAAGGAGGAAGATTTTATTTTGTACAAAATGGGTTATGAAATTCATTTGCAAGTTAATCAAATGAAAATAAAGGCCCAGTTGTTCAAAGTATCTATAACCTAACCCGTTTTGTCTTATTTTTGGTGGAGTGGGGGACTTCCCTGAAGTCCAAGTAATGTCATGCGAGTTTGGTCTTGCAACTTTCGCGGTAAAAAATCTGATACTGACCATGCCACACACAATATTTGTGTAATACCTGCAAAATCTTACGTGATTCATAAGACTCTTCACCTAGAAACTTGTGCATCCCTTGCATTATACTAGCAAACAACATGCATAATAGCTCGCTAAAGGAAACATTAGTTTTGGAAAAATGCAGGATAGTAGAATCTTCCCGGGACCTGTACTGTAAGGTAGACTAGTACAAGTCTCCATACTTATAGATCATTAGATTAGAGCGTTTCTATGTCACACAGATTTTCTTAATTTTATCTTGGAAAAAAAATGCCTTGTTTGCCTATTTGTGGAAATCCTTAAGAGTACACATAACAACCCTTTATTCAACAGAACACTAATTACATGGTTTCTCACTGGACACTATGAATATACTCCAGTGGCTTTAACCCCCCCTGAACCCCACTTTTATATAGTAAAACTGGGGTTTCCGGGGGTATACCTTATTTTTCTTATTTCTGCTCTAAAATATAGGTTGTGGGTTCTCGTTAGAACCGCCTCATTGAGGCGGTTCTAACGAGTGCCACAATCTATATTATGAGCAGAAATAAGAAAAATATCACAATTTTTCACCATAAAATTTTCATTTTTTTCTGGCGATAAAGGTGGCAGTGTATTTGTATAGGCGTTTTTTCGTAATGGCATCGTTTGCTTAACAAGCTTGTTTCTGGTCAAATTGTTTTGCAAATGCAAAAGCTGGTCACATTTTTTCAGCAAAAATATTAGCATATTTGCCATATTAAATGATCAAAATTTTAACAATACGTTAACTAACAACGTATGCTTTGAACAAAATGGCCCTCGGTAGTGTTTATCCACAGCTGTGATATTCTTGTCATTGTGACATCAGAGTGAGCTTGTTCTAAAAAACGACTGCTCGTGCTGGGACATCGGCAAACAGTGTAGACCCAGAATGTAGCATCTGATCAGGATCTACATTGTTTGCTTAACCCTTGTCCTGCTGAGCCCGGATATGCATTATTTTCCAAAGAATGAAGATCCAGATCAGATGGCTTCTGATGAAGCCATCTGATCAGGATCTACATTGTTTGCCATTCAGATTGTGAATTTGTTGCAATAATTTGCATCAAGTAATCTAATTGGTTGATAATCGGTAGTGGGTGTGGCATATATGAATATTCAGCAGGACAAGGGTTAAAGTACAGGAATTTACGGGTTAAGCAAAACAGTCTAAGTTCCTGTTCAGGATCATTTTCCCAGCCTACACTCAAGAGACAATTGACAGTACTTTGATTGTAAATCCTGATTATTGATTGATTGATTCTTTGTGACTTTGTTTCTGTTATGGGTCTGAAAATTTGCCTTTGCGCAACTCAAGCAAGACTTACGGTGAGCTATCCTGTCCGTTGACAGGTCTTACTTACATCTGACCTTTAAGTATGTTTGTGTGTTTGATTTTAGGTTTAACGTCCCCGTCAACACCGTATATGTCATTTTGGAGACGTTGCTTCCAATTTTGTCTCACTTTTAACCGACACTGAGATGAAATGACATCTCAAGCCCTGTCGCCCAATGAAACCAATAGGGTTTACAAGCATGGACGGTCCGCTTTGCCTGGACAGGCTTAGGTCATCTAAGTGGTTTACCAGTACTTGTGTGCGGTCGGTTTCAGCTCTGCCTGGAAGCATCATGCAGCCCATCTATTTCTTCAAGCCCCGATGGGCAGGGGCTATAAAGAGACAATTGACAGTGCTTTGATTATAAATCCTGATTAACCCATTTAGTACCAGAAACCCCAAAACAGGTACCCTGGCAAACAGTGCAGGCCCAGATCAGACACAGCAGAACGCGGCGTCTGATCAAGGGCAACACTGTTTGCTAAAAGTTCAGCCATTTTCCAAATCAATTTTGAAGAAAACACAACCTGACACCCCTAAATTTTGAAATGGACACCTGCCATATATAAGAAGGACGTTTCATTTGGTACAAAAAGGGTTAAATTTTACTGCTACTTACAGAATATCTGCCTTTATGGAATTTTTTCTTCGACCTTTTGTAGGATTTCTCTGTTGACTTATTCAAATTTAAGGTTTCTGAAATAACAATACATGTATACAGTATTTACCTTAAGTATTCGGACAACTTAACACCTTACCATAGTTGGTCTAAAAATTGATCAAGTACAATTTACTATACATGTATAGACACAGTTGTGTCTAAAAATACTAGCTGGATAAGTGGCAAACAGTGCAGACCCTGATGAGATGCTGCATTCTGCTCATCTGGATCTACACTGTTTGTTAAGGACTGTCTGTCCAACTACTTATGGTACATTTGTAAATACATGTACGGTGTGTAAGATGTCAGTATTATTCATTGGGTAACATGTTATAAAATATCATAGATCCAGATGAGATGTATTGACGATAATTAATGGTATTTTTTTCTTATTTCTCTAGTAACATATACTTTGGGTGCATGTACTTGTTGAATGATTCATCGAACAAGTATCCAAACGGTATGTTTCTAGTACATAAGAAATGGAAGAAAATTCTCTCTTAAGGGGAATGGGAACACCTGGCAGATTTTTTCGCTAATTTTTCAAAGGGAGACAATTTTTGGGACTTCCTGTTTGCTTTTCTGGAAGCTCTGTCCCACGAAAAAGGGGTCTACTCAAAAGAGTTGACCTTTAAAGGAAAGAATTTGCATTTCAGGAGCAAATTCTTTGCTTTAAGAGTTGACCTCTATTGACATGGGAGGCAAAAATACTTTTGCAGGAGTTGCCTCCCCTGAAGGTCTTCCCAATCCCCTTAAGCAATAAGCATCCTCATGATTACTTCTTACCCCAATTTATTTAATAATTGGTGGACTAGGGCATCAAAGACAAGCTCGGGTAGCCAGCAATTTCAATGTGCAGAGGAATAGAACAAAAATGTACTCATGCTGTAAAAGTGGATGCTTGTCTCTCGGGCACTAAACCCTGGTTATGGTAGGTGCGCTAATTGGTAGGTGAAAAAAAAACAATTTTCATATTCATACATGTAATGTGTAACCAGTTGCATGCTTCTCAGGCACTAAATTGTGGCAGTAAAAAGCTTATTTCAGTTTTTTTTTGTTTTCTTTTTTTAAAATAGTCTTATTGATTTACCAAAAATGCTGCTTATTTAGTGCACTGATGCCATGATGAAATAAAATCCAAGCATTTAACAGTGTCTACTTGTAACCCATTTTGATCGCCCCACACACCACCACCTTCGGGGCTTGAAGACATAGACTGGGCTGTGTGATGCTTCCACGCAGAGCTGAAATTGACCACACATGAGAATTGGTAAACCGCTTAAAAGGGTTTAGCCTGCCTATGTAAAGTGGTGAGTCAGACTGTCCAAGGCATATACATGCAAGCCTTTTAATTTCATTGGGCGACAGGACTTGAAATGTCATTTTATCTCAATGTCGGTAAAGTCCCACAAAATTGGAAGCAGTGTCTCGAAAATGACCTCAATAGTGTTGACGGGGACATTAAACCTCAATTCAAACAAACAAAATTAACCCATTTTGTACAGGAAACTCCAAAACTGGTAAATGGCAAACAGTGCAGACCCAGATCAGACACAGTAGAACGGGGCATCTGGTCAGGGCCTACAATGTTTGCAAAATGTTCAGCCATTTTCCAAATAAACTTTGAAGAAAACACAACCTGACAGCCCTAAATTTTGAAATGGACTCCCGCTCTATATATAAGGAGGAAGATTCCATTTTGTTCAAAATGGGTTAATTATGAAACAACATTTGCAAATTAATCAAATTAACAAAAAGGCCCAGTTGTTCAAAGCATCTATAATTTAACCCATTTTGTCTTATCTTTTTTGGGGAACTTTGCTGAACGTCAAGTCCAAGAAATGTCACACGAGTTTGGTCTTGCAACTTGCGCGGTAAAAAATCTGATACTGACCATGCCACATACACAATATTTCAGCGTAGTACCTGCAAAATCTTAGGTAATTCATAAGACTCTAATGCCAGAAACTTGTGCATCCCTTGCATTATACTCGCACAAACAACTTGCAAAGTAGATCGCAAAAGGAATCATTATTTTTGGAAAAATTGCAGGATAGATAGAATCTTCCTGGGACATGTACTGTAAGGTAGACTAGTACAAGTCTCCAAATAATTTTTTTTCACCCTCTCATTTCAATTTTGTAAAAATTGCTTCACTTTGGCTTGAAGTAGATTAACTTTAACAAGAGTTGTCAGTAGACAACATAGCTTGCCTTTGGGGGCCTAAGTTGGCCAATTTTTTCTTCTATAGAGCAACAGAAAACTTAAACCAAAAACTTAAACATAAAATTTCTAAGTCTGTGATCTTGAACTCCAGGTCACTGAGGGGTAAGGGGCTGGTACTGTGCGAAACTTTAGACCAATATGTAAACTCAGTCCAAGAACTTAGAAGTAACTAAATCCATCAAGTGGTTGAAGAGATATAGAGCAAATGGAAAACTTTAACCAAAAACTTAAACTTTGAGTGACGTACATGGATACGTACTGCCGGCACCAGTGTGACTGCTATAGCTCTTGCTGTACTTTCATACAGGCTAGCTAAAAAGGGATCAGATATACTGATATGATGATACGAGACCAAACATCAGTCTATATGCAAGCAGAAGTGAAAATAAAATAGGTTAATATGCACTTTATAATCTTACCTGTATCATCATCTAAGCTAAATGCCGGAGATGGAGAATGTTCTCTTTTTCTGTCATCTTCTTCCAGTGATGGTGTCATTACCATAGATCCATAGTCTGAGGTAGTGGGGGTCTCCAACTGCTTAACAGGTGAGAATACAGGCTGGATCAGTTTAGGCTCTCCAGATCCAAGCACCTGGGGCCTGATGGGGTCACCTTCAATCTTTGGTTCTGGATTAGGAGTGGATGTACTCTTTATATTATCCACATTAAATGAGCAATCAATGATACTTTGCAATCGCTTGTCTTTGATAATCTCTGATACAATAGGTGTTTCCTTAGCTTTGACTTTGTTTGCCTGTGTAACTACTGTTTTTGGAGACAGGAAGATTGCACTATCATCTTCACAAGGTTCACATGATATTTCATTGTCAAGAAATGAAATTGAAGGCATTTTGGGAACAGGTAGAACTTGTGATTCTTTGGCTGAACGAATTTTTTTTGTTTTACTTTTCTTTTCTTTTCCACTTTTTGCTTTGATTTTGTCATTGGCTGCCACAGCTTTATTTTGTTGTATCAGATTAGGTGGGCCAGTAGAAATAATGTTTCCATCTTCCTGTGTATGAACAATGGCTTTTACTTTTATTTTCTTTGAAACACGCCTGTTCTGGTCAACTGGACTAAGAACAATTTTGCATCTTTTAGTCCTAGGAGTAATCAGTGAAGGGTCAACTTCATTTCTTAACCTTGTCTTTTTACCAACAGGCTTTTGCCTTTTTACTTGTTCCTTCTTCATGATTTTTGCTTGTTTCTTACTGTAATCAGCTGATAAGTTCCTCATTTGTGGTGAATCTGCAGTGAAGTCAAACAAACTCTTAGAAGACCTCAATGAATCTGTTTCTTTTCCGTCTTTGTCAGACAGAGTGTTTACTCGACCTGAGCTCTTTTGTGCAACTTGATCAGAGAGATCTGCAAGATCATTTTTACTGTCTGACACTTCTTTTTCTGAGATTCTCTTATTAGCTGACCTTTTTGTTTGTCTTTCCATAGGTGGCTTCCCAGATCCTTTTTCTGAAGATTTATTGTCCATGGAACCTTTTAGTTTCTTGGCTGGTGATGGTCTAACTAAATCTTCTTTAGAAAAACCTGGTTGAGATGCTTTCTCAAATGATCTCAGTCGTTTCTTCCGTGGCGAATGGCTACCTGATTCTACTTGTTTTGTTGCTCTCTTAGACTGGTTTGTCACAGAGCTGCTAGCCTTCTGTTTGGGCACTTCTGGGTCTTTTCTCATTCCAGTTACTCTTGTTTCTCTCAAACAGCCTTCTGCAGGCTGGTCTGGTTTGTTGTCAGGAGACTTCTTCAATATATTTACACTAGATAGTGCTTGCTTTGAAGATTCTCCACAACCATGTCTACCAATTTTTACTCTATTACCAGATGTCTAAAACATAAGAAAAGTTAACTCAAATAAGCCAAACCATGCAAATATAAGCAATGACAGAAAAAAAACTTTTCCATCATCAGTGACCACTGAGGGCTCTGATCAGCCTGCACAAGTGGACATCCAGTCAGGTCAATTTCAATTATTTCCAGAGGCAGTGTTGCAGAGTGATTAACCCATTTTGTACTGAATGGAACCTTCCTCCTTATACATTGTATGTTATAGCAGGAGTCCATTCCAATTTTCAGGGATTTCAGGTTGTGTTATTTTTTTAAAACTTATTTGGAAAATGGCTGAACTTTTTGCAAACAGTGTTGACCCTGATCAGATCTGGGCCTGCACTGTTTGCCAGTATTCTGTTTTGGGAGTTATCATACAAAATGGGTTAAAAAGCTGCCTTCAGTAATCAGTTATGAAGATTGAAGGTTTGAGCCCAGCTTGAAACAGTCAATGAAAAACTCAGTTTACCAAGCAGTAACTATGATGTGTGTTTGTTTGAATTTGGGTTTAACATCCCTGTCAACACTATTTCGGTCATTTTGGAGACATTGCTTCCAATTTTGTGGGACTTTTACCTGGCAATGAGGTGAAATGACATCTCAAGCCCTGTCGCACAATGAAACCAGAAGGCTTATATGCACTGGATGGTCTGACTCACACCACTTTGCCTGGGCAGGCTTAGTTGATGTATGTACTATCCATACCTTATTCAATGTAATTAGCCCTTGTCCTGCTGAATATTTAAATATGCCACACCCACTACTGATTATCAACCAATCAGATTACTTGATGAAAATTATTGCAACAAACTCATAAACTGAATGACAAACAATGAAGATCCTGATCAGATGGCCATCTGATCTGAATCTACATTGTTTGCTAGATAAGACATATTTGGGCTCAGCAGGACAAGGGTTGGTTATAGCCCCCTCCCATAGGGGCTTGAAGAAATATATGGGCTGCATGATGCTTCCATGCAGAGCTGAATCCGGCCCACACACTAGTACTGGTAAACCGCTTAGAGGATCTAAGCCTGTCCAGGAACCGCGGTGCGAGGCGGACCGTCCATGCTTATAAACCCTATTGGTTTCATTGGGCGACAGGGCTTGAGATTGTCATTTCATCTCAATGTCGGGTAAAAGTCCCACAAAATTGGAAGCAACATCTTCAAAATGACCTTTACAGTGTTGATGGGGACGTTAAACCTCAAATCAAACAAACAAACAAACAAACAGGACAAGGGTTAGCACACAAGCTAAAATAAGTGAACACCAATCTAGAGTGCAGGATTTTGCAGTCTGCTAAGATTGTAACAGTGCTACATTGTAAATGGTCATTCTAGCATATCAATGATTATGCTTTTGTAATTAATTAACCCTTGTCCTGCTAATCCCGGATATGCCTTATCTTTGAAACAATGTAGATCCAGATCAGATGGCTTCTGACGAAGCCATCAGATCAGGATCTACATTGTTTGTCGTTCAGACTGTGAATTTGTTGCAATAATTTGCATCAAGTAATCGGATTGGTTGATAATCGGTAGTGGGTGTGGCATATATGAATATTCAGCAGAACAAGGGCTAATAAAGAGGGTCAAACTGCTAGCTTGTGTTTACTAAGAAACATCATATTTTTATAAAATGGCTCTTATGCCAACTGTAGACATTTTTTTACAAAAATTGGCATAAGGAGCATATTGTTGTGTCTGACTCTGTGTTTAACCCATTGTATACGTGTGGACTCTTCCATCGCTATATGTTGGACAAGTCCCAGGGCTTTAGATAATTTTTTTTTCAAAAGAGTACAGTACTCGTCCTTTTTTAAACAAGAAAAATGCCTAATGGCATTATGGACGGGTTTTTTTTTTCAGTATGGTTAGGATGGTGGTGGCATGGGTGGGGTAGGGTGGGGTGTGCTGGTGTGGGGTACGGTGGGGTGGAATGGGTTAGGAGTCGGGTGGGATGGGGTGGAATTTGTGGTGGGGTGGGGTGTGGGGTGTGATGGGGTGTGGTGGGGTTGTGGGGTGGGGTGGGCTTGGGTGGGTGGGATGGGGTGAGGTCGGGTAAGGTGGGGAGTGGTGGGATGGGGTTGGGTTGGGGGTGGATTGGGGTTGTTTTGGGATGGGGGTGGGGTGGGGTTGTGGGGTAGGGTAGGGTATGCTAGGGTAGGGTGGGGTGGGTAGGGTATGTATATAAAACTAAGTATGCATGTATGTACAGAACAAATGCAATATCCTAACCCAGTAACAACTTTTGTGTGTGTGTGTGTGGGGGGGGGGGGATTTGTTTATGTGTTTTACGAAGAAAAAAAAATAAAGTTTTTTCTATTTTTAGCTCTATTTTTAGCTCTAGTGAGTGAGTGAGTTTAAGTTTTACGTCCCACCAACAGCTAAGGTCATACGGAGACGGGGCCTCGGTTTAAAGACTCATCCGAATTTTAGCTCTAGTGGCCACTGATTTTAGCAATTTTGAAAAAGGGTCACCTAATGAATATTTCTGTAAAATAATTTTGAAATCGGGCCATTATCCCAGGAGGAGATGTCGTTTAAAGAAATTGTTGACGGACGACGGACATCAACTCACCTTGAGCCGTGCTCAAGGTGAGCTAAAAAAAGAACGAAAAAAAAAAAAAAAAAAAGAAAATTCCATGCCTGTGCATGCATGTATGTATTATTACTAGCAACTATCAGGGGAGGAAGATAATAATTGTTCATATGTGTTTATGGAGAGTGAGTGAGTGCTTGAGTTTTACATCCCACCAACAGCTATGGTCATATGGAGACGGGACCTCGGTTTAAAGACTCATCCGAAAGTCTGGAGAAGCCCGGGATCGATCCTGCGATCCCTGGTTTACAAGTCGAGTAGCGTAACCACTACACCACGGAGGCTTCTATGTGTGTTTATGGAGAAGAAAAGAAAAATAAAGAAAAAAAAGAATGAAAAAAGAAAGAAAAAAAAAAAAAACACAAAAAAAAAAAAAAAATGTCTCCACCGGGGTTTGAACTCACGCCCCTCAGATTAATAGTCAACAATAGGATCCGTAGTCCAGCACTCTATCCACTACACTGGCATTTGAAACAAGAGGCCCATGGGCCACTATGCTCACCAGAGCTGATGGACACAGCCCACTGGCAGCCATATACTTTATTAAATCATGGCAGTCCAAAGCCAATGGATGCTACAAATGAAATTCGGGCACAATCACCCAGGTATCTTCTTAGGACACAAAGCAAAGGTGCCACTGCTTGTAAAACTACATAAAGGTTGAGGTAAAGCTGTCACCTTTAGAGGGCTTACAAGGTAAATGTTAATGATGCATGACACATGTTCGATGAACGCAGGGTGATCACAATGGCTTTAGAACCTTTTGCACAAATGCACTTTATGCAAGGATTAGTCAAAGAGCTGTACCGATGGGCCTTCGTGGCCTAGTGGATAAGAGTGCTGACTCTTAATCATAAGGTCTCTCACTGCCACATACATACATACATACATACATACATACATACATACATACATACATACATACATACATACATACATACATACATACGCACTGAGTGACGGAGACGGAATATAATGTACATAAATTACACGGTATGTAAAAAAAAATGGGGTCGGATAGGGGAGGAGGCGCCGACCAAAAATAAAAAAAAAAAAAAAAAAAAAAAGGTCTCTCACTGCTGTAGTTCAAGTCCAGGTACTCTGGTTTTAACCCACCTTTGATTAATGATATGCTCGATATTAGTGAAAAAATCTTGAAAGGGCTGTAAAACCAAAACCAAAAACAACAACAAAAAAAAAAAAAACAGACCCTTACCTCTTTTACCTCTTGCAAGCCAAAATGTTAGGGGCCCAGGTAGCGTAAGAACATGACTCTTCCCCTCACACAGCCTCTCCAGCATCAAATTATCAAAACTTGTTGCCAGACAGGGAAGCTTGTCTGACTCAGACCTTGCCAAGATATATATGTTTTTAGCAAAAGTGCAATTTTGTGCGCACATTCATGGCTATCGACTCCACCCTGGAGTAGCTCTTGCCATATAAGTTTATAAAACTTCAATTTACTGGTAAGCAGTATTATCATTTGTTTGGCAACAACTAAGTATTTGGCAGTGCTGATACACACTTTGAAGTGAACAAAATTAAATAAAATGCTATATATATTTTGTATCCTATTCCATATCATGTTGCATATTTTTCCTATGTTATGCCGTTTGTTTTTTCCTTGATCATTTTTCCCCTCTGTTTTCCATCCATTGACATATCTACCAGTCTGAAACATTTCTGTCTTGCTCTTTGATAGATAAGGCCATCAACTCCTACAGCTTTTGGATAAAACTACTGGCACATTTCTGGCAACCTTTTTAGCATATTTTCAGTGAACTTCTGGCACAATTCTTGTAACCTCCTGACATACTTCTTGTAAACACCTGGCATATTTCTAATAAGCTCCTGGTACATTTCTTGCAAACTCCTGGCATATTCCTTATAAACTCCTCGCACACTTCTTGTAAACCCCTGGCACATTTCTGGCAATTCCTGGCAATTTTTTAAGTAAATTCCTGGCACATTTCTTGTAAACGCCCGACAAAATTCTTGTTACCTCCTGCCATATTACTTGTAATCTCCTGGCACTTTTCTTGTAATCTCTTGGCATATTTCTTGTAAGCTCCTTGCACACTTCTTGTAACTCCTAGCACATTTCTGGCAAACTTCCAAGCATATTTTTAGTAAATTTCTGGCACATTTCTTGAAAACTCCTGGTAAAATTCTTGAAACCTCATGACATATTTCTTGTAACCTCCTGGCATATTTCTTGTAATCTACTGGCACATTTCTTGTAAACTCCTGGCATATTTCTGACAAACTCCTGGTACATTTCTTGTAAACTCCTGGCATATTTCTTGTAACCTCCTCACAAACTTGCGTATTTTCAGTAAACTTTTGGCACATTTCTTGTTCACTACTGGTACAATTCTTGTTAACTCCTGACATATTTCTTGTAATCTCCTGACATGTTTCTAGAAAACTCCTGGTACAATGTAAACTCCTGGCATATTTCTTTTAAACTCCTAGCACACTTCTTGTAAGCTCCTGACATATTTTTTTTAACTCCTGGCATTTTTCTGATATAACTACAGGCATATTTCTGGTTTGTGTTCAAATTTATGTCTCAAAAGCACCATAGATCAGCTTATGATCAGTCCAGTAAGCTTCAATAACATCACTAGAACATGGGCAATTTGCAAACAACAGATCTAGCAATGACCCAGAATCAGTAGTAGGTTTGCTGATGAGCTGTTCGCATCCTAACTGTGTATGCATAAAATCTACAAAAGTCAAAGCGGTCATATTTGCATCCAAGTTGAAATCTCCAAGAATAACTAATTTGGCATTCAAATCTATCAATGGCATCAAATGGCATAACATATTATTTTTCAGAGCAGTTTGCGAGCTTTTGGGATACTTGTAGAACACCACAACTTGAAAAGAACACTTGTAACCTTTCTTTAAAGTAGCCAGCATGAATTCACATGCACTAGAATGGAATTTGTCTATCTTCTGAATTTCTAGACATTCTCTTACATATAAAGCAAGTCCATGATAAGGTCTATTGGCAGTATATTGTTGTGTTTCATCTAGCCTTATCAGCCTGAACCTATTGAGATTAAACTGAATATTCTCATCTCTTGAGCATAGCCTAGTTTCTGCAAAGCCAACAACATCAGCTGATAACACATTTGGTTCATGCTCAATTTCATGAAAATGCTTGTGCAAGGACCTTGCATTGTTAAACAGAACCTTTATTTTACCAGGATCAACTTTGTAGAGTGGAGTATAACAGAGTTCAAGAAGACCTTCTGTTTGCAACCGCTGCATCTCTACTTTGACCTTTTCATCAACAGCCAAAGCTTCTTCATTAAGATTCAAAATGAACAAATTTTACAGTTTTCTTACTCTGCTTAAAGCAACATAGTGAATATGTGGTTGTTTCCTAACTCTTGATTGAGACAAGTCCACAACGATTTCATCAACTGTAGACCCTTGGGCTTTATGGACTGTTTTTCCAGCTGAAGGTTTCAAAGGAAACTGAATTCTCTGTTAAGTTTTAAAATTGTATATGAATGATCGTTCTATGTCAAATATTGGTGTCCAGGCCTTATGAATGTTTGAACTGTACAAACCCCTATTAAAAGATTTCTCACGTGTCAAACTGCCAATGCTAGGATCATCAAACAAAACCCAAATTATACTTGGTCGATCAGTTCCTTCCATTTTACGTTCAATGTATTTTGCAACACATGTGGATCCATTTGTCAAACCATCCTCTACATTGATATTTACTGTTATATCATAAACCATTCCAACTGCTATTTTCAAATGTTTTTCTAAATTTGCTGTTTTGTTAGAATCTTCTGGAAGTGACTCAATTAGAGTTTTGCTTTTTTGTGCTGAGATGTTAGCAGCAACAACTGTATCATGACAAGGAATAATGATTTTTTCCTCTGATAATCTGCTCAAAACACTATCATTGTGTCTAGCCACAAACTTGTTTTCGGTAAATAAATGAGGAGCCTGTTTTGGATAAGCATCTACTTCAGGATCAACAGTGTGCCTCCTTAGCTCAATTCTGTCATCTTCTGTCAGCTCATTTTGCCTCAGACGATTCAGCAACTGTGCAAAGTGAATATCATCTTTCTGTCTCATGATATCAACAAGTTCATACATTCTGAAATGATCTTTCCATAAATTAGGAGCTAGTGCTGAAGCACCCTTTGATGGATCACTGAATATCCATTTGTCACAAACAGGCATCAGTTGATACAGATCACCAACAGCAATAATGCTTATTCCACCAAATGTTGTTTTTGTTCCTGTCAATTGTTGCGAGCGTGTGTCTAAGAAGCTTAGTGTGCTTGTTCCTACCATAGATATTTCATCTATAATGATCAATTTCAAATGCCTGTATTTAACTCTGAATGTGTTTAATTCATCAGCTGACAAAAGTTCATTCACTTGTTTAAACTTTTTCAAAAAAGCTGAAGCAATTGTTACACCATTGATATTGTAAGCTGCTTTTCCTGTATAAGCACAAAGAAGGATTCTGATGTCATCAGGATTTTCTCCCTCTCTAAGATTCAAGATTCTGTACAAACTTTGATAAAGAGCTTTAATAAGAACTGATTTGCCAACACCTGCTCCACCTGACAAAAAGGTATATAGTGGCTCTTCTTTGTATTTCAGCCAAAAGATAACATGATTGAAGAATTCCCGTTGCTTTAAATTCAAACTTCTGAGTAAAAGTAAATATTGATCTTCTGGCAGTATAACACTGTTAGTTTCAACAGATGGTACTGAACAAGTGGCCTGTATCTCTATACCAATATCATACTGTCTATGTTCTACTACCCTGTCTGGATTGAAGTATATGAAAGGCTCTGCTTCTCTTTCACCTTCCTCTTCAGCTTCCCTATTTTCTTGTTCTGTATTTGGAGCTATTTTATCATATGCATCTTCATCTGCTTCTGCCATTTGCCTTGCGATTTCAAGCTCTTCTACATGATGCTCATACTCATTTTGTTTAGGTTCTATGGTAGCTTTCAATGTAATGTAATGTGCTTTAAAAGTGTCAAATGAACCAATCAAGTCTTTTGCTTCATTCCTCCAGGGCATAAAAAGCATAAGTCTTTCTCTGTAATAATTCTCCGGATCTTTCTTTTTATTGTATCTTACATAGCGTATTATCTTGGGTGTTGCTCTGAGTTTATATCTGGTACCATTTTTGGTCATGCATAACATGTTTGAAGCACAACTTTCAAATTTATCAACCTCATCATCAGCTTCACAGTCATCACTAGAATCACTTGCCAAAGCATCATCTTCATTTTTGTCTTTAGTTTTCTCTGGCAAACTATTTCCTTTAGGATATATGATGTCAACTTTAGAAACATAATCGGCTAGACAGAACTGCTGAAGCTGCCTAGGCCTTTTAGAATATCTTTGAATCATATTTTCTGATTCTATGTCAGTTGATTCAGGAGGTAATTCATCTAGAATAGATTTAGGTTTAAGCAAAAACACTCTTTCTTCTGCAGTAGATGTATTGATGAAAACAACATCCCTTGTAGCTTTTGTTAAAGGAATCTGCAAAGTCAGGTATACAGCTTCTTGTGCACTCACTTCAACACAGTTGGAAAAGACATTTCCAATATGTCTGACTTGTTTCTTCAAATCAGAGTTACCTTTTCTAGCTTCCTTTGCTGCTGCTTCAAGCTGTGCGCTCATACCTCTCTGAGATTTACTGATATAACCAACCACGTATGTTGCACAACCATAAGGTTCAAGGATGATCTGAATGTCAAGATTTGCCTTCCAACCAAGGAGTATTTGCTTGTTAAATAAATTAACTCTCATTTCATTTGGCTTGCGCTTCAAGAACATTTTAGCAGTGTTTAAAGAACTTCTGATACATTTTATATAATCTTCAAAGTCCATTTTGACAATTTTCTCCAAAAATTCATCAAAAAGTATTTCAGAGTTATCTTTATACTCATTCATGGTCTTCTGAAGGTTTGAGTATTTTCTTTTGTAATTATCTACGTCTTCATCCAGTGGATGTAACAGCATTGTTCTTGGAAGAGGAGGCAATGGAAACCCGAATCTGCATATTGCATGTCCTTTCTTTCTACAAGACTTTGAATGTTTATGCCTTTGAAGATCTACAAGATCAGCGATGTCATCATCTTCAATGCTGCAAGTTAGATACTGATCTACAAATTCAATTATTTCCTCATCAGATTTTTTTGCCAATACAGGAGAATTCTCAATCCAAACAAGCATATGGATATGAGGAGAACCACGCTGTTGAAATTCGACTCTATAGAAGAAATCAGTAATTTTTCCAACTGGTTGATATTCATTTTTCAGCACTGTATTGATAAATTCCTGTACCATGTGATCAAAATATCTTGAACATGTAACTGGGTCTTTCTGAACAAGTTTTGTTTTCTCTTGCCATGTCAGAGCCTTGATTTCCTCATCAGAATAATCAACCGCATCATTCAGTTTCGCTAAAATCTTCAAGAGATCATTCCACCTTGTGTCAGCAGCTGATAATGACATAAACCATGTGGGTAAGGAAAGCTGTCTTATCATTGCAAATATATCTTTCTTTCTAGCTTCTAAATAGGCTGGAGAATTTCTAAGCTGACGAAATATGTAATAACCTTCGTCTAATTTTACAAGCTTATCCATGCATGCTGGATCTCTAGCTTCAGCCGCAGTAATTGTCTTCCCTTTGTTTTTGCATCTTCTCAGAGCTAAATTAACTTTGTCACTTATTTGTTTCATTTGTAGTTTCTTATGTTTGAAGAAGATATTTGGGACTGATTGTGCTGCTCTTCTATCAACACTTCGCAACTCCCATTTTACAATATCACTGTAATGAACTGGCGTTTGTCTTTTATCATTATCAAGTCTTCTCTGACCACAGTAAATAGTTGGAAAGCATAAAAATTCAGCATCTTTATCCTGATACAAGCTGAGTGGATGTTGTCCTTCACCTGGTGCAAATGTAAAGGTCTGATCATATTTGCTTTCAACATTAGCATCGTCCACCAAGGTATCTACATTCCCAACATTTTCACCACTATCTATCTCACTGAAACCATCAGAATCATATCCTTCTGCGACCCTTTCTGAATCTTATGCAGAATCATTATCTTGTTTCAGCCCAAAATCATTGTTTCTTTCATTTTCCTTTGACTGTCTATTGCAATCTTCTAAAAACTCTCTAACAGTATCCTCTGCACTATTAGTAACTTCTTGAAACCATTTGTCATCAATGACAATGTCTGATTTTTTATACAGTTCGCTCTTGTTCACAAGCCAATGTAATGCTGTTAAAACTCTAAGTGGTCTTACATTTTCCTTGAAGTCTACCTTTTTGTATGATAATTTCTTCTTAAGCTGAACAGCAACAGTAAAGGTGTCATCCATAGGCCTTGGAAGTGAGTTTACAGTTGGTTGAATATCTACTGGAACATTGATAACATTTCCCTTTATTGAGTATTGACCTCCACGTGGAAGTTCTCTTATCTGCATGAAAGGAATGCGTAATGCAATTAACCTTTCTTCAAGCTGATACAAATCTAACTCAGGTGGTTTGTCTGGCCATTTCATTCCATTTGCTAAGGAAAGTTTAGGAACTTTACCATCCTTTAATGCTGATAAGCATGTATGACAAATCCATTCTTCATTATTGCCTGATATCATTTTTGTGCAGTAATTGTGTTTAAATGTAGCTGATAAACACGTTTTCTTTAGTACTGAAACACTCTTTTGAAACCAAGTTTGGTGGCAACAAGTACAAACATATTTGGGCCCTGCAGCAATATTTCTATGAAAAAGATCAATGGCTTCTTCTATACTTTTATACTGTTTACCTGTCTTTACCTCGAATGCATTTATCATTAATTGATTTTCTTCCAGAATCTTACATCTTTTACGGCACTTATGGCTTTCATTTTCTTGTAATTTTCTTTTTTCCTGCCTTGACTGTTGTCTTTTTATCCTTTCACCCTCTTTAATGATTGGATTTCTTCTATACTCTTGCTTTTTGACACGTTCCTTTGCTAGAACACCTGGCTTCTGTCTAGACTCCTGCTTCTGCGCACATTCTTTTGCTAAAACACCCGGTTTCTGTCTAGACACCTGCTTCTGAGCACGTTCTTTTGCTAAAACACCCGGTTTCTGTCTAGACACCTGCTTCTGAGCACGTTCTTTTGCTAAAACACCCGGTTTCTGTCTAGACACCTGCTTCTGAGCACGTTCTTTTGCTAAAACACCTGGTTTCTGTCTATAATCTTGCATTTGAGCACGTTCTTTTGCTAAAACACCCGGTTTCTGTCTAGACACCTGCTTCTGAGCACGTTCTTTTGCTAAAACACCTGGTTTCTGTCTATAATCTTGCATTTGAGCACGTTCTTTTGCTAAAACACCCGGTTTCTGTCTAGACACCTGCTTCTGAGCACGTTCTTTTGCTAAAACACCTGGTTTCTGTCTATAATCTTGCATTTGAGCACGTTCTTTGGCTAAAACACCTGGTTTATTTCTACTCTCCTGTTTACGAGCACGTTCCTTTGCTAAAACACCTGGTTTAGTTCTAAACTCCTGTTTAAGAGCACATTCCTTTGCTAAAATACCTGGTTTATTTCTACTCTCCTGTTTACAAACACGTTCCTTTGCTAAAACACCTGGTTTAGTTCTAAACTCCTGTTTTTGAGCACGTTCTTTAGCTAAAACTCCTGGTTTCTGTCTATACTCCCGTTTTTGAGCATATTCCTTTGCTAAAACACCTGGTTTCTGTCTAGCGTCTCTTTTCTGAGCAATTTCCTTTTCTTTGAAAGCAACTGATATTCTCTGTTTTCTCTTGTACATTTGGTGGTATAATTTGCGGGTTTTGGTTTTACTGGCCTTCTGAGAAGCAGTTAGACTACAAGCTTTGTATGATTTTTTTTGTTGCAATGCTTGCTGTCTTGCATTTTGATCTTAAAATAAGAAACAAGAAGACTTTCTGAAAGATTCTCTGCAGTATGTGCCTTAAGATTCAATTTTACTGTAACAGGTAAAAAGTCACACTGTGCATTAAAGTCAATTGATAAGCTATCATAAAATGCATACAGAAAGGCTACAACATCTTCCAGTGATGTGAAAGATATTATCACTGATGTTCCATCACATGTCGATAACCCATTTTTTTCATGTGAATGTGAATCAAAGAAATAGAAAACTTCTCCTTTTTTTGCTAAAGCTGAACAAATGGCACCAGTAGTTAAAAGACCAGCTGTGTTATCAATGAAAGCATTCTCTAAAGCAGAATGAAGTGTAGAAAGGCCAGTGACAATTCCAGCTTCAACAAGAATACCACTTATTATAGGCTGCTTTATGACAATAAAATGACTACCTGCAATGTTGAAGGTATCTGGTACTTCTTCTAAGCTCAACTAGACAAAAGTGCCCAGTGGGGCACATATACCCCCGGCCAGTGCCATCACCTCAGCTGAAACAAGTAGTCATACTGGTTGTTGCTACCAAATTTTAAGTCTCTTACTTAAACAGCAAGAACTACAAAGGGAAATAACTCTAAAAGGCCTGACCCCTTGGCCCTTTTTTTCTTTCCCACAATACAACTAGTCATACTGATCATGTTTGCAAAATTTCAAGTTTCTATGTACAGTAGTTATTGAGAAATCTTTGACACAAAATAAAAATATACACTATTAAACAGCAAGAACTACAAAGGGAAATAACTCAAAAAGGCCTGACCCCTTGGCCCTTATTTTCTTTCCCACAATACAACTAGTCATACTGATCATGTTTGCAAAATTTCAAGTTTCTATGTACAGTAGTTATTGAGAAATCTTTGACACAAAATAAAAATATACACTATTAAACAGCAAGAACTACAAAGGGAAATAACTCTAAAAGGCCTGACCCCTTGGCCCTTATTTTCTTTCCCACAATACAAGTAGTCATACTGATCATGTGTGCAAAATTTCAAGTTTCTATGTGAAGCAGTTCCTGAGATATCTTTGACACAAAATAATTGTTTACGGACAGACAGACAGACGGAAAAGACAAAAACTATATACCCCCATTGCATACTTCGTATGCCGGGGGTATAATAAAGGTTGCACATACTTTCCTTCAGATTTCAACTTATTTATAATTGAACAATATAAGTCATCACCATCACAAAGGATTTTATCTAATAAAGAGGTACAGTATGTTTCAGTGGTAACTGTGTGGGCCAACATACTAAGTGCATTAGCTGTACATTGAAATCCTCTAGATCCAGGTGAAAATCTTCAATCATTTTGGTGAAAAGAACCAAATACCATTTCACGTGAATTCCAAGACTGACAAGAAGATCTACTAATATCAGTGTTCTTATTCGAAGCAACACTTGTTATGTCAAACTCTTTCTCAAAAGTAGACAAAGCACTATCAGTTTGGCTAGAAAAGTCTTCAGTATTTTTCTGTTCATTTAAAGTTTGATGACTCTGAGCAAAAGCTGAATCAGATTCAGACAATGTCACAGAAAATGCAGTAAAACTTGCTGTATTTTCGTAAGCTTCAGAAATAAGTTCAGGCAATATTGATGCAATAACTTCACCATATGCTTCACTTCTAGTTTCTGTGGATGATGAAGTAACACAATTATTTGGCAGGTTATTTGGCAGGTTATTTGGCAAATTTTTAGCAGATTTTGAGCCGACAAGTTTGTTAACTTGTCGTACATGTATGTCACGGTTTTCTGTTTTTAACGAGGCCAGCTCCTCAGTCCTGTCAAGTACGTTGTCATATTTACATTCATTTCTGGACATGGCACTTTTATTCCCCTTCTTAGCCTCTCCTTTCTTCCAACACTTTTTTCTAGGCATCTCTTACCTGTAAATACATAAAACAAAATGTGCGAAACTGCATAGTACAAGGACAAACAGGTTGATTAGGATGTTTGTATGTGCAATGGCAATCAGAGTTCTGCTTTTCTAACGAGGTAAACATTTACTGCATGTCTGCATACCTTAACACTTTATCTCCGAATTCAAGAGCCTTGATTGTCTATTGGATAAGCTACTCGCCTCATAAATCAGGGATCATAGGTTCGACCCCAGGCTTCTCCAGACTTTCTGATGAGTCTTTAAACTGAGGTCTTGCTCCATATGACCTTAACTGTTGGTTCGATGTAAAACTTACCATCACCTATCTGAGATACTCAAACTGTATTGATATTTAATTCTTCCCATTTGCATAATCTTTACTTTTTATTGGATAAAGCGTTTATGGTCGATCCAGATTTAGTAAAATGGCAAAATCTGGAAAGTTGCGATTGTCCATGTGACCGTCACTGAATCCGGAAAACCAATATGAGCAGGCGCATGACAAAACCATGACCGATGCAACCAGTAGACTTAAATCAGCCAGCACACCCATCCTCTGTGACAAGACCTTTTGCTTATGTCTCTTTGCATAAACCGTAGCATGTAGTAGGTACATGTGACAAGCGAAGACTCTGATCAAAATGAGCTGATGAGCAGGCTGATCTGAGTCTTCGCTGGTCACTCAAGCTTTCTTGTATGTTTTGTCACGCACTGACTCACATTATGGTTATTAATAGAAGTAGAACAAGAGCACCGCATGCGGGTGCCAACGCTTAGCTGTACTCTGCTTGTCAGTATGAAGAAGTTATATTAAATCTCTGTTGAAAAATATAGGCGCTACAGCAATAACAAAGTTTTTCTATAAATAGCCATAGTGACCTTGACCTTGAAGTCATGACCTTGAAAGTAAAACTAGCTGGAGATATTATCATAGGCAACATTTGTGTGAAGTTATATTAAAATCCGTTGAAAAATGTAGGCGCTAGAGTGATAACAAAGTTTTTTCTAAAAATAGCCACAGTGACCTTGGCTATAACCTGCTCGAGATATTTTATCATAATCAAAATTTGTGTGAAGTTATATTAAAATCCTTTGAAAAATGTAGGCGCTAGAGTGATAATGAAGTTTTTCTAAAAATAGCCACAGTGACCTTGACCTTGAGGCCATGACCCCCTCGAGATATTATCATAAGCAACATTTGTGTGAAGTTATATGAAAATCTGTTGAAAAATGTTGGCGCTTGAGCGATAACAAAGTTTTTCCAAAAATAGCCACAGTGACCTTGACCTTGAGGCCATGACCCGCTCGAGATATCATAAGCAACATTTGTGTGAAGTTATATTAAAATCCGTTTAAAAAATGTAGGCGCTAGAGCGATAATAAAGTTTTTCTAAAAATAGCCACAGTGACCTTGACCTTGAGGCCATGACCTTGAATGTCAAACTCGCTCGCGATATTATCATAAGCAATATTTGTGTGTAGTTATATTAAAAGCCATTGAAAAATGTAGGCGCTAGAGCTATGACAAAGTTTTTCTAAAAATAGCCACAGTGACCTTGACCTTGAGGCCATGACCTTGAAAGATAAAGTCGCTCGAGATATTATCATAAGCAACATTATGTAATAGATATATCCATTGTTTTTGTGAAATATTGGTAAATATTTGTACTGATTGATATCTGTACAGGATAATTTGACGAGCCCGCCAGGGCGAGTCTAATTATCCTGTACAGATGTCAATCAGTACAAATATTTACCAATATTTCTCAAAAACAATTGGATATATCTGTTTTAATCCACAGCTTATTCGTAACTTCCACTTAAAGGTAATAGATAAAACCTATTAAAGCATATTTGTTTTATTTACTGTTAATTTCAATTTCTTTTATTTGACCTGATTTACCCCGTCTGGAAAATGGATTGTCCTGTCTGAAAGGACACTGTCAGCTTCTCTGCTTCATTAATATTCAATTGGATTTGATTGGTCTAAATCCAACTGACCACAGGTTATTTGATCATGGTTTTTTAACCTGATGTTTATCACTGGGACATTTTAATGCTGAACCTTCAAGTGAAAGGACTTACTTTGAACTCAGATGTGTGCTTTTGCTGCATGCAAATGTTTCATAAAATGTTTGGCACCAGTAAATGGAGGGTATTTTGTGATAATCCAGGGATATTTTTTCTCCATAAAAAGGTATGTTGTGGGTACTCATTTGAACTGCCTCATCCCACAAAAACATGTTGTGGGTACTCGTTGGACTTGCCTAGATGAGGCGGTTCTAGCGAGTACCTACAATTTGATTTTATGGAGAATTGGAGAAACTTAATCAGAAGGAGCAGTCTGATCAGGGTCTGCACTGATTCGGCAAAAGCTATTTTAAATGTGGGTACTCATTCAAATAACCTCAGCGAGGCAATTTTAATGAATACCAACAATGTTAATTTTGTCATGCAGAGCTAGAAGCCCCTTCCCATTTTAAGATCAGAAGGAGCAGTCTGATCAGGGTCTGCACTGTTTGCCATTAAGTAAAAGCTATTTTAAATGTGGGTACTCATTCAAATAACCTTGGCGAGGCTATTTGAATGAATACCCACAATGTTAATTTTGTCATGCAGAGCTAGAAGCCCCTTCCCATTTTAAGATCAGAAGGAGCAGTCTGATCAGGGTCTGCACTGTTTGCCATTAAGTAAAAACTTTTTTAAATGTGAGTACTTATTCAAATAACCTTGGCGAGCCTATTTGAATGAATACCCACAATGTTAATTTTGTCATGCAGAGCTAGAAGCCCCTTCCCATTTTAAGATTAGAAGGAGCAGTCTGATCAGGGTCTGCACTGTTTGCCATTAAGTAGAAGCTATTTTAAATGTGGGTACACATTCAAATAACCTCAGCGAGGCTATTTTAAGGAATACCCACAATGTTAATTTTGTCATGCAGAGCTAGAAGCCCCTTCCCATTTTAATTGTAGCTCAGTTGATTGGTCCATTCAAAACTGTACATGATATCAGTACATGATATCAGTACATGATAACAATACATTTATCGAAATTTATTAGTACTGCCAACATCAAAGGAAAGTACTGGGAGCTGTGGATTAATGTGAAGTTATATTAAAATCCCTTGAAAAATGTAGGTGCTAGAGCGATAAAGTTTTTCTAAAAATAGCCAAAGTGACCTTGACCTTGAGGTCATGACCTTGAAACTTGTCACAGTAATGCGGGTTGTCATTATGAAGAAGTGGTGTGAGTTTGAAGGCAATACATGAAGTAATGGTGGAGATATTTAAAATTGTCAGTTTTTGCATGACGCAGACGACGATGACGCAGATGAAGGAGCTATGACAATACCTCGATCTTTCTTGCATTATTTTTATGCAGGTCAGAGCTATCTTTTGTATCTTGGCAGGCTACGTATGCTGAATTTTGCAAACGATCAGAGGCCGTCTGCTCAGCCGGCAATGAAACCAAATAGGCTTGTGACATGGACTTGCACCATTTTGCCTGGGCAGGCTTAGATCCTCTAAGCGGTTTACCAGTACCTGTGTGCGGTCCATTTCAGCTCGGCGTGGAAACATCAAGCGGTCCATCCCGATGGGCGGGGGCAGGTGGACTGTGCTCATGCACATGGCCATTGGCAAACAGAATTTTCATAATCAGACGCCACTCAACGAGGTGTCTGATCAGATCTACTGTGCCTACTTAAACGAACAGTCCGATTCTCAGTTCATGACGATCGATCCACCAGTACTCTCAGTACTTTGATTCATTCTGAAACCAAATGTCTCTTGCATGTTGCACAATTCCTTATCATTGCACTGTAAACAAAATTTGAGGCTTCTAGCTTATATAGCATCATTGAAACCCTTTAGGGAAACATCAAAGTATAGATTATTTTTCTAGTCCGTTGTTTGTTTGTATTTGGGTCTAATGGCCAAGTCAACACTATTTTAGTTATGTTTTTGCAGGTCAGTTCACCTATCCAAACTTTGCCTGGGCAAGCTTATTTTCTTTTCTACCGTTTTATGGTCTTTTAAAGAATATTTCACTTATTGCAAATAATCAAATAATGCATTCATCAGTGGTGTGTGACACCCTTGGGGCTTGAAGAAATAGATAGGCTGCATGAATGGATGGGGGCCGTTAAGATTGGAGTATATGGGGAGAAACAAAAATGAAAGAACAAAAACAAGCAAGAAAAAACGTCCATTAAGACATAAAGTTATCAAAATTACATAGAACACCAACACGGCTGCAAGACTATCGGGCAACCAGCGGCTATGCACTCAAAATCCTTATGTGAACTTCAGGCCATGGCTTATGAGGCCTAAAAGATGTCAACAAATAGGTGAGTGTTCCTGATTAATGATTTTTAGTCAACTTTGTAAACGTATTTTGAAAAATCCGACAATGCTATTCTCAACCAATTTCATTTCTGCATCAGAAAAAAGGGGTGTGGCCATGAAAAGGCAAGTGGTCATTTTTTTTTACTTATTTCTGCCGGAGGAAGGGTGTCAGATATTTCTGTTTTTACCTGTTATCTAGTGCAATTTTCAGCTACTGGGGCTATGCAAAACTTTACTATCATGTCAAATTAGACATCTTGAAATACATAGGCAAAACTTTCACAGTTTGAACCCAGGGACTTTAATATTTGTGCCGATTATAACTTACGAGGCTGATTACCCCTTACGAAAATATTACACCTTACTGGCACAGGAAAAGCCTGCTAATGGGTGTCTGAATACAGTTCGCTTCTTCATTCAGCAACTGGAACAAATCTTGCAAAAATTCTGCAGCTAATGCATTTCTACATTGAAATAATTCAAATAACGTCTTATTTGACATGATAGCTAAGTTTTGCATAGCCCGGTAGCTGAAAATTGCACTAGAAAACAAGTAAAAACCGAAATATATGACATCCTTCCTCCAGCAGAAATTAAATTAAAAATCCACAACTTGCTTTTTCATATCCAAACCTATCTTTTCTGATGCAGAAATAAAAGTTGTTGAGAATAACGCTGCCCGATTTTTCAAAATATGTTAACAAAGGTGACTGAAATTCATCAATAGGGAACACTCACCAATTTGTTGACATTTTTAAGCCTTGTAAATCATAGCCGGGAGTTCTCGTAAGGATTTTGAGTACATAATGGCCGGCTACCCCTTACGAGTCTACCAGCCGTGACCAAAGTTGAGGCTTCTAGTTTTAATTGTTTCTGTAAAAATGTTTATTTAGCAATAAAAATGTATTAAAGGAAATTATGATTAAAAAAGACAACAATTACCAAGGATGTCCAACAAGATATTTCCGATCACTTGCAAGGAATAGCCACCTCCTCTACTAAATGTCAATTATTGATCTCCTAAAGTCTTCACTACTCCACAATCATTAAACACAAAGTTCATATAAAAACACAATTGAAGTAAAGTTAAATAAACGTCCAACAAATTGAATCTTGTACACTTTTTACCTAAAACAGAAAAACATAGAAGTATACACAGCCAATATGTATTAACTCTTTCCCTGATGATGGAACAGTTGATGCTTTTACAGCACACCCATACTGAAAACAGTGAGAACAGCATGAGCAACTTCATATTTTCTCAATGTTTTCAATCCTGTTCCAGAATTTATCAGGAAAAGAGCCAATACATGTTAAATTGTAGATTTGCTGATTAAGGAAAAATATTAAGCTTACTGAAGACAAAAAAAAATCACAAAGGCTTTCCTGACAAGTTCTTTTGTCAGTTTGCTGGAATTGCGGTGAAGTTTGAATACTCATTAACTCCAGGTTTAAGCTCCCAGTAGGGATTGCTGACCATTCCAAAGTGGATTTCCTTTGCAATCTTTTGTATGGTAATTGGCATTATATGTTGGTATTAAAATATTTAGTATTGTGTTTGCCTTCATGTTACTTAGTCTTCTGCTTCTATCAGTGGCACACTACTGTGGTGTGTTTTTTCGGTTATTTTCAGAGATATTTTTTATTGATTTGAGCACCCTAAATATCTAATTCACATTGTTAACAAATTAAAGAAATAAATGAATCTGTACATAAAATACTTTCCATAGTGATCAAGAAGGCGGTTACATCCCAGAAAGAGACCCATTTACCAAATAGGTGAAGACAGACTGCTACAACTATTTAGCCATTATAAATGTATAAATGAATAAATTCATTTTGCTAGCTTATTTGGTAAATACTCTAGCAAATAATGTCATCATGTCAGATGATCATTTTGAATTTATCATTATTAAAACAGGTTTTCAAAGTTCTTATTTTAAAAACATACAGAAAATTCTAATCTTCACCCATGGCATATTACCTGGTACATATATAAATATCTCTTCCATGAAGACACTTCATGGTCTGTTATAAGAAAACATGTACTAAATTGTTGATAAAATAAGTATTGCAATTCAGATACTCTTAACTGTGCATCCAATTATAGATATTTGTTACAAATCTTAACTTTTGAAGCTTCAGTGAATTAGTTGATATAAAAAAAAATGGAAGAGATATTTTAGGGTTAATGTGGATTTCACTCGGGTACGACATTTTTTGACGTGGTTCTGATGTTCATATAGAAGCCTCTGTGGTTTTGTGGTTAAGCTTCGACTAGCCTGATAAACCAGGGGTGCTGGGTTTGATTCTTGGTTTCTAGACTTTCTAATGTTCATATTCAGTCAGCATTATTTCTTCTTCCATTTCAGACTGAAAAAATGGTCTTCTGTTCATCATCTTCTGTCTTAATCTGAAACGAGACACAATTTGTTTGATTCCTGTCAACACTCTATAGGTCAATTTGAAGACATTGCTTCCAATTTTGTGGGACTTTTACTCAACACTGAGGTGAAATGTTATCTCAAGCCTTGTCAATGAATCCAACATGGATGGTCCAACTTGCACCGCTTTTCATGGGCAGACTTAGATTCTCTAAGCTGTTTACCAGTACTCATCTGTGGTTGATTTTAGCTCCGCTTGGAAGCATCATGCAACCCATCTATTTCTTAAAGGCCCAATGGGTGGGGTTGGAAATGAGACACACTATACTGAACCAAAGATCAAGGCTGAAAATCTTGCCTAGCCCCTGGCAGCCATGTATTTAATGAAGGTTTCTTATCATAAGGACCAAGAATGTATATGGTTTAGGGGTGGGTATCAAAACGGTTTGTGAGTGACAAGGCTATTTTATGAAATAAAGGGGTGAAGAACAGCCCCTTTGAACCCCAAAAGTTGGTGTGCCAGAATGTGTCTAATCATAAGGAACAAGAATATATATGATTGTGGGATGGTGATCTGAATGGCTCTATGATATATGGCATTTAATGAAGTGGTGGGGTACACCTGCCCCATAAAAAAGACCCCAGGGTTGGTGTGACTGAATGGGACTTACCATAAGGAACAAGAAAATATATGGTCAAGGGGTAGGGATCTAAACGGTTTCTGTGATATACAGCTTTTTATGACGAGGAGGGGTGGGGCATGACCCGGGACATGACCCCGGGGGCCCAGTGTTGGGGTCACTGAATGAGTCTCATCATAAGGAACATGAATATATATGTTTAAGGGGTGGAGTTCTGAACAGTCTCTCAGTGGAGGGGTGGGGCATGGCCCAAGCGCACCTGAGAGACCTATAGGTTGGTACCATTCAATGTGTCTTATCATAAGGAACAAGAATATATATCATTTAGGGGTTGGGATCTGAACGGTGTCTGAGATATTGGGCCATTTTTGAAATGGAGGGGGTGGGGCATGGCCAAAACACACCTAAGGGACCCACAAGTTGGTGCCACTGAATGCGTCTTACCACAAGGAACAAGAATATATATCGTTTAGGGGTGGGGATGTGAACAGTTTCTGAGATATTGTGCCATTTTTGAAATGGAGGGGGTGGGGCATGGCCCCAGCACACCCAAGGGATCCACAGGTTAGTGTCACTGAATGCGTCTTATCACAAGGAACAAGAATATGTATGGTTTTGGGGTGGGGATTTGAATGGTTAGCAAGATATATGGCTTTTTCTGAAATGAAGGGGGTGGGGCATGGCCCCGGCACAACCTGGGGGACCCACAGGTTTGTGTCACTGAATGTGTCTTATTAGAAGTAACAAGAATATATATGGTTTAAGGGTGGGGATCTGAATGGTTTACAAGATATATGGCCTTTTCTTAAATGAAGAGGATGGGGCATGGCCCCGGCACAACCTGGGGGACCCACAGGTTGGTGTCACTGAATGCGTCTTATCACAAGAAACAAGAATATATATGGTTTGGGGGTGGGAATCTGAATGGTTTGCAAGATATATGGCCTTTTCAGAAATGAAGAGGGTGGGGCATGGCCCCGGCACAACCTGGGGGACCCTCAGGTTGGCATAAAAGCATATGGCTGAAAGAAGTTTATGCAAGGAACATTTCTATAAAAAACTGTCTAAATATTTGCAAAGGCTTGGCAGTTAGTGCCATTTTTCAATTTTCCCCATTAAAAGTCAATGGAAACCCTAAGTTGCCATAGCAACCAAAATAAATATATATGGTTTAGCAGTGGGGATCTGTAAGGCCTCTTTAACAGTTGAGGGGTTGGGGCATGCCCTGTTGATCCCAGGAAAGCCCAAACTGTTGTCCCTAAATGTGTCTTATCATAAGGACCAAGTATATATATGGTTCAGTGCTGGGAATCTGACCGGTTTCAGAGATTTGAGGCCCTTTTATGAAATAGGAATGGCCCCTGCGGACCCCGCTACAGTAGGTGTGCTAATAATAAGGAACAAGAACATATATGATTATGGGGTGGGGATTTGAATGGTTTCTGAAATATAAAGCCTTTTATGAAATGGAAGGGCGGGGCACATTGCCTCAGCACAAAGAGACCTCCAGGTTGGTGTGATTGAACAAGTCTTATCATAAGGAACAAGTATATGGTTTAGGGGTGGGGATCTGAACTATTTCTGATATATATGGCTTTTAATGAAGTAAAGCGGTGTGGCATGGCCTGGGCGTGCCCCGGGGACTCCCAAGCTGGTGTCACTGAATGCGTCTTATCATAAGAAAGATGAATATATATGGTTTAGGGTGGGGCTAAGAACATTCTCTGAGATATAAGGCCTTATGTGAAGTGGAGGGGTGGGGCAAGGCCCAGGGAGACTCCCAGGTTGGTGTCAATGAATGTGTCTTATCATAAGGAACAAGACTATATATGGTTAAGGGGTGGCCATCTGTAGGTTTCCGAGATATTGTGAAATGGAGGGGGTGGGGCATGGCCCCAGCATATCCCTGGGAACCCCCAGGTTGGTGTTACTGAATGCGTCTTATCATAATGAACAAGAATATATATGGTTTAGGGGTGGGGATCTGAACAGTTTCTGAAATATATGGCCTTTTTTGAAGTGGAGGGGTGGGGCAAGGCCCCAGCGCGTCTTTGAGGACCCCCAGGTTGGTGTCAATGAATGTGTCTTATCACAAGAAGCAAGCATATATATGGTTTATGGGCGGGGATCTGTAAGGTTTCCGAGATATTGGGCCTTTTATCAAATGGAGGGGGTGGGGCATGGCCCCGGTGCATCCAAGGGGACTCCCAGGTTGATGTCACTGAATGGGTCTTATCAAAAGGAACAAGAATATATATGGTTTAGGGGTGGGAATCTGAATGGTTTCCGAGATATTGGGCCTTTTATAAAGTTGAGGGGGTGGGGCCTGACCTGTGCGCATTCCTGACGACCCCCAGGTTGGTGTTACTGAATGCGTCTTATCAATAGGAACAAGAATATATATGGTTTAGGGGTGGGGATCTGAACAGTTTCTGAGATATATGGCCTTTTGTGAAGTAGAGGGGTGGGGCAAGGCCCCAGCGCATCTCTGAGGACCCCCAGGTTGGTGTCAATGAATGTGTCTTATCATAAAAAGCATGCATATATATGGTTTAGGGGCGGGGATCTGTAAGGTTTCCGAGATATTGGGCCTTTTATGAAATGGAGGGGGTGGGGCATGGCCCCGGCGCATCCAGGGGACTCCCAGGTTGATGTCACCGAATGGGTCTTATCATAAGGAACAAGAATATATATGGTTTAGGGATGGGGATCTGAATGGTTTCCGAGATATTGGGCCTTTTATTAAGTGGAGGGGGTGGGGCATGACCTCGGCGCATCCCTGAGGACCCCAAGGTTGGTGTTACTAAATGCGTCTTATCAATAGGAACAAGAATATATATGGTTTAGGGGTCGGGATCTGAATGGTTTCTGAGATATATGGCCTTTTATGAAGTGGAGGGGGTGGGGCATGGCCCCGGCACAACCTGGGGGACCCTCAGGTTGGCATAAAAGCATATGGCTGAAAGAATTTTACTCAAGAAACATTTCTATAAAAGTTTTGTCCAAATATCTGCAATGACTTGGCAGTAAATGCCATTTTTCAATTTTCCCCATTATAAGTCTATGGAAACTCTAAGTTGCCATAGCAACCAAACTAATGGGCCGATTTTCATAAAAAACACAAACTTTCAATCCCCCTGCCCAAGGATGCTACAGATAAAATTTGGGCTGAATCGGTCCAGTGGCTTCAGAGAAGAAGATGTTTGAAAGTGTTGACGTCAGACGACGACGACGACAACGACAACGACAACGACGCCGGACAACTGCCTATCCTATAAGCTCCCCCGGAGCCTTCGGCTCTGGTGAGCTAAAAAGGTTAACCAAAAGGTAAACCTGAAAAACGCAAGTTTGAAAAATGACAATTTCCGCCAAAATTTTAGTCTTTTGCGCCATTTATGGATAATACATGAAAGCGGTACCTCCACTTATGCATCAGTCCTGATATTAAAACAATCTGCTGCAGAATAGATGAAAAATATCACTTTGAAAAAAGGTTAACCAAAAGGTAAACCTGGGACGACGCCCGCCCGCCCGCCCGTCCGCCCGCAGGACGCCCGCCCGCCCGGACATCGCTATTTTAAGAGACGGATTTTTTTTAAAAACCCGTCCAATAACAAGAAATTTTTAAAGAGTACTGAAAAATAAACCAAAAAACTTTATTTTGCAGCCTCGACACAATGTTTTTATGGACTGATTTGTGGCCAGGTGTAGGCCTACTGTTTGTTTTCTTATAGATAAACATATTCAATATCTGTGTCTATTAGAAAACAAGCCGCAAATCAGACAAAACAATGCCATATTGAAATCTCTTCTGAGCAGTTTGTTGACGGAGAAATCTAACTTTTGGGGTTCAGTTCTCTTGGCGGATAGCAGGACTTCGATGGCTGATTATTGTGACCAAAGAGTTTCTAAAACATTAGAAAATCAGCTTCACTTTATTGTCCAAAATATGGAGTGAAACTCATATTCTTTAAAACTTTTATAATTCCTTTTCAAAACCATATTCTCTATTTCATCATATATTGTCCATGGATCATGGGACCCATCGTGTTTCCTTACAGGCAATGTTATAATCGGAACCAGTTACTGGGTCAAAAATCTGTCAGGACCTTTTTCACAAAAGGTGCGGCAGAGACAGACTCCTGATCAGCTGAAAAGAACTTATGGATTGCAGTGCTCCAGCTAGGCTTTTAGGGCAGAGGGGCGCTGGGCTGGGTAGGGCACTTTTGGATGAAAAAAATTGGGCACCATTTTTTGGTTTATGAAACGCCATCAAAATCATTATGATCAATCGACTTCTCACACGTTAGTGAAGCTTTGGTACTGATGTCTCTACTGGAATTATATACATATTTATATGCATTTCACAAGTAAGTGGTGTACTGGGTCGAAGCAATAGCAATAGTGAAGCTTTGGTACTGATGTCTCTACTGGAATTATATACATATTTATATGCATTTCACAAGTAAGTGGTGTACTGGGTCGAAGCAATAGCAACGTTTATTATTTAAAAAAAACAACAATTGAACATTTAACTTCTAGGTATCTTTTAATATAGAATTATAATATTTAAATAAAAAATAACTTGTTTGATTCATCTGAAAGCGTGTTATTAAAGCAATACAAAAAATAACCGATGACTGAATAAATAATCTGTTCAAGGGAGACTACTCAATAGTTATCCATGTCATTTGACGCTCAACTGGTTGCCAATGATCTGCAAAGACTCTGATCAAAAATGCGAAGCTAGTGTTTGCAATATCCCCGCGGCTTTATCAGTCTGCGACAGTATTGCAAGTAAACAGTGTGTATACCGAGCTGCGTTGCACAACACCTTGCAAAGACCCAGATCAACATGCGCAACCCGGGCAACCTTTTTTCTCACCATCCCTGAGTAGCCCTGCAAAAGGCTCTTGGGGTCAGCGAAGACTGAGCAGTTTGCAATGATGCACAGGGTACTCTGAGTCTTCACTGGTCGCACGATACTCGAAGACTTAGACCAGCATGCGCAACCACTATGTAAGTCAGAACAACATGTGCAACAACTACGCAAGTCCATTTGGATAACCCAGCTTGTAAAATAAGCGATGCGAAGACTGATGCGCGTCGATACTGTTGAGCAATGACCTGCTCATCCAATCAATACGGCTAATGAAGGCTTGCGCGCATGCGCTGTCTGATCCGAGACTTCACTGCTCGCTCGTCTTACTGTAGTTCAGATTACTCCGGTTTACACCCACCTGATTAACGATCGGATCGGCTCTATATGTGATATAATCTTGAAAGGAACGTAACCCCAACCCCAATAAAACTTGATTCCCTTGAAATAATTTATGAATGCATAATTTTCCCGTGTGAGAATTTCCCGCCTTATATTACACACGTCATTTATTTCACGTGCGTTCCAAATACGCTCTCAAAAAATATTAAATGCGTAATGCTAATTTGTTTTTCGTACCTGATACGCAGCAGATTTGAAAAAAAAGAGTATCCTCCCAATTATTTTCGTAATTTACGCGGTCCGCAGCCTTATCTAAAGCACTGAAGTCCATTTGTCATGTAAGGGGTAGCAGTCCTATTTCTTCACTTTTATTCTATTTTTGATGGAAACTTGTGTTACTGTTAGCAAATAGTGCAGGCCCTGATCCGACCCCGCGTTCTGCAGCGTCTGATCTGGGCCTGTGCTGTTTGCCAAGGTACCATTTTAGGTGTTTCCCGCCATAAATAGGTTAATACCTGTACATGTAGAAGGACTTTGTAGAGATTGCTTCTATGCTTATAATGAAACTTATAAGCGCACTGTTCCTTGATTATGACCTACAATTATACCACAACCTTGTTATAACACTATTTATTAATTTATGACACCGTTTATGGATATAATATGCTTTCAAGATGGATCCCAAAAATGTATAGATGGTCATTTTTCTATACAATCTATATATTTTTGTTTGGATATAACAAGGTTGTTTAACTTAACACGGTTTCTGCTTTGGACTCCATTAATAGTGTTATAAAGATATGCGGGTGTACCTTAACCTTTAACCTGCTGAATAGTCAATTAAGCCACACTCATTTCTGACTTTGAACCAATCAGATTACTTGATGCAGCTTATTTCTACATATTCATAAACTGAATGTCAAACTGTGTAGATCCTGATCAGATGGCTTCTTCAGAAGCCATCTGATCTGGATCTACACTGTTTGCAAAGATAGGGCTTGTTGCCTACAGCAGGGTAAAGGTTAAGAGAAGGTTTCAGGTGCTGGTGCCCTTTCAACCCAAAGTTTTTTCTCTGAAAAAATAAGAACAGAATGCTTGATTGATTGATTGGAGGTTTAACGTCCCCACCAACACTGTACAGGTCATTTTGGAGACGTCGCTTTCAATTTTGCGGGACTTTTTACCAAATATTTTGAAAATAATAATAATAATAATAATCGACCTTATTTATAGAGGATAACACATTTAGTAAACTAGTACTAATCTTCCATGTGGCCCTCTTTTCCTGGGTAGAACCAGTACTAAGCAATGTGGATAAAGTCTCTTGCTCAAGGAAACAACACTTGCCTGTTAGTTGTGATTTGCACCAGAAGATATGAAACATCAGACAATGTCAAAATCAGTGGACCAGTTAAAATAGCATCGGACCAGTAGTTGCTGAGGTAAATTGGTCAGGACTGTGGACCAACAGATATTTGATCCTACAGGAAAACCCCTACCCATAACCCATTTAGTACCAAAAACCCCAAAACGGGTACCCTGGCAAACAGTGGAGGCCCAGATAAGATGCCACAGAATGCGGCGTCTGATCAGGAGCTCCACTGTTTGCTAAAAAGTTCAGTCATTTTCCAAATAGATTTTGATGAAAACACAACCTGACACCCCTAAATTTTTAAATGAACCCCTGCTATATATAAGGTGGAAGATTCCATTTGGTACAAAAAGGGTTAAAAACCTACTTACATTTCCATTTTTTCCTTGTCTCTCAATACATAAATATCTTACCTTTACATTTTTGTCTCTGGTGTTATCTGCCTCTTGTCTCTGAATACCTGTCCTCTGAGACCGTCCAGCTCTTGGAGTACATGTATAAGCATTTTGTTTCTCACTATTTCTCCGTGGTGCTGAAACTGTATCCCTTCCTGAAACATTTGAGAAAGAAGGCCCTGATTTCTCACCTGAGCTTAATCCACAATGAAGTTACTCTTGCCTAGGGCTGGCTAATTGGGGCTGAACAGATAATCGATTATCAGTCCTGTCATTGCGATCGATAATTGATTAGTAATCGCTAATGTTTTTGCCATTACTTTACCTGTCTGGCCTTCTGTCCGAGCATGACTCTTACCATATGTTGCACTTAACCATTTGTATATTTGAACATACAGCCCTGAGAAAACAGAGTAGACCCAGATGAGACGCCGCATTATGCGGCGTCTCATCAGGGAATGCACTGTTTAACACTTATCCAGCTATTTTAGGCATAACTTTGGGTAGTAAATTGTACCTATCAAGTAATCGATTAAAAGCAAATCAGAAATGGTAATCATTTTTGTGTAATTTATCGATCGATTAATCGATTATAAGATTAATCGTGTCAGCCTTACTCTTGCCCTACTTAATAAATTAATTTTGCCACACCCATTTCTGACTATCAACAAGTCAAATTACTTAGGATAATCATGTATTTGTTCACTGTACAAAATCATTAACCCATTGTATGCGGAGAAACCACTAAAGGGGTACCTTGGCAAACAGTGCAGGCCAAGATCAGACACCGCAGTATGCAGGACATTTTCAGATTTTGTTTTTTCTCGGCAGCTTAAGGGTTCATATACATGTAGGCATACACTACACTTTCATCAGATATTTTCGAAGTAATGCGTAACAAGAGAGATTTAACCCTTATCCTTCTGAACAAATTTATTTAGCCACACCCATGTCTGACTATCAAACAATCAAATGTAAGTTATTCACTCAAGTTTGCAAAATGAATGACAGTGTAGATCTTGATCATAAGGTTTCTGAATATGGCTTCTTCAGAAGCCAACTGATCTGGATCTGCACTGTTAGCAAACATACATGTAGGGGTTGTTGAGTTCAGCGAGATAGGGTTTAAAACTGTTGTGATTTCAAACTTCAAGAGTTATAGAAAGGTTAAGCCATTGTATACTGGTGGACTTTTTCATAGTTATACGTTGAACAAGTCCATTTTTCATTTCAGGGGTGTCAGGCCTATTTTTTTTCTACTTTTGACGGAAAATCCTGTTAGCAAGCTGCAAACAATGCAGATCCTGAGATGCCGTATTCTGTGGCATCTGATCTCGGCCTGCACTGTTTGCCAGGGTACCCGTTTAGGGGTTTCCTGCCTAAAATGGGTTAAAGAAACAAGAGGACCAAGCTAGCTTGGTCCTGTATCGCTCTCCTGAGCTAACAGATTCAAAGTTTAAGGAAGTGCCAACCTTTACTGAAGGCTTTATGGGAGGACATGGTGGTGACAGGGTAAGCATTTTCTGAAAATCAAGTAGAATTTAACTCTATGATAAACAGGCTGACCTCACCGGTTTTCAAACTCATTCAAGCTTTTATTCCTGACTTGCTAAGAAGATCCGATCTAAACTGAAGTGGCTATGGTGATGACAAGTTCAAAAACAAGAGTTTTCAAACTCCTCCAAGCTTTCTGCCTGACTTCCTTGTTTGTAAGTTTCATGAAGATCCGTTCAAAACTAAAGGGGCAGCAGTGATAACAATGTCGAAAATAGGCATTTTCAGCAATCAAAGGCACGTCACTCTATGATAAATGTGCCGACTTGACCGGTATTCGAACTCACCTGAGGTTTTATTCCCAGCCACCTTACATGTAAGTTTCAGAAAGATCCGATCAGACTTGGCCAGTATTCAAACTCATCCAAGATTTTATTCCCAGCCACCTCACGTATACGTTTCAGAAAGATCCGATCAAAACTGAAGGGGCTACGGTGATGACAAGGTCAAAATTTGGCATTTTTAGCAATCAAAGGGATGTTACTCTACAATAAATGAGCCGACTTGGCCAGTTTTCGAACTCATCCAAGGTTTCATCCCCAGCCACCTTACATATAAGTTTCAGAAAAATCCGATCAAAACTGAAGGGGCTACGGTAATTACAAGGTCAAAAATCAACATTTTCAGCCATCAAAGGGACAGAACTCTACGACAAATGGGCTGACTTGGCCTGTTTTCGAACTCATCCAAGATTTTATCCCCAGCCACCTTACATATAAGTTTCAGAAAGATCCAATCAAAACTGAAGGGGCTATGGTGTTGACAAGGTCAAAAATCGGCATTTTCAGCAATCAAAGGGACGTAAATCAATGATAAATGGGCCAACTTGGCCGGTATTCAAACTCATCCTAGGTTTTATCTCCAGTCACATTACATATAGGTTTCAGAGAGTTCGATCCAAACTGAAGGGGCAACAGTGATGACAAGGTAAAAAATCGACATTTTCAGCCATCAAAGGGACATAACTATATAGTTAATGGGGCAACTTGGCCGGTTTTCGAACGCATCCGAGGTTTGTTCCCCAGCCACCTTACATATAAGTTTCAGAAAGATCCGATCAAAACTGAAGGGGCTACAGTGTTGACAAGGTCAAAAATCAACATTTTCAGCAATCAAAGGGACCTAACTCTATGATAAATAGGCCACCTTTGCCGGTTTTCGAACTCATCAGAGGCTTTATCCCCAGTCACCTTGCATAAAAGTTTCAGAAAGATCTGATCAAAACTCAAAGGGCTACGGTGATGACAAGATCAAAAATCAGCATTTTCAGCAATCAAAGGGACGTTACTCTGTGATAAATGGACCAACTTGGCTGGTTTTCGAACTCATCCGAGATTTTATCCCCAGCCACTTTACATATAAGTTTCAGAAAGATTCAATCAAAACTGAAAGGGCTACAGTGATGACAAGGTCAAAAATCAGCATTTTCAGCAATCAAAGGGACGTTACTCTACGATAAAAGGGCCGACTTCGTCGGTTTTCGAACTCATCCGAGATTTTATCCACAGCCACCTTACATATAAGTTTCAGAAAGATCCGATCAAAACTGAAGGGGCTACGGTGATGACAAGGTCAAAAATCAGCATTTTCAGCAATCAAAGGGACGTAACTCTATGATGAACCAGCGGACTAGGCCGGTTTTCGAACTCATCCGAGGTTTTATCCCCAGCCACATAACATATAAGTTTCAGAAAGATCTGATCAAAACTGAAGGGGCTACGGTGATGACAAGGTCGAAAATGGGCATTTTCAGCAATCAAAGGGACGTAACTCTATGATAAATGGGCCGACTTGGCCGGTTTTAAAACTCATCTGAGTTTTTATCCCCAGTCACCTTACATATAAGTTTCAGAAAGATCCGATCAAAACTGAAGGCGCTACGGTGATGACAAGCATTTTCCAATAGTAAGTCTATGGGACCTTGTGGTTGCCATAGGAACCAAAGTTTTAGAGCGATTTCAAAAAAAAGTTTATGTCATCAATGCCCCACCAGAGGCATACTACAGGTGAGAAATGATTGAGATCAGCCTGCAGGAAACAGAGATATAGCTGCTCAAAAGTGTGGACGGACGACGGACGGACGGACGACGGAGGACCCACTATACTATAAGCTCCCCTGGAGCCTTCGGCCCAGGTGAGCTAACTAGAAATGTGTCAATACAACACAAATGCCCCCGCCCAGGGACCTACCTCCCCTCCCCCGATCACCTTAAGGTCATGCGGCAGGGGCGGGGTTATGGCTGAATGAAACTTTTGACATGTAGCTATCATCATTCCAAATATGTAGCAAATCCATCACATGGTTAAAGAAATATGAGCTCTCAAAAATATAATAAAAAAATTTCTATGTCTGTGACCTTGACCTTCAGTTAAGGGGTGGGGGTATGGCTCAATGAAACTTTGGACCTGCAACTATTGTCATACCAAATATGAAGCAAATCCATTATAGAGTTTGGAAAATATAAGCTATTAACATACTTAATTTTGAAAATTTCTATGTCTGCGACCTTGCCCTTGAAGTCATAGGCATGGGTGGGGGTATTACTGAATAAATCTTTGGACCTGCATCTATCATTAAACCAAATATGAACCAAATGAATCATAAAAGTTAAAAGTTCAACATGGTACAAATACCTTAACCTGAGTGTTAAACATTAAAAATTTCTAAGTCCGTGACCTTGACCTTGAGACCATGGGTATTTGTTTGTATTGGAGTTTTACAGCCCAGTCAACACTATTTAGGTCATTTTTGAGCCGGTCAGTTTACCTATCAACACTTTCCTGGGCAGGCTTATACGTAAGCGGTTAACCAGTACAGTGCACATTCTTTCGCCAGAAACTGACAACTGCCCTTCTTGAATCAACGGAAGAGAGAGAATGACCGTAGAAAAGATTTCATGATCAATCTCCACGAAAGAATGTTGCCGACCCCGGTGGGAGTCGAACCCGCGTCCTCCTGATCACCAGTCAGACGCGCATCCGACTGAGCCACTGAGGCCGGCTGAGACCATGGGTAGGTGTGGGGGTATTGCTGGATAAAACTTTGGACCCATATCTATCATCGTACTAAATATAAACCACATCCATTGCATGGTTTGAAAAATATGAGCTCAAGTTCTACCCTGACCGAAAACCTTAACCTGAGTCTTAAACATTAAAAATTTCTAAGTCTGTGACCTTGACCTTGAGACCATGGGTAGGTGTGGGGGTATTGTTGGATAAAACTTTGGACCCATATCTATCATCATACTAAATATAAACCACATCCATTGCATGGTTTGAAAAATATGAGCTCAAGTTCTACCCTGACCCAAAACCTTAACCTGAGTCTAACAGGATTACGTACGTACATGTACGTACACACTTTCGTACATTCGGACGCACGTACCCACAGACGCACATACGGAAAACCTAAAAACTATATGCCCCCGGCATCATACGATGCGGGGGCATAAAAAGCAATTAGCCAAATGGCTACATGACATTGTATGTCATGTCCATTGGTCATGTAAAAAAAAATTATGTTGAAGAAACAGAGCTTTTAGTTTAGAAACAAACAGACCACACATTGCTTGGCAAAAGCATGAAAAGAATGTCATGCTCAGTAACAGTCGAAAGGAACTGGACAGGGTGTTTCACGGGAGTGTGTGCATAGTTTCATTCACCTAGTGTTCATGAAACAGAGAGCTCTACATAGTCTAAACATTGTTCCGCCAAGTGTGAAAAGTAGGTCGAGGTTAGAAACGGCCGACAGCACTGGTCCGGGAGTGTCGTGGTGGATGTGTGTGGTCCGGGAGAGTTGTGACACACCCATCACGACTCTCCTAGACCAACATGCACCACTTTGTTTGCCTTCAAAAAACAGAGGCACATGTAATTGCAGACTAACTAGAGCTGTCAGAGGATCTGACAATAGCGCCGCTGCAGCACTACAGGAGGAGAAAGACCTATAGTGTTGACATACAGTAGAATTCCTATATTAAGACCACCTTTGGGACTGTTCAAAAGTGGTCTTTAAGAACACTTTTGAACAGTCCCAAAGTTGTTTCCTGACCAGAGGACCACTGTACGCAGAAAACACAAAGAATGAATAACTGCAATCACTAAATAAGGTTTTTAAAGCAGAATTAGTCTTAATTGTAGGTGGTCTTAATAATGGAATTTCACTGTATTTTGAATTCATGCATACCAGATTATCATTGTAGGACATGGTAACATGGCAACATAAAACCTATCAAGGGATAAACTTCCTGAGTTCTGGCCCCAAAGCTATGATTCTGGTATACATGAATTGATTCCATCCACCCACTGCCTATGTGTATAGTAGTCGCAGATAAGCTTGACTAGGCGGAGCTATTCAAGTATTGTCAATAATGTCAAATTCGCTGAGCCCACCAGAAAATTCGGTAGAGTGCCTTTTGCATGCTTTCTACAAGCGGAAGAAATGGTCATATACGCAGTTACAGTTGAATTCACACAATCGGGTGACTTGGTTTACCTTTTTGTCAATATTCCTAAGACAGGTACAAATGATAGCTCCCCCTAGTCAATCTTATCTGCGACTACTATACCAGGTTTCAATTTTCAAGCCTTCGTAATTCTTAGTTCTTGAGAACAGTGCAACAAAAATTTTTCATTAATGACAAATTATAAAACCTATCAAGGGATGAAGTTCCAAGAGCTATAGGCCATTACCTCACTCAGGTTGGTGTTTAGCTAAAAAAAGAGAAGTCACTGGATGAGTCCTTAAAACTATTTACAATCTGAATAACAGAGGTATACTAAAAACGCATACCTCTGAATCTTAATCTTACACTGTACGGGCTTTGAACTCCTCTGCAGTCTCTGCATTCACCACAGAAGAGGAAAGGCTATTCCACTGGGGAATAGTTCTAAGAAAAATGGAATTTTTCAGGGCATCACTATAGGACTGGTACCTATGATATTGCGAGTTGTTTACTTTTGCTGCCCTTGTTCGGGTTGAAACTGTGGCAGGGGTCAAGTATTTGTCTTTATTAATGGCCACTGTACCTGATGTCCTGAATGTATCTCATAGAAGGTTAAAGAGGACTGCTCAGGACGGGCCTCTAGGGATGGCCATTCTAGCTCGTTAAGCATGTCACCGACGCTACTTCTATTGTGCCATCATCGGCAGGTCCATCGAGCAGCTGTCCTCTGCACCTTCTCCACCTGCTGTCGGCTGCTGAATCTGAGTTTTGACATAGGGATGCCAAATTGGTGATGCACATTCAAGCTGAGGGCGAACCAATGTTTTATATGCAACATCCTTTGTCTGCCCAGATGCATGTTAGCGACACTGGTCTATAATTTGCTTGGTCATATTTTTCTCCTTTTTTTAAAGACCGGAGCGTGATAGCTCAGTGGTTAGTGCACTTGCCTCTGATGCTAGAGGTCCCGGGTTCGATCCCCGGCAGCGGCGATAAAATTTAGTGTCCAAACATGCTCCTTTGGCATCATTTGCAGGGATGAATGTCATAAAGTGCACCGTCCTTCGGATTGGGACGTTAACTGGAGGCCCCCTGTGCAGGAAGAACGATCCCCTGTGCAGGTTAAAGATCCCTACCGTAATAACATGATTACTGTGTGGGCTGTCATCCTGCAAACCTGGAGTGTATGTAATGTACACCTGCGGTAATGGTCAAATGAGACCAACACAGTATCAATAGATAGATAGATAGACCGGGGTAACATTTGCTTGTAGCAAGTCATCTGGACTTGCCTCTGATGCTAGAGGCCCCCGGTTCGATCCCCGGAGGCGGTAATTATTTCGGTGGCAGAACATGCTCCATTGGCATCATCCTCGAGTGTATATAATGTACACCTGTAGTAATGGTCAAATGTGGCAGACGCAGTATCAGTAGAAAGAAAAGTGCACTGTCCTTCGGATCAGCACGTTAACTGGAGGCCCCCTGTGCTGGAAGAGGCATCTCCTGTACAGGTTTAATAAAGACCCCTTCCGTAATTACATGATTACTGTGTAGGCTTTCAACCCTGCAACCTGGAGTGTATATAATATTCATCTGCGAGTAATGGTCAAATGTGACCAATTGCAGTACAAGTAGAGAGAAAGAAAGTGCCCTGGCCAAGTGATTCATTGAAGATCAGAATCAGAATTCTTACTGGTGACACGTCAAATGACATTCATACACCAGGACCTGTGATATGGGGAGTTAGTCCCTAGCTCTAACCAAAGATGTAAACTTAGCTACACAATCCTCAGCACCGTCAGCCGTCGAAATAATAGAATCGGGAAGGGCATTCCAATCTCTAATGGTTCGGGGGAAGAACGATTCTTTATAAATATCCGTTCTTGCAGTAAGGGTCTGAAACGTCATTGAATGGTGCTTTCTACAGTGCCTAGCCGGGGGAACAAGGTCATCTGTTAGAATGCTGGCAGCACCCTTTAGACCTTTGTATAAGAGTACTGTCTCTTCTCCTTTTCTTGAGAGACTCCCATCTTAATTTTCCTAGAATTCCAGTCATGCTCCCAGTTTCAAAGCAGTAATTTCCAGTTACAAATCTAGCAGCTCTATTCTGAACTTTTTCAATTTCTTCATTTAGGATCACTCCTCTTGGGTCCCAGATGCAGCTACCATATTCCAAGATTGGGCAAACAAGTCCCCTGTATGCTGTCTCTTTCACATCCTGAGGACACTGATGAAGATTTCGCCTCAGGAATCCAAGTGTTCTATTCGCCTTTGTACACATATTGCTAATGTGTGTATTCCATCTCAAATCGTGAGTGATTGTCACAACAAGGTATTTAATGGAATTCACATTTTCGAGAACCGTTCCCTCTAAAGTGTAAGAAGCCTCAAATTTATTAGATCTCTTCCTTGTTATCTGCATAATATTGCATTTAACTGGCTGAAATCTCATGCCCCATTTTCGGGCCCAACAACCTAATCTATCTATGTCAGCCTGAAGTTTCAGTGAGTCATCTGTATCTCTAATTTCCCGGTAACAAACACAGTCATCTGCGAAAAGACTTATTTCTGAGTCAATGTCAGTGGAAATATCATTGATGTACAGGGAGAACAATAGAGGACCAAGAAAAGTCCCTTGTGGGACTCCAGACAAAACTGGCGCCCATACTGAAGATTCACCATTAACAACAACACGCCGTTTTCTGTAGCAAAGGAAGGAATCAATCCATTTAAGGGTCTTCCCTCCAATTCCATAACCAAATAATTTGGATTTAAGTAGTTCATGAGGAGGGGTGTCAAAAGCCTTCTCGAAGTCCAGAATAAATGTGTCCACCTGCCCCCCTTTGTCCAGGATTTTTGGCCAATCATTAATAATCATGCTCAACTGATAAAACAGGGCTTCCATTAACTCCCAAATTCAGAAAGTCCCAGACTTCCTACCCTTGAAATCTGGAAGTCCCACTGGAAAATTCAGGAAGTCCCAATTTTGAAGCAAGGTGTTTGCGGATCGTAAAATTGTTTTGATGAAGAAATATATATTATTTTAATCTATGAATCTCTTGTTTGCATTTCAATCACCTTAATATTCTTTGAGATGGCTAGTAAAGTGTGGATATGTAAACTGACCGGCTCAAAAATAACTTGAGTAGTGTTGACTGGGCCGTTAAACTCAAAACAATCAACCCCACCCCCCCCTCCAAAATAAATAAAAAGTAAAGAAAACAATCACATTACCCATCCCCATATATGCTAGTGGCCCATTTTTGGGTCATTAGCAAACCGTGTAGACCCAGATCAGACGCCACAGAACATAGCGTCTGATCTGTCTACACTGTTTGTAGAACTTAACACAAATAAAACAAACCTGACACCCATTGTCATATATGGATTAAAAAGAAATAAAGAAAAATTCTTTTGTAAAAGATTTTTACCAAATTTTGCAAAACTTCATAGTACTCTAAACACTCGGAACTGTTTCAGACAAACAGGCAGAAACGCAGAAACACCTGCAACTTTGGTCAATGGCAGCAGACTTAGACGAGTCAGCGGTATTTTTTTTTTTTGCTTTTTGGCTAACAGACAGATCAGACTGCAGCTCGGACCCTGACGAACCGGCATAGTCAGATTCGCCGGTTTTACCTATTTTCGAGGAGCCAAAATCAAACGGCCATCGCAGGTACATTCTGGGAAGTTATACATTATTTTCGTCATTTCACCTGGTGAACACCTGCTATTTAATCAAGAAAAAAATGTGAATCTATCTTTGAAACTATTGTCACACTTTGCATCGCTAATAATAATCTCACTACCAAACACCTAAATTACGACCCGCTTTAATTTAAACAGTATCAAGTTTACAGGATTAAAAAAACACTTATCGTTAATGAGATAATTAGTTTATCCTCAACTACTAATCCGTTTAATTATATGCAAACACCGAGCAATCACCTCGACACGTTTTTCACACACCGATGACGATCAAAGGTGTGCCGACGCACGTGATTCTGACTGTCAATATAATACCGCGCAGAAAATTTACAACCTGTGCCGTTCCATGCCGAAATCAATATTGATCTAAATGGTGTTCTGAAACTTTTGGCAAACCTTAAACCGGATAAGGCTGCAGGGCCTGATTCAATCAAACCACTTGTTTTAAAAGAACTGAGGGTAGAAATCGCTCCTGTTATCTGCCTGCTGTTTGAAAAATCTCTAGAAACTGGTCAACTACCTGCAGATTGGACAAAAGCTCAAGTTTGTCCCCTTTTTAAAAAGGGTGATAAAACTGACCCTGCCAATTATAGGCCTATCTCCTTGACATGCATAGTATGCAAGGTGATGGAGCATATAATTGCATCCAATATTTCCAAACATTTGGCTCAGCACAATGTTCTTTACGAATTGCAACATGGGTTTCGTGAAAAACGCTCCTGCGAAACTCAGCTTATTCAGCTAGTGGAAGATCTTGCAAGGCCGCTGACTTTGGGCAAACAAACCGACTTAGTACTTTTGGACTTCAGTAAAGCCTTTGATAAAGTTAACCATCTAAAATTATTGTATAAACTTTTAAATTTTGGCATAACCGGAAAAACACTAAAATGGATTGAATCCTTCTTAAGTAATTGGACGTTCCCAAACTGTTGTACTAGATGGGGAGTTTTCAAATGAGGTACCGGTCACCTCTGGGGTGCCCCAGGGGTCAGTGCTGGGCCCGCTCCTCTTTCTACTGTACATAAATGACCTACCGGATAATGTTCAGTCACAAGTTAGGCTCTTTGCTGATGATACCGCGGTTTACTTGGCTGTGTCCAGCCCAGCAGATGCACAAGTTCTACAGTCTGACCATGAAAAACTTCAGCATTGGGAGCGAACCTGGGACATGGAGTTTAATCCCAGCAAGTGTCAGGTACTCCATGTCTCTAGATCTAAAACGCCAATTAAGACCCAATACTTCATGCATGGTCAGGAACTGGAAAGTGTGGACTCAGCCAAGTACCTTGGGGTGACCATCGGCAAAGACCTTAGCTGGAATTCACACATATCAAATATTACAGCCAGTGCAAACAGGACCCTCGGCTTCGTCAAAAGAAATGTTAAAACAAAAAGTCAGGAAATAAAAACGTTGGCATATAACACCTTGGTTAGGCCACAGGTAGAATATGCCTCGGCCGTTTGGAGCCCCTATACAAAAGAAAATATCAACAAGATTGAAATGTTGCAGCGTAGGGCAGCCCGTTGGGTCACAAATGATTTCTCCCCCTACAGCAGTGTTACAGACATGATGGGTGAGCTTGGATGGCGGTCACTTGAGCTCAGACGCTATGATACAACCTTACAATGTTTTATAAAATCGTTTACGGTTTGGTCGCTATACCAGTTCCGTCACAGTTCGAACGCCTAACGACAAACACGCGTCACCACTCTCTGGCTTACAGGCAGATACACACCTCTGTCTCGTATTATTATTATTCATTTTTCCCTAAGTCGGTTGTTCTTTGGAACAGGCTACCAGCTGATCTCGTCCTGGTTTCTGATCTTGACTCTTTCAAGTTAAGGGTCAGTTCGATAAACCACAGGCTCCCTTAAGGTAATACTGTTTTTATCCTGCTTTTAAACTCTCCTTACTAACACCCAAAATCTTCCATCTATGCTCACCTTTCTTTTATTATTTTAACTCTGCACTATCACACTTTTACTTCTCTTACTAACACACCATGTGCAGCCATCCTAATAACACTCGGAAGAGGGTTGAGGATTATATAGAGATAGATAGATAGGCCGAAAATGGGATGTCCTTAGTACTCAATAAACACAGAAAGCGGTTCCAGCTAAGAAGGCGGAGCCTGCTAAAGTGGGCGGGTTTATACGTCTTGGTAAAGATTTTTGGCCGTACAGAGAAATTCTCGGGAGTCCGCGGGACGCCTTTGATGTTTAATTTGGGCGTCCGGAAGCGATTTCAGGACGTAATATACGTCGTACGTCCGCCTAACGGAAGTCCTGATAAAAGTCAGCATGCTGGCACGGGTGGGGCAATGACATTCAGGTCGACACAGTGCAGGGCTTCTAGATGTGCTGTGAAAAGTCATTGTCCCCGCATGCGGGGGGTTGGGGGGAGGAGTGGTTAAAAATGACTGGTGCATTATTATTTGGCCGAACATAAACGGGTACGAAACGATCATATTTGCTTTGTTAGCAAATCGTAAATGGGATAATTATTCTTTATGGTAAAAGGATTATGATTATTACCGACTCTTTTCTTATATGTATCTGCATTTTTCCTTTCTTTTACCATAATTATGATTGTTGGTATTCATATAGGCCAAACGTGTCCGGCAAGCTTCTCTGCCAAAAAATCTAAAACCGAATATCGAAAATCGCGCTTCCTTGCTCGTGGTTCGCACTAATTCTCCCTACAAATACCAACAACACTCGGCGGGTTATTATTGATGTAGAAACTATTATTATTAATTTATTATTGTTATTATTATTATTTTTATTATAAGTATCCCCACGCTTTTAGTGATTCAGTAAAAAGCGTCGGGAATATTGTCAACGCCTCCGTCCGTCTGTCCGTCAAGATAACTCACTGAAACACACAACTTGAGATGTGAGTTGAGATGCTCATATTAGTAACACGTGTACTAAGGCAAATAGATTATAGAACGCTTGGTTTCCAGAGGCGAAATCTTCATCATTGCCCTCAGGATGTAAAAGAGGCAGCAAGGTCTTGTTCGCCCAATCTTGGAATACGGTAGTTGTATCTGGGACTCCAGTGGAGTGGAAGACATTTGTAACAGGCAATTACTGCTTTGAAACTGGGAGCATGACTGGAATACTTGTAAAATTAAAATGGGAATCTCCCAAGAGGAGGAGAAAAGACAATAGGCTCACCCTATTATACAAAGGTCTAAAGGGTGCTGCCAGCATTCCAACAGATATCCTTGTTCCCCCAGCTAGACACTGTAGAAATCACCATTCGTTGGCGTTTCAGACCCTTGTTGTTGTTCCGGTTTACCCTTGTCGAGGGTCGTCGGTTGGTGGAGGTCCCAGGGAACGAATCCATGCTGACACAACTCCGTAGCCGTGCGTTGACCCACGTATTTCTCGTTACCGTGAAATAAGTAGGTCATCGCTCGGCTCCAACCCCGTCCGTCCTAGTATATCGTAAGTCCTTTAGCGTAAGTCCAAATGCCATCTTCTTGTTCCTAACTTTTTGCTTGTCAACATGTTTGAACCTGGCCAAAGCAGAAAAAGGTCCTGTAAAAGGGCTGCGTCGCCAACTTCAACAGACTAAGTTTTAACATTGCCTCTGGGGTGGGCTCCGTGCGCGGTAAAGTCCAACGTGCAACTTTACCAGGCCCGGCCGAATCTGTGCAAAATCCAGGTACAAGAAAGAGGCACTGTTTGTTTTTTAATTTTGAAACGCCGATCTAAAGAAACTGATGTACAGTCTTTGCCAATTACGGCTGTCAATCGTGACTCAAAACATCTCGCTCGAGAGCTGAGTAGGTCAGGTGCTCTATCCAAGGGCGCGCTGGGATTTCCAAGTTGTTTTGCATTCCCAGGCGGTAGTTAGATTCGTTGATCGGACAGCTTGCCTACTCTGGTGCGAAGTATCTGCACTCCACCAGCTTCACGTAGGTAATGGCTTGTTTGATGAGCTCTGTGTGCCGTCCTTGAGGGCAGTTGGAGTAACATTCCTCGATTTCGTCGATGGCCTCTTGGGAGAAATGTTTGCTGTCGTAGCCCTTGTAGATGGTAAAATGCTTGGCTGTTAGATCTAGTATGCCGCAACAGTCTTCGTTGTGAGGCTTCTTTTTGTGCTGGAGCGTTGTTATACAGGCATTATGGTCGCTGGAGTAGTGTGCGCTTGTCATTCTGTATTTGTCGATGATCTCTCTGCCTGTTGTGGTGATTAGGCTCCCTGGGATGTCCGAGGTCACTTACTCGGCTTCCATAGATTTGGGTGAGCTTGGAGGTGACGGATACGGCGGCGGAGGTGGCGTCGCAGGCTTAACGATTTAAGCCCCCCCCCCCCCTCCCCAGTGGAAATCATTCCACTGACCGTTCCAAGGCGGTTCTTCTGTGGCGGTTTAGTTTGGTGTTGTTTGTTACTTACTGTGTGTATCACTTGTGTCTTTTTATTTGGATGGCCATATGGCCATTTTGTGGGAAAGTAACTGTCCTTATGGCCTTCCTTTGTTACGGTTTCCATTATGGTCTGGTCGCTTAATGTTTGTGTTTCTTTCCCTTTGGTGTATTTGATGGGTGGAGTAAGTTAATTGTATCGATTCCTGATCTTTGTTTTACTTCTACTTTGGATTAGCTGGTCTCGCAGGTCTCGCCGGGGATCTTCGAGGTGTCGGCTGCTGCTGTTGTGGTGGCAGCGTCCTTTGTGCTGGCGTTGAAGTCTTCGGAGTCGATTCTGCTGGCTGTTCGCTGGTCTTTGGTGGCTGGTTCTTTGCCTTGGAGGTAGGAACTTTCTGGGGTTTCTTCTTCTTGGGCTGTGATGGTTGCCGTAACTTCCAGATAAGCTTGACTTCTATGTGATCAGAGCGCATGCTCGCGTCGAAATCTGGGTTTCCAGTTAGCTTGCTGGACTTCGGTAAGCTAATGAGAGGAGTTGGTAGTCGATAGTCTTCCATCTTGATGAAGTTTTTTCTCTGGAGTGAGACGATGTTACCTCTTCGTAGTCTGAAGAGAGAGTGAAATGTTCAGACCCTTACTGCAAGAACTGACATTTATCAAGAATCGTTCTTCCCAGAACCATTAGAGATTGGAATGCCCTTCCCGATTCGATTATTTCGACAGCTGAAGGTGCTGATGATTGTATAGCTAAATTTATCTCTTTGGTTAGAGCTAGGGACTAACTTCCCACATCACAGATCCTGGTGTATGAATGTCATTTGACGTATCACCAGTAACAATTCTAATTCTGATATCTCCTCCTTAACAACTGGCCGGAAATCAACCAAATTTTGTACATATCTATATATCTATCTATCTATTTATACAACCTCTATACAACCTCGTTAAGAGGACTATCCTGTAGGTTCCTTATATAATGAGGGCATGGAAAGCAACGTTAAATTTGGGTGCGCCCGGTTCATGCCTCACTCCCTCGTCTTTAGAAAAAGCCTAATATCTGAGAAAGTGTTCAGATCCCTTCCCCTCAGAATCAGAATTGTTACTGGTGACACGTCGAATGACATTAATACACCAGGACCTGTGATGTGGGAAGTTAGTCCCTAGTTCTAACCGAAAAGGTAAACTTAGTAACACAATCCTTAGCAGCCGGCCTCGGTAGCTCAGTCGGATGCTCGTCTGACTGGTGATCAGGAGGACGCGGGTTCGATACCTGCCGGGATCGGCAACGTTCTTTCGTGAAGATTGATCATAAAATATTTTCTTCGTCATTCTCCCCCTTCCGCTGATTCAAGAAGAGCAGTTGTCAGTTACTGGCGAAAGATTGTGCACTATACTGGTTAACCGCTTACGCATGAGCCTGCCCAGGAAAAGTGTGGATAGGTAAACTGACAGGCTCAAAAATGATATAAAATAGTGTTGAATGGGTCGTTAAGCTCCAATACAAACAAACAAAACAAACAATCATCAGCACTTTCAGCTGTCGAAATAATCGAATCGGGAATGGCATTCCAGTCTCTAATGGTGGAATGCTGGCATCATCCATATTAGACCTTTGTATAAAACTGTCTACTGTCTTTTCTCCTTTTGCTTGAGAGACTCCCATTTTAATTTTCCAAGGTGATAAGGCCATCATATTGGTTTTCGAAAATATACTGTTAGCAATGGCCAGTGAAGTAAATAGAGGATCTTACATGAGTGTTCATATATTATTGAATTCATTAAACGTGTTGAGGAAAAGGATAACATGCAAGACTTCGCCGAGCATTTTATCCTTTTCCCTAAACGAGTTTTATAAATTTAATAATACATGAACACGAATGAGAGATTCTGTTTATCATATGACATTTAAATCGCTTTTTTCCATGATTGTTTTAAAAAAATGTTAATATTCCGCCATTAGTAAACGCGACGTAATTAATACGTCATACACGTAACGTTACAGGGTGTATCTAACTAATTTGCATTAGTGGATTATCGAATTTATTACATGGCGTTAATTACTTTCTCAGGCGAGACGTCATATGATAAAGACGGTACACAAATGTAATAAAACATATCAAGGTAATAAAACACATCTACGTTGCTCGCTTGATAGCCAACAGACTTTCGATGATACATGTATTCATCATATTCATAAATTGAAAAAGATCATAATAGAACTGCTATATTTGTAACTGGCAATTACTACTTTGTTATAAATTCCACGCTACTTTTTTCAGATTGGAACAGAAATCAAGAAACATGTCGTTGAAAAATATCGAAATTGATCAAGATCATGTTTTTCATCATTGATGGTAAAATATGATATTTTATGCGTAATTAATGTGTTTTAGAGTAAATTAAGTTTTTTTTTTCAAGATTCCAGATTTTTTTCTTTCAACATTTTGCTTGACTTGGCCCACCCCTGCTCCCATCTTCTTCTTTCATTTTGCATGACTGGGCCCACTCCCTGCTCCCTTCTTCTTCTTCTTCTTCTTAGGTCTTGACGAGATGCGGTATTTTATCAACAGCCTCATGAAACTTTTGACCAATTCTCCCCAGTTCTCCAAATTGACACCCCAATCATTTAGCACCCCACTCCCTGGAAACGTGCTTACTCCCCGACTCCCTTAAATGATTAACATTTCTGCTCTGTCCCTTGAAATATTTACATTCTTCCCAACATCCCCGAAATCCAAGGACTAGGGCCTTTTTTGTCCCGGAAAAGTCTTACAGCAAACGCATGTGTAAATCAGTGCAAATCAGAAAAGAGGCCAGCGTAGAGTACCTGCTCCCTTCATTACGAAAATGCCTATTAAACTACGTGTGTATTGGGACTACTGTTGTTTTTTATTTTTGTGAATGACATATCTGAATCGCTGCTAAGTCTAACTAGGCTTTTTGCCGATAACAGCTCCCTATTTTGTTCGGCAACATCTCTGCAGGGCATCCAAGGCCTCATAAACCATGATTTAAGTATCTTATCTGAATGGGTCAAACAGTGGCTTGTCTCATTTAATCCAAACAAAACTGAAGCAGTGTTATTCACCTTAAGGCCGTTTGACACTATGCCCTTGCCTTGCTTGAGTTTGATAATACAATTATAAAGTTTGCAGAAAACCATATACACCTAGTCGTAACCTTAAGGAGTGATGGCCAATGGACAAAACATACCGAAAATATCAAAACCTCAGCGGCAAGAGTATTAGGTATTATGCGCAAGCTTAAATATTCTTTGAGTAGAAACGCACTTAATCAAATATATGTTTCCTTTCTTCATACCTCAATTGTATGGGATGGTTGCTCAGTTCAGAACTCATATGCTCTTGAAAAAAATCAAAGCGAGGCAGCTCGTTTAGTTACAGGTCTTACTAGGTCCGTCACTCGATAACTTATATTCAGAATGTGGCTGGGTTTCATTGTCTGAAAGATGGAAGCAACAGAAACTTCATTTCATGTATAAGTGAACTCAGGTTTCGTGCCTTCCTATATAATTGATCTTATTCCCCCCTAGGGTAAGAGAAGTGTCTAATTACCCTCTTAGAAATCAAAATAACTTTTCCATTCCGTACACCCGAACTGAAATTTCAAGAAAGTCTTGTATTCCCTCCTCTATTTCTTTGTGGAATTCCATAGTGTTTTGTGTTTGTAACACATTATTAGAGAAGAACCAAGCTGGTTTCTTAACTTTATTTGTCTACAAGAACTACTGAACATACAACAGAATATCATGCATACATTATGAGATGCTAACAAGACTGACACATGTATATTAGCTAGTGGGAGGAGCTTAGAGGCGGTAATGGTTTTTGCATTATCCAAACATCTCCCCCTTATTGAAAACTTATGACTTTCATCAATGTAACGTAGATAAAGTTCTCTGACAGTTTTACTATTTCAAAGTCATGCCATGAACACGGAAAGGATGTAAATCCTATTCGGCTTAAAAATTTTAGTTAAACATCAAGACATTAATTGGCTATATTTATGAGTTTTGTTAGATTACGTGACTGAAATCCAAGTGTGTTCTTGTGGTTGATAAGAATTTACAGTTTGTTCCAGTGCATAATTTTAACACCAAGTTCCCAAGAGATAATGTACATTAGTACCACTCAGCATATCTCTGCGGGGTTTTAATCTGTCTGCCACATCGGGTTTTATTTCGATGCTGTCCTGTATCAAGTTCCTGCGGTTTCTGCGAATTTTCCGTGTCGATATTTTGTTCCATGTTTGCCTTATTTTCTCCCATGTTTCCCTGATCATACTGCGAGGGAATTTTCTGGAGATGAACACGGTTTCGCCTGTAAGTTCCGTCATTCGTTTTTACCGTATATGTTCTATTTTCTGTATCACCATCAACTACTGTCCCTTCTTTTTTGCCATCGTTTCTCACTGTCAAGTTTAATCCGTACTTTGTCTCCGGCAGCCAAAGTTGGGATCGGATGGGCTGCGTGTCTCCTATTGAAGAAGAATGTTTGATTCCCCTTCGATTTATCATGGTGTATTTTCACAATTTCGTGACTTGGCCACTTAGGTCTTAGTTTTTCTATAGCACACGGTACATGTATCCGGATTTGTCTACCTATCATTAGTTCCGAAGGACTATAGCTGGTAGCTACGGTCGGTGTACAAAGATAGGTCCTTAGTGCACGGTACGAATCCTTTTGTTATACCCCCACAAATGAAATTTGGGGGGGGGGGGTATATAGGAGTGAGCTTGTCGGTCTGTCGGTCTGTCTGTCTGTCTGTCGGTCGGTCGGTCTGTTGACTTGGTTTCCAGATGATAACTCAAAAAGCGCTTCACCAATTTTTATAATTTTTGGTACACTGATGTAACATCAAAAAATACAGGTCAAGTTCGATTTCCACTACAATACGTCAATTTTTGACATAGTTATGGCCCCTTTCAAGTGAAAAAAAATGCAAAATGCGCTGATGTACTATCAAGGCAGTTTGCAAAATGCGCTGATGTACTATCAAGGCAGTTTTTGTGGGGGTATTCATCACCTTTAGTGATAGCTCTAGTTTGAGAATGTTTTTAGCGATGTTGACGCCTGCTTCTGCAGCACCATTGGCCTGCGCAAAATAAGGAGAACTATATGTTACTTTAATGTTGTGTTCCTTTGCAAAATCCTTAAAAAACTTGGTTATGAACTGAGGGCCGCCATCGCACATGATTTCTTCAGGGTCTCCCCAGCGCGAAAACATGTTTTTCATTTTGTCCACTACACGTTCACTGGTCAATGTATTCAGATATCCAATTTCTATGTATTTAGAATATGTATCCATGACAATGAGGTACGTTTCATTGTTCAACTGGCATAAATCTGCTGCAACCTTGACCCAAGGTCCCGATGGTAGTTCTGACGGTTTCAGTGGCTCTCGACGCTGTGTAGGTCTGGATTCCTGGCAAAATGTACAATTTTGCACCTTTTTAGTAAAGTCTTTATTGATTGTCGGCCACCACACGCACTGTGATGCAAAGTCTTTGCATTTTGTGAGTCCCTGGTGCGACATATGCAGTTTGTCTAACACTTCCATGCGCTGGCTTACTGGAATAACGAGTCTATTTCTGTACATTAACAGACCATCAACAACAGAAAGTTCATTTCGAGCGCTGAAATACTCGTTGGTGGAATCTGACGGATTTTTTCTAGTTTCTGGCCATCCTTTTCTCGTGAGCGAGATGACCTGCTGAATTTCTGAATCATTTAGCGTAGCATCGTAGATCATTTTCAAGCGCGTGTCACTAATTGGCATATAAGCACTTACTGAATCAACATACATATTCACCTCATTTTCAATTTTACAGTCGATTTGCTTTAACGGCGATCTAGATAAACAATCAGATACTATCATGCCTTTTGAAGTACCTTTTGAAAACTCTGCTATGCAATTAAATCTGCGTAACCGTAAAAGCAGCCTCTGGCATCTGATCGGTGCCCTGTCAATGTCTGTTTTATTAATTAACGGAATAAGAGGCTTATGATCCGTGATTAACTTGAATGATTCAAGGCCAATTAAATACCTGGAGAATTTTTCACATGCATAGACTAGGCTAAGGCATTCCAGCTCGATTTGTGCCCATTTTTTCTCTGATTCCGTCAACGTGCGCGATGCGAACGCGATTGGTTTAAGCTCTTTCCCTTCCTGCTTGTATATTGCTGCTCAGAGTCCGACACGAGAACTGTCTGCGCTAACTATAATGGGGCTATTTCGTTTATAAAACGCCAATGTAGGGGCTTCTGTGAGCAAAGATTTGACTTTTTCAAAAGCATTATTCTGATCAGGACCCCAATAAAAGGTTGTGTCGTCCTTAAGCAGGTCAGATATTGGGCTAATTATTGTAGATAAATTTTCTACATACCGTCCCAAGTAATTTATCATGCCAAGAACCCTTTTGTTCTGTTTTGTCTTGAGGGGGGTCTAGATTTCCGATTGCTTCTACCTTCTTTGGGTTCGGTGAGATACCCGATGCGTAAATAATATGGCCAAAGTATTCTAACTGGGTTTGTCTGAACAGACACTTGTCTTTGCTAAGTTTCAGACCTGCTTCATTTATTCTATGAAGTACAGCGGTCAACATTGCATTATGCTCTGCCATGTCTCGGCCATAAACAATAATGTCGTCCATAATAGCATCGACATTTTCCAACCCTGCAAAAGCTCAGTTATTTTTTTGGAAGATCTCAGGCCCGAGACTAGTACCCATTGGGCATCTTTGATACGCGTAACGCCCGAATGGCGTTATGAACGTAGTAAGCTTAGACGATTCTCGCCGGAGTGGCAGTTGGTGGAAACTTTGAGCGGAATCCAACTTTGTAAATACAGTCAATCCTGCTAATTTCGGCGCGATATCGTCCAAAGTTGGTAACATGTAAAGTTCACGCTTTATCGACTCATTCAATTTTTTATAATCGACGCAAATGCGTACTTTGTCGTTAGGTTTTAAAACCGGTACCATCGGTGAACACCAGTCCGTCGGCTCCGAAATTTCAGTCAAACTTCAATAGCGAACCATGTTTTCGAGCTCTTCCTTTACTTTTGGCAAAAGTGGGAAGGGTATACGCCTAGCTGTACTGACGCTATACGGCTGGGCATCGGACTTAAGCTCTATTTTGACCGGCTCACAATTTATGAAACCTGTTCGACCGAACACGGTTTCCGGGATTTCATCAATTCGCTTTACAAACTTTAACGCAGAGGACGCTCATCGGCTGAGCAAATTAGCCTGGTCTTTGCCTGCTACTACATATATTCTAAACATAAATTTCTGCCCATTTCTGTACGTATCTGCAATAAAATACCCAAGACAATTTACATTACCCCCAGGGCTTTTCAGAATTGACAAGGCTTTTCGCAATGCCGGACGTTGCTTCAACGTTTTGTAGCATGATTCTGAAATGATTGATATATCTGCACCGCTATCAATTTTAAAAGCGATGTTTGACTTACAGATTTCAAGGTTAACGATCCATGGTTTATTTTCTGATTGATCACAATCAATTTCACACGACTCCAAGAAATAAGCACTGTCATTTAATTCCTCGTTTTGAATGCTTCCTACATTTTGTGCAATTTCGTGTACCTGCTTAGTTTTACAACACACTGCAAAATAATTGGGTTTATTGCACTTTTTGCATACTGTCCCATAGCCGGGCATTGTCTCTGGTTCCCGTGTCGTCTGTTGCATCTTGTACACTGGGGTAGATACCTCAATTGCTTCGCTGTGGATTTCTGGGTTGGTCTCAGCCCACCCTAGGGTAGTGAGCGAGGTGTTGGTCCTGGCGTCGGTTGTTTCGGACGTGCTTTAGTTTCCCTGACTTCGTTGACTGTCGTCGGTTGTGTTTGGTCGCGAACTTGTGATTTTACAAGTTCAGACTGGCGAGCCATTGATGAGGCGTTTTCCAGTGTTAAGTCATCTTTCAGCTGCATTTTCTCTGACAGTTCTTTATCAAGAATTCCAATTACAATGGCATCCCTAATTCGGTCGTTTTTGGCTGTCCCAAAGTCACAATTGTCTGGTATTTCATAAAGGCTTCTTATGAACTGTTCTGCACTTTCGCCGCTTTGTTGCTTTCTTTGATTAAACTTTGCTCTTTCGTGTATTACATTTTTTCTTGGTATGAAATGTTCATCAAACTTTTTATTACTCCATCAAAGTTTTTTGACTCGTCAGCTGTTAGTCCGAAAGATTTCATTATATTTTCTGCGCCCATTCCCATGGCATAAATTAAACTAGACACCTGGATTTCACCATTTTCTTTAATCAGCTTTGTCGCAAGTCTAAATCTTAAAAATCTATTCTTCCAGTCTTCCCACCTGTTGGGCTGACTAAAGTCAAATTCATTCGGCGGGGTAAAGTTTGATGCCATTTTTAACGTTTTAAAGTTTCACTGAGTTCTTCTAATATTTCATGAAATGTCATAAATTCCTTTGAATTTATTTTAATATATTCCCTTTGGAATGTTCTTTTGTTTCCCTTTGGAACAAAAATATCCCACTTCTGACACCATGTTTTGTGTTTGTAACACATTATTAGAAAAGAACCAAGCTGGTTTCTTAACTTTATTTGTCTACAAGAACTACTGAACATACAACAGAATATCATGCATACATTATGAGATGCTAACAAGACTGACACATGTATATTAGCTAGCGGGAGGAGCTTAGAGGCGGTAATGGTTTTTGCATTATCCAAACACATAGATTCTTCTTTAAGGGACATAACTTCTTTGTCCGCCTTCAAATTTCATTCTTCCAGATCAAATATCAGTGTCCCCAAAGTACAACCCTCCTACCTTAGTGGGAATCGATTATTATCGGTATTGCATGCACGGCTGCGCAATAATTGTAGTAATTTAAATAATGATTTATTCAATAATCATTTACACCCGGACCCAAATTGAAGCTGTGAAAATGGCACCGAAGATGCTGATCATTACTTTCTCACATGTACAAACACACACGCCAACGACTAATTCTGTTCAACTCAACAAGAAATGTTCAATTGCCTCTCTTTGGAAATCAAAACCAGTCGCTGTCCGTAACTTTATTAAAACTTAACCGATTTTAGACCTAAGTCTACGGAAGAGCATTAGGGCCAGGTATAAATTTTACTTTTGATAGGTACCTCGAAATTTCGACTTAGTATCTCGAAATTTCGACTTAGTAACTCGAAATTTTGACTTATTAACTCGGTATTTCGACTCAGTATCTCGAAATTTCGACTTAGTAACTCGAAATTTCGACTTATTATCTCGAAATTTCGACATAATAACTCAAAATTTCGACTTATTAATTCGAAATTTCGACTTAGTATTTCGAAATCTTAGCTTAGTAACTCGAAATTTCGACTTGCTTTCTCGAAATTTCGACTTAATAACTCGAGATTTCGACTTATTAACTCGAAATTTCGACTAAGTATCTTGAAATTTCGACTTAGTAACTCGAAATTTCGACTTATTATCTCGAAATTTCGACATAATAACTCAAAATTTCGACTTATTAACTCGAAATTTCGACTTAGTATTTCGAAATTTCAGCTTAGTTACTCGAAATTTCGACTTAATATCTCGAAATTACGACTTAATAACTCGAAATTTCGACTTATTAACTCGAAATTTCGACTTAGTATCTTGAAATTTCGACGAATTTCGACTTACTATCTCGAAATTTCGAGATACTAAGTCGAAATTTCGAGTTAGTAAGTAGATATTTCGCGGTCACTAAGTCGAAATTTCGAGATACTAAGTCGAAATTTCGAGTTAATAAGTCGAAATTTCGAGTTATTATGTCGAAATTTCGAGTTATTAAGTCGAAATTTCGAGTTAATAAGTCGAAATTTCGAGATACTTAGTCGAAATTCGAGTTACTGAGTCGAAATTTCGAGTTACTAAGTCGAAATTTCGAGATAGTAAGTCGAAATATCGAGTTACTTAGTCGAAATTTTGAGATACTTTGTCGAAATTTCTTGTTAATAAGTCGAAATTTCGAGATACTTAGTCGAAATTTCGAGTTAGTTAGTCGAAATTTCGAGTTTTAAAGTCGAAATTTCGACTTATTATCTCGAAATTTCGACATAATAACTCAAAATTTCGACTTATTAACTCGAAATTTCGACTTAGTATTTCGAAATTTCAGCTTAGTTACTCGAAATTTCGACTTAATATCTCGAAATTACGACTTAATAACTCGAAATTTCGACTTATTAACTCGAAATTTCGACTTAGTATCTTGAAATTTCGACGAATTTCGACTTACTATCTCGAAATTTCGAGATACTAAGTCGAAATTTCGAGTTAGTAAGTAGATATTTCGCGGTCACTAAGTCGAAATTTCGAGATACTAAGTCGAAATTTCGAGTTAATAAGTCGAAATTTCGAGTTATTATGCCGAAATTTCGAGTTATTAAGTCGAAATTTCGAGTTAATAAGTCGAAATTTCGAGATACTTAGTCGAAATTCGAGTTACTGAGTCGAAATTTCGAGTTACTAAGTCGAAATTTCGAGATAGTAAGTCGAAATATCGAGTTACTTAGTCGAAATTTTGAGATACTTTGTCGAAATTTCTTGTTAATAAGTCGAAATTTCGAGATACTTAGTCGAAATTTCGAGTTAGTAAGTCGAAATTTCGAGTTTTAAAGTCGAAATTTCGAGTTACTAAGTCGAAATTTCGAGACACCTATCAAAATAAACTAGAGCTATCACTAAAGGTGATGAATACCCCCACAAAAACTGCCTTGATAGTACATCAGCGCATTTTGCAAACTGCCTTGATAGTACATCAGCGCATTTTGCATTTTTTTCACTTGAAAGGGGCCATAACTATGTCAAAAATTGACGAATTGTAGTGGAAATCGAACTTGACCTGTATTTTATGATGTTACATCAGTGTACCAAAAATTATAAAAATTGGTGAAGCGCTTTTTGAGTTATCGTCTGGAAACCAAGTCAACAGACCGACCGACCGACCGACAGACAGACAGACCGACAAGCTCACTCCTATATACCCCCCCCCCCCCCCAAATTTCATTTGTGGGGGTATAATAAAAGTATATCTGGCCCTAATGCTCCATTGTATAAGTCCTATGAATATCAAATAAACCTATTTTCGTTAGCATAACAGATGTGGAACATACCAAATTAGTACTTTACCACCCAACACAAAGTGTCTGTCTTACTCCTTAAGTATCCTTCTCATATCATGCATACTCGTTTTTTTAATTATATACATTGTTTGCTGTTGTTTTCACTTTGTATCATTATATATGTTTGTTGTAGGGGAAGGGCCGTAACCAATGTTGTGAGAACTTGTGGCCCAACCCCATTGCTCATTATGATGCTTTGTTTGTGGCTCTTGTGTTCCTCGTGTCATCTTATGATGCTTTTTACATTTCTGCAAGGATTCAAGAAAACAATATACCCCACCATAGATACCCATTAAACGCCCATTTAACCTTGAGATCTAGGTTTAGGTCACCAAAATCTGAAGTGCATACAAACCATTTTTGGCCATAAACAGAGTTTTAGGGAGCATGCGACCTTAAAAAAGGTCAAGGTCACCAAAATGTAAGCCAATCTTTGGTAGGTTGCAATCTATATTGTACCAAGTTTGACCGATATTCATCACTTCTTACATGAGACAGGGTGCAGAGAAGTCATTATTTGCCCGAAACTGAAACGTTTTGAGAGCCTGTGACCTTGCGAATTAGGTCAAGGACGCCAAGTTCTCTTCAAATCTTTGACAAGTTGCAAAGATATATTGTACCAAGTTTTACCAAATTTCAACGATTGGTTCATGAGATAGGGTGCAGAAAAGCCAAAATTGACAGTTTTTGGGGCCTCTGCCCTTGAAAATAAGGTCAAGGTCACCAAACTCTATTCAGGTCTTTGATAGGTTACAATAAATCGTAAATCGGTTACAATGATTTATTGACAAAATTTCAAAGATTCATTCATGAGATATGTTGCAGATAAGCCAAAACTGACATTTTTTGTGTGTGTGTGGGGGGGGGGGGGTATGCCTTTGAAAACAAGGTCAAGGTCACAAAGATCTTTGGTTGCTTGCATTGCTCTATTTAACCATGCAAGTCTGGTCAGAGTCCATCAATAGGTTCAGGAGATATAGTGCTTCAAACAGACTACATGATAGAAATGGCTATGTTCAATGTTCAAAGGGCAATAACTCCAAAAGTAGGAAAATCAGAGTTATGGTTCATTTGTTCTGCACGACGACTTATAGTGCTCTACATATCTGTGATGGTTCGTGAAAATATCTCAAATGGTTTCAGAGTTATGGAGCGGACAAGAAATGGCTATGTTCTATGTTCAAAGGGCAATAACTCCAAAAGTAGGAAAAGCAGAGTTGTTATTCATATGTTCTGCACGTCGTCTCATGGCGCTCTACATGTGTGTGAAGTTTCGTGAAAAATCTCAAATGTCATCAGAGTTATGGAGCGGCCACGAAGCTATGAGGCGCTGACGGACGGAAACTAAAAATTTCGGAGGGTATAACATAATAACCTACCACTACGATACTATGATCGAAATAACTATGTTCAATGTTCAAAGGACAATAACTCCAAAAGTAGTAAAATCAGAGTTATGTTTCATATGTTCTGAACGTCGTCTCATGGTGCTCTACATATCTGTAATGTTTCGTGAAAATATCTCAAATGGTATCAGATTTATTGAGCGGACACGAAGCTATGAGGCGCTGACGGACGGAAACTAAAATTTCGGATACCATACCACTTTTTGAGTGGAGGGGCATAAAAATCTATGGGCTATAACTAAAAACCGCAATTAACTCTGATTGATAGTTATTGTCTTCTGCACCACGGTGCTTTTCTTTGTTTATCGACCCTCTTAAGATCATTTCATTTTTTTTCGAGTCGATTGTTAATCGGAGGCGGGCGAAAATCGGGGTACCCGAAAAAAAAAACACCTGACCTTCCGTTGCAGAACTTGGCGTCATTTTCGAACCTCAACTGCGAGAGATCTTACAATCATACATGGAAGGGGTCATTATTAGACCCTCTCCTCGGAAGGGAATCACTACCTCTTCTGGATATATCAGCCTTTTATTTTCAACGCTAAATCTGGCCAGCTGGCCATATGACATGTCTGTCTCTATTTTTTTTGTCAACAACATACATTTGTTTATTTCTATTGATCTGTGAAATAATGCATATTACATATCTTTCCCACGAAAATCATTTTACACCCTTTTTGATACCGTCTATTGTTGATTCCTTTATTTGTTAACTTTTAGACAAAAAAGAGGCTTTTTCAAATGGTAAAGTTTACGCATACCACCTATAGTTTATCATAATGCACTTAAATATCTATAATGTTCAATGATTCTTTTGTTACACCTATGATAATGTGTATTAAGTTATTGGTCTATTAATTAAACTAATAAACATTTTTCAGTCGCCAGTCACCAGTTTTTTTTTAGGATAGAAATTATGTTGTTTTGTAAGTAAAATGTTTCATTTATTACCTATATTTCGTCTTTAATGACTATGCCAGCTTTAATTACATGGTTTCGCCCCCCGCCCAATGGGGCTTGAAGAAATAAATGGGCTGCATGGTGCTTCCACGCAGAGCTGAAACCGACCGCACACGAGTACTGGTAAACTGCTTAGAGGACATAAGCCTGCCTGGTAAGAGTGTCGGCCCATGCTTTTAAACCCTATTGGTTTCATTGGGCGACAGGACTCATAATGTCATTTCATCTCAAAGTCGGGTAAAAGTCCCACGAAATTGGAAGCAGCGGCTCAAAAATGACATATACAGTGTTTACGGGGACGATAAACCTCAAATCAAACAAACAAAAACAAACAAATAATAACATGGTTTGAATTTAGCCCTTTTCAAGATTTTTGTTCTTTTTTTTTTCATCAAATAAAAAGTTGACAAAACATAAAAAGTTTTTCCGACCCTCTGACCTTAATCTTATTTTCGGCATGTTAGCGGATATTTTTAGGCTTTTTTAAAATCTTAAAGCACGAAGCAAAATGATACAGATCATTACGAAAACATGCTTATACAAAATAATACATTGTAACCTTTATCGCCGTAAAAATGAAAATTTTAAGATGAAACATTGTGATATTTTTCTTATTTCTGCTCAAAATATAGATTGTGGATACTCGTCAGAATCGCTTCTAACGAGTACCCACAATCTATATTTTGGAGCAGAAATAAGAAAAATAAGGTTTACCCCTGTAAACCCCAGTAAACCCCTATATAGAAGTAGGGTTCAAGGGGGTCAAAATTATATAGGCGTGTTTTCGTGATGTGGTTTCAGGGACAATCAGACTTGATGTTCCATGTGGATAGTCTGCAGTTAGGCGGAAGACTTATTTTAAATGTCATATTTAATTTTCCCAAGTATATTGAACATTTTACCGCCAACAAATAAAAATTTTCAGATAAAAAATCTGATATCATTCAAATTTCCGGTCAAAACATAGATTGTGGGAACTCGTTAGAATCGCCTCGGTAAGGCGGTTCTAACGAATAGTCGCAATCTTTGTTTTTGAGCAAAAACAAGATCAAATAATGTATACCCCTGCAAACCCCAGTTTTACCATACAAAAGAGGTGTTTATGGCGGTCAAACTTATATAGGCGTGTTTTCGTGACGCATTTTAAATGTCATATTTGATCTTTTTATTTTTGAAACCAAAAAAAAAAGTAATCAGCACTGACAGCACCGGTGGGTTTGTTTGATTTGAGGTTTAATGTCCCCGTCAACACTAAATAGGTCATTGCTTCCAATTTTGTTGGACTTTTACCCAACATTGAGATGAATTGACATTTCAAGACCTGCCGCCCAATGAAACCAACAGGGTTGATGTGCATGGACGGTCCGACACGCACCACTTTGCCTGGGCAGGCTTAGGCTCTCTAAGTGGTTTACCAGTACTCATGTGCGGTCGGTTTCAGCTCTGCGTGGAAGCATCATGCAGCCCAATCTATTTCTTCAAGCCCCGATGGGCGGGGACCGAAGCACCGGTGGGTCGATTGTCTCTTAGTGTAGGCTTGAAAATTGTCTTGAGCGGAGACTAGGATTGTTTGTTCAACGCTTCTGCATTTAATGCAAACAATGTAAACCCAACTCAGACGCCGCGTTATCCGGCGTCTGATCTGGGTCTACAGTTTTTGCCAAACCCAACACATACGTCCAATTCAGATTCTACAGATAATCCATTTTACACAACACTCTGACCTCACAACAATAAGAACAGCGCGCCTATAAAAAAAACCATTTCCTGGATTTCATAAAAGTCAGAGATTTTGTTTGAATTGAGTTTTACATCCCCGTCAACACTATTTACGTCATTTTGGAGACGTTGCTTCCAATTTTGTTGGACTTTTACCCGACATTGAGATGAAATGACATCAACAGCCCTGCCGCCCAAAGAAACCAAAAGGGTAAATATGTAGGGACGGTCCGACTTGCACCAATTTGCCTGGGCAGGCTTAGAGCCCTAAGCGGTTTACCAGTACTCATGTGCGGCCAGTTTCAGCTCTGCGTGGGAGCATCGTGCAGCCCAATTTATTCCGTGATAGAGAGAGAGAGAGAGAGAGAGAGAGAGAGAGATTTACTGGGACTTCGGTTTTTGGGTCGACCCTAAGTTATAGAGGACTGAAACTGAATTAGTGTTGTTGTCCACGTGACTACCACTGATATAAAAAAAAGTCGCGCTATTTTTATCGTTGTTACTTGTAGTTTGGCAAAAACTGTATATCGCGATCAGACGCCGCGAAATGCGGAGATCTCGCGGCGTCTGCTCAGCCGGCTGATCAGGGTGACAGGGTCTATACTGTTTGCTTTATATACTGGTATTAAGATGAAAGGTTCAGTTCAAATCAGTGCTGTCAAGTTTAATGATATATTCTTGATTTATAATTTGTTAATTTGTTTTATTTTCTATACAGTTTTGGTGATATTGTTTTGATTTCAGTTGGTTCAGTCCTGATATTTCATTGTGGAATTGTCTCAAAATTAAAATTCAGTGTTTGAAATAGATGACGGTATGTCCGTGTATGTTTGAAAAAGATGACAGTATATGAATTCCAATCTACTGTTTTTATTCCAATGTATGTTGCTTTGTAATATTAATTAAGCCTGCATCAAAGGTTATCCCTTACAACCCTTAAGCCCGGTACAGATACTTATGCAAACAGTGACGATCTTGGTGTGATGGATCTGATGCTTATCATTCAGCTAGACGCAATATTTAATAAAATGGATGTGGCCAACTTCAGAAATGTTTGAGGGTAAATAAATCAAAGCACCGACAGCATTGGTTGGCCGATTGTCAAGTGCAGACAGGGCAATGGTCATGGACGGGGACTTCGGTATATCCTCAAGTTCTTGTACCTTATGCAAACAGTGTAGAACCTGATCAGACGCCGCGTTCTGCGACTTCTGATCTGGGTCTACAATGTTTGCCAAACCAAACACATAATCACAGTCCATATTTTACAGATAACTTTCTCGCATGTACGCAACACTGACCTATAGTGGAACAAATAGCACGCCTATTTTGGGTCGATTGTTTGTCAGTCGACCCAAAAGTTACTAAGCAGAAAAACTCTTCATTGTTTAAGTCCACGTGAATTAGCGGTGTGTCGGAATGTTTTTATGACAATAGCCACAGTGAGGTCAGGGTGTTGCGTAAGAGGTTGGCTTGGCAAACAGTGTAGACCCAGACCAGACGCCACAGAACGCGCGTCTGATCGAGATCTACACTATTCGCTTAAAACCGGAATTTTAAGGTTAAAGGAAACAGTTTAAATCACATTCCAGGACTATTTCTCCGACCTACACTCAGAAACAATCGGCCCACCAGTACTTTTGTTTGTTTTGTTTGATTTGATGTTTAACGTCCCCGCCAACACTATATAGGTCATTTTGGAGACGTTGCTTCCAATTTTGTGGGACTTTTACTCGACACTGAGATGAAATGACATCTCAAGCCCTGTCGCCCAGTGAAACCAATAGGGTTTATAAGCATGGACGGTCCGACTCGTACCGCTTTGCCAGGGCAGGCTTAGATCCTCTAAGCGGTTTACCAGTACTTGTGTGCGGTCGGATTCAGCTCTGCGTGGAAGCATCATGCAGCCCATTTATTTCTTCAAGCCCCGATTGGCGGGGGCCAAACCCACCAGTACTGTCAGTGCTTTGATTCTGGTTTCTGTTCAAAATATACTGAACCGAAAAAGAAACGCAACTCCAAATATAAATGGGAGTATTTGCAGAAATAATCATGTTTGCAGAAAATCGATTTAATGACGCAATTATACAATCATTCCTGAATGTAACTAGAATTTGTTTTTCTACAAAAACACAGATGCCCCCCCCCCCCATTTTTTACCTCTAAGTATGACCTTGACAATGGAGGTATTGAGCTGGGTCTTGTGTGCAACACATCATCTAATGAAGATGAACGTTTCTGCAAAGTAACTTTAAAAATGTTCACAGAAAAATAAAAAAGTTATTGGCCATACACAAAAAAGCCCTTTTTTTACCTTTGACCTCTAAGTATGGCCTTGACCTTTGAGGTACAACACATCGTCTCATGATGGTTAACATTTCTGCCAAGTAATTTCATAATCCATCAAAGAATAAGGAAGTTATTGACTGTCCTTTTTTTTACCTTTGACCTCTAGGTATGACCTTGGCATTGGAGGTATGGACCTTGGTCTTGCACATGACTCATGGTCCAATGACGGTGAACATTTTTGCATGGTTACTTTACATATAAAGTCCATCCAGAAATAAAAAAGTTATTGACAAAAAAAAAAAAAACTTGTTTTACCTCTGACCTCTTAGTATGACCTTGATCTTGAAGGTACCGACCTGGGTCTAGCGTGCACCACATCGTCTCATGATGGTTAACATTTCTGCCAAGTAATTTCACAATCTATCCAGGAATAAGAAAGTCATTGACTGAACACTAAAAAAGGTCCCTTTTTGTCCTTTGACCTCTTAGTACGACCTTGACATTTAAGGTACCAACTTGGGTCATAAACGCAACACATCGTCTCATGGTGGTTAACATTTCTGCAAAGTAATTTCAAAATCCATCTAAAAATAAGAAAGTTATTGACGGAACACAAAAAAGGCCCCTTTTTTACCTTTAACCTCTATGTATGACCTTGACCTTTCAGGTAACAAACAGGGTCATGCGTGCAACACATCATCTCATGGTGGTTAACATTTCTGCCAAGCAATTTCAAAATCTATCTAAAAATAAGAAAGTTATTGACCAAACACGAAAAAGGGCCCCTTTGTGACCTTTGACCTCTATGTATGACCTTGACATTTTAAGTACAAAACTGAATCATGCATGCAACACATCGTCTAATGATTGTTAACATTTTTGCCAAGTAACTTCAAATTCTATCTAAAAATAAGCAAGTTATTGACAAAACCCGAAAAAGGCCCCTTTTTTACTTTTGATCTCTAAGTATGACCTTGACCTTTGAGGTACCAACCTGGGTCATGCACGCAACACATCGTCTTATATTAGTTAACATGTCCGCCATGTGATTTCAAAATCCATCAAAAAAAAAAAAGAAAGTTATTGACCAAACACGAAAAAGGCCCCTTTATTGACCTTTGACCCTTAAGTATGACCTTGGCCTGTAAGGTACCGACCTGCCTCATGCGCACCACACATCGTCTCATGGTTGTTAATATTGCTGCCAAGTAATTTTAAAATCCATCTCAAAATAAGAAAGTTATTAACCAAACACGAAAAAGGCCCCTTTTTTGACCTTTGACCTCTAAGTATGACCTTGACCTTTGAGGTACCGACCTGCCTCATGCGCACCACACATCGTCTTATGGTTGTTAATATTTCGGCCTAGTAATTTTAAAATCCATCTGAAAATAAAGTTATTGACCGGACACGATTTGCTTATACATATATACATACCGACAAACTTCCAAGGGAGATAATTCAGAAAGTGTAAATGCGAGAGTTATAGTTCTTGCACACTGCACATCGTCTAATGCTGATTAATATTTATATGAAGTTTAGTGAAGATAGCTCCACGGTTTTCAAGTTATAGAGCGGACACGGACGTGTGACAGACGGACAGACGGACAGACAGACGCCCGGGAGAAAAACAATATGTCTCTCCGAAAAAACATTTTTCGGGGGAGACATAATTACCATAGAGAGTTCAATTTCCAGTGAGAATGTTTGAAACACAAATCCGTTTTGTCATAGAGGTAGTCATTTCACACGTTCAAAACATAAGCAGTCAATAGCGAGTATGTCCTCCGTTTGCATTCAGTCCTGCACGCACACGCCTGGTCATGGACAGGATTAAACAATTGATCTCTGCCTGTCCTCCGTTTGCATTCAGTCCTGCACGCACACGCCTGGTCATGGACAGGATTAAACGATTGATCTCTGCCTGGGGAATAGCATTCCACTCCTGTATGAGCGCGAGACGCAAGGCTTGACGCGTTGTTGGCGGCTGGGCGCGGTTACGTGTCCGCCTATCCAAGACGTCCCACAAATGTTCTATAGGAGATAGATCCGTACTAGACGGAGGCCAGTGCATCACGTCAACGTTGTCTTGCTAAAGAAACGCCATGCTGAGCCTTGCCTGAAGAATTATCTTGTTGAAACGTAATGTTGTGCTGTCGTACATATTGAACAACTACCGGTCGTAAAACGACGTCAACGTAACGCCGAGCCGTCAAAGATCCATCAATGAATACCAGGGGCGTTCTATGACCATAAGATATGCCAGCCCACACCATCAACCCACCGCCTCAAAATCGATCGCGTTCAACCAAACAATTGTCACGATAACGCTCTCCGTCACGCCTATACACACGTTGACGGCCGTCTGCTCTGTACAACAAGTACCTGGACTCGTCAGAAAACATTACGTTACGCCATTGACGAAGGGGAAACAGGTTTGGCCTATGTTGTGTGAGCCACGCCATTCTAACCTGACGTAGTCGTGGTGTTAATGGCATACCAACGTACGGACGATGAGGACGTAAGCCAAACTCTCAAATGCGATTCCTGACAGTATCTGCACTTATTCGATTGTTGTGAGTTCCTGGTGTCACCCGAGACGTCTCGACGGCTGTACGGAACCGATTACGAAGGTGGGTCCTGTCGACGTGTCGTGACGCGTTGACGTCCACTTCTGTGCCTGTCATTTGTCGTTCCCGTTTGAGGTAGACGCTGGTACAAGCGAGTTATCGTCGATTTACTCACTTGGAAATTCCTGGCAATGACAGCCTGAGACGTCCCACGTAGAAGCATTTGGACCGCTACGTTACGTGTGTGAGTGAATTCGGGTAAAACGTCGCTTTCAACAATTTTTCAGTCGTATCACGACGGTGTCTGGTTGCGACAGGGAGCTCAATGCTCACTTTTATAGTGCTGCCTCACTGAAGTATCATGTCCCAGACACATTACACGATACCACACCCAGTCACATTATCCTGACACTGGGTCGACCAATCCTAGCTCTACCCCGTAAATCGCCAAGCGAGTAGCAGCTAGTACCATTTTTAACGACTTTGGTATGTCGCGGCTTGGGATCGAACCCGTGACCTCGCAACGTTACGTTGATCTTGCGTCAACCGTACCATATTCCGTAGAGAAATTTTACCGGACTTTTGAAACCCAAACTCCAGATAACACAATATGCCAATATGATGAGGTTACTGTATACATTTAATCTACTGCACGAGGAAATGTTGAAAACAACGAATTGCCAAGTGGGGCGTTAAACTGTACAGATATCGCCCAAATGTTTTCTGCATAAAAAAGTTTAAAAAGTATGAAAGTAAATCGCAAAATGATTTTTCAGTCAATCTGATCATGCGGTTGCATGAAAATCTTTTGGGCTAAAAAGTTGCGTTTCTTTTTCGGTTCAGTATATATTGTGGTTGCCTTCACAAATTGAAGACTTTGAGCTTGGCAGACGATTCAAATGAAATGTGACGCCTGAATTTCTCTGACTTTTTTTTTTATAAAATGTCTGCTTCGCAACTGTGCTGTGCGGCAAAATCATAGTGGGTTCGAGCCCGTTTTACTCCATGCATGAATGCATTCATTAGACAGCACACCAACATTTCACATGAAGTTCAACATTTTCAATGGCCCGGAACGTTTTGGACCATGAACATTCGTTCAAGAGAGCTCCTGAGGAGCAAATTCTTTCCTTTAAGAGTAGATCCCTTTTTCATTGTGACAGGGCGTATAAAAAAGCGAACGAACAGGAAGTCCCGAAAGTTGTCTCCCTTAGAAAAATTTGCGGAAATATAGGCCAGGTGTTCCCATTCCCCTTAAGTAATTTTGGAGACGTTGTTTCCAATTTTGTGGGACTTCTACCTGACATTGAGGTGAAATGACATCTCAAGCCCTGCCGCCAGGCTTATATGCATTGGACGGTCTGACCCACCGCTTTGCCTGGGCAGGCTTAGTACATGTACTTCTATGCGGTTTACCAGTACTCGTGTGTGGTCAGTTTCAGCTCTGTGTGGAAGCACCATGCCCAATCTATTTCTATGAGGCTTTAGACTTCTATAAAATAAAAATATGCCGTTATGTGTACTCATTAGAATCGCCCCATCGGTACTGAATGGGTTAACGCGGACTGCACAAATCCAATGCTTTTACATATGAGCCCTGTATGTTTATAACAATAATTTGAATTCCAGGTATCAGACAAGTCGTGCTGCTGTAGCCTTGGCTACAGACAACTGAGAAGAGAAGAATGTTTCCACTCCCCAGACGACACTGCCGAGTTTTACCATTCTTATTTGGAATTACTGTCATATTTATGGGTTATCTACATCTCAGCTATATTGGTAAGCTCTTTAACCCGGACGATGCCAAGAAAAACTGTCTTAAATGTCTGTTGATGTCGTCTGCTGTAATTTCTTGTAAACATTTCAACCATACTTTTGCATACGGGCAAATAGTGTGGACCCCGAGGAGCTGTCTGACCCATGTCCATGCAGTTTGCAAGTAACCAACAAGAGCCAGTTATTCAAGACTAACGACATCGTTAGTTAACATATCATTTAAACGTTGATCATTTAATATGGCAAATATGCTAATATTTTTGCTAGCAGCTTTTGCTGATTTTGCTGATGCAAAAGCTGCTCTCATTTTTTCAGCAAAAATAACACTGCATTAGATATGGTTATTGCTAGAAGAGTTAACAACTTGACCACTAACCAGGCCTCATACTGACCACGCTTTTCCATGCCTGAAAGGCCCGATTTTGCAGCTTCAACCCTTATCCTGCTGAACAAGACACAACTATTACCTTTGCAAACAGTATAGCCCCAGATCAGAAGGCTTCGGAAGAAGCCATCTGATCAGGATCTACACTGTTTGTAATGCAGTTTGTGAAAATATCAAGTAATTTGGATGACTTATAGTCAGACATGGGTGTGGGTTAATTAATTCATTCAGCAGGATAAGGGTTAAACAGTTTTTTAACCAGACTATAGGCACAAAAATCAAAATCTAAAAGATGGAAATCAAGAAAAAATCAAGCTTTAAAAGACTCGAATCCTGCAAATGCCTGAAATATATGAGGCCTGCTAACTCGCTCTTAAAGCTAACGATACTTTGAACAACCGGGCCGAGACAATAAAGCAGATGACAATTGTTGTGATTTGCATATAAAGTGTTTGGCCCCCACCCATTCGGGCTTGAAGAAATAGATGGGCTGCATGATGCTTCCACACAGAGCTGAATCTGACCCACACACGAGTACTGGTAAACCGCTTAGAGGATCTAAGCCTGCCCAGGCAAAGCTGTGTGAGTGTCGGACCGTCCATGCCTATAAACCCTATTGGTTTCATTGGGCAACAGGGCTTGAGATGGCATTCGGGCAAAAGTCCCACAAAATTGGAAGCAACGTCTCCAAAATGACCTTTACAGTGTTGACGGGGACATTAAACCTCAAATCAAACAAACAAAGCATATTGAGTGTTACTTGTGAATAAAAGATGATGTTTTTGTTTGAATGGCTCATTTTGATGACTTTGGAGTAAGATTCCATGATCATATCTATTTGAACTCTGTATCAGCAGCTCTATTCCTTGTCTATTAGTCTTAGGTAGAATCCTCCAACTAGTGGGTGTGGAACCCAGCATCATCATGTAACGATTATTGCCATTTATACCACTTCAACAGCTGTCCGATTTTGGCAATGTGGGTAGAGTTGGCTTTTTCATGCAGTTAAGCACAAGCGCGTGGGTGACAGATAATGGACTTCGTGGAAAATCTGGCTAACGCTACATTTGTTGCCAGCGGATTAGTGTTCCATAATTTCCAGCCCTCGAGTCTACCTAGTAACTTCGGGATGAAAACTGAATTGTGGGTAGAGTGGGTGGCTTTTCGACGCGCCTGCTATTAGTGCTACTTTTTTGCTTTTCTTTTTTCAATTACCATAACACACCGGTTTAGCAAAGTGCATTTTTCATATATCAAAAACGGACATTTTTCTGACGAAAACTGGTGACTGATGTTTGTTTTTGAACTCGAAGCATAGGTTGAGGGTGCTCTTTAGAACCGCCTCATTGAGGCTGTTCTAATGAGTACCCACAACCTATGTCTTTGAGGGTGCTCGATAGAACCGCCTCATTGAGGCTGTTCTAACGAGCACCCACAACCTATGTCTTGGAGCAGAAATAAAGAAAATAGTGTATACCCACACTTTTCTATATATATATATTTTTTTTGGTTTGGGTTTTACGGCCCTTTCAAGATTATTTCACTCATATCGAGCTGATCGTTAATCATAGGTGGGCGAAAACCGGAGTACCCGGAGAAAAACCACCTGACCTTCCGTTGCAGAACTTGGCGTCTCACACGTGGCCCGAGCGAGGCTCGAACCTACGGCGGTGAGAGACCTAATGACTAAGAGTCAGCGCTCTTATCCACTAGGCCACGGAGGCCCGTTACTTTTCTATATATAAAGTGGGTTTTAGAGGCATACCACACAGTTATTACAGGGACTTGTTAACATGATGTAGTTCAAATAAACATGTATGTGATTCAAGCCCCTATGGACAAAAAATTAACCTATTGGGAATGGGTCAGTGGTCACTCAAATCCGCATTATAAGCCACTCACTTGAGAATTATTAGGCTTTTTATGGTATTCATTAACCCTTTTTGTACCAAATGGAATCTTCCTCCTTATATATGGCAGGAGTTCATTCCAAAATTAAGGGGTATCAGGTTGTGTATTCTTCAAAATTGATTTGGAAAACGGCTGAACTTTCTGCAAACAGTGAAGGCCCTGATCAGGCGCCGCATTCTGTGGCGTCTGATCTGGGCCTGCACTGTTTGCCAGACTACCCGTTTAGGGGTTTCTGGTACTAAATGGGTTAACTTGGTTCTGCAATTTTTTATGGCTCCAGCCCGATTATTGGACCATTGTGCACAATTCTTATTCTGGTTATGATTGGTTGCTTGTTCATGTCATTATGACAACACACCTGTGCGACTTAATGGAATTTTTTTCACATCTCTAGAATGGCTACTTTTCTGATGAAAATCTGTGATTTTTTTCTTATTAATATTGCAAACATAGGTTTTGGGTGCTTGTTAGAACCGCCTCTTAACGAGTACTCAAAACCCAAAACCCATGTCTTGGTGCAGAAATAATGAAAATAATACATGCCCCTATAAACCCTAGGTTTCTCTAATTATAAAGTGCGGTTTATGGGGTGTTCATTTCACAGACTTGTTCATGTGATGTTTATTTTTTTTTTCAGTGATGGAAACCCCCAAATCAGTTACCACCATACAGAAAACAGTAACTTTACAGGTAAGTTCTTCAAAAAAAAGTTTGCATACCAGAGAATATTTTGGCATTTATTTGCCCATAAAATACTTTTTTTATTTGTTTTGAGTTTAATGGCCAGAAAACAATAAAGTTTTGTTGTTCCAGCCATTTTATAACCTTTGCTTATTCTTTCTCCAACAACTGGAACTTGCCTTCTTCAGTTAGTGGGATAAAGTGATCAGAAACTATTTCATGACCAGTCTCCATAAAAATGTTGTCAGACACCTAACAGCTGAAACATTTGCTGTTGTGGTCTTTGTCAAGACAGTGTGATACTATTTTGATACAAACATAAGCACCCACAAACACTAACAAGAGGGCCATGATGGCCCTGGATCGCTCACCTGATCCATAGAGTAACAAGTGGGGCCCAGGGAGGGCCATTATTGACCCCAGGGCTATAATGTGCATAATGATGAGGGAGGTCTAAAAAGGTGGAGCTTCATACCAAATATCAACAAAGGCTATAATTTGAACAATCTTGGCAAAGGTCCACTAGATGGAGCAACACACCAAATATCAAAGACCTGGGCCTTGCAGTTTCAGAGAAGAAGATTTTTTTTAAAGATATTCCCTACAAATGCCTATGTAAAACCAAATGGCCCCCCAGCGGGGGCATTTTTGGCCTCAGGGCTATAATTTAAACAATCTTGATAGAGGTCCACTAGATGAAGCTTCACACCAAATATCAAAGACCTGGGCCTTGCGGTTTCAGAAAAGAAAATTTTCAAAGATTATCTCTATATAAGTCTATGTAAAACCAAAGGGCCACGGGGCGGGGGCATTTGTGGCCCGGGGGCTATAATAAGAACAATCTAATGGAAGAGGTCCACTAGATGATGCTTCATTGCAAATATCAAAGACATGGGCCTTGCAATTTTGGAGAAGAAGATTTTCAAAGATTTCCCTATGTCAGTCTATGTAAAACCAAAGAGTCTCGGGGTGGGGGCATTTTTGGCCCCAGGGCTATAATTTGAACAATCTTGATAGAGGTCCACAAGATGAAATTTCACACCAAATATCAAAGACCTAGGCCTTGTGGTTTCACAGAAGAAGATTTTTAAAGATTTTCCCTATATAAGTCTATGTAAAACCAAAGGAGACGGGGGGCATTTTTTACCCCAGCACTACAATTTGAACTATCCTGGTAGGGGTCCACCAGATGAAGCTACATACCAAATATCAAAGACCTGGGCCTTGCGGTTTCAGAGAAGAAGATTTTTAAAGATTTTCCCTAAATAAGCCCATGTAAAACCAAAGGACCCTGTGGCTGGGGTATTTTTGGCCCAGGGCTATAATTTGCACAATCTTGGTAGAGGTTTACAAGATGAAGCTTCATACCAAATAACAAAGACCTGGGCCTTGTGGTTTCAGAGAAGAAAATTTTTAAAGATTTTCCCTATATAAGCCCATGTAAAACCAAAGGGGCCCAGGGCGGGGGCATTTTTGGCCCCAGCACTATAATTTGAACAATCTTGGTAGAGGTTTATATGATGAAGGTTCATACCAAATAACAAAGACCTGGGCTTTGTGGTTTCAGAGAAGAAAATTTTTAAAGATTTTCCCTATATAAGCCCATGTAAAACCAAAGGGCCCCGGGGCGGGGGCATTTTTGGCTCAAGCATTATAATTTGAACAATCTTGGTAGCGGTGGACAAGATGAAGCTTCATACCAAATAGCAAACTCCTGGGCCTGGCAGTTTCAGAGAAGATTTTTAAAGATTTTCCCTATATAAGCCTATGTAGAACCAAAGGGCCCTCGGGCAGGGGCATTTTTGGCCCCAGCACTATAATTTGAACAATCTTGGTAGGGGTCCACTAGATGAAGCTTCATACCAAATATCAAAGACCTGGGCCTTGTGGTTTCAGAGAAGAAGATTTTTAAAGATTTTCCCTATATAAGCCCATGTAAAACCAAAGGGCCCCAGGGCGGGGGCATTTTTGGCCCCAGCAATATAATTTGAACAATCTTGGTAGGGGTCCACTAGATGAAGCATCATTCCAAATATCAAAGACCTGGGCCTTGGGGTTTCAGAGAAGAAGATTTTTTAAGATTTTCCCTATATAAGCCCATGTAAAACCAAAGGGCCCCCGGGCGGGGCATTTTTGGCCCCAGCACTATAATTTGAACAATCTTGGTAGGGGTCCACTAGATGAAGCTTCATACAAAATATCAAAGACCTGGGCCTTGCGGTTTCAGAGAAGAAGATTTTTAAAGATTTTCCCTATATAAGCCCATGTAAAACCAAAGGGCCCCGCGGGGGCATTTTTGGCCCCAGCATTAAAATTTGAACAATCTTGGTAGGGGTCCACTAGATGAAGCTACATACTATATATCAAAGACCTGGGCCTTGCGGGTTCAGAGAAGAAGATTTTTAAAGATTTTCCCTATATAAGCCCATGTAAAACCAAAGGGCCCCTGGCTTGGCCATTTTTGGCCCCAGCACTATAATTTGAACAATCTTGGTAGGGGTCCACTAGATGAAGCTTCATACCAAATATCAAAGACCTGGGCCTTGTGGTTTCAGAGAAGAAGATTTTTTAAGTTTTGGGTGAGAAAAATCTATTTTGGGCTCCTGTGACCCAGATGTGCAACGGACCGGAACCATTTGAACAACTTTGAAAGGGGACCACCTAAGGATCATTTCTGTGAAGTTTGGTCAAAATCATATCAGTGGTTTAGGAGGAGATGTCGTTTGAAGAAATTGTTTACGCACGGACGCACGCACGCACGAACGGACGACGGACAAAAAGTGATCCCAAAAGCTCACCTCGTCACTACATGGTGGTGAGCTAAAAATGGCTGAATGGTTTCTAGCAGCAGTGAAGACAGTTAATCTGTCAAATTAGATTCCTGATGGGTCTAGCACTTGTACCAAAAGCAGTACCAATATGATTTTACTCAGTGTCTGTAAATTATCAAAGTCAACTTTCCTCTTTTTTGCTGCTTTTTTTTTTCTGGCAATAAATTTTTCATTTTTGATTTTTGAGCAACATTTGTTTGAGGATCCAGCATGGAGTCTAAAAAGTGGAGACAGAATGGCAAATAGTGTAGATCCTGATAAGACTGTTCCCAGTCTGATCTTGGTCTGCACTGTTTGCTTAGGCCTGTCTGTCCCAATACTTATGGTCATTATGGTACACAAGTTCTTGTAAGTGTCCTCTACATGTCTACCTGAGCCTTTGCTGTTTTCCTATGTGATATGTATCCTTTTCCCATAAGCTGACCCATAGTTTAAACCCAATCCATCTAGGTTTGGAGAAATAGATTTGACTGCATCATGCTTCCATGCAGAGCTGAAACCAACTGTACATTGGTACTGGCAAACTGCTTAGAACTGAGTCTGCCCAGGCTAAGTAGTGCGAGTCGGACCATCCCTGCATATAAATCCTTTTGCTGTTTGGACAGTAGGGCTTGAGATATCATTTCATCTCAATGTTGTGTAAAAGTCCCATAAACTTGGAAGCTATGTTTCCAAAATGATCTAATTAGTGTTGACTGGGACATTAAACCACAATTCAAACAAACAAAGACTTTTGCCAGTTTACTGCTCCTTGTGTACTGACATTTCTTCTGTTTCTTAAGTACAGTCAACCCCCAGTATACCAACATTAGACACGTACCGGTAATTAAGACTGACACGATTAATCGTATTATCGATTAATCGATCGATAAATTCCACAAAAATGATTATCATTTCTGATTTGCTCTTAATCGATTACTTGTTAGGTACAATTTACTACCCAAAGTTATGCCTAAACTAGCGAGATGAGTGACAAACAGTGCAGACCCTGATGAGACGCCGCATTCTGCGGCGTCTCATCTGGGTCTACACTGTTTGCTCAGGCCTGTCTGTTCAAATATACATATGGTAAAGTGCAACATATGGTAAGAGTCATGCTCAGACAGAAAGCCAGACAGGTAAAATTATGACAGAAACCTTAGCGATTACTAATCGATTATCGATCGCAATGACCAGACTGATAATCGATTATCTTTTCAGCTTCGATTAGCCAGCCCTACCGGTAATGACAACTCGTTACAACGACAGTTTCAGTGGATTTGTTTGTTTGCTTTGAGGTTTAACATCCTCGTGAACACTATTTAGGTCATTTTAAAGACATTGCTTCCAATTTTCCCATCACAGAGATAAAATGACATCTCAATACCTGCCGCCCTATGAAACCAATAGGGTTAAAGTGCACGGACGGGCTGACTCGCATCACTTTGAATGGGCAGGCTTAGACCACCAGCACTCATATGCAGTTGGTTTCAGTTCTGCATGGAAGCATCATGCAGCCCTATCTATTACTCCAAGCCCCAATGGGCAGGGTCCAGTCAACTTCAGTGGCATCATTAACTCAAGATAAGACATGTCAATGGAGATATATATTCAAGAGTTTTGTTTTGTTTGTTTGAGGTTTAACGTCCCGATCAACACTGTACAGGTAATTTTGGAGATGTTGCTTCCAATTTTGCGGGACTTTTACCAGACACTGAGATGAAATGACATCTCAAGCCCTGTCGCCCAATGAAACAATAGAGTTTATAGGCATGGCCGGTACGACTTGCAACGCTTTGCCTGGGCAGGCTTAGATCCTCTAAGCGGTTTACCAGTACTTGTGTGCAGTGGGTTTCAGCTCTGCGTGGAAGCATCATGCAGCCCATCTATTTCTTCAAGCCCTGCTGGGCTTTGGGCGCTGTGTTTAATACACCAAGAAACACATGTTGTGGCTATTGAGGCAATTCTAACAAATATTCAGAACAAGACTTCTCTGTATATTGGAGTAATTAATGTCTACAACATTTCTATCTTGGAGTAATTGATGGAAGAAGACACTTTATTATCTATTTTGCTACTGTAATGATCCTAAGTATAGGGACAGACAGGCCTAAGCAAACAGTGCAGACCAAGATCAGACTAGGAGCAGTCTGATCAGGATCTACACTGTTTGCCATTCCATCTTTACTTGGATGTTAAAATTTTAGGAGAATTACAGCAAGTCCTCGATGTGTCTGAATTTTTAGGATTTTTATCATATGACGTCGCGTCTGAGAATGTAATGTCATGTAATAAATTTGGAAGTCCAAAGGTGGATTAAATATGCAAATTAGTTAGATATGCCCCACAACAGTACAAGTACAATGTCCTTAACAACAACTAATTACTGATGGCAGAATACTGACAATTTTCTAAAAAAAAACAAGATGTGTTTGTGAAACATTGATGCCCCCGGACAGTGCATGTTAAATATGAAAGCAGTATCACTAAGCAATCAAAAGGTATGGCCAAGAAATGTAGGCGCTAGAGCGATGACAAAGTTTTTCTAAAAATAGCCACAGTGACCTTGACCTTGAGGTCATGACCTTGAAAGTCAAACTCGCTCGAGATATTGTCATAAGGAACATTTGTGTGAAGTTATATTGAAATCAGTAAAGAAATGTTGGCGCTAGAGCGATGACAAAGTTTTTCTAAAAATAGCCACAGTGACCTTGACCTTGAGGGGGGGGGTGTGTGTCTGGATGGTCAAAATTATGGTACTACTAGAAAGGTCTTGTGACAAGGAGTGCACGTTTGAGATATGAAAGCCCTACTACTTACCAATCGAAAGTTATGGCCAATGTTAAAGTTTATAAAAGTAGGTCAAACGTCAAGGTCAAGGTCACGAGGTCAAAAATTCTGGTACCACTAGAAAGGTCTTGTGACAAGGAGTGCACATGTGAAATATGAAAGCCCTACCACTTACAAATCGAAAGTTATGGCCAATGTTAAAGTTTTTAAAAAGTAGGTCAAACATCACGGTCAAGGTCACAAGGTCAAAAATTATGGTACCACTAGAAAGGTCTTGTGACAATGAATGCACATATGAAATATGAAAGCTCTATCACTTACCAATCGAAAGTTATGGCCAATGTTAATGTTTTTAAAAATTTTGAAAAACAAATAGGTCAAAGGTCAAGTTCAAGGTCACAAGATCAAAAATTATGGTACCACTGGAAAGGTCTTGTGATAAGGTATACACATGTGAAATATGAAAGCTCTATCTATTACCATTCAAAAGTTATGCCCAATGTTAAGGTTTTTGTAGACAGACAAACAGACAAACGGAAAATTGTTGAAAAAAATAGGTCAAAGGTCAAGTTCAAGGTCACGAGATCAAAAATTATGGTACCACTGGAAAGGTCTTGTGATAAGGTATACACATGTGAAATATGAAAGCTCTATCTATTACCATTCAAAAGTTATGCCCAATGTTAAGGTTTTTGTAGACAGACAGACAGACCAAAAACTATATGCCCCCGAATCTCTTAGATTCCGGGGGCATAAAAATGTGAATAAAATCCATTTTAAATGTCATATGATAAATAGAATCTTGCATTCGTGCTCATGTTTAATTAAATTTATTAAACTTGTTGAGGAAAAGGGATCAAAATGCTTGGCAAAGCCTCATATTTTATCCCTTTTTCTCCTCTTTATAACCATAAAATGTTGGTGATCAAATACTGTTATTATAAAGACAATTCTCTGAACTGACATTTATATGCCTCATTTTACAGGAAGAAGATCATACAAATGTCCAAAATACATTTGATGTTCTAGCCAGAAGAGCATCTAGAATACAAGAAATTTGTTCGCAATCAAAAACTGAAAAACTCATGGGACCATTTCCCAGTGATTACGAGAGCCATCTTATAGTAGATGAAAACACAAAGGTCATGTTCTGTTTTGTCCCAAAGGTAGCATGTACGAATTTCAAGCGAGTGTTTCTTGCACTAGCTGGAGTGATTGAGGCAGCTGATGTAGATAGACTGAGTGGCTATGATGTTCATTTCACTCATCTTAACAGGATCAAATTTCTTAAGGACTACAGCCTAAGCGAAAGATACAAAAGGACAGCTGCATATCAGAAGTTCATGTTTATCCGAGACCCACTTGAACGGCTAGTGTCTGCGTATAGGAGCAAATATGTCATTCACCCTAATCCAGACTCTCGTAATGCTTTCTTACAAAAGATACAAGGTTTCTATGAAGAAAATTCAGAAAGAGAGAAAGAAAGGAACATACTCAAAAAGTTACAACATGGTACCATATCATTTAAAGACTTTTTGTATTATATGTTGGATCACTTGGAGCTAGTAGGACAAGTGAATGAACATTTTGTGCCTATTGTTACTCTGTGCAATCCTTGCAAAGTGAAGTATAATTATGTTGGTAGTTATGAAACACTTAACACAGAAGCAAACTACATTTTTGAAAAACTTCACATACCACACCATTTTCCAGCCAGAAATGACAACTATTCCAGTGTAGAAACAAAATACCTTGTAGAATCCTACTATGTTGACTTACCACCAGATCTAGTTCGTTCAGTGTGGGAAATTTTCAAGAAAGATTACGTGATATATGATATTCCAATACCAACATGGCTTTTAAAATACACCATTTGAGACAACTGGCTACGTCTGGATATTTTGACCATTTTTTAAAGTATACCTGTGATAATTTTCTGAACTGTATGAGGGAGATTTCCCATTGTGATGAGGGAGATGTAAAGAATATATAGCGAAATTATCAGTTCAAATGAGGGAGACTCCAAAATTTTACTAAAATTTAGCATAAATTTCGGCAAAAATTTGCACTAAAATGAGGGAGACTCCCTCCTAATGTGGGAGGTATCATGGGTGTGTTAAGGCTGACAACTTTTGCAACTTTGTGTTTGCATTTTTGTACACTTGGCCTTGTGTTCAAAGTGGTCTAATCTAAGAAGAAAAATTTGCTTCAGAGGCAGCAAAAACAATTCTGAAACGTGTTGTCACTCTTGAAAGCATATTCCCTTTCAAGAGGAATGGATACACCTTCAGGGGAGGCAACTGCTTTAAAAGTATTTTTGTCTCCCATGTCAATAGGGGTCAACTCTTAAAGCAAAGAATGCTCCTGGGGAGCAAATTCTTTCCTTTAAGAGTTGACCAGGAAGTCCATAAAATTGTCTCGCTTTGAAAAATTGTGGAAAAATCTGCCAGGGGTATCCATTCTCCTTAAGTTGTCTTAAATACAGTCAAATCTCAATAGCTCAAAACCTTTGGGACTATGGAAACTTGTTTGAAACAGGTAGTTTGAACCACTGTGGGTTAATCACAGGAGGCATAAAAGATAAGATATATCTTGAGTTTGAATAAAGGTATGTTGTATGTATTCATTTGAATCACCTCATCGAGGCCACTTTGATTCTAATGAGTATGTACTACATATTTAAGAGAATACACGTATAAGAAAATAATCCCAAATTTATCCGTATCTGCAGATACTTGAACATTTCCTAGGGACTCGAGAACAAGTTTGAAATAGACATCAAAGTTCGCGCCATGGAAGTTCCACTCTAGCAGTACTAGTAATAACTGTTCATTCAGCCGTACACATGCAGCCACAATCTAATATTTTAATCTATAGCTTCCTGCATGGTTTCGTTTCTATGTAAAATAGGGGTGTGTGGAAAGCCTTTATGATTTCCGTATTATCATCATGTTAACGAGTGCGTAAAATGATTTACCCTCTAAACCTGACTTTATATTACATAGAGAAAACAGCGTTTAATATTTTGCTTGTTTCTGCTCCAAATTATATAGGTTGTGGGTACTCGTTAGAACCGCCTCAATGAGGCGGTTCTAATGAGCACACACAACTATGTTTGGAGTATAAATAAGAAAATATTACAAAATTTTATTGGAAAAGTAGTCATTTTGGAAATATGAAAGAATGCACAATGTCCTAAGGGTGTGTTAGTGTAATGTATATTTGTTCTGCTGATACATGTTTATTAGTTCAGCAAAGCAGATAAAACTTGTTTCAGTAAATACATAAGACTTAGAATTACTGGTCAATGAGTCAAAGCCATGCATGTCTTATGACATAAAAAATGGTAACAAATGAAATTCACTGCCTATGGTGGGATTCAAGCCCAGGTAGTTCGGGTGAAAGTCCAGTGTTCTCTGAGCCAAAGAGGTTGGTACCTTTAAACTATGCAACAGAGTTGTGGGCTGTACTTTGCCATCTTCAAGTCATGATTTATGATGACAGGAAGCCATTTTTCGAAAAAAATCTCTGCCTATATTGGGATTCAAACCCAGGCCACTCATGTGAAAGTCCAATTGTTTGTTTGTTTGATTTGAGGTTTAACGTCCCCGTCAACACTGTAAAGGTCATTTTGGAGATGTTGCTTCCAATTTTGTGGGACTTTTACCCGACATTGAGATGAAATGACATCTCAAGCCCTGTCGCCCAATGAAACCAATAGGGTTTATTAGCATGGACTGTCCGCCTCGCATCGCGGTTTCTGGACAGGCTTAGATCGTCTAAGCAGTTTACCAGTACTAGTGTGCGGGCCGGATTCAGCTCTGCGTGGAAGCATCATGCAGCCCATATATTTCTTCAAGCCCCTATGAGGGTCCAATGCTCTAACCACTGAGCCAAGAGTGGACTCCCAGATGCAGCTAAGATTGGTACCTAATCTACCAAGGTAGATAACTGAGGGTTGGAGTTGCAGGCCCTAACATATGGATGATATAAATAGACTATACAGGGATTAACAATGGAAGTCATTTTGGAGACACTGCTTCAGATTTTGTGGGACTTTTAGTCTTTTACCCAACATTGAGATGTAATGCCATATCAAGCACGACCGTCCAAAGATGGCGCTAGGATTTAAGGAGCTGTCCGACTTGCAACACTTTCCAGGGCATGCTTAGCCCTTCTATGCAGTTTTCCAGGACTCAAGTTCCATCGGTTTCAGCTCTGCGCAGCCCAATCTGTTTCTCTAAGCCCTGATGGACAAGGGCTAAATGGCAGTGATACTTCACTTTTGTCTGGGTGTATAACATAAAAGTTAACAAATTCAAATAAAGTAAACTGTCTTTGTAATTATTATTTTTTAAAGACAATATCAATTTTAAGAGGAATGGGAACACCTTCAGGGGAGGCAACTCCTGCAAAAGTATTTTTGTCTCCCATGTAAATAGGGGTCAACTCTTAAAGGAAAGAATTTGCTCCTCAGGAGCAAATTCTTTCCTTTAAGAGTTTACCCCTTTTTCAGTGGGACGGGGCTTATAGAAAAGTGAACAGGAAGTCCTGAAAGTTGTCTCCCTTTGAAAAATGGCGGAAAAATCTACCAGATGTTCCCATTCCTCTTATTACATACAAATGTCCATTTTGAATTTAACGCTTTCACCCCTGAGTTTCTGAAGTCGAATCTTTCATCTATGATTTGGACACATCTATCTATTCTTATAAATAGGTAATATTACCCAAAAATCAATAGAAGGATGGCAAACAGTGTCGATCCCGAGTCTCATCTGGATCAACACTGTTTGCATAGGTTTGTTTGTTTGTTTTGGAGTTTTAACGGTCCAGTCAACGCTATTTAGCTCATAGTGACCCAGTTAGTTTACCTAACCACACTTCCGGGGCAGGCTTATACATAAGCGGTTAACCAGTTAACCAGTACAGTGAACATTCTTTTGCCAGAAACTGGGAACTGCCCTTCTTGAATCAGAGAGAATGACCACAGATTTCATGATCCAACTCAATAAGAAACAAAGTTGTGGACTCTGACAGGTATTGAACCCTTGAACTGATCACCAGTCAGACGCACATCTGACTAAGCTACCGAAGTCGGTGTCTGTATAGGTTTCTTAATCAAACTACAAGGTTGAAAGGTTAAATAAACTAGGAAAAGGTGATTTTGCTTGGACTGGTGGTTTCTAACTCCCTGTTTTCACTTCTGATAGAGCATGCCTTTTTCCTCCTTTTAGTGGTTTTATGTCTCTCATTATCTCAAATGATCACAGACAAGATTTCATGATTCCATGAAAACGTATGTTGCGGGTACTCATTAGAAGCCCTCACTGAGGCGCTTCTAATGAATACCCACAACGTATGTTTTCATGCAGAAAATAGAAAAATATCAGTACTTTTCAGATGAAAAAAGCGCCATATCTGGAGCTATGGATGACTCATGCAAACAGTGAAGTCTGATCAAACTATTTGGGTGTGCTGGCTCATCTGAGCCTGTAAGGGTCACTCTGGTCTTCAAGGTTTTGTCATACACAGGCTCAGTTTTTAAAGAGTTTCCTCCCCTGAAGGTGCATCCAATAACCTTAATCTTGGTCACAAGAATTTCAATTTCATATGATGTCAATGGATTTGAATACAACTATACAATCATTTCAAGCTCTCTAGCATATTCTATTGTCTGTTCTGCTAATTGTTTGGCCGGTATCACATCATCAGAGTCTTTCTCCTCTTGCTTGAAGTAGAAAAATCCATCTGCTTTTGACTCCCAGTTACGCTGTTAAAAAGAACCATAAAAATACAGTAAAATTTGTATATTAAGACCCCCTTTGGGACTGTTCAAACACTTTTGAACAGTTTCAAAAGTTGTCTATTACTAGAGGAGAGAAGGTGGAGAAGACACAAAGAGGTGAGTGAGTTTTAGTTTTACGTCCCACCAACAGTTAAGGTCATACGGAGACGGGACCTCAGTTTAAAGACTCATCCGAAAGTCTGGAGAAGCCCGGGATCAATCCTGCGATCCCTGGTTTACAAGGCGAGTAGCGTAACCACTGCACCACGGAGGCTTCTGAAGACACAAAGGAAGAAAGACTGAATTTTTTAAACATGTTTTTAAAGCAACAATACGTCTTAATTTTTCCTGGTCTTAATAGTGGCATTTTACTGTACTCTAGCAATATAATTATGCTTTCACCTTTTGCAGTGCAGGAAATTTCAACACTTTTCAAGTAAAAGTATCAGTGTGCTAGCAAATATCTCCTGAAAAAGTTTTAATACTGTATTAACTCTTGTCCACCTGAACAAATTAATTTAGCCATACAGATTTCTGATTCTCAACCAATCAGATTACTTGATGTAATCAACCAATCAGATATATTGATGTAATAAGTTTTTTTAGAGTTTAAAGGCACAGTCAACACTATTCTGGTCAGTTTTCATAACTACACTTTCCTTTGGCAGGCCTATACGTAAGAGGTTAACCAAAACTCGCACATTAGTTCAGCAGAAACTGACAAATGCCCTTGTTAAATCAGCAAAAGGGAGAGAATGACCATAGAAAATATTTTATTATCAAATTCCATGAAAGAATGCAGCTGACCCAGCAGGTATCAGCCTGCAACCTCCTCGGACTGAGCTACTGAGGCCTGCCTGATGCAATTAATTCCTACAAATTTATGAACTGAACGTCAAACAGTCACATACTGATCAGATGTCTTCTTCAGAACACATCTGAACTGTATCTACACTGTTTGCAAAAGGTAGTCCATATTCTGGTTCACACCTTATAAAGTAAAATTCCGCTATTAAGACCACCTGAAATTAAGATTAATTCTGCTGTAAAAAGCCTTTTGAGAAGGGTGCAGTTATTCTTCCTTCAGATTTCCTGCATACAATATTCTCTGATCAGGGACCACCTTTGGGACTGTTCAAAAGTGGTCTTAAAGACCACTTTGAACAGTCCCAAAGGTGGTCTTAATTTAGGAAACATTACTGTATATAGCAGGAGTCAATTTCAAAATTTAAGTGTGTATAGTCAAGTTATTTTTAACTAGACAAAGTGCCCAGTGGGGTACATATACCCCCGGCCATTATTGCCTCAGCTGAAAATAGCAATGTCAAAAGTGATGACAATGTTTCTCTAAAAATAGCCATAGTGACCTTGACTTGAGACCATGACCTTGAAAGTAGATCTTGCTTAGGATATTATCATAAGCATTTTTTGTGTGAAGTTATATTAAAATCTGTTAATAAATGTAGGCGGTAAAGTGATGACAAAATTTTTCTAAAAATAGCCACAGTGACCTTGACCTTGAGGCCATGACCTTGAAAGTCAAAGCAACTCAAGGTATTATCATAAGAAACATTTGTGTGAACTTCAAGATATTCCAAATGACTATCCACAAACAATATGGCTGATAAAAATAACAAGCGTGAGGAGGTGGAAAAATCATGATTTTTGCTTTATTTTGGCAACACGATCGTGAGGTCAAAATGCATGGAAAAATCGTGAAACTCACGCCTAATGGGTGAAAGTTGGCAGGTATACTGAAGTTATTAAAACCCATCAATAAATGTAGGCGCTCGAGCGATGACAAAGTTTTTCTAAAAATAGCCATAGTGACATTGACGTTGAAAGTCGAAATCGCTTGATGGGGCGGAGAATTTCCCGATTTTGGAAATAACACCAGAAATTAAGTCCTGTATCCATATTCCAATTTAATTTGATATTTTGGCCCATATGAATACCCATGACGTCTTCTAGAACCAACCAAGAAAAACCCATCACCCTTGGTAATGGACGTAACGTAACGACGTACCGCAGGGATACGTTTTACGTCACATCTCGTTAATAGATAAAGCTAACATTTAATTAACGTTCCCAAATACATGATGTCATATTACCAATTTATCCTTTTCTCAATTTTCCCCTCCTCAAAATGATATTCATTTTGAAGATGATGTTAAATAAATGTTAGCCCTTAATAACAGTTTATACCAAATTCCAGGCGCAGGATACCCGTTGTTGTGGTAGGTGTGATCCGTGTCTTAGCAGTCACTATGTTTGTGGAGATAGTCCCATCTTGGTAGCTGTATCGTATATAAGTAACAGCTCCAAATGCACATTCAGAGTCATCAGCAAATGTGTGCAAGGCAACGTTGCCTATCTGCTTTCTCCTAACAAGCAGACATCTTGGAATTTTTAACTGCGTTAGGTCAGGTAGTTCACTGAACCAGGCCTATGCTGCGTTGGCTAAAGATTCAGTCAGCTATTTGTTCCAGTCCAATCCGGACATCCACATTTGCTGCAGTAATATTTTGGCCCTAATGGTGAATGAGGCCAAAAAAACCTATAGGGTCAAACAGTGTAGCTATCTTCTTGAGAAAATTTCGTTTTGTGTAGCTCATCTCGTCGTCTGGTGCGTTCTCCCTGAACGTAAAAACATCTCTGTCAGACAGCCACCATACACCAAGTGTCTTAGTACTTGGTAAGTAGTCTGCGTCAAGGTCTACTTCAGCTTTGCGATCTTGGAGTGGGATGTCTCTCAACACCCGAGATGAGTTAGACAGCCATTTTCTTGCATGCATTCCGGCCTGTGTCAAAAGTTGCGATAGCTGCCTATGCAGTTCTATTCCCCCATCTTCATTTTCTACCGAATCCATCGAATCATCCATATACGTAGATCGAAGAACGGTGTCTGCTGCCATCGTATATTGGTCCATGTACGCCCTCGCATGGTGTTGTAGCACAAACTGTGCTCGAAACGGAGAAGAGTTAATCCCAAACACGACTCTGCCAAACTCGTAAATGTCTGGTCGGCGGCTTTGGTCTATTCCTCTCCATAGGAACCGGTGATAAGGCTTGTCATGCGTGGCAATACCAATGCATAGGTAAATTTCAGCGATATCGCACATCAATGCTATTGGCTTCTGTCTGAAGCATAGTAATACATCGAACAGTTCCCGCTGTAGCTTTGGTCCTTGCAATATTTCGTCATTTAGGGCCTGCCCTTTGCATTTCACCGATGCATCAAATACTATCCTAACCTTTGATGTATCCTTGTCTGGAGGTATTATCGGGAAATGTGGGAGATACCATTTTGATAGCGCTCTGTTGTGCTCCTTTACTTTCGTGACGTAACCCTTTTCTATGTACTGTTCAATGCATTTGCTGTATGTAGTCGCAACTTCCGTTGACCTTTTTTGCCGTTTGTCCGTGTTTTCTAGCCTACTGAGAGCCATTTCATAATTATCTGGCAGTGCACATGCGCTCAACTCCCACGGTATGCCAACTCTGTACACTTGATTTTCAAATGATGTGCTTTCAATCTTTTTCATAGCCATTTGCTCCTCGATTCGGACAATTGGTGCCTCATGCGGTGACTGTACATTTTCCATCTCCCAATATTGTTTTGACCTTGAATTTATCTGCTCAATTTCGCCCTGGTTTTTCACAAAATACGTGTAGGCAAAGTTTGTATGACATACGGGGTCAGGATTTCAAGAGGTATCATACCTCTTGAAATCCTGACCCGGTATTCCCAATGCATGTCCATCCTAGCGGTGTTAGCCTGGCGATAGGCTCTCCTGGTGTGCCCAGATCTTCCTGGATGGCGTATAGCATATCGGCGCAGTCCAATCCCAATAGCATGTCGACAATTGGTCTCGTAGCTGGTGTAGGAAAGTCAATGTTTCTCAGATGAGACCATTTCTGTTTGAAGTAATTCCAGTCTACCACTGGCATGTTTCCCGTCACCCTGTCTACTGTGCACGCACTCACCATTGTGCTAACATTGCCTGTTATAATCTGAAGTTGAATGTTGACTGGCTTTGTTTCAAATGTTTCTACCTGCCCATTCAAGACATTCACGGTCATTTTCTCAGTTGTCCCTTGTAGACCCAGTTCAGCTGCGACGTCAGCAATGATGTAAGACTTCTTACTGGCATCATCCAGCAAGGCAATGATTTTTAACGAACGCTCTCCATTCTTCACGATAACTGGAACTGTCCGAAGCCCGAGAAAGTTTACCCTAACGTTGTTTTGCTCTTTCCCCTCCGTGATGCCATCGTCCCGACCTGCTGATCCGTTCTGCCTATCCCCTGTGGTGGTAGCATGTACAAGTTTCGAGTCTTCTCTGCGACTTTTCAACTCAGTGCAATCTAGATTTAACTGACTTGGTTTAGTGGGTCCTTGTTTATGCAGAAGTCTGTGGTGGTGGTCGCTACAACCGTCTAGTCCACAAGTGCGACTTCTAGGACACGTTTTACCTTGGTGAACTTGACCTAGACAGCGGTAGCACAACTCAATTTGCTTAGCAATGTTCCATCTGTCTGCCACTTTTCTTCTTTTAAATTCAGGACAGGTCCACACCCCGTGATTCTTACCACAGTCTACGCATGGCATTTTCTTTGTGTTTCTACCAGACTCTGCTTCGCCGAAAAATGTCCGCTGATTCCCGGGCCTAGGTATGAGGCGAGATGGTGGTTTTGCAGATTTTCCAGACAACCCCCGAACTGCTTCTGTGGCCATCGTCTGAAATTCTGATTCTTGGATTATCCATTCCCGTAGTGCTAACACTGATTCTTCTTTGCCAAATTCGAATACCCAATTATTGTATCTTGCAAACATTGCCTCCGGAATCTTGCGTTGTCGCTTAGCATAGAGCGTTCCAACACCAAACTCATGCTGTTGCCCGGCCTCCTGCAGGTTGATCATGGCAATGTCTAGCAGGTCAGCGAAATCTTCTATATCCTTCGCGTTACCCAGTTGTATCTGCGAAAAGTCCTCCAACTCTTCGAGGTATAAGGCTATTTGCCTACGCTTCCCGCCGAATTTTCTTTCTAAGCGATCCTTAGCTGCTTCGTAGGCTGTAGCGGTGTGTCCCAGGTTCTCTATCATCTTAAGTGCGTCCCCAGAGAGGTACTGCCGAAGTTGCAGTAACTTGTACTCTGCTGTTGCAGGGGCAGAATCGATGCATGCGAGAAAAGATGCCTTCCAGCTTTGGTAATTTTTCTTTTCTCCGGTAAATACGGGTATCTGCACTCATTTCAACTGCCTCCATAAATCATGTCCAATCGAAATGCCTGTGCTGTTGCTAGCATTTGGTTGAAACGGTGTTGCTGCAGAGTTCACGCTGGTTTGTCTGACTACGGGGCTACCAAGTCCTTGACGTTGCTCACGCTGGCAGGACATGTCGATCTCCTGCACCTGTGTTTGCTGCTGTTGTACCCCGTGCACGGTGACATTTTTCTGGCATTCGGCGGAAGTGTTTGTTTGAGTTTCTGTTTTTATCAATGGCACCGAATTGCAGACATTACTATAATAATCGACAGTTCCTACCTCTTGTGAAACGTTGTGTTCTTCTTTCCTGTATGTCTCTGACTGATCGGAAATGTTCATTCGATTATGCATGTCAACTGACAAAATTTTTGAAGTGTCACTAGATGTCTCCTTTTGTGCATCAATATACTGCCGCACTGCCGTGTGTGTCGCAGAAAATTCACAATCCAACGTCTCCATCTCGAGAACTACATTACTGTTCATCTGCCTTTCCTTATTTTTCGTGTAAAGTTTGGATAAGTTTGTCATAACGTCCATTGCGCATTCCATTGCATCGTCCATTTTGTTGCATGCGTCACGGACCTCTCGTTGGCCCGGTTTTTCCTGTTGATCTATTAAAAACAGTATCTTGTTTTTCGCCCGTGTGAAGTTAGATTTGGCGCGAAACTTTTCCCGTTTAAATTCCGCTTCCATGTCCGTGAAATCACCAGCAGTCCCTGCAGGATGGACCTGTTTGTCCTGCTCATCTCCGTCGATGCCCCCCTCCAACGACACCATTTTGTCTCTAATTTTCCGTATTTTCCTTTTTTCCTGGATAAAGTGTCTCTAAACCTCGCTCTGCTACCAGTTTCTGGGGCTGAGAATTTCCCAATTTTGGAAATAACACCAGAAATAAAGTCCTGTATCCATATTCCAATTTAATTTGATATTTTGGCTCATATGAATACCCACAATGTCTTCTAGAACCGACCAAGAAAAACCCATCACCCTTGGTAACGGACGTAACGTAACGATGTACCGCAGGGATAGGCTTTACGTCACATCACGTTAATAGATAAAGCTAACATTTAAGTAACGTTCCCAAATACATGATGTCATATTACCAATTTATCCTTTTCTCCACTCGAGATATTGTCATTAGGAATATTGGTGTGAAGTTATATTGAAATCGGTGAAGAAATGTTGTCGCTAGAGTGATGACAATCTTTTTCTAAAAATAGCCACAGTGATCCTTGAAAGTCGAAATCGCTCGAGATATTTTCATAATGATTTGAAATATTGAAATCGGTGAAGAAATGTAAGCGCTAGAGTGATGACAAAGTTTTTCAAAAAATAGCCACAGTGACCTTGACCTTGAAAGTGGCACTCGCTCGAGATACTGTCATAAGGAACATTTGTGTAAAGTTATATTGAAATCGGTGAAGAAATGTAGGCGCTAGAGCGATGACAAAAGTTTTTCAAAAGACAGCCACAGTGACCTTGACAGTGAGGTCATGACCGTGACAGTCAAACTCGCTCGAGATATTGTCATAAGTAACGTTTGTTTGAAGTTATATTGAAATTGTTGAAGAAATAAAGGCACTAGAGCGATAACAATGTTTTTCTAAAAAATAGCCACAGTTACCTTGACCTTGAGGTCATGAGCATGAACGTCACACACACTCAAGATAGTGTCATAAGGAACATTTGTGGGAAGTTATATTGAAATTGGTGAAGAAATGTAGGCGCTAGAGCGATGACAAAGACAATTTTTTTCTAAAAATAGCCACAGTGACAGTGAGGTCACGACCTTGAAAGTCGAACTTGTTCAAGATATTGTCATAAGTAACATTTGTGTGAAGTAATATTGAAATTGGTGAAGAAATAAAGGCACTAGAGCGATGATGTTTTTTTCTAAAAATAGCCACAGTGACCTTGACCGTGAGCTCATGAGCATGAACATCACATTCACTCGAGATAGTGTCATAAGGAACATTTGTGTGAAGTTATATTGAAATTGGTGAAGAAATGTAGGCGCTAGAGTGATGACAAAGTTTTTCTAAAAATAGCCACAGTGACCTTGACCTTGAGGTCTTGACCTTGAAAGTCGAGCTCGCTCGGAATATTGTCATAAGGAACATTTGTGTAAAGAAATATTGAAATTGGTGAAGAAATGTAGGCGCTGGAGCGATGACAAAGTTTTTCTAAAAATGGCCACAGTGACCTTGACCTTGAGGTAATGACCTTGAAAGTCGAACTCGTCCATCCTATTATTGTGCTTTACATCTTTGAAGTTTCATGAAATTATCTCAAACGGTTTGAAAGTTACAGAGCTGACAAAGTTTTTCTTAAAATAGCCACAGTGACCTTGACCTTGAGGTCATGACCTTGAAAGTCGAACTCGCCCATCCTATTATTGTGCTTTACATTTGTTTGAAGTTTCATGAAATTATCTCAAACGGTTGGAAAGTTACAGAGCGGACACAAGTGTATGGTAAAAATTGCAAGTTATAACATTCAAATGGCAATAACTCTGAAAGTAGAAAAGCAAGAGTTACGGTTCATGTGTTCTGCACGTCGTCTCATGGTGTTTAACTTATGTGAAGTTTCATGAAAATATGTCAAGCAGTTTAAAAAAAATGGAGCGGACACGAAAATGCAAGATATAACATTCAAAGGGTAGAAAAGCAAGAGTTACGGTTCATGTGTTCTGCACGTCGTCTCATGGTGTTTAACATTTATGTGAAGTTTCATGAAAATAGAAGTTATGGAGCAGACACAAAAATGTTAACAGACACACACACACAGAAAATACGAAAACAATATACCCCCTGGCAGTATGGGGGTTGTAAAAATCAATGTAGGAAATAGGCATGGGTAAATTAATTTATGCAGCGGGTAAAGGGAGCTATGACCTCGAAAAATAAATACCTAGCCATGCAAGTTTGATAAGAATCCATTCATTGGTTCAGGAGAAACAGTGCTTCAAACACCTAACATGCCACAAACACAAACGGGATCTGCACCAATAATATGCCATCCATTAGGAAAACATGCCTATTCAATTATTCTGAAAATTTTACTGCCAATAAAAGTTCTCAGATAAAACATTCTGATATTTTCCTTTGAACAACTTACCAAAGATAACTTACCTGCTTTGCGTATTCTTTCATTGGTTTAACAGATTCATAGAACAACATTCTAGCTGCCTCACTGACTGCTATCCTATCATAGGCTTTCTCTATACATAAGGCTATTTCATTCCTGAAAATATAACGGATGAACCATATGACTAGAAAGCATGTCTTTGGGTCCAGTTGTTCAAAGCTTTGATAGCTTAATGAAGAAAATCCCAAATGACCAAAATAATGTATTGTCATCATTTTATTGCAAGAAACAATATTTCAGATATAATTAATGCATTTTAGGCTAAAATTCAGTATGTTCCCAGATTTCAGTTAACCCTTTACCACTCAGATACGTGTTTTTACGTGTCTGCACCCCCCACCCCTAATTTATAGCCCCAGAAGCACCTAAAATCTGATTTCTACCCCTGGATAGTTATGTTTGATTTAGGATTTGTTGGGCAAAAAAGTGACCTGTTTTTTCGCGCGCCTCCCCACTAAAAATATTCTGGGGGGGATTGAAGGGGGGCAGCGCCCCTCTCACATCCCGAAAAGTTTTGGGTGTATGGCCCAACGGGCCACTAAAATTTATATCTGAGGGTGTCTGGGGTCAAAAAAGCCTGAAAATTGATGCTGATAAAACATGCTGCAAACAGTGAAAATGGCCAGTGCAAAACACTTTAATTGTTGCCTTGACAGCTGTGTGAAGATTAAAATGTGGTCAAAACTCCATGTGAAAACACACTTTTTGCCAACTTTGAGATGCCCCCTCTTTACCATGACAACAATGATCAAGTCATGAAAGAATGCATTTGAAAGGCTACTGCCCAATGAACATTCATACCGAGTTTGGTGTAAAACAGACCATCCATTTAGAAACAATGGCTAGTTGAAGTTGCTGTCAAGTGCAACACTGTGAAAATCAGCAAAATTCACAAAATCCCTGAGTGGTAAAGGGTTAATGAAGAAAATCCCAAATGACCAAAATAATGTATTGTCATCATTTTATTGCAAGAAACAATATTTAAGATATAATTAATGCATTTTAGGCTAAAATTCAGTATGTTCCCAGATTTCAGTTAACCCTTTACCACTCAGATACGTGTTTTTACGTGTCTGCACCCCCCCCCCTCATTTTAAGCCCCAGAAGCACCTAAAATCTGCATTTCTACCCCTGGATAGTTATGTTTGATTTAGGATTTGTTGGGCAAAAAAGTGACCTGTTTTTTCGCGCGCCTCCCCACTAAAAATATTCTGGGGGGGATTGAAGGGGGGCAGCGCCCCCCACACATCCCAAAAATTTTTGGGTGTATGGCCCAACGGGCCACTAAAATTTATATCTGAGGGTGTCTGGGGTCAAAAAAGCCTGAAAATTGATGCTGATAAAACATGCTGCAAACAGTGAAAATGGCCAGTGCCAAACACCTTAATTGTTGCCTTGACAGCTGTGTGAAGATTAAAATGTGGTCAAAACTCCATGTGAAAACACACTTTTTGGCAACTTTGAGATGCCCCCTCTTTACCATGACAACAATGATCAAGTCATGAAAGAATGCATTTGAAAGGCTACTGCCCAATGAACATTCATACCGAGTTTGGTGTAAAACAGACCATCCATTTAGAAACAATGGCTAGTTGAAGTTGCTGTCAAGTGCAACACTGTGAAAATCAGCGAAATTCACAAAATCCCTGAGTGGTAAAGGGTTAAGGGAAATGGGAACACCTGGCAGATGTTTCCGCCATTTTTCGAAGGGAGACAATTATCAGGACTTCTTAATCATCTTTCTATAAGCCCTGTCTCACAGAAAAAGGGGTCTACTCTTAAAGGAAAGAATTTGCTCCTGAAGCAAATTCTTTTCTTTAAGAGTTGATAACTATTGACATGGGAGACCAAAATACTTTTACAGGAGTTGCCTCCCCTGAAGGTGTTCCCATTTCCCTTAATGAGCTTGTTAGGGGTCAAATTGTTAACAGTACAATATCTAAATTTTTGCTGAAAAAATGTGAATAGCTTTTCCATATGCAAAAGCTACACACAATTTCTTTTGCAAAAGATTTTAGTATATTTGCCCTGCTATACTACTCAAAGTTTGATAGGGATCACTTTTTATGTACCAAATTTTGCACAGAAAATTTATAAGTTCTTGATAGAATTTGTACTCGGTATATTGATAAATATCTTAAGCAGAAACTCGTGTGCAGTTCAGTACTCATAAAAGTGTACACTTCTCACAATTCGCAAATGATTTCATGTACCCCCAAAATCTTGCGTAGCACTGCTTTCCAACAGACCAATCAAACTTGTCAGTGTTCCTTTACCAAGCGTAAAAAGGACTTCATTTGATTTGTGAAACACTAAAATGCCTAGGGGGACAATTAAGAAACCGTCTGAGCCCCGAAGAAATGAATTGTTGCGTTGGAATGTTGGAATCTTGCGTCTCTCAACGTCGTGTTGCTGGGATTCTGAATGTGTCTCAGAGTGTGGTTTCACGAATGTGAAGTCAACATCTTACCCACGGAAATCCTTCACACAGCCGCGGCGGGGTCGAGAAAGGGCTACAACTCAACGTCAGGGCCGTTTCTTGTTGATTCAGTCTCGACGTTAACCGTTCCTGAACGCTACGCGTTTGCATAACGAGCTTATGAACTGGAGTACGAATTTCTACACAAACTGTCAGAAACGGACTCCACGAGTTCTGACTTAATGCCATGAAGCCTGCTGTACGTGTCCCGTTGACGAGACAGCATGTGCTAGACCGGTTAGACTTTGTCAGAACTCATGTCAGGTGGACGGTTCGTGACTTGACGCCAGTACTGTTTACTGAGGGGTCCAGATTCTGTCTAGACTTCACTTATAAACGTCAATTAGTGTGGCGAATGTCTAAACAGCGATTCAATGACTTGAATGTGGCAGAGCATGATCGCTATGGAAAGGGGTCAGTCATGGTTTGGGCTGGGATAAGCGTGAACGGTAAACCTGACTTGTACATCGTTGAAAACGGAACGTTAATGGCAGTGAGGTACTGTAATGAGATTCTTGATGAGTTTGTGAGACCATATGCAGATGCTATCGGCCCGGACTTTATTCTGATGGATGATAATGCCCGTCCCATCCCTGCCAACTTCACTGATTCCTACCTGGAACGTGAGACAATCGTTCGTATGGACTGGCCTGCTCGGTCACCGCACTTAAATCCGATTGAGCATGTGCGGGACATGCTACAGAGTGCTGTTTCAGCCCAACCTGTGCATCCGAGGACTTTACAGGAGCTCAAAGATGCATTGGTTGCTGAATGAAAGCTGATTTCACAAAACCGGATACAGACTCCGATTACGAGTATGCGCAAGCGATGTCGTACTGTAATTGATGCCCTTGTATGCCATACACGTTATTAAGCACGTTGTCTAAACAAATTTGGAAATTTGTGAAAAATCAGTTGTCCAAATCCCTTCGTGTTACGGCAAATTTTGGGGGTGCCAAGACGTTTGCTGTTGTCATGCTTGAATGCAGTACCAGTTGACAAAATTAATCACAAGGTTTTGTGAAGATTACGTTTTCTATCATTATGTATCAAATTTGGATTCAGCTGATTAATTCATCCAAAAATTATTTTGCATTAAAAAAGTGATCCCTATCAAACTTTGAGTAGTATATTTAAAATGATCAAATTTTTAACAATTTGCTAACTAACGATGTTGTTAGTTTTGAACAACTGGCCCTTGGTACACAAAACAGCCTGCTGAGCTACAGACTAGCAGTAGTCTTGAAATTTTAAGACAGAGTTATTGTACTATCCAAACAATAGCAGTAGTCTTGAAATTTTAACCCTTATCTTGCTGAATATTCATTTAAGCCACACCCATTTCTGTCTATCAACCAATCAAATTACTTGATGTAATTTATTGCTACCAATTCATAAACTGAATGCCAAACAGTGTAGATCCTGATCAGATGGCTTCTTCAGAAGCCATCTAACTGGATCTACACTGTTTGCAAAGATAGGGGTTGTCGTGAACAGCATGATAAGGGTTAAAATAGAGTTATTGCATTATCAACAAACAATAAACTTTAAGGTGTTGATCAGACAGTGCAGATATGCAGGCTTGTGGCAGAACAGTTTTCACCCACAATGGCTCAGGTAGCAATTATTGTTGTCTTGGTGATAAACCTGAAGATGCCAATCACAACAATTGTTGTTTGCTTTGTTGTCTGCAAACACAGCATGTTTTCAACAGGAAATAAAGAAAACTAGAGACCTTTACAGAAGAAAATAAACATAACTCAAATGGGACCTTGAAAATGAGGTAATGGTCACCAAAATCTAATCAAGTCTTAGATATGTTGAAAAAACATATATACTTCACCAAACATTTGAACACAATCCAGATGGGGTGAGACAAGTCCAAACTTGAAAATTTCCTGGTGCCTGTGACCTTGAAAATGAGGTCAAGATTATCAAAATCTAATCAAATCTGTGGTAGGTTGATATGACTTTTTGTACCAAGTTTGATAAAAGTCATCTTCCGTTCGATACGGTGAAGACAAGCTATTTTTGGCTTAAATTCCGGATTTTGAGAGCCTATGACTTTGAAAATAAGGTCAAGAAAAGCTGATCATATCATAGGAAGGTTCCAATGATATTTTACACCAGGTTAAACCAACATTCATGAACTGATTTTAATATGAGACTGGATGCAGAGAAGCCATTTTTGGCCCCAAATTTACAGTTTTTTGGAGCCTGCGACCTTGAAAAAGATGTAAAGCTCATCAAAATCTATTCAGATTTTTAGTAGGTTGTATGTGTGTGTTTTATGTCCAACTAACAACTAAGGTCATATGGAGACAGAACCTTGGTTTAAAGACTCATCCGAAAATTTGGAGAAGCCCATAATCAAACCCAGGATCCCTGGTTTATGAGACGAGAAGCTTAATGGTAATAACCACTATACCACAGAGGCTTCTGGTAGGTTTTAATGATATATTGTATAAAGTTTGGCCAAATTTCATCAATTCATTCAAGAGGTAGGTTGTAATGACATAGTGTACCAAGTTTGACAAAGTTCACCTATTCATTGACATGAGATCGGGTGAAGATAAGCAGAAGTCATCAAAATCAAAAATATCTTTGGAAGATTCAAATGATATACCATACAAAGTTTGACCTTCATCCATAAATTTGTTCATGAGACACGGTGATGACAAGCCATTTAAGACCAAAAAGTGAAAATAAGGTCAAGATAGGGAAATCTAACCAAATCTTTTGTAGGCCACAATGATATACTGTACCAAGCTTGATCAAAATTTGTTGATTGGTCCATGAGACAGGATGCAGACAAGCCAATTTTTGGCCCAAAATTGACAGTTTTAGGGAGCCTGTGACCTTGAAAGTGAGGTAAATGACAACAAAACCTAATGACTGTTTTCTCCCACCATCCTAGAGTTGTAACCAAGCAAGTTGGGTCAGAATCCATCCATCAGTTAAGGATATATGGTGCTCCAAACAAGCTATGCTGATGCCAATACCAATGCAAACAGGGTCCGTACCAAAACTATCACTCCCTCCCCTTGGTGGTGTTATTCCTAGATTATCCTCTTACTCTTCCTTATCTGAGGCCAGTTGTTCAAAACTAATGACGTCGTTAGTTAACGTATCGTTAAAACTTTGATCATTAAATATGGCAAAAATGCTGACATTTTTGCTGAAAAAATGTGAGCAGCTTTTGCGGATGCAAAAGCTGCTGACATTTTTTCAGCAAAAATACCAAAATTTACAATATTGTGCTTGCTAGAAAAGTTAACAATATGACCACTAACAAGCTCGTTAAGCTAACGATGCTTTGAACAACTGGCCCCAGCTGGAGTTATCTGTGCAAATCAACCACTCAAGTCTAACTTACCTTATTGTGTTAAGAAGAATATCAATGAAGAAATTATAGTTATCGGCTGGAACATTTCCTCTGGCTAGGAATACCTGAAATATAGTGAAAGTTATGCTACTATTAAAGGTGAATGGAAACGCATTGGTCCAACTACAATCATTGCTAACAATGTCTTTCATTAAAATATTGTTAAAATTCTGGGCCCAATTATTCAACACAAATGCTGTCGTTAGTAAATTGTTTGTCAAGACTATGATCATTTAATATGGCAAACATACTAATATTTTTGCTGAAAAAAAATGTGAGCAGCTTTTGAAAATGCAAAACCTATTCATATTTTGCAGCAAAAGTTCTCCTCTTTTGTACTTGCTAGAATAACAACTAATTTGGCCACTAATGAACTCGTTAAGCTAATGATACTTTGAACAACTTGACTCTGATGTTTACTATGACAAAAGTGCCACAAAAAACTTTTTGCAGGAGCTCCTTCAAACAAGTTTGGATATTGAGCTTGCTAGAACAGTTAACATTTTTACCACTTACAGGTTGGTTTACCCACAGATGCTGGGCCCTGCCTTTTTTCTGCCATTTTACACTGACTTCCTGTCAGGGCTCGAGAAACTGAAGAATCCAAATCGGTCCAGCCAGATTTCGCCAAAAATTACGGAAATTGCCGATCGGTTTCGGCAATTTCCGTAAACGTCCTTGGCGATTTGCAATTTCAAAATGTGTTATTAGCGAAACGAATAACATACCAATGTTGCTCTTACACTTGTCAACGGATATGAGCACCAGTATCTCGATTATAAACAGCAATTATTGCTCACATCGTTCCGATTTCATCTACTTCCATTTTCTACTTCAGATTTCATCTACTTTCATTTTCCCAATATCCGGGTCACTCAGAACCTGAAGACCGCTAAAGGGAAACAACCGACGTGGGGCAGTCAAAGACCAGTTCGATGGTCATAAACCTTTAAGATATTTCTCTTATTTCACGCATTTTATTTTGCCAAAATTGCTTTGTTTACAAATGGCTACCGATTTTGCAGCCACGTGGTCATACGTTTTCTGTTTTACCAATACACATTAATGCAGTCAAGGACGTAACACACACACCTGTTATATGTCACTAATTTTAATAGAGCGTATTTCTAAAAAAAAATCACTTTGAACGGGTTAAAAATTCGAAAAACATTTCTTTAATCTCGAACCAAAACATGACCAAACGAGAGTCATTGAAAATCTTACATGGCCGAACCGAGTTATAAAGAATATAAAAACATATTTCACGGTTACACAAGCCTGAAACAAATCACTTTGTCTACAAATGACGACCGATATTGAAGCCACCTGATCGGAAAATCCCGTCATGCAGTTTCATTTTAAATCATTCAAGGGTGTAATATTGTTATTGGTTTCAATGGAGCGTATTTCTTAAAAAAAAATATCGTTTAGAATGGGTGAAATAAGGCATTTTCCCCTCGAAGGCAATGTTCAGACATGATAGGTGTGTATTGAAAATTGCGCCGTGTGAAAAAAACAACAACACAATTTTCTATTCAAATACCGTTTCTATAGTAAGCCATAAATTAATGACTTGTGTAAACAAACTAGCATATGTCCCGCATTGATTGACCTAATTTTCTCACCTTGCCAGCTTGCCGATAACGCCCGAGGCACAGTGTTCACGGTTTAATAAGCGCTGCAATAAGATCAAAGAACCCGACGTGGACTTGTCCAATTTTCGCCTAGTTAGATAATGAACCGGTCTAACACCTTGTGTTGTAGCCGTTTTTTGTATACATGCTTGGATTATCAGTGGCAAACGGTCAACATATTGATTTAGCGAAAATTTTCGAACCAATTTTTTTAAAATGTTATAGAATTATGGACCGATTTTTTAATCTTCTTCTGAAGTCAAAATCGGTTTATGGAAGGCAAATTCGGTCCAGAACCGGAAAACCAACATTTTCTCGAGCCCTGCTTCCTGTTATCTTTCTGGCTCACTGGACCCCTATGAAAAAGGGACCATATAGTTGCTCCATAGAAAAGTTTGGATAAAATTGTCCTGCATGTAGAATGGATGTGACAGCAAAAATAGTTAACTCTTTTGCAAACAATGTAGGTCCAGATCAGATGGCTTCTGAAAAAGCCATCTGATCAGGATCTACACTGTTTGACATTCAGTTTGTGAATTTGAAGGAATAAATTACATCAAGTAATATGATTGGTTTAAAGTCAGAAATTATTCAGCGTGGTCAGTGTTAAGGTCATTGCATGTGGTATTGCAGGTGAAATCAGGGAAAGCAATTCTTTTAGAAATATTGTCTCCCTTATCAATGTGGATCTACTTTTTAAAGCCAGTGGAATAGGTCCTGATAAGGAGAAGAAACAAGGATAATTAGGGATAATTTTCCTTATTTTCTTGTTAGAAAATAAGAATCTTATATGGGTGTGAGGGGTGGATTGAAAAATCCGTCCCGAGGGACACTGTCCGGCATCACGAGGCTTGCCGAGTGATGCCGGACAGTGATCCCGAGGGACGGATTTTTCTATCCACCCCTCACACCCATATTGGATTCTTTTTCTTGCATACCTTCCATTTCTATTGCGAATCTTAATGCTGCTGTCACTTTGGTTACCGATGTCCACCATTTTGTGATGACACAACAGGAATGTTTAATGATGTCACGCATGACGACACCGTGCATGAGGTTGTAATCAACCAGTGCATTTATCAAACACGTGATTATATTCGATTTGAGGTCGGAACACCAGGGTCAGAACATAAATTTCTATCCCAGGGTAAAATCACAGATTTCCTTGTCTGGTGTGCAAGAAACATATTGTTGGTACTTGTCAGAACTGCACCACTGACACGATTCTAAAAAGTACCCACAATGTACACTCAAGGACCAAAAGTAATTCTACAACATGGCTGCCAAAAACATTATTTCAGGCCAGTTACATAAATACTAAATGAAAATTGAGCCCTTTATAACTGATTGGTAAAGTGGCAGAAAGTGATTTTATACAGGCTGGCGTAAATAAAGACCATATATCCAGAACAATATCTATGGTGAGGTCCCATGTAAATTTATCCATGCTGGCAGTCCTTTGGTGCACCACATTATAGGGGCAAAGTGGCATATTAGAGACAGTCAGACTGCCTGGCGGCCATTTTGCGGAATTAATTTTGGTCCTTGTATGTTTCAATGCAGAAATAAGAAAAAAATTATCTGTGCATTATCCTCACCTCTCTTATTTTGAAAAAAAGTAGGAAAAAATCAGAATACAAATGTCTATGAGGTTATTTCTATTATGATATGATCGAGAACAAAAAGAAACAAATTTGGATATTTTCAGGACAACCAGCATACCATTTTAGATAAGTCCATCATTAAGGTACCAGTAAAAACAAGCTACCTTTTATTTGCATACCTTATTATAGCTACCCTCCATGAGATACTGCTCCATAGATACTGGATGTTTGATATAAATATTATTCTGTAGCTCTTTAACTGGCAGTAATTCTAACTCCTGAAAAATAAACAGAGACTATAATCGCTATTGACCTGGGGAATACTGGAAAACTCAAAATATTAACTCTTAAGATGCACCGGCCCCGATAGCTCAGTTGGTAGAGTGTTGGAATGGGAGGTCACGGGTTCGATCCCGGGCCGCGACATACCAAAGTCGTTAAAAATGGTGCTAGCTGCTCCTCGCTTGGCACTCAGATTTAGGGGGTAGAGCTAGGACTGGTCGACCCAGTGTCAGGATAATGTGACTGGGTGTGGTATCATGTAATGTGTCTGGGACATGATACTTCAGTGAGGCAGCACTATAAAAGTGAGCATTGAGCTCCCTGTCGCAACCAGACACCGTCGTGATATGACTGAAAAATTGTTGAAAGCGACGTTAAACCCGAATTCACCCACACACACTTAAGATGCTATCTCAGCAGTATTTGTCTGCTTTGTTGTTTGCTGGTTACTTTAAAAGTCATTGTTGCAAACAGTGTGGACCCAGATCAGACTGCTCCTTGAGGAGCAGTCTGATCAGGGTCCACAATGTTTGCCTGTATGCTAAATTTTTTTTAGAGTTTGCAAGAAGATGAAGCAGACAAGATAAATAGACCACATTTTCAGATGCAGTTTTCAAGGGATCATAAAAGTTAAAATTACTTGCATCAGTCACTGTGATTATCTAGAATATGACTACTACACTAACTGATTCAAAGTGGAAAAAAAAACTCAAAAGGGAACATTGGGAAACAGTGCAGGTCCAGAACAGATGCCAGAGAATGCATGGTCTGATCAGAGCCTTCACTGTATGCAAAACATTCAGCCATTTTCTTAATAAATTTCTAAATATAATGTTCAAAATGTTTCAGGATCCTAACTTTGTTGACTGATGATGCTAAAGCATGACAGATTATTTATTTTTGCAAAAATCCTATGAACATAGCTGTTTGAAGCTAATCTTGAATAGACCAGAAGCCGTGTTAAAACAACAAAACCATAAAATTCACGTACTGTTTGAACACGTTTTGAACTTTTGATATCAAAAGATGGGCTTTGCTTTGTTTACCTAATGTTGAATGACGACGTAGTTGCCCTGAATGCAGCATTGACGTAAATGTTAACTAGAAATGGTGTTTGTAAAACACAATGCCCCCAACCTTTGCTTGTCCTTAGATGGCAAAATATTCAACAAATATTGTTAAAGACTCAAAAACATACAACAAGAATTCCCCCGAAGGCTATGTCGCGCCTGTGGAGGCGCAAAGTCACGAAACCATGAAATCTAGGTCAAGGTCAAACATGGATGCCTGCATAAAAATTTCACTCCTAGTTCCAAGCATGTACCAAGTATCATCAATGAAACTCTTAACGAGAATTCTATGTTTTTTAATTAAAGGGGAAATAATTCAAGAAGGGGAGATAATTTGGACAAGAAAAAAAATACGGGTCAACTATTTTTTCATGAGGAACTCATATATGAAATTTCAAAACACTAGCATACACGGTTCTGAAGATATGCTATGCACCAGAAAGCAACACAATTGAGTAGCAAAAAATTACAAAGGGCCATAACTCTAACAAAATTTTATCGAATTGGTTGAAAATTTAATCAGGTAGTCTCCTCCTTAGTCCCAATCACTATACCAAATATCAAGGCTGTAGCTCAAATACTTTTTGAGATATCTTGCTAACGAGAATTCTATGTTATTTAATTAAAGGGGAAATAATTCAAGAAGGGGAGATAATTTGGACAAGAAAAAAAATACGGGTCAACTATTTTTTCATGAGGAACCCATATATGAAATTTCAAAACACTAGCATACACGGTTCTAAAGATATGCTATGCACCAGAAAGCAACACAATTGAGTGGCAAAAAATTACAAAGGGCCATAACTCTAACAAAATTTTATAGAATTGGTTGAAAATTTAATCAGGTAATCTCCTCCTTAGTCCCAATCACTATACCAAATATCAAGGCTGTAGCTCAAATACTTTTTGAGATATCTTGCTAACGAGAATTCTATGTTATTTAATTAAAGGGGAAATAATTCAAGAAGGGGAGATAATTTGGACAAGAAAAAAAATACGGGTCAACTATTTTTTCATGAGGAACCCATATATGAAATTTCAAAACACTAGCATACACGGTTCTAAAGATATGCTATGCACAAGAAAGCGTGACGTACGAACGGACGAACAAGCCAGAAGCAATATGCCCCCCAACTTTTTTAAAGTTGGGGGCATAACAATGTTCTGGACTAGCTGTTATGTTCGTTTCATGGTCGCATTTGAAGAGTTAACAGAGTTAAAGGGCATTCTCATATATATATGCGAATATTGGTATCACCCATGAATTTTCATGCAAAAACAATTGCCAGGTCCCTCAGAAGATATTTGAACACTTGGCCTAGTGGCCTTGTGTTCAAACAGCTTCCTTGGGACCCGGCAAATGTTAATGCATGAAAAGCCATGGGTGGTACCTATATTCGATTCATCTTCAAACCATGTTATAACCGAAATTGTGTTAACCCTTAAAATGCGGAAAATGTCATCTGCTTATATTGTCTGCTGAATTTTTTTGCAAACTTTTTAAAAATATTTTTGTACTCAATCAAACAATGTGGGCCCAGATCAGACTGCTCCTACAGGAGCAGTCTGATCTGGATCCACACTGTTAGCAAAAAATTACATTTAAGGTAACCGGCAGATGGCAAAGCAGATGACAATTGTCGCAGTGTCTGATCAGGGCCCACACTATTTGCAAAAAGCTCAGCCATTTTCAGGCATAAAATGGGTTAAAATGTTCAATTTTATGAAGACATTGTGGAGTATCATGAGCACTTACTGTGTGAAATTCTGCTAATCTGTTCTGAGATAATAGACAAAGAAGATTCAATCCCAGTAATTGATACTTGTAGGATGACTCTGGAAGATTATCTCTGAAACATGCAAATAGCATACATATAAGGACCAAGACATGAGTTTCTGTCTGTAGAGCCTGACAGCAGCCATTACTGTTGTCTTAGGAATAAATTGGTGATTACTAAAACTTTTTGCTGACAGCAACAGTAAGAAAGTGCAGACTAATCTGAGACTTTACTGGCTGGCCCTATTATTAACATGTTTTGTACCGGAACCCCAAAAAGGTTTTTGTTTGTTTGATTTGACGTTTAACGTCCCCGTCAACACTGTAAAGGTCATTTTGGAGAAATTGCTTCCAATTTTGTGGGACTTTTACCTGACATTGAGATGAAATGACATCTCAAGCCCTGTTGCCCAATGAAACCAATAGGGTTTATTAGCATGGACAGTCCACCTAGATCCCCTAAGCCGTTTACCAGTACTAGTGTGCGGGCCAGATTCAGCTCTGCAGCCCATATATTTCTTCAAGCCCCTATGGGCGGAGGCCATCCCAAAAACAGGTACCCTGGCAAACAATGCAGGCCCAGATCAGAATGTGGCATCTGATCAGGGCCTACACTATTTGCAAAAAGTTCAGCCATTTTCCAAATCAATTTTGAAAAAACACAGCCTGACACCCCTAAATTTTGAAACGGACTCCTGCTATATATAAGGAGGAAGATTCCATTTGGTACAAAAATAGTTAAACATTCTGTCACAGTGATCATACAATCTGTTGTACAAAAACAAAAACACCTTAACCCTTATACTGCTGAATAATCAATTTAGCCACACCCATTGCTGACTATCAGCCAATCAAATTGCTTGAAACAATGTATTAGTTAAATTCACAAACTGCATGGCATCAGTGTAGATCCTGATCAGATGGCTTAGCAATCTGATCTGGATCTACACTGCAAAGGTAGCCATGTTCAGCACAGTAAGGGTTAATATGGCTCAAACCAAACAGAAAGGGGTATTCGAGCATGTAGGCCTAACCAAGTCTCAGATCAACCTATGCATGCACACAGTCTGATCAGTGTCTTTGTTGTCCAATATAAGTAAGGTCCTTGACATAAAGTTTCTTCACATAGTTGTACTCTGTCTGAGTTTGTGTACTGGCAAATTTGAGACTTCACCGCGCACACATGCTCAAAACCCCTTCTCACTTGTCATGACATGAAAAGTGACATATAATAATACTTTCATTCCAGTGCATTTACTGAAAACCCATACAGTCAACTGTTTGGAGGCAATGTTGATCATACCTCATTGAGTATACTGACTCATGTGACGTCAGATGATCATAAACCCATTGTATACTAGCGGACTCTTCCATTGCTGTATGTTGGACAAGTCCATTTGTCATATAAGGGTGTCAGGATTATATTCTATTTTTGACTGAAAATTCTGTTAGCAAGTAGTGCTGGCCCTGATCAGACGCCGCAGAACTAGGCCTGCACTGCTTGCCAAGGTACCCCTTTAGGGGTTTCACACATACAATGGGTTAATTAAGTGATGGCAACATAAATCATGGTTCTCTCAAAGATGATTGGTCAATGATGAACCATCCCTTAGGATTCACTTACTTTGTGCTCCTGGCCCGATGTCATTCATACAATGATTTGTTTGTTTGTATATGGGTTTAACGGCCCAGTAAACAGTTTTAGGTGATTTTTAGCAGGTCAGTATATCTAACCACACTTTAACTGGGCAGGCTTATACGTAAGCGGTTAACCAGTACAGTGCAAATTCTTTCGCCAGAAACTGCCGACTGTCCTTCTTGAATCAGCGGAAGGGAGAGAATGACCGTAGAAAAGATTTCATGATCAGTCTGCATGAAAGAATGTTGCCGACCCCAGCAGGTATCAAACCCGCGTCCTCTGATCCCCAATCAGACGCGTATCCATCTGAGTCCGGCCCATCATACTTCAATGAACGTTACCCCTAAGGATGCCATGGAAAACTGCATCTGAAATGGTCATCTTTTAATGTCATCTGCATTTTCTTGCAAATTTTTTAGAAATATTTTTGCATACAGACAGTGTGGACCCAGATCAGACTGCTAATAGATCTGTGAGGAGCAGTCTTATCTAGTTCCACACTGTTTGCAAATATGACTTTTCAAGTAACCATCAGAAAAAAAGAGATGACTCTTAAAGTAACCAGCAGACGACAAAGCAGACAACAATCAATGTGATATGATAAGCCTATGACTCACTTGTAATCCATATAATAACACTTTAACTGAGCCATATATCTTTCAAATGCTGGTATGTCTTGTTTGGCAATTGCCCATTGTGCTCCTACTTCTAGTATATCTCCTGGAATATAATAATGGAGCTACAGGCAAAAACATATACTTCAGATATTTCAAGAGCAGATAACTCAAGAAACAGAATGGCCAGAGAGATGGTCCTTTCCTTTAGTGCTATATACAACTGTAAAAGTTCATACATATTCCATTTAGTAAAGAAGTAATAAAACTGTAAGCACTGCATGTTGCCCTGCCACTACAATTACATCAAGCAAGTGTCATATCACATTGAAACAAAACCTAATGGCTGTTTTCCCCCATCCTAGTGATGTAACCATGGAAGTTTGGTCAGAATCAATCATTAAGTTCAGGAGATATAGTGCTTTAAACAGACTACATGATAGAAATGGGTATGTTCAAGGGGTGATAACTCCAAAAGTAGGAAAATCAGAGTTATGGTTCATATGTGCTGCATGTTGTCTCTGGCTGCTCTACATAACTTTGAAGTTTCGTGAAAATATCTCAAATGGTATCAGAGTTATGGAGCGGACTCAAAACTGATAGAAACTGCTATATCCAAGTTCAAAGGGCAATAACTCCAAAAGTTGGAAAATCAGAGTTATAGTTCATATGTTCTGCACGTTGTCTCATGGTATTCTACATATCTGTGAAGTTTCATGAAAATATCTCAAATGGTATCGAAGTTATGGAGCGGACACGAAACTACGATAGAAATGGCTATGTTCTATGTTCAAAGGGCAATTACTCCAAAAGTAGGAAAATAAGTGTTACGGTTCATATGTTCTGCATGTCGTCTTATAGTGCTCTACATATCTGTGAAGTTTCGTGAAAATATCTCAAAATGGTATCAGAGTTAAGAGCGGACACGAAACTGATAGCAACAGCTTTATTCAAAGTCCAAAGGACAAGGCAAAGCAAGCAAAGCATCCCCTCGCAACTGCATACCATTCATTAACATGAAGGTTTGAAGCTTCTACGAAGATAACTGTGTATTCTATCCTGTCCATAAGGTTTTTAAGGTCAATTCCATTGTGACATTGACCTTGAAAGTCAATAGGGTTCATCGTCTCTCCATGGGGATCATTTGTGGAAGGCTTGAAGCTTCTAGGATGATAGCTGTTCTATCCTGTTCACAAGGTTTTCAAAGATCAAGTTCATTGTGACCTTGACCTTTGACCCTTGACCATGAAAATCAATAGGGTTCATCGTCTTTCCATGGGGAACATATATGGGAGGTTTGAAGCTTCTATGAGGATAACTGTGTCTTCTATCTTGTTCACAAGGTTTTAAAGGTAAAGTTCATTGTGACCATAACCTTTGACCTTGAAAATCAATAGGGTTCATCGACTTTCCATGGGGAACATTTGTGGAAGATTGAAGCTTCTACGAGGATAAATGTGTCTTCTATACTGTTCACAAGGTTTTTAAGGTCAAGTTCATTGTGACCTTGACCTTTGTCCCTTGACCTTGAAAATCAATAGGGTTCATCGTCTTAACATGCGGAACATTTGTGGAAGGTTTTAAGATTGTAGGATGATCTGTTTGTCTTCTATCCTGTTCACAAGGTTTTTAATGTCAAGGCCATTGTGACCTTGACCTTTGACCTTGAAAATCAATAGCGGTCATTGTCTTTCCATGGCCCACATTTGTGGAAGGTTTGAGGCGATGAAAACTTTGTCTTCTATCGTGTTCACAAGGTTCCGGACGGACACACACACTAACACACACACAAGGATGCAAGGCACCGATGCTATATCTCCGTCACAACAGTGTTGCGAGGGGATAATAACTCGAAAAGTATGAAAATCAGAGTAATGGTTCATATGTTCTGCATGTCATCTCATGGTGCTCTACATATCTGTGAAGTTTCACGGAAATATCTAAAATGGTATCGGAGCTATGGAGTGGACACGAAACTATGATAGAAATGGCTATTTCAAATGTTCAAAGGGCAATAACTCCAAAAGTAGGAAAATCAGAATTACAGTTCATGTGTTCTGCACGTCCTCTGATAGTGCTCCACATATCTGTGAAGTTTCGTGAAAATATCTCAAATGGTATCAGTTATGGACCGGACACAAAAATGATAGCAACAGCTATATTCAAAGTTCAAAGGGCAGTAACTCCAAAAGTAGGAAAATCAGTTACCGTTCATATGTTCTGCAATTCGTCTCATGACACTCTACATATCTGTGAAGTTTCATGGAAATAACTCAAATAGATGATAGAAATTAATGCCTATGTTCAAAGGGCAACAACTCCAAAAGTAGGAAAATCATAGTAACGGTTTATATGCTCTCCACGTCGCCTGATTGTGCTCTACCTATCTGTGATATAACATAATACCCTGCAATTTTTTAATGGTGTGTGTGTGTGAGGGAAGGTGGGGGGCATAAAAAGGCCAAAATTCATTCTTTAGATATATCAATGGCAAATAACTCAAGAACTGGAATAACCAAATTAGTGCTGCTTGCTGTGCTTGGTCATTTACTGTAATGATCCGGCTATAAGACAATTTGATTATGAAATGAGGGTGCTTTTTTTTATCTACTCTAGGGAAGTACCTATGTTTCTTAGTCTTGTTTATAAGATGGTCCCGCTTTACTTGGCGTTTCAAAAAGCCAGTAGCCAGTGCAGATCGCCTCTGAAAAATTCTCTTATTTTGGACTGGAAGAGGGAAAAAATGATTCAATTTAAGCGGAAAAAGGATCTTCAGATTGTTTACAGCTGTAATTACATGTATGAATCTGGAAGACACCCATGTTAGATGGAACCATTATTACTGCAGATAATACAGAAAGTACATTAAAAAGCTATACCTCGTTTACTGTTGTACTCTCCTCCCTAACCAAGATACGTTAAGTCAGTACGTTCTAAACATGTTAAATATGTCGTGGAAGCGTCCAACATCATTTACAGATACATGTAAGCTACAAGTACATTGCCTATAGGTTAGAAATATGACACTTGCATGCAGCTGGTTGCTGAGTCATATTTCGATGTATTTTAACCCATGAGTAACTAGGGTGTAACTTGCATGAACTTATGCATAACTAACTGCCGGATACATCTAACTTATGACTAACGTTTGAGCAATGTGTGGACATACAGTTAAAAATTTTAAGCATGCACAACATTTCTGGACGTATTTGGGATTTGGCAACTTATGGCATTGTATTTCAGCGGCCTCGAAACTTGTTTGAAACTTACCTCTGACTTACTCAACATAGTGTGTTTGCCAAATTTCTCATATGCTGATGCTATACGTCATTGTGTGACAGCCCCTTAAAGGTGCATTATTGAGCTGCCGGTTCTCAAATTTTTTTTTCTGGTTTTTATCTTCAATGCATACTCCTTTGTCATGTGTACACTTTTGGAGCCAAATACAGCTTCAGAACTTTGTGAAAATGGTTGTTTTCATTCGTGTTTACCCTTCGCTCTGAACATGTGTTCGGAATTTCTGTTCTAAAAATAAATCTGTCACTTTACACATACATGACGACAGTATCGTTTCTGAGTGTCGTTACTTATGGCATGGTATTCAGCGTCATATTTTTTCCGATTCAGGCATGGCCTAAGCAAACAAGGCCAAAAATGATCGTCGCATAACGTCATATATGGGGATTCTATTTTTGTCGCGAACTAAAAATAGATCTAACTAGTGTTCGAAACCTAGTAAGGGAATCCCTCTCAAACTTGTTTACCTGTCATCATAATTGTTCGCATTTTTGCATAAAATGCATTCATTTGTATTGTTTTAAAGAAAAATACCGGCTTTATGTATTTTATTTTTGGAAGCATTTTTTCCAGATAGCTCAATAATGCACCTTTAACTCTTTTTGTACATAATGGAATCTTCCACCTTATATATAGCAGGGGTCCATTTCAAAATTTAGGGGTATCAGGTTGTGTTTTCTTTAAAATTTATTTGGAAAATGGCTGAACTTTCTGCAAACAGTGTAGGCCCTGATCAGACGACCGCTGATCTGGGTCTGCACTGTTTGCCAAGGTACCTCTTTAGCGGTTTCTGGTACTGAATGGGTTAATACAGTGGTATTTTGGCTCAAAAAAGTGTATAAGCAGCATTTGCCATACAATACATGACATACATAGCTTCTAAAATTTTTCAGGACGAAATGAGTGTACATGTATTTGCAGTGATAGACAATTAAGTTTCAAGTATACGTGAGAACTAATGATTTTTTAAGCTTTAAACAACTGGGACATGCTTGACTTACTTGCTACAAGCAACTCTTGTTTTGTAGATGCTGTTTCATCTGTTGGAAGAAAGGCTACCTGTGTCAGTGATATCTGTAAACATGCAATGCATCAAACCATCAAGATGTCAATCATGACAAATATCATCTACTTTGTTGTCTGCTGGTTACTTTATTGTCAAATTGCAAACAGTGTGGCCCCAGATCAGATTGCTCTTGTAGGAGCAGTCTGATCAGGGTCCACACCATTGCCTGCATGCAAAAATATGACTGAAAATCGAAATGCTTGCAAGAAGATGCAGCAGACAACATTTTTGAGTTCCAGTTTTTCTTGGTGTCTTAACCCTTGACCTGATGAATATTTATATATGCCACACCCACAACCGATAATCACCAATCTGATTACTTGAAACAAATTATTGCAACAAATTCATGAGCTGAATGACAAACAATGAAGATCCTGATAAGATAGCCATCTGATCTGGATCTTCATTGTTTGAAAGATAAGACATATCCGGGCTCAGCAGGACAAGGGCTAAGGGTTAATTTAAACTACAACTGCTGTAGAAAAATAATTGATACTGGGACCAAAAACAAAATTTGCCTTTGCTACTAATTGATAAATGGGAAGAGGGGGTACCACTCTATTCATAAAATACCTCTCCTGACTAAGGCAGACTTGCCTACCCCTTGAGACAGAAAACAGTAAGATCCCCACCCCCCCCCCCAAAAATAAATCGTAAAATTCAAATTTTATACCTGAGGGTTTTAAGGTATCCGATGCGAGGTCAAAATAAGCTCATGTCTGTTTTATCATGATATATCGAGAAGTCAATATATTTTTACTAGTACTATTTATTTCTATATACTATGGTAATACGATTATATGCTATCAGAGAGAACGTTAAAGAGAGAAAGCGCCCTGCAATGTTTTCAAGGTATTTTTATACTGCAGCTTACGAGTATAATCAAATGCGTATCATGTTTCTTAGCTTACCAAATATACAACACCCCCCTTTTAAAGTCAATATTATGAGAGTCTATGGTATGCCGAAATTGTTCAACAATGTATCCATGAAAACATTACATGCACTTAATGATAAGAATCATAGTTCACTGAGTGTTTCTTTTATTTGACCCAAGTTCATGAATTATTTCTCAGTTTATCAAAACCTACTCTGTTCACTGATAAACCAATTTACACTAATTGTTTTGTTGCCCAATTATTTAGTATTCTAATCTCTGGGGCGGTTTAGAGATTCTGCCAGAACGAGTTATGTAGTGTTTATCTTCAGCTTGTTGAGATATAATGTTTTTACTCTGCTCAGTATTGTAGGACAAGGGTGTATCAGATTCTTTCTGTGATAAATCTTTCTCATTTTCTGTTTCTTTGATTGCACGTTGTGGCTGGTCTGCGGGCAAATGTACCTTCGGCCGATAGTCGGCTGGATCATATAATTCGACCGGTTTATTCAACTTAACTAAATGCCTCCTGTTACGTGAAATGATACCTCGCGGTGTATCGACAACATATGATCGCGGACGGTCGGCCGATTTCATTACTTTGCCGTCGACGTTGAAATTTTTGACGTGAACGCTATCGCCATCCCGAAGCGTAGGCAATGTTCGCGCGCGTTTCGACTTGTCATAATTTGCTTTCGAGTATGCACGTGCCGCGCTCTCCTTATCAAAAAGAACTTTTTGTTGAACCTGTCTCGGTTTTAACTTTTCTGGATGTTGCGGAAGGGTAGTTTTCATTTGTCTGCCATATAAAAGCTGACTCGGACTATAGCCGTTACGCAATGGTGTCGCACGATAGTGCATTAGTGCAATGTAAGGATCGTCTGCTTTTTCTAGCAACCGTTTGCATGTTTGCACAGCGCGCTCTGCTTCCGCGTTACCCAAAGGATATCTTGGACTTGAAGTCAAGTGTTTTATACCGTACTCCTTCATGAACTTCGCAAACGACTCGCTTGCATAACAAGGACCATTGTCACTGGTTAAAACGTCGCAAACACCAAATCGACTAAACATAGATTTAAGATGATTGATTATTTCTTCTGAAGTTGCAGAATTTAATTTTGCCAACTCTATGAATCTCGAGTAGTAACACACCACTAAAAGATATGTGTGACCTTTCCAAAAGAATAGGTCAGACCCTAGATGTTTCCAAGGCCGGTCATCGAACTCAGTGCTTATCATTGGCTCAGAGTGATCATTTTGCAGCTTTGCACATGTGTCACAAGATTTAATAAGGTTTTCAATATCAGCATTGATGCCTAACCACCACACGGATTCTTTTGCTCTCATTTTGCACTTAGTAATGCCTTGATGAGCTCCATGAATTTTGGACAGTATATCTTGTTTCATTTCTGTGGGAATTATAATTCTATCACCCTTCATTAACAAGCCTCTATTTATCGTTATCTCCCCTCTGAAAGGCCAATACACTTTCCCTATCTTTGTTGCATTCTGTTTTTTCTTAGGCCACCCATTAATACAGTAATTAGATAAAGTTTTACAAATTACATCCTTGTCTTGTTTTTCCCTTGTCTCTTGAAGCCTCAGATCCGTAGCTGGCAAGTGGTAGATAATCATGTCAACATAACTTTCCGTATCTACGGAATGCTTTTGTTCTCCTCTGTTAATGAATGATTAACAGGGGAACGACTTAAAGCGTCTGAGATAATTTGGGCTTTTCCTCCTACATGGGAAATTGTATACGAAAAGGGCATTAACCGCATTCTGAATCTCATTATACGTAAAGGTAAATCATTTAGGCCTTTACGACCTCCCAACAATGAAATAAGCGGCAGATGATCAGTTTCAATGTGAAACGTTTTGCCGATCAAAAAATCTCTGTTTTTCTCACAACCAAATGTTATCGCTAAAGCCTCTTTTTCTATGGTAGAGTAGCGCTGCTCAGTAGGTGACAGGGCTCTAGATGCGTAACTAACAGGTTTCATATCTCCGTTTTCTTGCTCTTGAAATAACGCACAGCCTAGTCCGTAGCTACTTGCGTCAGTTTTCAAGACTGTTTTACGATTTGGGTCGTAGAGGGCAAGTACAGGTGTATTTGTGAGTAATTGCTTAATTAACTCAAAAGATTTCTGCTGATCTGGACCCCAGTAGAATTGATTTTTGTTACTCAGCAGATCCCTGATTGGTTTAGAGTATTCAGCCAGCAAAGGAGTAAATTTTTGCAGCTGATTAACCATCCCAAGAAACCTACGAACGCCATGTACGTCAGTAGGGGCGTTCATACCTGTGATGCCTTTGACCCTCTCTGGGTCTGCAGTAATCCCACTAGAGCTTATGATATGCCCCACGTACTTGATAGAAGTTTTCTTAAACTCGCACTTTGACGGATTAATAGTCAAGTTTGCGCCATGCAGTCGCGAAAGTACTATATGTAACCTTTCGTCATGCTCTGTCTCTGTGCGTCCGTACACGAGAACGTCATCTGTCTGGCATATTACGCCGTCTATCCCTTCCAAAAGCTGCGTCATGCGCTTCTGTAGGTACTCGCTCGAGCTATTCAGCCCCATTGGAAGACGATTAAAAACGTAACGTCCAAATGGCGTTATGAACGTAGTAAGCATTTTGCAGCGGCTAGACAATAAAACTGCCAAAACGCAAAATTCAGATCAATTTTACTGAAATATTTCGCACCGGATAGAAGACCTAAACTTTGATCAATTGCAGGTAACGGAAAATTTTCACGTTTGACGTTTTCATTGAGATGTGTTAGGTCAACGCAAATACGGATTTTTCCGGCTTCTGTCTTAGGTACGACAACCAAGCCTGCGCACCAGTCTGAGGGTTGGTCTACACGTGAAATAACTCCGTTCTTTTCCATATTATCAAGTTCCTGACGGACTTTTGGAAGCAAAGGAATCGGAACTCTATGTGGTACTGAAAGTGCGTGCGGTTTTGCACCTTCTTTGAGTGTGATGTCATATTCACCACTCATCATGCCTAGCTCCTTAAACAGGTTAGGATATCGTTCTTTAACCGTTTCTATTGAAATAACCTCGTTTACACTGGCGTTCTGACATTTTATCTCAAGCAAATTCAGCTTGGATATAGCTGGTCGGCCTAATAGGCATCTGTCGAGACCCTTAACAACATAGATACGCTCGACTGCTGAGCTCATATTGCTCTCAAGTTTAGCGGAAAATGAACCCATGACTTCCAACGGTACATTACCCGGACCATACAATCTTTTAGAACATCTATCTAAAGGTAATTTGCCTAAGTTTAAATATGTCTTGTCTGAAATGACAGTACAATCGGCACCCGTATCGATTTTGAATCTGATACAAACTGATCCTACCTTAAGGTCGATAGTCCATGGTTCACTTCCTGAATTCACTGACTCCAGTGAAGCACTATCGTCACTACTGTCACGTGATTTGATAGTCCCAAGGTACACTCCAGATTCGTCTGTCCCAAGGTACACATCGGATTCCTCGTCTCGATCGTCAACCTCGTGAACTTTCTTGGATAGGCAAAAACGAACCCAGTGTCCTTTTATGCCGCAATCCCGGCATTTTGAGTCTCTCGCTGGGCATTTATTCCGACCGTGTGTCGGCACAGCTCCGCACCGAGTACACTTTGGCTTTTCCCTATTTTGTTGTTTTATATTGTCTCTGATCAGGGTCCTCTGTCGTGAATTTTGACCTCGTCTCTGTTTGTATTTCACTGAGTCAAGTTTGTTATCTGATATTTGACTTCTGACAATGGATTGTTGCTGGTGGACTGCCTCTTTTTGTCTGGCCTGATTGACAGCTGTTTCAAGCGTTAAATCTGCATCTAGCTGCAATTTCTCAGAAATTTTAGCGTCCCTCAGTCCAACAACGATTCTGTCCCGGATTAACTCATTCTTTAAATTTCCATAGTTGCAATGCTCTGCAAGTGTGTACAGTGATGTAATAAATTTATCCACTGACTCCCCCTCCTCCTGTCGTCGCATATTAAATCGTGCACGTTCGAATATGGTGTTTCTTCGAATAACAAAGTAATTTCTGAATCGCTCCGTAACAGTACCATACACTGCTAATTGTTCTTCCGTGAGCAGTCTATTCCACGACCGTAAACCATCCGAACTTTAAAACTGTACTTTTGGATGGATTTACCATCCATAATAAATGGATGGAATTACCATCCATAATAAATGGATGGAATTTCCATCCAACAAAAAATGCCACATTGGATGGTTTATCCCTCCATGTGTTTTTACTTAATTAAGGATGGTTATTCCATCCAACACATTAAAAATACTAAAATGGAACGAAAAACCGTCCATCTTGCTTGGACGAAAAACCGTCCAACTATCACATCTTGCTTCCAATCTCAAATTTTTCCAAGACGGCCGGCTCGACGGTCGCAGGGTTGTCGGTATATTTTGGTCCTAAAATCACTATAGAATTATGGACTGACATATGTTCTACCTTTCTACCAAGTGCCAACATTGAGAAAATTCATCTAACAACTTTATTTTGTCATTTTCTTACCATCAGTGTCGAGCGTGTTCATGTTGGCATCCATGTTTGTTCATGGGAAACCCCCACAAAACTATCACGTGACTCGTGCTGTATGACGCAAAAGTGTTATTAATATTTTTCTGGAATCCCCGGTCGGAAAAAAATACCAAAAAGTCAACCGAACATGCCGAAATCACCGAGAAAAGTGTAATGATTGAGCGAAGACGGTTTTGGACGGCTTTTCCTTCCAAAACATGTGGAAGGTTTACGGTCGTGGAATAGACTGGTGAGTCTGAATGATCTTAAAATATCATCCGCTTCTTTTCCCATACAGTATACTAGTGCATTCACTTGCTGTTCCTCCGGTTTTTCTGACAACCCACTTGCAGTCTTAAATCGTTCAAACCTAGTAAACCACTTTTCATACTCTGAAGGTCTCTTGAAATCAAATTGTTCTGGAGGGGTCACTTGAAAACAAGCCATTTTAGTGTAATTTAGTGTAAGTCGTTAGTCTGTTTAATTTTAGATTTATTTTTTTCACTGCACAAAATTTCCGTTTTATGAATGTTCAAAATTGAAATTTAAATCCTGGGAACCACTTCTGACACCATGTTTTATCATGATATATCGAGAAGTCAATATATTTTTACTAGTACTATTTATTTCTATATACTATGGTAATACGATTATATGCTATCAGAGAGAACGTTAAAGAGAGAAAGCGCCCTGCAATGTTTTCAAGGTATTTTTATACTGCAGCTTACGAGTATAATCAAATGCGTATCATGTTTCTTAGCTTACCAAATATACAACAATGTCCTTAAGTTTTTTTTTTTTGTTTTTTTTTGGCAATAAATCGGCCGATTCAGCTTTTCTTATTTCCCCATGTTTTTTACATCCATCTCACCACTCATACCGAAACATATTTGTTAAATAAACTGTGATTGGATCACTTCCCTATCATTAGCCAATGAAATTTAATTTAATTTCACAACGAGAGGAAGCCAGGAACGACAAATATTGTCTTCCGTCGGGTGAGTCATTTCGCCTGTGAGTCGTTTCGCCTGTGAGTCGTTTCGCCGCATTTATAAATAAAGGGAGTGACAAACGGAATGGATGGGAATATGGACAGAAGGTTGAATGAATAAACGAATGGAGTTGTGCGTTGGTGGATGGACGGACGGATGAACAGACGGCTGAATATATGGAGATGGATAAGCGATTAATGAATGAATGATTGATTGAGGTTTCATATCCACGTCAACACTGCATAGGTCATTTTGCAGACGTTGATTCCAGTTTTGTGGGGTTTTTTTTACATGACTTTGAGATGAAACGACATCTCAAGCACTTTCAAGCTGAAAAACATTTACACGCTGTTTGTCTACAAAGAGCGGGATAACGTTGACATCAACGCCCGTAGAGAACCATACTTTAGAATGACGTCACTTGACGTCACCAAAAATCAGGTGATTCGATGCTTTCATGGAAGTATGAATTAGGCTTTTACACTGGGAATGTAAATACAGTTGACTCTCGTTATCTCGACTTCGTCTATCTCGATCCTATCACTTATTTCGAACCGATTTCTAAGTCCCGTATATTTCCCCTATACATTTATTGTATTTGAGCTCCGCATGTGTCGAACTACTTTTAAGTTGACACGTCAGCTATCTCGCCCATCATTTTCAGTCCCTGAATATATTGTCCACTGTTTTTACTACTGCCTATCTCGAACCAGGATTCATGACGTAAACAAGGAAAAAAAAAAAAGAAAACATGTCGCTGGTCTTTCAGTAACAGTCATCAATACTCACAATGTTTTTTATTTTCCAAATTGTCTAGGTGTATTCGCAATTGAAATTTACGCAAACAATACATTAACCGCTATTACGAAAATCATGTGCGTGTAATAAAGACTGAACGCGGTGCTCAACCTTTGATCTTAACACCGTCTCGATTGAATGATTTCCAAGATTTCCGTGATAAAAGGTGGCTCTGATTTGTATCATGTACAATAAAGTATGGCAAGGCTCTTTAATTGGTTGTCATTAGTGTCAAAATTGAGTACTGTCCCTTGTCCCAATGCTCATACAAACAGTGTAGATCCTAAAAAGATGGCCCATGACCAGCTTTCTCGGCAGGACCTAAACTATTTAAATCAATACGAGGGACTACCGTATGATGTATAGCATGTACTGCTTATCAAAGTGATTTAAGCATTGCATTCACAAGTGGGGAACTAGCCCATTTAAGTACATATCTATTTTTAGCTTATTTGGATACCCAAATTTGCAGGAATTTAAAAGACAACAAAACCTTTGAGAAATAATTGCTATACTTCGACAAGCTCAATTACTTTCATAAACAGATTTTAAAAACTCGATCAGCTGTGCATGTGTGTGCTATTACTCTAGAATAACAAAGAATACCAAGCATATAACGGCAAATAATGGGCTCTGACATGCATGTGATGTCACAGTTAGGTTATCTCGTACTACTGATAACTCGAACTTTTTAATCTGGTTCTGTGAGGTTCGAGATAACGAGTGTCGACTGTATTGAGAAATGAACATAAAAAGTAGAGTGAATGTTAAGTTTGACGCAATATTTTTCAAAGTCAGTGAACCATGAAAAGTAGATCAAGGTCAAATTTAGCACCAAACGAGGACATTACAGTATTTTCCAGGACTCCCCATACCCCCATCAACCCCTTTAATATATACCAAAACATAATTATCTAACCTCAATCCATAGGGCTTGAAAATATCAGGACGAAACGACCCACCAAATCAGGGCGAAATGACCCATCCGCGAAACAACTCAGGGCAAATTGACCCACGGGCGAAACGACCTATGGGCAAAACGACCCATGACCACCAGAAGAGGACAATTCTCAGCAAGTTTAATGATGATTGGACCAAAACTGTGGCCTCTAGAGTGCTAACAAGGTTTTTCTATGATTTAACCTACTGACCTACTTTTTGTCCCGACATGACCCATATTCGAACTTGACCTAGATATTGTTATGATGATCATTCTGAACTAACAATGACTCATGGTGTGTGTGTGTGTGGGGGGGGGGGGGGGATCCCTTTGACAATTTATTTGTTTATGACTCTCAAGCCATGCCGCCCAATGAAACCAATAGGGTTTATAAGCATGGACGGTCTGACTCGCACCGCTTTACCGTGGTATACTTAGATTCTCTAAGCAGTTTACCAGTACTTGTGTGCGGTCGGCTTCAGCTCTGCGTGGAAGCATCATGCAGCACATTTATTTCTTTAAGCCCCAATGGCTGGGGGCAGCCCTTTGACAATACAGAGCTGACTTGTATGTCACTATCTGCACACATTGTGGACATTGAGAATCAGGTCCTAGTGCAACAGAAGATGAAGCGGCTCAGTCTAACTAATAATGTCACATGGTGAGGGGAGGGGTGGTTATGGGTCAGTGGTTCCCTTTGACAATACAGAGCTGACTTGTATGTCATTGTCTAGGCATCTTGTGGCAATTGAGGGTCAGGTCCAAGTACACCAGACAGAGATGAACCGGCTCAGCCTTAACCCTATATAAAACCAGTGAGCTCAGGGGCATATCCATTTTTGATAAAATTTGAATGATCTTGGTAGAGGAAAACTAGAGGAAACTTAATTCCAAATATCAAAGACTTGGGCCTTCTGGTTTCAAGGGAGAAGGTATTTAAATAGTGCAGTCAGGGTACATTTGTTTGTTTGATTTGAGGTTTAACGTCCCCGTCAACACTGTAAAGGTCATTTTGGAGACGTTGCTTCCAATTTTGTGGGACTTTTACCCGACATTGAGATGAAATGACATCTCAAGCCCTGTCGCCCAATGAAACCAATAGGGTTTATTAGCATGGACGGTCCGCCTCGCGGTTCCTGGACAGGCTTAGATCCTCTAAGCTGTTTACCAGTACTAGTGTGCGGGCCGGATTCAGCTCTGCGTGGAAGCATCGTGCAGCCCATATATTTCTTCAAGCCCCTATGGGCGGGGGCGGGAGTCAGGGTACAACATTAACTTTTCAAATAACTGGACAAGGTGGTCCTGTACATCTTGGGATGCACTGGACCTGCTCTAAGTTCAAATGGACCAAAGAAATTATGTAAATCATATCATACTTTAACTTAAGGATACATTAGTTCAACTGTTATTTTTTTTTTTTTTGGTTTGGGTTTTACGGCCCTTTTAAGATTATTTAACTCATATTGAGCCAATCCTTAATCAGAGGTGGGCGAAAACCGGAGTACCCGGAGAAAAACCACCTGACCTTCCGTTGCAGAACTTGGCGTCTCACACATGGCCCGAGCGAGGCTCGAACCTACAGCGGTGAGACCTAATTACTAAGAGTCAGCGCTCTTATCCACTAGGCCACGGAGGCCCGTTGTTCAACTGTCATCAGATTATTTTCTATTATTATTTATTTACATTGACAGTAAACTACTGCAACAAATTGAAAACAGTCAAAAACATGGATTTTAATAAATGTTGTAGCAGATTTTCATCTGGACCATTCGGACCAGCCAGCCACAGACCTTACTAGACCTGACCAGCTTTTCACTAGACAATGTCCATCAGTCCTGGGTAAAGGTAGAACACTGGTAGTTAAGTTTGTCTTTTTGGTGAAAGCTAGGGACTAACTTCCCAAAAAGATCACAGGTGCTGGTGTATGAATGTCATTTGACATGTCACCAGTAACAATTCTGATTCCGACTGCTGCTGACGGAATTGTCTAAAGACGTGTCACCAGTAAACAATTCTGATTCCAATAGCTAATTGTTTGGGGGAAGAATGATTCTTTATAGATATCAGTTCTTGCAGTAGGGGTGTAGAAGTGCTGCAGTATGTGGACTCCATTAAATACCTTGGTGTGACAACTTGAGATGGAATTCACGCCTCTACGCACACACCTGCATGATAGTCTATCTATCTATCTATATATCCTGCAGCACCCTCTCGCGAGGATTATGTGCAGCTGCGCGCGTCAGAAAAAGAAAAGTGTGATAGAAGAAAAAGTATTAGATTTTAGGAGAATTGAAAGTAAAAACAGTGTTAGTAAAGTAGAGATTAAAAGCAGATAAAAACAATGTTTCACGGTTCATGGCATTGGGTGATGGAGGGTGCATATGGTCGATCTGAAAGAATCCAGATCGGAGCACACAACAGCATGAGGAGGAAGGTGATTCCATTGTACCACAGCCAAGGGGAAGAAACTGTATTTATAGTAACTGGCAGTAGTAGGGATTTGAATATAGTGCATAGTATGCATGTTTTTAGTAGTTCTGATTGGATGTCGGATGTATGTAGGGAGCGGAATCTCGACAAGACTATGCTGTTTTCTCCAGTTATCGTCATGCTAAGAATTTGAGTGACTGTAACACCTGTCTGCTTAAATCATTCAAAATGTCAACAATTTAAATAAAATGACCATTTAATAATCCATCAGTTTTTCAAGACTTACGATTTCCATTACTATTTTACTGTGCAAAATGTTTAAATAAACATAGCTTACATTGACTTTAAAACATTTGGATTGTCTCTCCAGTTATCGTCATGCGTTGTTACCATGACGTCATAGCATAAGCAGGGGCTACCTAAACATGTAGTAAGTGACTAAAACTTATGCATATTTTCTGTAGCCTTTTTTATTGGTTGAATGCTGGGAAACAAATGTCACGTGACCAAATAATGGGAAAATAAAATGGAGGCCAGTTGTCTGCTGCACATGGCTGTATAAAATGGGAGGAAATAGAACAATAAGGTGTTTTGTTCGCAATTTAGCATCACCAGCTTCTTCAAGGTTAATGATTCTTGATTTTTAATTACTGCTATAACAGTATCTAGTGGCTTCTTAGTTACCAGAGTTCTTAGTTAGTCATAGTTACCAGAAAATGAATGCTGACGAAAACATGAGACATGACGATAACTGGAGACACAGGCATATATACTATCTTGTAGAACAATAGGAGGCGAGCATCTGCCCACCTCTGTTCCAATGATCTCCATTCCATCTTAGTCCTCTTAACGTGGTTGTTGCAGTATAAATAGAAAAAATTAGATTCATTCTGATTCTAAGGCGAAAAAGGAAGAAAGAAAGTAATTGTTTATATCGCGGAAACTAATGACAATGACAAGACAAAAAATAATACAGCACAATAATAAAAAGAAAAAGCGACGAATTATGACACGGTTCCAGGAAATAATACAAGGACCTTTAGTTTAGTCAGAAGTTCACCACATCTCTCAAGATTTGGCGGCTTTTTGTCCCATTCACGCTTTAAACTTTGGTACATAATCACAATATCTTTCAAGGAGGCCATCTTGCCGGTTCACGCCTACTTGTTTGGGAAGGCCGATTCAAAGCGGTCTCACGGGTAGGTATAATATGCGAAATCTATCTATCTATCTATCTATCTATCTATCTATCTATCTATCTATCTATCTATCTATCTATCTATCTATCTTCTGATACTGCGTCGGTCACATTTGACCATTACCGCAGGTGTATATTACATACACTCCAGTTTTGCAGGATGAAAGCCTACACAGTAATCATGTAATTACGGTAGGGATCTTTAACCTGCACAGGGGATGGTTCTCCCTGCACAGGGGGCCTCCAGTTAACGTCCCGATCCGAAGGACGGTGCACTTAATGACATTCATCCCTGCAAATGATGCCAATGGAGCGTGTTCGGACACCGAAATTTTATCGCCGCTGCCGGGGATCGAACCCGGGACCTCTAGCATCAGAGGCAAGTGCACTAACCACTGAGCTATCACGCTTCAAGTTGATTTCACGAAATCAGCCCGATTTAGCGAAATCAACTCATAAAATCAACATTTTTAAAAACAGGCAAAAAATTGTTATTGCATATTATCTAGAATGTTATTATACATTTATGAGCCAAGTTTAATGAGAAAATTTGAATATTCAGTATGTATTTGATCGGAAATCAACTCATTTTAGCGAAATCAATGTATAAAATAAATATTTCCCAAAACTGAATAAAACATATTTGTGCATATTATTCATAATGTTGTTAAACATTTATGAGGCAAGTTTCATGATGAAATTTGAATGTTTAGTAAGTTTTTGGGGAAGGAAAATCTATTCTGCCACTTGATTTCGCTGGAAATTATGTGTGCGAAATCATTCATTTTAGCGAAATCAATGTACAAAATAAATATTTCCCAAAACTGAATAAAATATATTTGTGCATATTATTCATAATGTTGTTAAACATTTATGAGGCAAGTTTCATGATGAAATTTGAATGTTTAGTAAGTTTTTGGGGAAGGAAAATCTATTCTGCCACTTGATTTCGCTGGAAATTATGTGTGCGAAATCATTCATTTTAGCGAAATCAATGTACAAAATAAATATTTCCCAAAACTGAATAAAAATGCATATTGTGAAGAAAGTTGATAAACATTTTAGGTCCAAATTTCACGAGAAAATATAAATATTTATTAGGAAAATATATTCTGTCACTTGATTTCGCTGATAAGCACACGTGCGAAATCAACTCCGAAATTAATGTGTAACAGCATTTGTTTTCAAAAAACGATTAAAAACTCGTTTTGCCTATTATTAAGAATGCTAGCAGTATACATTTCTGATCAAAGTTTCCTTCATTTTGCTATTAAGGCACTCATAATTAAGTTTAAAAGACATCTTTCTGTACTTCACACAGCAGGTAAAGAGATTAACGAACACTCGCCAAGTAATTTAATCAAACTGCGGTTTACTGACTTTCACACGTTAAGTTACCTGTGATTGTGTGAATAACAAACACACTGTTTATTCACTCCTGTCTATCTGTCCATCTATCTATCTAGCCGTCCGTCCATTCGTCAGTCAGTCAGTTCGTCCGTCTGTCTGTCCGACGATGCACCCGTCAAATTAGTGGTTATTTAATGCATTTTTTGTTAGAAATAATAATATTAATAATAAAAATAAAAACAACAATTTGATAACGCATCCGTGATAAATAACACGGAAATACGCAGATTCAATTATATTGAACATTTTGCCACCTTACAAATGAACATTTTCTGGCGAAAAATGCCGATATTCTTCATATTTGTGCTCTAAACATAGATTGTGGGTACTCCTTCTGACTGGACCAGTGAGGCCGTTCTAACGAGTCATATTCATGTTTTGAGCAAAAACTAGAAAACTAATTTACAGCCCTGTAAGCCCCAGTTTTTCTGTATACAAATAGGGTTTGAGGGGATCGAAATTATACCGGCGTGTTTTGGTGATGTTTGGCCTGGTCTTTCTAATAGTATTTTCCTTTATCTCTCCTTCTTGTTTGTTTTGGTGATAATAATAACGACTGAAACAAAAGCTAGAACTCAACATCAATATTTTCTCATTAAACGGTGGCTCATAAATGTAGAACAACATTCTTAACCCTTTTTTGTATCAAACGGAATCTTCCTCATTATATATAACAAGAGTCCATTTCAAAATTTAGGGGTGTCAGGCTGTGTTTTCTTCTATTTTTTTAAACAGTGTAGGCCCTGATCAGGCGCCGCGTTCTGCTGCGGCGTCTGATCTGGACCTGCACTGTTTGCCAACTACCCCCATTAGGGGTTTCCGGTACTGAATGGGTTAATACAAATGTATAAAAACGTTTGAGTTGGTTTTGGGGAAAAAGGTTATTTTATTATACATTGATTTCGCTAAAATGAGTAAATTTCGCACATGAGACTGCAAGAGAAATCATGTGCCAGAATACATTTTCCTATCAAAAACCTACTAAATGATCAAATTTCATCATGAAATTTGGCTCACAAATGATTAACAATATTTTTAATAATATGCACGCATATGTTTTAATCAGTTTTGGGAAAAAAAGTATTTTATACATTGATTTCGCTAAAATGAGTTGATTTCGCACATGCAATTGCCAGCGAAATCAAGTGGCAGAATAGACTTTCATCTCAAAAACATACTAGATATTCAAATTTCACCATGAAACTTGGCTCATAAATGATTAACAACATTCTTAATAATATCCACCAATATGTTTTATTCAGTTTTGGGAAAATGGTATTTTATACATTGATTTCGCTAAAATGTATTGATTTCGCACATGTGATTACCAGCGAAATCAAGTGGCAGAATAGAATTTCCGATCAAATACATACTAAATATACAAATTTTCTCATGAAACATGGCTCATAAATGTATAATAACATTTCAGATTATTTGCAATAAAAATTTTTTGCCTGTTTTTAAAAATGTTGATTTTATGAGTTGATTTCGCTAAATCGGGCTGATTTCGCGAAATCAACTTGATTTCGCATATTATACCTACCGGCGGTCTCACTATTAGGGTTGGTCTATACTGCGGAAGGAACCTTCCTTTCGCGAAAGGAAGATTTTTGTTACGAAAGGAACTTTTTTTTTAGTAAATAGACGCAATTTGGAAAAGAAGACCAATATTCCCATTACATTTGTGAATATTGAGTGCCATGGAAGTATTTGACTATTATTGGATACATACATTGTTTGTCATGCGGGGGGGGGGGGGGGGGGGGGTGCAGTGGAGTGTTTTCCTTAATATCTCAACTTTGGATGGTCAGAAATTAATAAAATTAGTATCAAATAAAATTTTAAGCTCCATTCTAAAAGATTATTATAAATTATTTTTCATTTTTAACATTTTAAGGGTCCATTTCTGAAGTTAATTAGTCCGGGAAATTCCCGGATTGTGACTTGGATGTTGGGGTAGTGGTGCGTTAACCCTAATATCTCGACTTCGGGTGGTCAGAAATTAATAAAAATTAGTATCATAAAACTATTTAGCTCCTTTTTAAAAGATAATTAAAAATGTTTATTTTTAATATTTTATGGTCCGTTTTGTAAGTTGATTTGTCCGGGAAATTCCCGGATTGTGTCCTAAATGTTGGGGTAGTGGTGCGTTAATTAACCCTAATATCTCGGCTTCGGGTGGTCAGAAATTAATAGAATTAGTATCAAATAAAATTGTTAGTTCCATTCTAAAAATATTAAAAGATATTTTTCAGTTTTAATATTTTAGGGGTCCGTTTTTTTAAGTTGATTTGCCCGGGAAATTCCCGGATTGTGTCCTGGATGTTGTGGGTAGTGGTGCCTTATCCCTAATATCTCCACTTCGGGTCGTCAGAAATTAATGAAATTAGTACCAAATAATGATAATAATGCATGCCGTGTGCTCATTATAAGCGCCTTGGCACACAGTGTAGAACTTGATCGAAGGTTTAACCCACATATGCCTACCGTCTCATTGGTGGAACATTGGCAAACAGTGTAGATCTTGATCAAAAGTTTAACCCATAAATGCCTAAAGTCCAATTTGTGGGACATTGGCAAACAGTGTAGATCCAGATCAGATATTTAACCCATATATGCCTAGCGTCTAGTGGGACATTGGCAAACAGTGTAGACCCAAATGATCAGACCCTGCAAGACGTGGCGTCTGATCTGGACCGCAAAATGCGGATCCTGATCTGGATCTACACTGTTGGCTTAAAGCAACGACGAAATTTAACCGCATCCATTTCTTGCTGACGATGAGGTAGCTGTATACGGACTTTGAGTGTTTTTACGAACCATTATGATCAGACGCTGCAAAACTGGGCGTCTGATCTGGGCCGCAAAATGCGGCATCTGATCTGGTTCTACACTGTTTGCTTAAACAACGACGAAATTTAACCGCATCCATTTCTTGCTGACGATGAGGTAGCTGTATACGGACTTTGAGTGTTTTTACGAACCATTATGATCAGACGCTGCAAAACTGGGCGTATGATCTGGGCCGCAAAATGCGGCATCTGATCTGGTTCTACACTGTTTGCTTAAACAACGACGAAATTGCGCCGCATCAATTTCTTGCCGTTGATGAATTAGGTGTACGGACTTTGAGCGATTTCACGGGCCATTAATTTTCTAACTCGTAATAAGTTGACGTGTGCCGCATACCTGGATTGAAATAGAAGAAAATGACTTCCACAAAAGTCGTGTCGAACTGATATTTTGAATGACTGCTCCCATTTTGTTTATTTGAATTGAGATTAAACATCACCGTAAAGACTATTTTGGTCAATTTGAAGACTTTGCATTCCAATTTGGTAGGACTTAATGGAACGAGATATAGTCCATTTTTCACATTTCCAATATGGTTACTTTTCTGAGGCGGTTCTAACGAGTAACAACAACCTTTGTCTTGGATCAGAAATATGAAAAATAATTTTTACCCTCATGAACCCCAGTTTTCTTTATATAAAATGTAGTTAATTATTATTTTCCTTATTTCTGCTAAAAATCGATTGTGGGAACCTTTTAGAAGTACCTCGCCGAGGCTGTCCTGATGAGTAACTATACCGTGCGTGTTAATCAGAGATCTAGAAAATGTAAATTTAGCAACCCTAAAATGAAATTCCGATAAAACAAAAAACAAAAAAATATATATTTTTCATATTTCTAATCAAAACAGACAGTCTACGAACTCCATAGAACGGCGAGACGGTTTCAACGTGTACCACAACCTATTTGCTGATTCGGCCCACCGGGCTTGAAGGAATAGATGGGCTGCATGATGCTTCCACGCAGAGCTGAAACCGACCCGCACACGAGTACTGGTAAACCCCGAGTCAGACCATCCATGCTTATAAACCCTATTGGTTTCATTGGGCGGCAGGGCTTGAGATGCCATTTCACCTCAATGGCGGGTAAAAGTCCCACAAAATTGGAAGCAACGTCTCCAAAAGGACCTTTACAGTGTTGACGGGGACGTTAAACCTCAAACAAACAAACAAAGAAACTTTTGCTGATTAGATTTTATTTGAAAAAACATAACACTACATGAAATTTTCCTCTTGAGAAATTCTGAAAATAATGCCCGTTTCCATACACGCAATATTTATCTTTATCTATCTACCTTCCTTCCGTGAATATGAAATCTTTTGCAAAAGGAAGAGTTCGTTTTTCAAATGTTTAGCTGGAACAATTATGAGATAATTTGATGTCAAACAAGTAATAAGTGACATATCATGTAGATAATATATTAGCCATAGTTTCCACCTGGCACCGCACAAGAGCGAACGTATTCGTTTTGTTCATGATAAAATTAATGCATAAGGCTTATCTCCAGTACATACGAGGATGAGTCAATAAAAAACAGGGTGAAATAGATCTCTTCTTTTTCGAAGTAATTTTGGGTTACTTTTGGATTATACACTTGGACCTATGCTGCCCAGCTCGTCTTTGGTGTTTAAACAAATCGGCAAGTGTCTTTATATTGTGCGTTTTGAAGTTTAAGCATTGATTCATGGTTAGGTCCTCTAACGGACAACATCGTTAATGCACTTCACTATTTTAATACGTGACTGCATTAAGCTTTAATTATGAAGGTGTGATTTTTGAATTATTAATGCAGTCGATAAAACCCTTCAAACCCCGTGGGCAGGTATAGATACCTATGCAAACAGTGTAAATCCTGATGATTTGTTTGATTTGAGGTTTAACGTCCCCGTCAACACTGTGAAGGTTATTTTGGAGATGTTGCTTCCGATTTTGTGGGACTTTTACCCGACATTGAGATGTAATGACATCTCAAGCCCTGCCGCCCAATGAAACCAATATGATTTATAATGTCATTTATAAGCATGCTCTAAGCAGTTTAACAGTACTCGTGTACGGGTAGGTTTCAGCTCTGAGTGGAAGCATCATGCAGCCAATATATTTCTTCAAGCCCCGATGGGCGGGGGCCGGTAAATCCTGATGAAATTGCCTATAATCAGCAACATAGAGGGATCTACATAGCATGGCATCCTGTTGTCGATCTTATGCAAGATGCAACATTTAGTTGGTTGGTTGATTTGAGGTTTAAATATCTGAGGGTCACTGATGAGGCCTAATTGGCCGAAACTAGCTAGTCTGGCCCAGAAAGCTTGTACACTCCATATTTTTAGTTCTGTGGTGTATTCCTTGCTTCCAAAGGATAACCCTTTTATAGAACATATTTAACTTCACTACAGCTGGTGTGTGGGAATGTGTGGCGGCGGTAGAACGTCTCCCTGCCCTACATCATAGTGTAGATTATATTTTCTTGTCCTTTGGGATCATTGATTCCATTGTGGAATTTTGAAAATATCTGAGGGTCACTGATGAGGCCTAATTGGCCGAAACTAGCTAGTCTGGCCCAGAAAGCTTGTACATTCCATATTTTTAGTTCAGTGGTGTATTCCTTGCTTCCAAAGGATAACCCTTTTATAGAACATATTTAACGTCCCCGTCAACACTGTAAAGGTCATTTTGGAGACGTTGCTTCCAATTTTGTGGGACTTTTACCCGACATTGAGATGAAATGACATCTCAAACCCTGTCGCCCAATGAAACCAATAGGGTTTATTAGCATGGACGGTCCGCCTCGCACCGCGGTTCCTGGACAGGCTTAGATCCTCTAAGTGGTTTACCAGTACTAGTGTGCGGGCCGGATTCAGCTCTGCGTGGAAGCATCATGCAGCCCATATATTTCTTCAAGCCCCTATGGGCGGGGGCTGGGCAACATTTAGTAATATGGAAATGGAAACCAAAAATCAATGAATATCTCACTATAAATTCAGAAAACATTGAAAGTTTACACATTCAAAAGGCCAAAATACATTTTTTCTAATATTTGATTTGTGCTTTTTCTGTTTAAAATCTGGATAAAGTAATCAGTTACAGTGTTATATCATTTCTTGGACAAGCAAGTATCTATAGAGCATGCATACATTTGTCTGCATGGTATAATTAGCCTGTAAGAGGGATTTAATCACAAGAAAAGTGACGGAAATGACACATTTTTCTTGTTATGGAAATGACGTTACGGAAATGACAGTTAAATTATCGGTCATATCATACACACAGGTCAGTTTATAGCTACAAATATTAATTGTATCACTTCAGTGTGCATCAAACAATGCATTTGTCATGAAAAAACTGAACAAATCCCAGTATTACTTGGTATCATGTCATTATCGTAACCAACAATGTTTCGGAAATGACGGTTACGGAAATGACAGTTTCATCGTTTTTATCAGTTTTTCATACCTTATTTTAATGGAGGCCTTGTAGTGCTGTTCAATTATTGTATGTACACTTATGATGTAGCTGTAAGTACGATAACTAAACACGTTCAGGGGAAGATAAACTTTTAAACAGGTGTACGGTAATGACATACAGAAAAGGTACTCATCTAAATTGACGTCTTTAAGTCTTTGTCCCTGACATTTATCATCAGCTATCCAAGTTAGATATTCACTGAACTATTCTCAACATTAAGTGCTTGAAGGGTGGTCAAGGGGGATTCCTTTTAGAAATTTCAATATCTTTCTGAAATAAAATATTTGTTAGCGTTATGGAAATGACAAAAAATACAGGGACAAAACGTAAAGCCTCATATGAAAGCTTGAAATTGTCTTATTGTACACATTGTTTCTAGATTTTATTACAGTTAAGTATCATTTGCTTAAAAATTCCAAGTGGGTGACAGATAGGGGCATGCTATTGAAGTCCATTCTTGATAAATATCAAAGGTACCATACAGGGACATGGCAAAAAGCAAGCCCCTACCATCTCGGATGATCATTTTTTGTAAATATATTCATATCAAATGTAAAAAATTTAATACGTTTTGACTCAGTTTTGATTAATATTACATAGAAAATAAGTAGTGTGCATTAAAACGTAACTGGGTGTGTTTTAAGCTTCAAGGATTTACAGGGACATAAAACGCACATTTATTTTGGAATGATATTTATATCGATTAAATATTTTTTAAAAAAATCTTCCTTTCGGGAGAAAGGAGCCTTTTGCGAAAGGAACGTTTCTTACGCGGAACGTAGGTTCATACCGTTATTTTTAGTGGTAATTCAACTCAAGTTTTTTTTTTCTTAAAAAAAAAAAAAAAAAAAAAGCATTGATTTATACGTACTTTCAGATAGTACGATTTGACAGGATCATAGGAATTTATGTGATTCTCCTTCGTAATTACAGGCCGTTACTTAGGAGAAATTCCCTCCAAGAAAGCGGGGCTCTAGACATTATATCATTATCATATCACAAAAAGACAAACAGTGTATATAACTCCTTTTTACAATTAAATGTTTTTGTCATCCAGTGATTGCCTATTATCGGTAAAAAACTAAGCGACAAGAAAAAACAGAAAAATTAAATAAAAATAATAATAATAATAATAATAATAATAATAATAATAAAAAAAAACGTTTTCAAACATTTTTTTTTGTATATATATGAGGCAAATTGGATCATATATGACATTTGCAATGTTCCCCAATGTATTTTTGTCAACATAATTTACTTAGTTGGAGCGCTTTGATGCAGTGGTAGCGCATCTGATTTGTGATCATGAGTTTGCGGGTTCGAGCCTCGCGCTGACCAAAGTGTTGTGCCCTTGAGCAAGGCACTTCATGAGAATCAGAATTGTTACTGGTGACACGTCAAATGACATCCATACACCAATAGTAGAAAAGGAGAGAAAAGGAGAAAAGACAGTAGGCTAATCCTTTTATACAAAGATCTAAAGGGTGCTGCCAGCATTCCAACAGATGACCTTGTTCCCCCAGCTAGACACTGTAGAAATCACAATTCGTTGGCGTTTCAGACCCTTACTGCAAGAACTGACATTTATAAAGAGTCGTTCTCCCTTCCCCCAGAACCATTAGAGATTGGAATGCCCTTCCCGATTCAATTATTTCGACAGCTGAAGGTGCTGATGATTGTGTAGCTAAATTTACCTCTTTGGTTAGAGCTAGGGACTAACTTCCCACATCACAGATCCTGGTGTATGAATGTCATTTGACGTGGCACCAGTAACAATTCTGATTCTGTCCCAGGATGCGTAAACCACAAACTCGTTTCGACGTATGTCATTGTTCACTTAAACAAAACAGCATTCCAATCATTTCCGGTGGAGAAACGTGAAGTCTGCAAAAAGTGTCTTCGCAATGGAAAACGACGTTTTAGACTCACTTGAAGATATTGGGTAAATATTTTTAACTTCTATCAATCCCTTTTGCATAATGCAGCATCACCCACTCGTGGGGTTTACGTGCCGCATACAGACTGACTTGATTATCATCCGAATCAGGAATCCGAGTCCTTTCGCCCCCAATCCATTTCCTCCCCTAGTCGTTTCGCCCCCAAGACGTTTCCTCCCTAGTCGTTTCGCCCCCCCCCCCCCTAGTCTTTTCGCCCATTTTTCATGGTAAAACTAATTTCCACTGCAGAACAGTCATTCATCTTAAAAGGACAGAGTTGAAGAGAGGCAAATATTTAAGTAGCATCATCGGCCTGTCACATCAGCCTAAGGATAACTTATCCTTAGTCACCGTGCCTTAAAAATGGCCACTCGGAGAGCCGTGACTAGGACTTGTTACGCACAAATTATTGAAGTTGTTTTCTTCAAACAATTTTCATCATTGTAAAAAATCACATTATGTTGCATAGACATGTTTATGTAAGGAAGGTCACTTTCTCGTCTGTTGCTGATTTCATTGTTTTATTCAATTCTGGGGTTTGCGGGGGTGTTCATTATTTTATTTTTCTTATTTACATTCAAAGGCAAAGGTACTCGTTAGAACCACCTCAGTATGGCAGCTGTAAAGAGCACCCACAACCTATGTTTGCAATGTAAAGCTTCAATGGTACTTTGTCTGGTCTGAAAAACGGTACAATTAACCAAAAAAAAAAAAAAAAAAAGAAAAGAAAGAAAGAAGGAAAGCACAAACATAAATCAGTAATGGTAATAAATAAAGAATCAAAAAAGTCTAGCGCCATGGGTAATTTGTGTGATCAGAAAACATTAAATGCCTAAAATGCTATACAATGAAAAAAAAAAATAATAAAATAAAATAAATGAATAAGTAAATAAACTTATAATGTGAAAAAAGATATAAAGATTTAAAGAGCATGATAGCTTAGTGGTTAGTGCACTTGCCTCTGATGCTAGAGGTCCCGGGTTCGATCCCAGGCTGCGGCAATAAAATTTCGGTGTCCGAACACGCTCCATTGGCATCATTTGCAGGGATGAATGTCATAAAGTGCACCGTCCTTCGGATCGGGACGTTAACTGGAGGCCCCCTGTGCAGGGAGAACCATCCCCTGTGCAGGTTAAAGATCCCTACCATAACTACAGGATTACTGTGTAGGCTTTCATCCTGCAAAACCTGGAGTGTATGTAATATACACCTGCGGTAATGGTCAAATATGACCGACGCAGTATCAGTAGATAGATAGATAGAAAAGTCAATAAATTTTTCATAGAGCATGTCTTTTCATCCCCACCATTAATCGTTGCCAGCCGAGACTGTTAACGAACCAATTGACCAATTTAAAACAAAACTGATTAAGGTGCTAAAGAGCAAGATCATTAAAAATGTTTAACTTTGCAAAGAGCACGTGTTTTCGCACCTCATCATTAATCGCATTAACTGCGTGATAAATGAGTCAACTGAATCACCCCAAATAAACAATGTGATTGATGATTTCTCTTCTTTCTCTCTCTCAATCTCTCTCTCTAAGTCCAAAAATCTTTTATACAAAACGACTAGGGGAAATGTTTTGGGGGCGAATCGACTAGGGTTTGGGGGGGAAACGACTAGGGGCCAAAAAGTAAAAAGATGGCGAAACGACTAGGGGGGAAACGACCAGGGAGGAAACGTCTTGGGGGCGAAACGTCTTGTTAGCCGAATCAGAATTATTACTGGTGAAACTAGCTCTAACCAAAGAGGTAAAATTTAGCTACCTAATCGTGTGGACTTTGACAAGGTGCATCACAGAAGGCTATTGTACAAACTGGAATACTATGGGATTAGAGAATCCACACGTAGATGGATTAGGTCATGGCTCCCTGGATGCACTCAACAAGTTGTACTTGATGGCCAAGCGTCCGATCTAGTCCCTTTTTATCCGGTGTCCCACAAGGTTCGATATTGGAGCGGTCCTTTTCTTAGTTTTCATAAATGTTCTTCCAGATATTGAATCCGAGTCGCCCCCCCCCCCCCCCCCCCCCCAAAATAATTTCCTCCCCAAGCGGTTTCCTCCCTAGTCGGTTCGCCCCCCTGGTCGTTTCGTCCCCCTAGTTTTTTTGCCAACTTTCCAAGGTAAAACTAATTTCCACTGTAGAACTTTTTTCATCTTCAACAGGACAGAGTTGAGAAGAGGCAAATAGTTAAGTAGTATCATCACCCTGTCAATTCAGCCTAAGGACAACTTGTCCCCAGTTACCTACCGGCCGGCACCGGGCCTTATAACAATCACTTGGGGAGCTGTGACAAGGACTAATTGTTGCACTAGAATTACTCAAGTTGTTTTCTTCAAACAGTTAGCATCATTGTAAAAAAACACATTAAACGTGTATTGCATAGATAGTGTATTCCCCCAGCTCCTAAAAAGGGCATGGTGCTGGTCAGGAAAAAGGGCACTTTAAATACGAACAGCCATGTAAAAAGGGCACATTCATTTGCAGCACCTTGCTAAAAGGGCACATCTCTCAACTTGAAATAAACAGAGCCTTCGCTTACTCTTTGTCTTCAGTGCTAAATTATACTGCCTGTCTTTTTATGCTAAGTGAAGAGATATGTCATATTAACCATTGGTGACAAGAAGTTTAAGTTTTGCAAGCAAGCTGATCACTGCTACAAAAAAGACAAGATAAGTTTGGAACATGTTTGGCCCACAGTTCCCATTCTCTAATACACATAATCACTGATATGACACTGGTCAGGCACACTTTCACACTTCATTTGTTTAATTGGTACCACTCATACTTGTTATCAAAATACAGTTATGACTTCTGAAAGTGATATAATTAAGTTCAATAAATGGGGGGATTATCAGTCAACCGTAGTTGGTGCCACGCACACTTGTTATCAAAACACAGTTATGACTTCTTAAAGTGATATATAAGTTCAATAAACAGGGGGAGTATCAGTCAACTATAAAGGTGAGCTGTCAAAAAGGCAACAGGTATCTAATATAGTCCTTATTTAAACAGGCATAACTTTGTTATTTTTTGGTCAATTTCAGTGATTTTTGGACCAAAATGTAGGGCAATATTTACTCTATCTGGAAAAGGGCATGGCGCTAGAGAAAAGGGGCATGGTGCCACACCATGCTAAATAGGGCTGGGGGAAACACTAATAGACATGTTAACGTAAGGAAGTGTTTAGACAATAACATTTAAGTTCAAAGAAAAATGGTCACTTTTTCATCCGTTACTGGATTCATTGTTTATTCAATTTTGGGGTTGACGCCTTGATTTGGGATATTCATTATTTTTTTTCTTATTTAAATTCAAAGACATATGTTGTGGGTACTCGTTAGAACCGCCTCAATATGGAAGCTATAACAAGTAGGGGTGTAACGATGCATCGATAGTTCGATGCATCGCGATAGGGACTACCTCGATAGCAATGCATCGATAGTACTTTGGACTATCGATAACTATCGCCGATAGTTCTTTCAACTATCGATAGTTTCGATTGTTTTTTTTTTTTTTTCTTGAACAGACTTTGAAAATATACCTGTACTGTTGTGTAATAACGCAAGTATTTTTGCTTAGGATATCCATTCAGTTGTAATCAGGACAGACTGATAAGCCGTCACATATGTGCATGATGATCCGAGTCTTCGCTGGTCGCATATGTGTATAATAGTTTTTTGCCGTGTGGTGAATTTCTCGCGGCGATGAATTTCCCGCTGTCATTTTTGCACGTGCAGTTGAGGCAGTCAGAAATTTTCCCGCTTTTTTCAATAACAACACGTCAACGATAGCTTGCTCACGCATTTGTTGCATGCAACTTTTTGAAAACATGACAGTGAAACCTGTCCGACATGTGAAGGCTCAGATCAGCCTGTGCAGTCATATATAAATGTTTGTTGTTTGTATTAGCTTTGCTTAGTATGACTTCTGGCACCAACGCCATTTCCCTGTTCAGTTTTGAAGACATTTGCAAGATGCACAAGCTGATCTTATGTATGAAGAAATGTTTGTTTTCGCTGTGTGCTGACACATTCACATAGGTAAATGTATAATAAACGACGGTATAATGCAGTTTAACTTGTTGCATATGTGACTCGTTTTGCGTCCGACAAACGCGATTGCTAATGAGTATTAGGGCCAGACTGTTAAACCGCCCTTTTGTGGTCGCATTAGAAATGTTTCTCGAAATATGCACAGAATGTGAATGCGAGTACATGATAGACTCAGATTAGTCGATAAGACTAGTATGCACAAATACATCAATGACGATGTCATCAGTCGGCTGGCCGGACCGATTGGGATTGAATTCTTGGGGGAATATTTATGCTGACAAAGTTTTATTTTCCTGTCGTCATTCTGTAGGAAACAAAAAACCTGCAGCACGAGGCCTTAGGTCTCTGTCTATCAAGTACTTTCTTAAGGTGATTCCGGATGTTTTGATGGTGGACACTGGACAACCTGGGACAAAATTGACGTTTTTATTTTTCGTGTGTCTTTCTTATTTTATATTTGGTTGTCTTTGTATTATGAGCCCAGGTCGATCCCTGTACATTTTGCTAAACGAAAACACCGACTTGATCATTGCTTTACTTCTAGCTTTTGATGGTTGGTTGATTTTAGGTTTAACGTCCCCGTCATCACTGTAAAGGTCATTTTGGAGACGTTGCTTCCAATTTTGTGAGACTTATACCCGACATTGAGATGAAAATGACATCTCAAGACCTGTCGCCCAATAGGGTTTATTAGCATGGACGGTCCGCCTCGCACCGTGGTTCCTTGACAGGCTTAGATCCTCTAAGCGGTTTACCAGTACTAGTGTGCGGGCCGGATTCAGCTCTGCGTGGAAGCATCTAGCTTTTGATGCTAACTTCAAATAAAAAATATGTAAATTCAAGTTTTAATGCTGTTTGTTGGATTCATGTCGCCCTTATAGAGGTGCTAAAATATGCTGTGATTACGCAATACTATGTAATAAATAATCGGGTTACCTAATTAACTGAATACACAGATTAATTTACCATAAGCGGCAAACAGCAAACAATCGAAGACCGATCAGCATGTGTCAGTTTCCACAAGCAGAACATCTCAAACAATGCAAAGGTATTAAAGCTATGATAACCATCACTTACAAGCATATATACTGGAAGCAGCAAGCTATTTTTTTAGGCGGTGGGTGTTTCTGCAGGTCGTGGGGATATGTAAAGAGCCGTCTCCCTATTATGTTTTTTTCTGGAATAGCCCAGAGGGAATGAATGCTGATATGGAAACACACAATAAACATACAATTTCAGGCCATGGCAATTTTCCTTACTCGTTCTGTGACTCTTAGCCATTTTATGTGAGTGATATAACATCTATGAATCATTAATAACAGTGCCCGATAGTATCACGATAGTATCGTGATAGTATGCCGCGATAGTAACAGTATCGTGATAGTAGTTTCCACGATAGCAATACTATCACGATAGTCAAAATTGGCATCGATAGTCAGCCCTAATAACAAGCACCCACAACCTATGTTTGCAATATAAAGCTTTGGGGGTACTTTGTCTGGTCTGAAAAAATATGTAATAACAAAAGCAGAGCACAATTAACAAAAAGAAAAAAACAACATAAATCCGAAGTGGTAATGAATAAAACAATTAAAAAAACACACACAAAAAACAAGAAAGTCGAGCAGCATGGATAATTTGTGTGATCAGAAAACATAAAATTCCTAAAATGCTATACAATGAACAAAAAAAAAAAAGCTATAAATAAATAAATTTATATGTGAAACATGTGAAAAAGGTATAAAGAGTTAAAAGACAATTAACTTTTTATAGAGCTTGTCTTTTCATCCTCAAAATTAATCGTTGCCCACCAACACTGTTAACGAACCAACCCACCAGTTTAAAACAAGACTGATTAAGGTGCTAAAGAGATCATTAAATATGTTTAACTTTTCAAAGAGCATGTTTTCACACCTCTTCATTAATCGCTTGCGAGATTAATGAGTCAAATGAGTCAAACCAAATAACAATGTGTTTGATGGTATTGAGCAAAACAGGTAATAGCCATGTCATTTGACGCTCAACTGGTTGCCAATGATCTGCAAAGACTCTGATCAAAATGCGAAGCTAGTGTTTGCAATATCCCAGTGGCTTTATCAGTTTGCGACAGTATTGCAAGTAAACAGTGTGTATACCGAGCTGCGTTGCACAACACCTTGCAAAGACCCAGATCAACATGCGCAACCCGGGCAACCTTTTTTCTCACCTATCTCTGAGTAGCCCTGCAAAAGGCTCTTGGGGTCAGCGAAGACTGAGCAGTTTACAATGATGCGCAGGCTACTCCGAGTCTTCTCTGGTCGCATGATACTCGAAGACTTAGACAAGCATGCGCAACCACTATGTAAGTCAGAACAACATGTGCAACAACTACACAAGTCCGTTTGGATAACCCAGCTTGTAAAATCAGCGATGCGCAGACTGATGCGCGTAGATACTGTTGAGCAATGACCTTTCATCCAATCAATATGGTTAATGAAGGCTTGCGCGCATGCGCTGTCTGATCCGAGACTTCACTGCTCGCTCATCTTACTGTAGTTCAGATTACTCCGGTTTACGCCCACCTGATTAACGATCGGATCAAATTTCCCGCCTTTTATTATACACGTCATTTATTTCACGTGCATTCCAAATACGCTCTCAAAAATATTAAATGCGTTATGCTAATTTGTTTTTCGTACCTGATACGCAGCAGATTTGAAAAAAAGGAGTATCCTAACAATTATTTTCGTAATTTACGCGGTACGCAGCCTTATCTAAAGCCCTGGTCCTTTCGTCTTTATGTTCTGATCCATATGAACCGTTGCATAAAGCTTCTAGGTTCCATCTCACTCTGAAAACAGTTTTTCTGCTTGCCATGGCAACAACAAAACGTGTAAGTGAGATTCATGCTTTCTCTATGGATTCAGGACATCTCAGATTCAATCAATCATATGGTTCTGTTTCTTTAAGGACACAACCAGGTTTTTTGGCAAAAAATCAATTACCATCCATTTGCCTGGATGATATTTTGGTTCAAAATTTAGCCAGAACAGTTAAATTTAATGACTTTAACTGGTTTTTATGCCTGGTTAGGGCTTTAAAACGTTACCTCAAAGTGACTGAGCCTATCCGGAAAGACAGGAAAAGGCTTTTTCTTCCCTTGAAGGGAAATCACAATATTACCAAGGGATCTATCTCCGGATGGATTTCTTATACTATTAGATTAGCTTATAAGAAATTGTCTAAGTCTAAAATAGCTTTGCTTAAGATTAAGGCTCATGAGCTAAGGGCTCTTTCGACCTCTTGGTCTTACTTGAATAAAATCCCAGTTGAGGATGTTATCAAAGCTGCCGTGTGGTCCTCTCATTCAACTTTTGCCAAGTTCTATCTACGAGACTTGAACACACAAGGAGAAAACCTACGACTGATGGGTGCATTGGTTTCTGCTCAAAAAGTGGTGTGGGGGCCAGTCTGGTCTTCCTCATCCTCAATGCTAATCTGGAGACTATCTTCCGAGGCCTTGCAAGACACATTCAAAGGTACTTGGATCTGATAGTGATGTTCCAGGGATAGAAATGGTGGAAATTTAGTTTCTTCCTCAATTTCCATTGTTTATCTTTTTAGAATCCTAAGTTTCTACAGGATTTATCCCTGGAATAAAGGATCGTTCTGTATGTGGTTGGAGATTCAATCCCCCCAAGGCTAATTCTGCACTCATTAAGCCTGAGGTGGGTAGACGACAGTTAAAATTGAGATTTTATAAGTAAAAATTATTTTAACTAGGATACCAACCTCAGGCTTAAGGCAGATGGCCCACCTCCCTAACCCCTCCATCTAGAGGGCAAGGGAATTCTGATTAATCCGTGATTCTCGGGCGCTTGCACGCGCTTTTGTCACTGGTTAAATACCGGTACCGGTTCTACGAAGTACCGAAAACATAAGGAACGAACCATAAATTTCTTTGCGGGGAATAAGGGAAATGCACTCATTAAGCCTGAGGTGGGTATCCAAGTTAAAATAAGTTTTACTTATAAAAACTCAATTTTGGAGACGTTGCTTCCAATTTTGTGGGACTTTTACCCGACATCGAGATGAAATGACATCTCAAGCCCTTTCCTGTAACCCAATGAGACCAATAGGGTTTATAAGCATGGAGGGTCTGACTAGCATGGCTTTGCTTGGGCAGGCTAAGATCCCCTAAGCCATTTACCAGTACTTGTGTGCAGTCTTTTTCAGCTCTGTGTAGAAACATCATCTATTTCTTCAAGCCCGATGGGCAGGGGCCGCATTAGAAGGAAGTGATACGGAATAAGATAATGTGAATTACTAGGAAAACAAATAATACCATTGAACTGTTAAGACCTTATTAAAGTCATTTTGACCAAAACTGATACATATTCCATCTCTGTTAAAGCAAAAAAGCCTTCAACATTCAATTACATTGGAGTGTTACTTCTGTTGTTAAATGAATAGAAAATTAAGTTACAAAATTTTGTGATTTTCTTCGCATTTTCTGCAATTTACTGGTTTCAAGGGTACATGACTCATTTCACAGACCATCTATTAAAAAATTCCTCTTAATTTTGCAATGACCAATCATTCACAAGTGCTTTACCCAAATAAGCTAAGGTTTTATTACATGTATTTGGTAGAGAAATGTACAGGTTTTTGGCAAAGTTGATACAGTTTGGACAGATACACTGTCCTTTTGGCTTTCTGCTATTGATGTTTCCATTAGGGTTTGTTGTTTCATGTTTGTGTTTCTTTCCCTTTGGTGTCTCTGAAGGGAGCTGTGGGTTAATTGTATCCATTCCTGATCATTGCCTTCACTTCTATTTTGGTTGATGAAAAATAGATCAAAATCCTAAAACTGCAAATAAAGTAATATATTGCAGTAAGGCTAAATGACAGACACTAGAACCATTTTTATACCCGCTTTTTCAAAGAAAAATCGGGTATATTGTTTTCGTACCACAGTTCACTCCGGCGTCAGTCTGTCTGTACGCACCAACAAATGTATAGTCAGGTGGCTATGTAAATGGACAGAATCAATGTAAGTCTATGGGATTTATTCCATTAGACACCGAAAATACTTCTTTTCTGTGGCTAAAAGTAGCCACTTAAGTATCAATCCTGCCAAAAATAGCCACATAAGTATACATCCATGAGAACGTCCGTCTGTCCGTCCGTCACTTTTCTTGTAAATGGATCTCCTCAGCAACCACTGAAGTTACACTTTTGAAACTTTGCATGTGGATAGTACATGGAATGTAGATGGCAGTGGGCAACTTTTTTGTGACCTTGACCTCAACATGACCCCAAGGTCAAAGGTCAAAAATTATGATTTGCCGTATCTCCTAAACTATTAGTTACACTTCTGAAACTTTGCTTATTGGATGGTCCTTGGAATATAGAATATGTCGGGTTCGTTTTGGTGTGATCTTGGCCTCAAGGTCAAAAGTCAAAAAGTATGATTTTGCCATATCTTCTAAACTATTTGAGTTACACTTCTGAAACTTTGATTATTGGATGGCCCTTGGAATATAGAATAAATTTGGATACTTTTGGTGTGACCTTGACCTCAACAAGACCCCAAGGTACAAGGTCAAAAATTATGATTTGCCATATCTCCTCAACTATTAGAGTCACACTTCTGAAATTTGCTTATTGGATGGTCCTTGGAATATAGAATATGTTGGGCTACTTTTGGTGTGACCTCGACCTCAAGGTCAAAGGTCAAAAAGTTTGACTTTGCCATATCTTCTAAACTATTGGAGTTACACTTCTGAAACATGGTTATTTGATGGCTGTTGGATTATAGAATAAATTGGGATTCTTTTGGTGGACCTCAACATAACCCCAAGGTCAAAGGTCAAAAAGTATGACTTTGCCATATCTTCTAAACTATAAGAGTTACACTTCTGAAACTTTGCTTATGAGTTAGAATGTTCTTTGCAATATTTTAGCTCACCGTCACGTAGTGACGAGGTGAGCTTTTGGGATCACTTTTTGTCCGTCGTCCGTCGTGCGTGCATGCGTCCGTCCATGGATGCGTCCGTGCGTGCGTAAACAATTTCTTCAAACGACATCTCCTCCGAAACCACTGATCGGATTTTGATCAAACTTCACAGGAATGATGCCTAGGTGGTCCCCTTTCAAAGTTGTTCAAATGGTTCCGGTCCGTTTCACATCAAGGTCACAGGAGCCAAAAATAGATTTTTTTCACCGAAAACTTAAAAAATCTTCTTCTCTGAAACCGCAAGGCCCAGGTCTTTGATATTTGGTATGAAGCTTCATCTAGTGGACCCCTACCAAGATTGTTCAAATTATAGTGCTGGGGCCAAAAATGCCCCCGCCCTTGGGCCCTTTTTTTTTTTTTTTGGTTTGGATTTTACGGCCCTTTCAAGATTATTTCACTCATATCGAGCCGATCGTTAATCAGAGGTGGGCGAAAACCGGAGTACCCGGAGAAAAACCACCTGACCTTCCGTTGCAGAACTTGACATCTCACACGTGGCCCGAGCGAGGCTCGAACCTACGGCGGTGAGAGACCTAATGACTAAGAGTCAGCGCTCTTATCCACTAGGCCCCGGGGCCCTTTGGTTTTACATGGGCTTATATAGGGAAAATCTTTAAAAATGTTCTTCTCTGAATCCACAAGGCCAAGGCCTTTGATATTTTGTATGAAGCTTCATCTAGTGGACCCCTACCAAGATTGTTCAAATTATAGTGCTGGGGCCAAAAATGCCCCTGCCCCGGGGCCCTTTGGTTTTACATTGGCTTATATAGGGAAAATCTTTAAAAATCTTCTTCTCTGAAACCACAAGGCCCAGGTCTTTGATATTTGGTTTGACGCTTCATCTAGTGGACCCCTACCAAGATTGTTCAAATTATAGTGCTTGGGCGAAAAATGCCCCCGCCCCGGGGCCCTTTGGTTTTACATAGGCTTATATTAGAAGAATCTTTACAAATCTTCTTCTCTGAAACCGCAAGGCCCAGGACTTTGATATTTGGAATGAAGCTTCATCTAATGGACCTCTACCAAGATTGTTCAAATTATAGCCCTTGGGCAAAAAAAATCCCCCCGCCCCGGGGCCCTTTGGTTTTACGTAGACTTATATAGGGAAAATCTTTAAAAATCTTCTTCTCTGAAACCACAAGGCCTAGGTCTTTTATATTTGGTATGAAGCTTCATCTAAAGGACCCCTAACAAGATTATTCAAATTATAGTGCTGAGGCCAAATATGTCCCTGCCCCGGGGCCCTTTGGTTTTACATAGGCTTATATAGGGAAAATCTTTAAAAATCTTCTTCTCTGAAACCGCAAGGCCCAGGACTTTGATATTTGGTATGAAGCTTCATCTAGTGGACCCCTACCAAGATTGTTCAAATTATAGTGTTTGGGCAAAAAATGCCCCCGCCCCAGGGCCCTTTGGTTTTACATAGGCTTATATAGGGAAAATCTTTAAAAATCTTCTTCTCTGAAACCGCAAGGCCCAGGACTTTGATATTTGGTATGAAGCTTCATCTAGTGGACCCCTACCAAGATTGTTCAAATTATCAAATTATAGCCCTTGGGCCAAAAATGCTCCTGCTCCGGGGCCTTTTGGTTTTACATAGACTTATATAGGGAAAATCTTTAAAAATCTTATTCTCTGAAACCACAAGTCCTAGGTCTTTTATATTTGGTATGAAGCTTCTTCTAAAGGACCCCTACCAAGATGATTCAAATTATAGTGCTGGGGCCAAAAGTGGCCCTTTGGTTTTACATAGGCTTATATAGGGATAATCTTTAAAAATCTTCTTCTCTGAAACCACAAGGCCCAGTACTTTGAAATTTGGTATGAAGCTTCATCTAATGGACCTCTACCAAGATTGTTCAAATTATAGCCCTGGGGCCACAAATGCCCCCACCCCGGGGCCCTTTGGTTTTACATAGATTTATATAGCCCTGGGCCATTTGGTTTTGCATAGGCTTATGTAGGGAATATCTTTAAAAAAAATCTTCTTCTCTCAAACCGCAAGGCCCAAGTCTTTGATATTTGATGTGTAGCTTCATCTAGTGGACCTTTGCCAAGATTGTTCAAATTATAGCCTTTGTTGATGTTTGGTATGAAGCTTCACCTTTAAGACCTCCCTCAACATTATGCACATTAAAGCCCTGGGGCCAATAATGGCCCTCTCTGGGGCCCACTTGTTACACTATGGATCAGGTGAGCGATCCAGGGCCATCATGGCCATTCTGTTTTAACTTGCATGTAGTTTTCGCTAGCTAATACATAGTTATTAGTGTTACTCATAGAAAAAGTGGGTATTTGTAATGGTATACCATCGACTGCTGATCTAGTTCATTTTAATATGTGTCTACAATCTAGGCATTATTTACCAAACTTTTAGTATAGCTATTATTGGAAGATAGAAAATCGCTCTTTTGTTGCCCCATGTTGGACTGATATGAAATTACCCCACCCACTTTAAATACACTATGAACACAAAACCAAAGTTCTGACAGGAATGGATGTCCCCTACATGAAGCTATCCATTCCAAAAATATCATTCAGGTACATGTACCACAAAACTCCCTTATGGAAACCAGTCCTTTGAATAGCTTATATATATGGCCCAAACAAAATTTATATCAGATTCAGTCTGTAATTAATAGTTTCTCATAAAATGGCTTGGTGCCCAGCCCAGAAATATCTCGGCAACAAAGAACATTTGGCCGGTAATTGTGCCTCACTTTCTATGACCAAAATACTGTACATGTATCTAGATTATTCCCTTCCACATTTTGAGTTCATTTTTACATTTAAGCAGATTCTCAAATGAAATAATAGTTAAAAGTATGCTCAAAATAAATTTAACTCCATTTTTTTTTTAGCGACAGACAAACCTGTTACAAAGCATTTCAGCGCTGAATCAATGACTGTGACCTTCACTGAATAATTTCCGAAAAAATAAACAAGCATTGAAGTGTCAGGAGGGGAAAATGAGCCTAATTAATCCTCCTGCAACCTTTTAACTGCCTTGTAGCAGTATTTCGCCTTCAAACAGACCACCTCTGACAATGCAGTCATTGAAACTGATAAAGCTAAAAGTAAGCAGAATTTGTAGAGGGTCCATTTCCTACAGCAGTGGTGAATTCTAGTCCTGTTGCCAGTTTTTTGCTTTTATCTATTGCCAATTTTTATACCCCCGCAAACGAAGTTTGATGGGGGTATATAGGAGTCAGCTTGTCGTCTGTCGTCGTCGTCGTCTGTCGTCGTCGGTCCGTTACAAAAAACTTTAACAATGCTCATAACTTCCTTATTCTTTGACCGATTTCTTTAATATTCACACACCACACACCTTGCCACTAGTACTTAAGATTGATATACACAAACCTGACCTTGACCTTTACGTTGACCTTCCTCAAGGTCAAATACTTGTAAAAATTTGTCTGACAACGCATGCGGGGGTATAATTGGCGCCCGTTAGGCGGCAGCTCTAGTTAGCTCAACTGAGCTAAGCTCAAGGTGAGCTTTTGTGATCACCTTTTGTCCGTCCTACATGCGTCATTCGACGTGCATCATGCGTCATCAACATTTACCTTGTCAAGACTCTTGAGACCACAATTTTACTTCAATCTTCATGAAACTTTACCAGAATGTTTTTCTTGATGATATCTGGGTCAAGTTCGAATATGGGTCATGTCAGGTCAAAAAGTAGGTCAGTAGGTCAAATCATAGAAAAAACTTGTTAAGACTCTAGAGGCCACAGTTTTGGTCCAATCATCCTGAAACTTGCTCAGAATGATCATCCTGACAATATCTTGGTCAAGTTTGAATATAGGTCATGTCAGGTCAAAAAGTAGGTCAGCAGGTCAAATAATAGAAAAACCTTGTACACTCTAGAGGCCACAGTTTTGGTCTAATCATCATCAAATTTGCTCAGAATGATCATCCTGACAATATCTCGGTCAAGTTCGAATACGGGTCATGTCGGGTCAAAAAGTATGTCAGTAGGTCAAATCATAGAAAATCATTGTTAAGACTCTAGAGGCCACAGTTTTGGTTCAATCATCCTCATACTTGCTCAGAATGATATCCTAACAATATCTTGGTCACATATGGGTCATGTCGGGTCAAAAAGTAGGTCAAATCATAGAAAAACCTTGTTAACACTCTAGAGCCCACAGGTTTGGCCCAGTCATGCTCAAACTTGCTCAGAATGATCATCCTGACAATATCTCGGTGAAGTTCGAAAATGGGTCATGTGGGATCAAAAAGTAGGTCAGTCGTTCAAACCACAGGAAAACTTTGTTAACACTAGAGGCTATAGTTTTGGTCCAATCATCCTCAAATGCTAAGAATGCTCATCCTGACAATATCTCGGTCAAGTTCAAATACAGGTCATGTGGGATCAAAAAGTAGGTCAGTAGGTCAAATCATAGAAAAACCTTGTTAACACTCTAGAGGCCACAGTTTTGGTCCAATCATCATCAAATGTGCCCAGAATGATCATCTCTACAATATGTAGGTCAAGTTCGAATATGGGTCATGTTGGGTCAAAAAGTAGGTCAAATCATAGAAAAACCTTGTTTACACTCTAGAGACTGCAATTTTTAGCTCACCTGAGCAAAGCTCAAGGTTAGCTTTTGTGATCACCTTTTGTCCGTCGTAAGTGCATCGTGCATCATTCATCAACATTTACCTTGTTCATCCTCTAGAGACCACAATTTTGTTTCAATCTTCATGAAACTTTACCAGAATGTTTGTCTTGATGATATCTGGGTCAAGTTTGAATATAGTAAGTAAGTAAGTAAGTAACGACTTTATTTTACGAGGGTTACAACATTTAGCATGTACAATAGCTAATCTTCCATGAGGCCCTCAAAGAAAATACAATTTACAATATGAGAAACTTGTTACTGTACACAATCAAAATACAATTTACATTATGAGACACATATCAGGTAAACACTAGGTCCAGGTCTTTGATGTTTGGTATGAAGCTTCTCCTAGTGGACCCCTACCAAGATTGTTCAAATTATAGTGTTGAGGCCAAAAATGCCCCCGCCCCGGGGCCCTTTGGTTTTACATCCACTTATATAGGGAAAATCTTTAAAAATCTTCTTCTCTGAAACCGCAAGGCCCAGCTAGGTCTTTGATATTTGGTATGAAGCTTCATCTTGTGGACCTCTACCAAGATTGTTCAAATTATAGCCCTGGGGCCAAAAATGCCCCCGCTCCGGGGCCCTTTGGTTTTACATAGACTTATATAGGGAAAATCTTGAAAAATCTTATTCTCTGAAACCACAAGGCCTAGGTCTTTGATATGTGGTATGAAGCTTCATCTACATGTAGTGGACCTCTACCAAGATTGTTCAAATTATAGCCCTGAGATCAAAAATGCCCCCGCGTCTGGGCCCTTTGGTTTTACATAGACTTATATTTGGAAAATCTTTCAAAATCTTCTTCTGTGAAACCACATGTCCTAGGTCTTTGATATTTCGTGTAAAATTTCATCTAGTGATCCTCTCTCAAGATTGTCCAAATTATAGCCCTGGGGCCAAAAATACCTCCGCCTCTGCGCCCTTTGATTTTACATAGACTTACATAGGGAAATCTTTAAAAATCTTCTCTGAAACTGCAAGGCCCATGTCTTTGATATTTAGTATGGAGCTTCATCTAGTGGACCTCTACCAAGATTGTTCAAATTATAGCCTTCGGGCCACAAATGCCCCACCCCGGGGCCCTTTGGTCTTACATAGACTTATATAGAGATGATCTTTGAAAATCTTCTTCTCTGAAACAACAAGGCTCAGGTCTTTGATATTAGGTGTGAAGCTTCATCTAGTGGACCTCTATCAAGATTGTTTAAATTATAGCCCAGAGGCCAAAAATGCTCCCTAGTTTTACATAGGCTTATGTAGGGAATATCTTCTAAAAAATTTTCTTCTCTGAAACCGCAAGGCCCAGGCCTTTGATATTTGGTGTGCAACTTCATCTAGTGGACCTTTGCCAAGATTGTTCAAATTATAGCCTTTGTTGATATTTAGTATGAAGCTTCACCTTTTTAGACCTCCCTCAACATTATGCACATTATAGCCCTGGGATCAATAATGGCCCTCCCCGGGGCCCACTTGTTACTCTATGGATCAGGTGAGCGATCCAGGGCCATCATGGCCCTCTTGTTTGGGGTTCATTGACAGTTAAATTTGAATTTGTTAGATCTGACATTTTCAGCTTGCTTTTTACAATGAGCCTTTTCTAATTGCCACCAAGACTTTGCAATGTGTATGTAGACCCTACTGCACTCTTTTATAGTGGATCTGACTGGTTTGCTTTTATTCTAGTTTGCACTAAAAGTATCACGATACGTATAATATTGTGAGGTAAGTATCGCGATGCATATCATATCTTCAGGTTTGTTTATCTTTACAGCCCTAGTACATGCTCACACCAAGCATGTCGCCGCAAGACGCATGCCTCACGTTCATGTTCTTAAACTTTACACAGTTGTTTACGATGCCGCTGATCGACACAAAACGCACCGGTCTGTTTCGCTCTTTACAATGGCAAATTGATTTACGATAAATAGTGTTGACTAGGCTGTTAAACTCCAAGAAGCAAAGATAGCCTTGATCTTCCACCCATGCCCTTTCTCAGTCTGCATGTCTGTGTTTAAGAAATAGATCAGCTGTAACTGATTTGTTGAGTAATAAATCACAGTTTGGAGGTCAGTTGTAAAGTAGACAAATCACATTGTAAAGTAGACAAATCACACACACGTAGACAAGTTTGTCTACTTACAACTGACCTCCAAACTGTGATTTATTGCCAAACAATTCGCAGACTAGGGCTGATCTATTTCGATTCTAACACACTGAAAATCGGCAATAATGTTGTTGTGTCCTTCAAAATCTCACAACCTTTCGCCAGTGTTAGAAGAAATTCTCGCTAAAATTATCGACTGAAACACACATTTATATCCTTTTCTTACGTTTTTGATTACACTGTCTAACGTCGAAGAAATCGACTAGTGACATCATAAATTGACAGTTTTTAATGGCGTCACTCGTCACGCTCTTCCGAGCTGTGATTTGTTACAGAATAGAACCCAGTTATTTTCCATTGCCTACATGTATATAGGCGCGCTGTGTTAGAATACATGATTTCCATGAGTGTCATTGCAATACACGCTTTGTACTGGAAATATTTTAGCATTAACCCTTATCTTGCTGTTCACAACAACCCCTATCTTTGCAAACAGTGTAGATTCAGATCAGATGGCTTCTGAAGAAGCCATCTGATCTGGATCTACACAGTTTGACATTCAGTTTATGAATATGTAGAAATAAGCTGCATCAAGTAATCTGATTGGTTCAAAGTCAGAAATGAGTGTGGCTTAATTGAATATTCAGCAGGTTAAAGGTTAAAGGTTTAATACTAGTAACTTTCTGGAACTACATATAATACAATCATCTCATTAGAGTGAATAGGAGCAGTGCCATATCACAGGAGCTCGGTTGTAATTGTATGAGCTGCATAAACTTTAGATTTCCCCACCCATAAATTTCACACATTAAGTTCGATAAAATGCATTATATTCGTTGTTATAACTGTTTTATCAGCTCATTTTTACCTTTGTCCTATGAACAAACTTAAAATCTGTTACACAATCACTACAGCTGATGTCTAACTCAATGTTTAATATTTATCAACAATGCGCCATATAGTAGAAAAAACTACTATATGGCGCATTGTTGATAAATATTAAACATTGAGTTAGACATCAGCTGTAGTGATTGTGTAACAGATTTTAAGTTTGTTCATAGGACAAAGGTAAAAATGAACTGATAAAACAGTTATAACAACGAATATAATGCATTTTATCGAACTTAATGTGTGAAATTTATGGGTGGGGAAATCTAAAGTTTATGTAGCTCATACAATTACAACCGAGCTCCTGTGTGCCATATATTGGAATATGAGCAGTGGGGTGGTTCTTTACTCAGCTTTCCTTAGACACCAACCACTGGGGCAACATACACCCAAGTCAGTTTTAACAACTGTCCATACTGGATCTGGCAATAGTGGAGACTTCCATTTAATTTCTAAAAAGAACTCCCTGCTCATACATTGTTCATGTACCTTGATCAACTGCGAATCTGGTTTAATCCAAAAAAAGCCTGGCGTCCTAGAAATGGAACATTGACAACCAGTGCAGATCCAGATGAGATGCCAGATGATGCAGCTTCTCATCTGAGTCTGCGCTGTTTGCTAAAGGATACACTAATTTTGGTTAAAATAATAAAGATAAAATCAACCACACACCCCTATTTTAACCAGTGGGCGCACCCAATGAAACATACGCCCCTCTAACTGAAAAAAAAATGTCATATCACCATCCGTATTAGTGGGGTAAATCTTTTTACAACAAACAGAACAGTGTTCCACTATACTATCTTGGAGCTGTACAAATTCAAGAAAAGATTTGTTTTACAGATACAGTGGACCACTGTTAGATGAAGAAGCATTGAACACAGCACTAGATGAAGGTCCGAGGTCAGTGCAATATACCAGTTTAGTCTCATGGCTATCAACAGAACTTCAGGGATTTTGTGGTTTTCAAGAAAGTGTCAATCCAGTCACAGGTCAGTGTCAAATGTGCAGGGTTGTGAAAAATCAGAAAATCTGTGTTATTTTCTTGCTTGTTGGAGCTATGTGTCTTACTGACTTGGCCATTGTTGGGATGAAAATAAAAATCTTACATGGACATGAGGGATGGATGGAAAAATCCATTGCAGCATCAAGAGGCTTGCCAGATGATGCCTGACAGTGACCTGAGGGACGGATTTTTCTGTCCACCCCTCATACCCATGTAGGATTCCTTTTCTTGCATACCTTCCATTTCTGACGTGGATTTTTAATACTGCAGTCACCTCAGTTGCAGATGTCTGCCATACTGTGATGACACTACAGTGATGTTTAGTGACTTCACATAATGTCCTGTTACGTCAACCTTATGAGCTCATATTCAACCAGTGCATTTATCAAACACATGAGAATATTCGATTTTTAATCTGTCCCTATGTAAGAACACCGGGCTTAGAACAGAATTTCTAATTCACGCTAAAACTATAGATTTCCTTATCTGGTGTCCAGGAATATACTGTCAGGTGATGTCTCTTACTGCTTCACAGCATGCTATTTGTGCAGTTTAACCCTTATCCCAGTGAATATTTAATTTAGCCACACCCATTTCTGACTCTGAACCAATCAGATTCTTTGATGTAATTTTTTCTTGCTAAATCACAAACTGAATATCAAATAATCTGGATCCTGATCAGATGGCTTCTTCAGAACAGGGATTTTCCTACCCTTCAGAATCAGGGTCAAGGGGCCGATGGGTTTGGGAAAAGCAGCTCGCTAATATTTATAGTTGGGAATTTAAATCAGCTGTTACTTTGTCAATTTTGGTTCAATTTTCATGAAATTTTTATCAAAATGTAGCACAACATCAGAAATTGGGAAATTTGTTTTAAAATTCGGGAATATCTGTCTCTAAATTTTGGAAAAATAGGGGCCGATTACCGGCCCCAAAGTTGCACCAGGAAAATCCCTGCAGAAGCCATCTGATCTGGATCTACACTGTTTTCAAAGACAGGGATTGTCATGAACAGCAGGATGAGGGTTAATTGGTATTCTAACACACTTGCATATGTAACACGCTGTCTGTGTAACATGAAGTCTGTTTGGATAACGTCAAAACCTTGTGACAGTATACTCTGTGATATTCTGTCAGAAACCAAACATTGTTACATAACATTGCATTTCATTGGCTGACATTTGGTTTACCCAGCTCTCAGCACTTTCTGCTTTGTGAAAAATAAGTGCATTAGAATGGGAATAATTCCCTAATTCATTATTTGCTGTATGATATCACGAGTACATTCTTTTCAGGGTATGATATTTACTGCCACACATACAATGTACAATGTAAAAGTAAGAAGAAATTCAAAATGCAGCTGAATTTTTAGCTCACCTGACAGATGGGCATGGTGAGCTTTTGTGACTGTGCTTGGTCTGACATTCCAAGTTTCAACCACAACATCTTGAAAATAGTTTGGAATTACAATATTCATTGTATAGTCTATACATTTTCCCAGGCAAGTGAAATAAAAAATCACTTGCCCGCCCAGCCAAAATTTGGACTTGTCCCATGAAGCTTGCCAATGGATTTGTCAGGCCCTGCTTAGGGATGTCCGGCGGTGGCGTCATCCGTTGTGTGTTGTGCATGCGCAAACTTCTCTTGTTAACACTCGAGGCCAATCGTGATCCAACTTGGTCAGAATGATCACCATGACAATATCTCGGTCAGGTTCGAATATGGGTCATGTTTGGTCAAAAAGTAGGTCAGTAGGTGAAATCATAGAAAAGCCTTGTTAACACTCCAGAGGTCACGGTTTTGGTCCAGTCATCATCAAACATGCTCAAAATGATCATCTTGACAATGTCTCTGTCAAGTTCAAATATAGGTCATGTTGGGTCAACTCAACAAGTAGGTCATTAGGTCAAATCATGGAAAAATCTTGTTACATTATGAAAACATGCCTATACAAATACATTGTAAATTTTTCCGCCGAAAAAACGAAGATTTTAAGCTGAAAAATTGTGATATTTTTCTTATTTCAGCTCAAAATATATTTTTAGAGCAGAAATAAGAAACATAATGTTTACCCCTGTAAACCCCAGTTTTTCTGTATAAAAGTGGGGTTCAAAGGGGTCAAAATCATATAGGCGTGTTCTTGTGATGACACTCTAGAGGTCACAGTTTTGAACCAATCATCATCAAACTTGCTCAGAATAATTGAGTCAAAAACTGACAACAAGCCTTGTCATTAATTATTTTTTCTCCTCAGGACCACATGATCAAAAGGGATTAGAGCATGCACAAATTCACAATACATGTAGTTGCCTTGCATGGAAAAATGACAAAACGTATATTCATTCACCTTAAGAAGCCTGGCCAGCAAAACTGGAGGATTTTAGACAAGGCTGTAAAATTCTTCAAAAAATCACGTCCTACATTGACATGTAGATTTTGGTAAATTTTAAATTCCAGAAATTATTTTTACTTATCCTACTTATTGCCATGGTGACTGGATGAGTTGATTTTTCCAGGTCTGATCTTAGGCACAGCTACAGATGAGAGGGAGTAATAAGGATGATTAAGGGGAATGGGCAAACCTTCAGGGGAGGCAACTCCTCCGAAAGTATTTTTGTCTCCAATGTCAATAGGGGGCAACTCTTAAAGGAAAGAATTTGTTCCTGAGGAGCAAATTCTTTCCTTTAAGAGAAGACCCCTTTTTCAGTGGAAAAGGGCTTATAGAAAAGTGAAAAGAAGTTTAGAAAGTTGTCTTCCTTTGAAAAAAGACAGAAAAATCTGCCAGGTGTCCCAATTCCCCTTAAGGGACATTTTTTGGACGGGTTTTTCAAGGAAAAATTCTGTCCTTTAGAATAGCGATGTCCGTGCAGTCGGGGGGGCATCCAGTGGTCCGCGTCCCGGTTTACCTTTTGGTTAACCTTTTTCAAAAACCTGTCCATAATGCCATTTGGCGTTTTTGTTGTTCTTCTTTCTTGTTAGAAAATTACTCCACACAATCTCTTTATAACGCTATTAATGGGGTCCAAAGCAGAAACCATTGTAGTTAGACAACGGTGTTATATCCAAACAAAAATGTATGCATTATATCGAAAAATGACCATTCTATATAATCTATACATTTTTGGGATCCATTTTGAAACTGTATATAAACTGTCACAACAAACAGTGTTATAATGAGGTTGTGGGGTATTTGTGAGAATCACCTCAATGAGGCTATTCTAACAAGTACCCAGAACATGTTTTTATTAGGGCTGCCACGATACGCTCACCTCACGATACGATACGTATCGCGATACTTGGCTCACGATACGATACGTATCACGATACATTTTTTAAGGCTTCAACTGCTGAGTTACCAACTGCAAAGGATAACATTATTTGGCCAGCAACATATGAAAATCTATGTTTGGTGTGGTTCAGAGTTTAATTAAGAATGTTTCTATAAAAGTTCTATGACAATAACTAAATGCTTTTTTTTTTTAGAATAAATTCTCAATAAGAAAGAATCACATTAAAACAAAGTTCAACCACTTAATTAATGCTTGTAGACATGCTGTAGATGCCTTTATAACCTTTGTTTGAAAACACGATCTGTCCCGAAAAATGTTCAGTTTTTGATCATGGGAGATTGGCTCATTTTCTATAAAATAACATAAACAACTTTTCAAAAAACAGACTTAAATTAAATTGAGGAGTGTTTGACAGAACTTTTCTGGTCATTTTGAAAGGTCTTAAAAGTCCTAATTAGTGACAGTCATTGATTGAAAGATCGATTTTCGTAAGTCGCGAAAACTAATGACATTCGCATTAGCGCTTTTGTTTGCTTGAAATAAGTCATAAGAACCTTGTCTACAGTAATAATCCATGTGTGTATCTGTTCAGTAACATTCAAAATGAAGTTTACTGTTGAAGAGTACTAGTTTTTTTCACTTTGCCATGCAGTAATTAAACAACTAATTGATTGACAATTGTTGACAATTTTGTGAATCGAACCGTATCGAAAATGGGATCAAAAGAATCGTGAACCGAATCGTGACCACTGAACCGTGATGCATCGTGATTTCGGTGAATCGTGGCACCTCTAGTTTTTATACAGAAATGAGAAAAATTATCCCAAAATATAACCGCATTTCTCATCCTTATCTGGATGGTGTCTTAAGAACAAATGTTGTTGTTCTGTGTTGGTACATGAAGTGATGTACAAATTATGGTATGGTGAATATAGAAGTGGTAAACATGGTAAACTAGACATGTTTGTCTGTTTTTCAGGTCCTGATGATGCTTCCAATTTCTTGATGGAGCTGAGTGGCTTTCTGAGGGAATATGGTAATTGTCATAGAGCTAACCTTAGACAAAGAGGCCTTCATGATATTCATGTACTGTAAAAATCCTAAAAATTTGGACACCTTGAGGAGTTACTGTAATTCTCCTAAAATGCTAACAAATTTGTTTCATGATCCAGCAAGGAGTCCAAAAGGTGCACACGGAATGGCAAATAGTGTAGACCCTGAACAGACTGCTCCTTCAGGAGCAGTCTGATCTGGCTCTGCACTGTTTGCTTAGGCCTCTCTGTCCCAATGCTTAGGATCATTATGGTATTGTGTGATAACTGGTAAGTGGTCACTTAGTTAAGCACTGTTATTGATAAGCTTTTGCCCGAGGAGTACTGTTACTCCTTCAACCAAAGACATATGCGTAGCCTGTGATTCTTTGAGAGTATCGCTACTCTTAAATTCAAAGCTAGGGTCGTATCTTCATCTGTCATCACAGGATGGCTGCTGAGTGCACTTATAATAATGTCAGACGTCGCAATGGCAATATGTAAAAGACGTTAAACACATATTCTATCATCGTAACATACCGATATACATTTTCATGTTAATAAGCTGGCGGACAGCAAATTGAAAAATTACTTTTTCTTCTAAAGAATGTAAATCCAGCCAATGCGGCCGTCTACTTCGCATGTGTTTTTGGAATTTCCGAGACGCCATTGAATATGTTCTATAAAAGGGTTATCCTTTGGAAGCACCTTGAATATGCTATCCCTGTTTGGTCACCGTTATATAAAAAAGACAAAATAACTATTGAAAACGTCCAACGTCGAGCAACCAAATTAGTATCAACCCTAAAAAATTTACCATATTCAGAGAGGTTGCACAAACTAGGGCTCCCATCGCTAGAATATAGGAGAGAAAGGGCAGACTTAATATAAGTAAATAAGATAGCAAACATGACATTGATTTAGTAGATAAAGACAAATTATTCAAATTGGCTGAGTACAGAGCAACAAGAGGACACTCATTTAAACTTCAAAAGAAAATATCAAGGCTGAATCTTCGTGCAAACACGTTCAGTAACCGAGTTCTGAATGAATGGAACCAACTTCCCAATACTGTTGTTAATGCACCCTCCGTGAACGCTTTCAAAAACAGACTGAACAAACTTTGGCATGGGCATCCATACAAGTTTGATCCTGTATGTTACAAAACCGACCACCACACCAGAGAGATTCGTCTATACAGTCGAGATGCATCTATAGAAGTCGATTGACTTGATCAGATGTTTATTTGATGATGAGTTGATGAGTTGGAAGCAAGGAATACACCACAGAAGTGAAAAATATGGAGTGTACATGTTTTCTGGACCAGACTAGCTAGTTTCGGCCAATTAGGCCTCATCAGTGACCCTCAGATATTTTCAAAATTCCACAATTGAATCAATGATCCCAAAGGACAAGAAAATATAATCTACACTATGATGTAGGGCAGGGAGACGTTTTACCGCCGCCACACATTCCCACACACCAGCTGTAGTGAAGTTAAATATGTTCTATAAAAGGGTTATCCTTTGGAAGCAAGGAATACACCACAGAAGTGAAAAATATGAAGGCTCGTTTTGATCACACTGTGCAGGCTGGTCGGAGTCTTCAGCCGTCACACAGATCATATTGTCATCAAAACTTTTTCAAACCATGTTTTTGTCTGCAGCGGCCTTATGTGCTACGCGTTCAAAGGCGGGAAATCTCCACGAATTGTAGCAACTGCATGCAATTGGTAAAAGGCGAGAAATTCAGCGCTCAGCAAAAAACAGTAAAACGTGCGACCAGTGAAGACTCAGATCAGCAAGCGCATCTGTGAAAGCTAATCAGTCTGTCCCGGTTGCTGTGTTTGCGTTCTTTTATGATGCGCTGCCAGTTATTCTGCTTAATGTTCAAAGACGCCGGCGAGACATCTTAGGGTGTTAATTTAATCGGCTACTTGATAGATAGCGGTAAATAAGCATGCACTGCATGCTGACCACCTGTGATTCACAATTAGATATATGAGTACCCAAGTTTTACAGGTTAATCCTGCCATTGTGACTCAATAAATATAATTTTGGTCAAATGTATACGGAACACGGCGGACAAAGAGATCAGTCTGTGCAGCGGTGGTTCTATCTCAGACGTGCATTGATGAGAATGTTGCGAGAAAAAAATACGTCGGGATGATAAAAGTATGAAAAATAGAAGTGGAGTCAAAATTAAACAACCACCATTATGCAATAATCAAAGGCGCCGATATTCACATGTCGGAAAACGGCAATAAACAGGGTTTTTAAACCTCCGGTTAAGAGTTTTCGTCAATGGCCAAAGGACGCGAAAAAAAATGAGTCATGGTCGGATATATATTCGCTGTTACATTAATTATAACTTTCCTAGTCCAGATGTTGTTGCTCCTGTTTTGTTTTTCCACAATATACAGAGTAATCCATTTCAACGCGAATTTTTTTGCGATTTGGGGGAAATAGCCGCCAGAAATCTCCTGGATTTGATTTTTTTCTTGCGTTTTTCTGGAGAAACTTTGTCAGGTTCTCCACAAAGAGAAAAAGTGGTCCTAACTTTTTATCGTCTGCGCGTCTGTTTCGATATTTAATTCCTAACTACATGACAATTTGAATCTGTAGATCTGTCGAACCCAATTTTTTTTTCTCGAAGATGACACTTCGTAGAAGTCAATGTGGTTGCCTAACAATATTCAGGATCGTATTTTTATGCACGCTTCTCATAAAGTTACTGTTCATGCTTCAGGCGTTGTTAATAAAGTTAATAATACGGGCGGCTTTCCCTTAGATAATAAATACCGTTATGTAATCACGCATCAATAATCGGTTTCCTAATCATGTTAATAGCTGTCATAACTTGAGGCTGATTAAATATAAGCGGATCGGTATTCAATATATGATCGTCAAAAGGTAAGGTTGAAGTGTTTCAGCGTAATTAAAACAAATGCCATCATTCATGAATGGATGAATTTCGAATTGTTCTTGAAGATTGGAAAAGTTTTTGTTGAAGACTATGCGGCGAAAATTACCGCGATTTTGATTGCTTTTTGTCAGTCGTCACGTTTTTTTTTCCATTGCCGATACGACTGCAATGGAACGACCTAGGCGTATTGCCAATTTGACGGTCGTATTTGGTACGACCTTTTCTTCATTTCTAGTCGTATTTGCTCGATTGTAGAGTCGTATTTACGACGATACGACCCTTATCAATTACTCTGGTTAAGAGATGAATTTTATTTTTCCGATGTTAACTTTGTACTCATGTCTACGAAGGTAAATTCAGATATTTATTCTAACAGTGCGCCTATATAGGCAATGGAAAATAACTGTGTTTTATTCTGCAACAAATCACGGCAAGGAAGAGCGTGATTAATGACGTCATTAAAAACTGCCAATTTATGAAGTCATTAGTCGATTTGCTTGACGTTAGACGGTGTAACGTCATATTCTTGCATCAAAAACGTTAGAAAAGGATATAAATGCATGTGTTTCACTTGATAGCGGGATTTCTTCTAACAATGGCGAAAAGTTGTGAGATTTTGAAGGAAACAACAGCATTATTGCCGATTTTCAGTCTGTTAGAATCGAAATTTCTTAATTGTAAAATGACATGTTATTGGTTTACTGGTTTGATACTTTTTGCATTGGTAAGATGAGAAATAAGGAAATCTATCCTTCATTTATCACAAAATATATCCATCTTATCTTTGTTATGGAATAGTTGAAGTTCAAGAACATTGTTAATAAAGGAGTGTTACAGTATGATGATATGATTTTTTGGTTGATTGTTTGTCGGTCCACCCAAAGTTATTAAATGCAGTGGCTTTTCATTGCTGATGTCCACATGACTATAACTGATTTGTTGGAAATCCAGATAAAGGTTATTTATAGATATTAGCCATGCTAGTTTTATCAGTCATTGTGAGGTCAGAGTGTTGCATAAAAGGGTTATCTATAAAATCTGTACTGTAATCATGTGGTGGGTTTGGCAAACAGTGTACACCCAGATCAGATGCTGCAGAATGCAGCATCTGATCAGGGTCTACACTGTTTGCCCACAGTACAGGAATGTAAGGCTTGAATGAAACAGTCTAAGTCCCGTTCAGAGCCATTTTTTCAGCCTACACTCAGACAATCTACCCACCAGTGCTGTCAGTGCTTTCATTATAGTATGACCTTAGTTTAACCCTTCTCTTGCTGAATATTCATTTTAGCCACACCCATCTCTGACTTTGAATCAATCAGATTACTTGATGTAATTTATTGCTACAAATTCATAAACTAAATGCCAAACAGTGTAGATCCAGATCAGATGGCTTCTTCAGAAGCCATCTGATCTGGATCTACACTGTTTGCAAAGGTAGGGATTGTCGTGAACAGCAAGATAAGGGTTAAACAATATTTATTTACTTCTTTTCATTACAGATATATAACAAGAATGTAACATATAGAAAGATCAACAGGATTTGAAAACAAGCAAGGTTGCTTATACTAATCATCTCCTGTATGACCTTACCCTACTGAATAGCAAAAATGCCTTGTATAGTGTCTGCCTTTTCAGTTTACCCCTGATTGTGGTTCAGGACTGGAAGATTCCACTAGTCCACTCACCATGATAAGTAAAAATTTTGGAGGGCAAGTAAAAGTTTTGCCATATCCTATGGAAAAACCTACATGCCCTTGTTCATGCAGAAGGTAAAATTGTGAAGAGTTTTCCAGGCCTGTGGTTAGATAAACTGACTTGATTGATTTGACCTTAATAGTGTTGAATTGGCTGTAACACTACAAACAAAACTTGAGTTTCAGAAATGGATACTTTCATCTTTGAGTATTCAACACCTATACTTGTAAATTTGGAATTTCGTTAAAATAATTGACTTTACGCCAAACAGTGTAGATCCTGATGATGCAGCTCATTATGAGCCGTCTCACTGAGATCATCATCAGTCTACAGGGTTGAAAAGGTGAAGCTGTATCCATAGATCCAGATACAAAGGAGGCGTTACATAGATAATTATGGGATAATTGCTCTTTTTTTGGTTGGAGATATATGTTGTGGGTACTTCTTAGAATCGCCTCGATGAGGCGATTCTAACAAGTACCCACAACATATGTTTTAATGAAGAAATAAGAAAACTTATCCTTGTTTCACCTTATCTGAAGCTATATGCATACGTCGTTATCCCCCGTCCTCGCCCATTGGGGCTTGGAGAAACAGATTGGGCTGCATGGTTCTTCCACGCAGAGCTGAAACTGACCACACATACTGCATACTGGTAAACCCCTTAGGACTAAGCCTGGCCAGGTAAGGTGGTGTGATGCATATAAGCCTTTTGGTTTCATTGGGCAGCCCCCGCCCATTGGGGCTTGAAGAAATAGTTGGGCTGCATGATGCTTCCATGCAGAGCTGAAACCGACCGCACACACGTACTGGTAAACCGCTTAGAGGATCTAAGCCTGCCAAGGCAATGCTGTGAGAGTCGGCCTACCCATGCTTATAAACCATATTGGTTTCATTGGGCGGCAGGGCTTGAGATGTCATTTCATCTCAATGTCGGGTAAAAGTCCCACAAAATTGGAAGCAACGTCTCCAAAATGACCTTTACAGTGTTAACGGGAACGTTAAACTTCCAATCAAACAAAGCAGCAGGGCTTGAGGTGTCATTTCATCTCAGTATCTGGTAAAAGTTCGACAAAATTGGAAGCAACGTCTCCAAAATGACCTAAATAGCATTGGTATTGATGGGGATGTTAAACCTCAATTAAAACAAACAAACATGTTGTTATCCTAATGATTAGACCTTATCATGTACAGTTTACATATGTATAACCGCAACCTCTTTATAACACTATTAATGGGGTCCAAGGCATGAACCGTGTTAGCTAAACAACTGTGTTAGCTAAACAACCATGTTATATCCAAACAAAAATGTATTGATTAGATAGAAAAATGACCATTTATGGTCATTTTTCTATATAACCTATACATTTTTGGGATCCATCTTGAAACCGTGTTCTATCCAAAACCATGTTATAACGAACTGCGTTTTAATGAGTTTGTGGTGTATATAACTCCAGGTTGCCCACACACCAATCTGTCAGAGGGTCCTATTACACAAAGACTGGCAACAAGAGAAAGAGCATTACAACTAATAGGTAAGGTCATCTTGTGTGTGTAGGTGATGGAAAGCAAAAAAATAGCATTGACAGTCATTGTTAAAAATTGACAGTAGCAATCAGCAAACTGGCTGGAAATGTGACAACAGCAAAATAGAAGTGAAGGCAGTAATCTGAATCAGGAATCAACAGTAATAAACCACAATAGGAACACTGCCTTGGAACAGTTATAAAAGTGAAGGCAATGATCAGGAATATCTACAGACACAGACAATGACAATAATAAACCAACACAGCAGAGTTCATACGTGTAAAATAGAAGGGATGGCAATGATCAGAAATATCTACAGAAACAGACAATGACAATAATATACAGCAACTGAAGCACCGCCTTGAAATGGTTAGTAAAGTTAAAAGTCAACATTTGATGGAAGTCGGCTTAGTATTGCTTTTGAAAATTGCATCTGAAAATGTTGTCTGTTAATGTCGTCTGTTGCGCATTCTTACAAACTTTTCAAGCCTATTTTTGCATACAGGCAAATGCCCCTGCCCATTGGGGCTAGAAGAAGTTGATTGGGTGGAATTGTGCTTCCATGCAGAGCTTAAACCAACCGCACACCAACTAGAAAGTCTAAGCCTGAACTGCCAAAGAGATGCGAGTTGGCCCGTCCATGTGATAAACCCTTTGGGTTTCATTGTGTGGCCAGGCTTGAGATATCATTTCATCTCGGTGTTCAGTAAAAGTCCCCAAAATTGGAATCAACGTCTCCAAAATGACCTAAATTGTGTTAACAAGGATGGTAAGCCTAAATTCAAATAAACAAACAGAATCATCCAGGCAAACAGTGTGTACCCTGATAAAACTGCTCCTAGAGAAGCAGTATAATCTGGGTCTACACTTTTTGCAACAATGACTTTAAAATAATGAGCACTTAACAAAGCACATGACCATTGTTGTCTTAAGGGTTATTGGAAAAATAAGAAAAAAATATGAATGAAGAAATGTCTTGAAGTGTTTTTTAAAATTTTAAATCTATTATTTTCAGATTACCTCATCACAGAATTACAAGCCGTAAGAATGGTAGCCTCAAAAAATCCTGCGCTTCTCAGAACTAGCACAATCTCTGCTCCCTCAGAAACACCTGATCAGGTATACAGCACGAGAAAAATAGGGCATTGTGTACAGAGCCACTGTTGGCAGCTTAACTCTGTTATAAATAGTTTTTCCTCCTTTTTAGCTCACCGTCACGTAGTGACACGGTGAGCTTATGGGATCACTTTTCGTCCGTCGTCCGTCGTGCGTCCGTGCATCAGTGCGTCCGTGCGTCCGTAAACAATTTCTTTAAACGACATCTCCTCCTAAACCACTGATCGGATTTTGACCAAACTTCACAGGAATGATCCTTAGGTGGTTCCCTTTCAAAGTTGTTCAAATGGTTCCGGTCCGTTGCACATCTAGGTTTTTGGGCCAAAAATAGACTTTTTTCACCAAAAACTTAAAAAATCTTCATCTCTGAAACCACAAGGCCCAGGTCTTTGATATTTGGTATGAAGCTTCATCTAGTGGACCCCTACCAAGATTGTTCAAATTATAGTGCTGGGGCCAAAAATGCCCCCGCTCCGGGGCCCTTTGGTTTCACAGGGGCTTATATAGGGAAAATCTTTAAAAATCTTCTTCTCTGAAACCGCAAGGCCAAGGTCTTTGAAATTTGGTCTGAAGCTTCATCTAGTGGACCCCTACCAAGATTGTTCAAATTATAGTGCTGGGGCCAAAACTTCCCCCGCTCCGGGGCCCTTTGGTTTTACATGGGCTTATATAGGGAAAATCTTTAAAAATATTCTTCTCTGAAACCGTAAGGCCCAGGTCTTTGATATTTGGTCTGAAGCTACATCTAGTGGACCCCTACCAAGATTGTTCAAATTATAGTGCTGGGGCCAAAAATGCCCCCGCCCCGGGCCCCTTTGATTTTACATGGGCTAATATAGGGAAAATCTTTAAAAATCTTCTTCTCTGAAACCACAAGGCCCAGGTCTTTGATATTTTGTATGAAGCTTCAACTAGTGGACCCCTACCAAGATTGTTCAAATTATAGTGCTGGGGCCGAAAATGCCCCCGCCCCGGGGCCCTTTGGTTTTACATGGGCTTATATAGGGAAAATCTTAAAAAATCTTCTTCTCTGAAACCGCAAGGCCAAGGTCTTTGATATTTGGTATGAAGCTTCATCTAGTGGACCCCTACCAAGATTGTTCAAATTATAGTGCTGGGGCCAAAAATGCCCCCGCCCCGGGGCCCTTTGGTTTAACATGGGCTTACATAGGGAAAATCTTTTAAAATTTTCTTCTCTGAAACCGCAAGGCCCAGGTCTTTAATATTTGGTATGAAGCTTCATCTAGTGGACCCCTACCAAGATTGTTCAAGTTATAGTGCTGGGGCCAAAAATGCCCCCGCTCCGGGGCCCTTTGGTTTTACATGGGCTTACATGGGGAAAATCTTTAAAAATTTTCTTCTCTGAAACCGCAAGGCCCAGGTCTTCGATATTTGGTATGAAGCTTCATCTAGTGGACCCCTACCAAGATTGTTCAAATTATAGTGCTTGGGCCAAAAATGCCCCCGCTCCGGGGCCCTTTGGTTTTACATGGGCTTATATAGGGAAAATCTTTAAAAATTTTCTTCTCTGAAACCATAAGGCCCAGGTCTTTGATATTTGGTCTGAAGCTTCATCTAGGTAGCTTTCCACTAAATGTTTTCCATAGGCGACAATAGTAACCTTTTACCTGCTCCCACAAAAACTACACATACAAAACTTTTCAAACCTTACTTGTTTATAGAGCCATCCTAGCCCAACAAGTTAATGAGAAAAAATCCACACGTTGTTCGGCTCATTTTCAAGTTACAGTCAACCATGTTTGTTTACCTGCTAGAACGGAGTAAATAAAACCAACATTTTTAAAGGAGGGGTGACAATATAAAATCAGCAAAAATTTCTTTGAGCTTGCAGATATATTTATAAAACATGCATCATTTTAGTCCCTTATACCTATCATTTTATCACATTGAAATAAAACATGGGATATATATCCAATGGGAGCAAGTCTGGTATTTAGAACGCAACTAAAAGCTCTGTCCCAAAGTGATAAAACCCGGTACCTCCCTGTATTTAGTGTAATGCTACCTATACCAAACCCTTATTTTCTTTATGTTGCATCAAAAGAATTGCCAAATAGAAATTTAGGTCATATGTAATAATTTAGTCATGCATAATAAAAGTTCAGTCACACAGAATCTTTCAAGTTTGCGAAAAAGTTATCGCTTTCAGATTTAACAATGAAAGCCAAACTAACCATAGTTTTTGAAAAGCGCAAAAGTTTATATCTTTCTGGAATGGAACCCAGACACCGGCTTGCATCAGTGGTTCTTCTCCAATGTCATTGGAACAATTCAATTCCTAAAATGCACAGAATTATGCCTAAATAGCACCAATACTCATTTTTATGGCTATTTTCACACCTACACCCCCTATTTAAAGTAAAAATAGCATTTTGAGGATATTTTGAGGACAAAAATGCCAAGAAAATGTTAATAAATGCCTTAAAGCCATGAGGAATAGCTGAATATATCTGTCCGCATCCTTTTGCATGAATACAATGAAATAGAAGTTATAACGGATGAGAAAACTTATCCGGATATTGCAGCGGGCTGTTCGGAGAGACAATTTTGAAGTTTTGCTTTGGTTTGAGACATAGTCCTAGTGCCATGAAACCTAACACTTATATTCCAGATGGAGTTGATTCTTTCTTGTGTTTGTGCAAATACAATTACTGCAAGTCTCCTTTCCAAATACATCAATAAAAACTGATTTACATGGCTTCAATTAACCCCCCCCCCCCCCCACCTCCCAAGAACATAGGTAAGAGGCAAAAATTCATCAAATACATCCAGTTAGACCTAAATTAGCATTACCATCACATGTTTTACAGTATCTATGGCAAAATACATGCCATGAGGATACATTTTATGAAACAGAATTGGACAGAACCTACAAAAGTGTGGAAATAGTATGTAATGACTGAAAACAGGATAGTGGTCTACTTTTGCTATAGGTAGCTTTCCACTAAATGTTTTCCATAGGCGACAATAGTAACCTTTTACCTGCTCCCACAAAAACTACACATACAAAACTTTTCAAACCTTACTTGTTTATAGAGCCATCCTAGCCCAACAAGTTAATGAGAAAAAATCCACACGTTGTTCGGCTCATTTTCAAGTTACAGTCAACCATGTTTGTTTACCTGCTAGAACGGAGTAAATAAAACCAACATTTTTAAAGGAGGGGTGACAATATAAAATCAGCAAAAATTTCTTTGAGCTTGCAGATATATTTATAAAACATGCATCATTTTAGTCCCTTATACCTATCATTTTATCACATTGAAATAAAACATGGGATATATATCCAATGGGAGCAAGTCTGGTATTTAGAACGCAACTAAAAGCTCTGTCCCAAAGTGATAAAACCCGGTACCTCCCTGTATTTAGTGTAATGCTACCTCTAGTGGACCCCTACCAAGATTTTTCAAATTATAGTGCTGGGGCCAAAAATGCCCCCGCTCCAGGGCCCTTTGGTTTTACATGGGCTTATATAGGGAAGATCTTTAAAAATCTCTTTCTGTGAAACCGTAAGGCCCAGGTCTTTGATATTTGGCATGAAGCTTCATCTAGTGGACCCCTACGAAGATTGTTCAAATTATAGTGCTGGGGCCAATAAATGCCCCGCCCCGAGGCCCTTTTGTTTTACATTTGCTTATAAAGGGAAAATCTTAAAAAATCTTCTTCTCTGAAACCGCAAGGCCCAGGTCTTTGATATTTGGTATGAAGCTTCATCTAGTGGACCCCTACCAAGATTGTTCAAATTATAGTGCTGGGGCCAAAAATGCCCCCGCTCCGGGGCCCTTTGGTTTAACATGGGCTTAGATAGGGAAAATCTTTTAAAATTTTCTTCTCTGAAACCGCAAGGCCCAGGTCTTTGATATTTGGTATGACGCTTCACCTAGTGGACCCCTACCAAGATTGTTCAAATTATAGCCCTGGGGCCAAAAATGCCCCCCCCCACCCCGGGGCCCTTTGATTTTACATGGGCTTATATAGGGAAAATCTTTAAAAATCTTCTTCTCTAAAACCGCTAGGCCCAAGTCTTTGATATTTGGTATGAAGCTTCACCTAGTGGACCCCTAGCAAGATTGTTCAAATTATAGTGCTGGGGCAAAAAATGCCCCTGCTCTTGGGCCTTTTGGTTTTACATGGGCTTATATAGCGAAAATCTTTAAAAATTTTCTTTTCTGAAACCGTAAGGCCCATGTCTTTGATATTTGGTATGAAGCTTCACCCCACAAGGCCCAGGTCCCCCCCCCCCCCCCCACCATGCCCCGGGGCCTTTTGGTTTTACATGGGCTTATACAGGGAAAATCTTAAAAAAACATGGTTGTTCAAATTAAGGCCCTTGGGTCAAAAATGCCCCCGCTCCGGGGCCCTTTGGTTTTACATAGACTTATATATGGAAAATCTTGAAAAATCTTCTTCTCTGAAACCGCAAGGCCAAGGTCTTTGATATTTGGTATGAGGCATCATCTAGTGGACCCCTACCAAGATAGTTCAAATTATAGTGCTGGGGCCAAAAATGCCCCCGCTCTGGGGCCCTTTGGTTTTACATGGGCCTATATAGGGAAAATCTTTAAAAATTTCCTTCTCTGAAACCGTAATGCCCTTGTCTTTGATATTTGGTATGAAGCTTCACCCCATAAGGCCTAGCCCCCCCCCCCCCCCCCCCCCCCCCCCCAACACACACACACACAGGGTCTTTTGGTTTTACATGGGCTTATGTAGGGAAAATCTTTAAAAATCTTTGTCTCTGAAACTGCAAGGCCCAGGTCTTTGATATTCGATATGAAGCTTCACCTAGTGGACCCCTACCAAGATTATTCAAATTATAGCCCTGGGGCCAAAAATGCCCCCGCTCCAGGGCCCTTTAGTTTTACATAGACTTATTTATGGAAAATCTTGAAAAATCTTCTTCTCTGAAACCGCAAGGCCCTGGTCTTTGATATTTGGTATGAAGCTTCATCTAGTGGACCCCTACCAAGATTGTTCAAATTATAGTGCTGGGGCCAAAAATACCCCCGGCCAGGGGCCCTTTGGTTTTACATGGACTTATATAGGGAAAATCTTTAATAATCTTCTCTGAAACCGCAAGGCCCAGGTCTTTGATATTTGGTATGAAGCTTCATCTGGTTGACCTCTACCAATATTGTTCAAATTATAGTGCTGGGGCCAAAATGCCCCCGCCCTGGGGCCTTTGGGTTTTACATGGGCTTATATAGGGAAAATCTTTAAAAATCTTCTTCTCTGAAACGGCTAGGCTCAGGTCTCTGATATTTGGTATGAAGCGTCACCTAGTGGACCCCTACCAAGATTGTTCAAATTATAGTGCTGGGGCAAAAAATGCCCCGGCTCTGGGGCCCTTTGGTTTTACATGGGCTTATATATGGAAACTCTTTAAAAATATTCTTTTCTGAAACCACAGGGCCCAGGTCTTTGATATTTGGTATGAAGCTTCACCTAGTGGACCCCTACCAAGATTGTTCAAATTATTGCCCTGGGGCCAAAAATGCTCCCGCTCCGGGGCCCTTTGGTTTTACATAGACTTATATAGGGAAAATCTTTAAAAATTTTCTTCTCTGAAACTGTTAGGCCCATGTTTTTGATATTTGGTATGAAGCTTCACCCCACAAGGCCCAGTTACCCCCCCCCCCCCCCCCCCTTATATAGGGAAAATCTTTAATAATCTTCTCTGAAACCGCAAGGCCCAGGTCTTTGATATTTGGTATGAAGCTTCATCTGATGGACCCCTACCAATATTGTTCAAATTATAGTGCTGAGGCCAAAAATGCCCCCAACCCGGGGCCTTTTGGTTTTACATGGGCTTATAGAGGGGAAAATCTTGAAAAATCTTCTTCTCGGAAACCACAAGGCCTAGGTCTTTGATATTTGGTATGAAGCTTCATCTAGTGGACCTCTACCAAAATTGTTCAATTATAGCCCTGAGACCAAAAATGCCCCCGCTCCGGGGCCCTTTGGTATTACATAGACTTATATAGGGAAAATCTTGAAAAATCTTCTTCTCTGAAACCAGAAGGCCTAGGTCTTTGATATTTGGTATGAAGCTTCATCTAGTGTACCTCTACCAAGATCGTTCAAATTATAGCCCTGAGACCAAAAACGGCCCTGTCTCGGGGGCCCTTTGGTTTTACATAGACTTATAAATAGAGTCTAACTGTTGGTTTTCTTTTGCTCCAGCATTTCAGTGGTTTCTTGCTGTTGAGTCCTCACCGTTGTCTCACCTCTGTGGTTCTTTGATTATTTGTGTTCATGGAGATGTTGCACTGATGAGTTAGGAGGCCTTCATGCAGACTGAACAAATTATTTGTCTAAATCGCGGCGGAAGTAAGGTTGAGGATTGTGGCCATGTAAAATAGATTTAAGCCCCCCAGTGGAAATCTTTCCACTGACCGTTCCAAGGCGGTTCTTCTGTGGCGATTTATTCATGTTGTTGTTTGTTACTTACTGTGTGTATCACTTGTGTCTTTTAATTTTGGATGGCCATATGGCCATTTTGTGGGAAAGTAACTGTCCTTATGGCCTTCTTTTGTTTAGGTTTCCATTATGGTCTGGTCGCTTAATGTTTGTATTTCTTTCCCTTTGGTGTCTTTGATGGGTGGAGTAAGTTAATTGTATCGATTCCTGATCTTTGTTTTACTTCTACTTTATATAGGGAAAATCTTTAAAAATCTTCTTCTGTGAAACCACAAGGCCTAGGTCTTTGATATTTTTGGTGTGAAATTTCATCTAGTGGACCTCTATCAAGATTGTTCAAATTATAGGCTATTAGCCCTGGGGCCAAAAACGCCCCCGCCCCGAGACCTTTTGGTTTTACACAGACTTAAATAGGGAAATCTTTAAAAATCTTCTCTGAAACCACTAGCCCCGTGCCTTTGATATTTGGTATGGAGCTTCATCTAGTGGACCTCTACCAAGATTGTTCAAATTATAGCCCCCACCCCGGGGCCCTTGTGTTTTACATAGACTTATATATAGAGATAATCTTTGAAAATTTTCTTCTCTGAAACACCAAGGCCCAGGTCTTTGATATTTGGTGTGAAGCTTCATCTAGTGGACGTCTATCAAGATTGTTTAAATTATGGCCCTGAGGCCAAAAATGCCCCCGCTCCGGGGCCATTTGGTTTTACATAGGCTAATGTAGGGAATATCTTTAAGAAATCTTCTTCTCTGAAACCCCAAGGCCCAGGTCTTTGATATTTGGTGTGTAGCTTCATCTAGTGGACCTTTGCCAAGATTGTTCAAATTATAGCCTTTGTTGATATTTGGTATGAAGCTTCACCTCTTTAGACCTTCCTCAATATTATGCACATTGTAGCCCTGGGGTCAATAATGGCCCTCCCTGAGGCCCACTTGTTACTCTGTCATATGGATTAGGTGAGCGATCCAGGGCCATCATGGCCCTCTTGTTTAAAAAAAGGGTCTATTCTTGAAAGAAAGAATTTGTTGCTCAGGAGCACATTCTCTTTAAGATAAAACCCCGTTTTCACAAGGGTTTAGGTTTTAGGGAACCTAACAGGAAGTCAGAAAAGATATCTCCCTGGCACAAATGGGTGGAATACGTAATTTTATTGTCTGCTTAAAGCATGACACAATAAAGGACTAGGTGTCTGTGTTTGTCCATCTGTTCATCTGCAATAACCCTAGCATTCACCTAAATTTTAAGTCCATACTTGTGTAACATAACCTTCAGAGGAAGTCTTGTGATAGATATAAGGATGAATAGAAAAAAAAATGGGACATGCCTTATTTACCCAGACAGACACCTAATCTCCTTACAATATTTGAGGTGTTCCCATGGTAAAATGTGTACCTAAATATAGGTTTACTTTCTTTTGCAGTATGAAAGTGACACAGCAAAGTATATGAAGCTTATGTTGATAGCTCTAGGGTTTCCTAAACCACCTGCTAATATCAACTGTTTTCAGCTGTTTAGTAAGGTAGAGGCAAAGGTAGGTTAAAATCCCAGTAGACAATTCACATGAAATATCAAACCTTTTTTAGCTCACCTGTCACGGGCCGGCCTCGGTAGCTCAGTCGGATGCCCGTCTGACTGGTGATCAGGAGTACGCGGGTTCGATTCCTGCTTGGGTCGGCAACATTCTTTCATGGAGATTGATCATGAAATCTTTTCTACGGTCATTCTCTCCCTTCTGCTGATTCGAGAAGGACAGTTGTCAGTTTCTGGCGAATTAATGTGCACTGTACTGGTTAACAGCTTATGTATAAGCATGCCCAGGAAAGTGTGGATAGGTAAACTGACCGGCTCAAAAATGGCCTAAATAGTGTTGACTGGGCCATTAAACTCCAATACAAACAAACAAAAATCACCTGTCACATAGTGACGAGGTGAGCTTTTGGGATCACTTTTTGTCCATCATGCGTGCGTGTGTAAACTTTTTCTTCAAACAACATCTCCTCCTTAACCACTGATTAGATTTTTGACAAAACTTCACAGGAATGATCCTTAGGTGGTCCCCTTTCAAAGTTGTTCAAATGGTTCCAGTCTGTTGCACATCTAGGTCACAGGAGCTAAAAATAGATTTTTTAAATGAAAACTTTAAAAATCTTCTTCTCTGAAACCGCAAGGCCCAGGTCTTTGATATTTGGTACGACGCTTTGTCTAGTAGACCTCTACCAAGATTGTTCCAATTATAGGCCTGAGCCCAAAAATGGGCCCACCCCGGTGCCCACTGGTTTTACATAGACTTATGTAGGGAAAACCTTTGAAAATCTTCTCGTCTGAAACCAATAGGCCAAGGTCTTTGATATTTGGTTTGAAGTTTCACGTAGTGTTCAAATTAGTGCCCTGGGGCCAAAAATGTGCCCACCCCTGAGCCCACTTGTTTTACATAGGCTTATATTGGGAAAACCTTTGAAAATCTTCTTGTCTGAAATCAGAAGGCCAAGGTCTGTGATATTTGGTATGAAGTTTTGTCTTGTGTATTTCTATCAAGATTGTTCAAATTATAGCCCTTGTGCCAAAAATGGCCATGCCGGGGACCCACAGGTTTTATATAGACTTATATAAGGAAAACCTTTAAAAATCTTCTTGTCTGAAACTAGAAGGCTCCATTCTTTGATATTTGGTATTAAGGTTCACCTATGAGACCACTACCAAGATTATTCAAATCATAGCCATGGGATCAATAATGGCTCTCCCCGGGACCCACTTGTTAACTCACCTGAGCCGAAGGCTCATGTGAGGTATTAGTATACCACGAGCCGGCGTCCGTCATCCGTCGTCCGTCGTCCACACTTTCAACGAAGTATATCTCTGGAACCAGTGGGCCGGCCTTGATCAAATTTCATATGAACCATCATCAGGTAGGGGGAAAGGCTGTATTAGGTTTTCGTGCAGATCGAATGAGAACTCTGGTTGCCACAGCAACAAAGAGCTCTCATAGGCTTAACATAGGAAAAAGCTTGTCATCACTCTAGCTCCGTCAATTTTTTTCTGATCGACTTCATTCTTGCAGATAATGAGGACAGGCATGAAATCTCGATCAAGTTCGATTTTGGGCTGAATCGGATTATTCACTCAGGAGTTACGTGCCCTTGAGCGTTGAAAAAATTGCCTATTGACTTAACATGGGGAGAATGTTGTCATCACCGTAGCTGCTTCAATTATTTTCAGATTGGCTTTATTCTTGCAGATAACCAGCACAGCCATGGTTACCTGCCCTTGTGTGTTTTTGCATTAGGGTTAATGGGAATTTCAAAAATGTATATCTTAAAGACTACTTGGCCAACTTTGATCAAATTTCATGTGTCGCATTATTGGGCAAGTGGAAAAGCTTCATTAGGTTTTCAGGCAGATCTGAGTGGAACTCTGGTTGCCATGGCAACATCTAGCTCCTATAGACTTCACATAGGAAAAAGCTTGTCATCACTCTAGCTCCGTCAATTTTTTTCTGATCGACTTCATTCTTGCAGATAACCAGTACAGGCATAAAATCTCGGTCAAGTTCGTTTTTGGGCCGAATCAGATAATTCACTCAAGAGTTACTTCCCCTTGAGCGCCCGAAAAATTGCCTATCGACTAAACATGGGGAAAATGTTGTCATCACTGTAGCTGCTTCAATTTTGTTCGGATTGGCTTCATTCTTACAGATAACCAGCACAGCCATGAAATCTCGGTCGAGTTCGATAATTGGCAGAATCGGATCATACACTTAGGAGTTACCTGCCCTTGTGCATTTTTGCATAAGGGTTAATGTGAATTTCAAAAATGTATATCTTGAAGACTACTTGGCCGACTTTGATCAAATTTCATGTGTAACATTATTGGGCAAGTGGAAAGACTGCATAAGGTTTTCATGCAGATCTGAGTGGAACTCTGGTTACCATGGCAACATATAGCTCCCATAGACTTAACATAGGAAAAAGCTTGTCATCACTCTAGCTCCGTCAAATTTTTTTTCATCGACTTCATTCTTGCAGATAATAAGGACAGGCATAAAATCTCGGTTAAGTTCGATTTTGGGCAGAATCAGAATATTGACCTCAGAGTTACGTGACCTTGAGCGACAAAAAATTTGCCCATAGACTTAACATAGGGAAAATGTTGTGACTACGATAGCGACTTGAATTTTTTTTCAGATCAGCTTCAAACTTGCAGGTAACGAGGACAGACGTAAAATCACGGTTAAGTTCGATTTTCGGCCGAATCGGATTATTTGCCTTGGAGTTACCTGCCCTTGAGCATGAAAAAAATACGTTGTGACCACGATAGCAACTTTATTTTTATTCAGATCAGCTTCAAACTTGCAGGTAAAGAGGACAGGCATAAAATTCCGGTTAAGTTCTATTTTGGGCCGAATCGGAATATTGACCTCGGAGTTACGTGACCTTGAGCGACAAAAAATTTGCCCATAGACTTAACATATGGAAAATGTTGTGACTACGATAGGGACTTGAATTTTTTTTCAGATCAGCTTCAAACTTGCAGGTAACGAGGGCATAACATCTCGGTTAAGTTAGATTTTGGGCCGAATCGGATTATTTGCCTTGGAGTTACCTGCCCTTGAGCATAAAAAAATACGTTGTGACCACGATAGCAACTTTATTTTTATTCAGATCAGCTTCAAACTTGCAGGTAACGTGGACAGGCATAAAATCTCAGTTAAGTTCGAATCGGAATATTGACCTCGGAGTTACATGACCTTGAGCGACAAAAAATTTGCCCATAGACTTTACATAGGGAAAATGTTGTGACTACGATAGCGACTTGAATTTTTTTCAGATCAGCTTCAAACTTGCAGGTATCGAGGACAGACATAAAATCTCGGTTAAGTTCGATTTTGGGCCGAATCGGATTATTTGCCTTGGAGTTACCTGCCCTTGAGCATAAAAAAAATACGTTGTGACCACGATAGCAACTTTATTTTTATTCAGATCAGCTTCAAACTTGCAGGTAACGAGGACAGGCATAAAATCTCGGTTAAGTTCAATTTTGGGCCGAATCAGAATATTGACCTCGGAGTTAGGTGACCTTGAGCGACAAAAAATTTGCCCATAGACTTAATTAGGGAAAATGTTGCGACTACGATAGGGACTTGAATTTTTTTCAGATCAGCTTCAAACTTGCAGGTAACGAGGACAGACATAAAATCTCGGTTAAGTTCGATTTTGGGCCGAATCGGAATATTTGCCTTGGAGTTACCTGCCCTTGAGCATAAAAAAATACGTTGTGTCCACGATAGCACCTTTATTTTTATTCATATCAGCTTCAAACTTGCAGGTAACGAGGACAGGCATAAAATCTCGGTCAAGTTCGATTTTGGGCGGAATCGGAATATTGACCTCGGAGTTACGTGACCTTGAGAGACAAAAAAATTTTCCCATAGACTTAACGTAGGGAAAATGTTGTGACAGAAATAGCGACTTGAATTTTTAGCTCACCTGAGCCAAAGGCTCCAGTGAGCTGATAGTATACCAAAGCTCCGGAGTCCGTCGTCTGTCGTCCGTCCATCCGTCGTCCACACTTTCAATGAAGCATATCTCAGAAGGCAGTCGACCAATCTTGTTTAAATTTTATGTGTAGCATCATTGGGCAAGGGGAAAGGCTGCATTAGGTTTTGGAGCTTGTCTGGTTCATTTGTTCCTTCATTCTTCTTTCTCTCCATATAGAGATAATAGACCAATTTTAAATTTTTATTCAAAGATTTCTCAGGAACTATAAAAGCTAGAAGCATCAAATTTGGTATTCAATAGAATAATGATGACTTATTTTGTGTAAGAGACATTGGGCTTTCTCAGCTTATTTGTTCATCTGTTCTTTCATTCTTCTTTCTCTCCATTTTGACCAATGTTAAATTTTCGTCAAAGATTTCTCAGGAACTATAGAAGCTAGAAGTCTCAAACTTGGAATGCAATGCAATAATGATGACTTATATCCTGTAAGGGTCAATGGGCTGGATTCTATTAGCAGATTTAGTAGTCAAGTCTGTGAATTGTTAAAACTTAAGTTCCTCAGGTGAGCGGTTTAGGCTCATTGAGCCTCTTGTTACCCTATGGATCAGGTGAGCAACCCAGGGCCATCATGGTCCTCTTGTTTCACTAAAAGTTATGAAAAAAAAATAAATTGCCACCTGCTTTAGAATTTTCTGCAGGACTTAACCCTTACGCTGCTGCTCACGACAACCCCTCCCCTTGCAAACAGTGAATTCTGAATAAGCCATCTGATCAGGATCTACACTGTTTGTCATGCAGTTTTTTAATTGAATGTATAAATTATACCTGTATCAAGTGATTTGATTGGTTGATAGTTTGATTTATTTATACAGCAGGATAAGGGTTAAAGGGGACTGAGTATATATCCTATTTATGCCCCCGCCTATTCGAAGAATAGCGGAAGGGCATTAAGTTTTACCCCCGTCCGTCTGTGCGTCCGTTCGTTCGTCCGTCCCGACATCGTGTCCGGGCCATAACTCCTAAACCGTATGGAATATATTCATGAAACTTCACAGGTGCATTCATCACACTTAGACGATGTGTCATGAACAAGGAAGACAACTCTTGCATTTTTGGTTTTTGAATTATCTGCCCTTGACTAAGTACCATATAGTAAACCGTGTCCGGGCCATAACTCCTAAACTGTATGGAATTGAATCATGAAACTTCACAGGTGCATCCAATCTGGACGATGTGTCATGAACAAGGAAGACAACTCCTGCTTGTTTAGTTTTTGAATTATCTTTGACTTACATCCATATATAGTCAAATGGTATGTTGTGTCTGGGCCATAAGTCCTAAACCGTATGGAATATATTCATGAAACTTCACAGGTGCATTCATCACACTTGGACGATGTGTCATGAACAAGGAAGACAACTCTTGCATTTTTGGTTTTTGAATTATCTGCCATTGACTTAGTACCATATAGCAAACCGTGTCCGGGCCATAACTCCTAAACCGTGACTGGCCTCCGTGGCCTAGTGGTTAAGAGCGCTGACTCTTGATCATTAGGTCTCTCACCGCTGTGGTTCGAGCCTCGCTCGAGTCATATGTGAGACGCCAAGTTCTGCAACGGAAGGTCAGGTGGTTTTTCTCCGGGTACTCCGGTTTTCGCCCACCTCTGATTAACGATCGGCTCGATATGAGTGAAATAATCTTGAAAGGGCCGTAAAACCAAAAAAAAACAAAAAAAAAACTCCTAAACCGTATGGAATATATTCATGAAATTTCACAGGTGCATTCATCATGCCCATAGGGGCTTGAAGAAATATATGGGCTGCATGATGCTTCCACGCAGAGCTGAATCCGGCCCGCACACTAGTACTGGTAAACCGCTTAGAGGATCTAAGCTTGTCCAGGAACCGCGGTGCGAGGCGGACCGTCCATGCTAATAAACCCTATTGGTTCCATTGGGCGACAGGGCTTGAGATGTCATTTCATCTCAATGTCGGGTAAAAGTCCCACAAAATTGGAAGCAACGTCTCCAAAATGACCTTTACAGTGTTGACGGGGACGTTAAACCTCAAATCAAACAAACAAAAGCATTCATCATACTGAGACGATGTGTCATGAACAAGGAAGATAACTCTTGCATTTTTGGTTTTTGGATTATCTGCCCTTGATGCATATATTTTAAATTGATTTGAAGTACATTTGTAATATTTTTATCCCCTCGCACAACGTAGTTGTGAGGGGGGATATAGCATGACTTCACACAAATGTTCCTTATATTAAAATCTCGAGCGAGTTTGACTTTCAAGGTCATGACCTCAAGGTCAAGGTCATTGTGTTTTGTTTTAGAAAAACTTTGTCATCTCTCTAGCGCCTACATTTCTTCACCAATTTCATTATAACTTCACACAAATGTTCCTTATAAAAAAATCTCGAGCGAGTTCGACTTTCAAGGTCATGACCTCAAGGTCAAGTTCACTGTGGCTATATTTAGAAAAACTTTGTCATCGCTTTAGCTCCTACATTTCTTCGCCAATTTGAATATAACTTCACACAAATGTTCCTTATAAAAAAATCTCGAGCGAGTTCGACTTTCAAGGTCATGACCTCAAGGTCAAGGTCACTGTGGCTATTTTTAGAAAAACTTTGTCATCGCTCTAGCGCCTACATTTCTTCACTGATTTCAATATTACTTCACACAAATGATACATATGACAATATCTCGAGCGAGTTCGACTTTCAAGGCCATGACCTCAAGGTCAAGGTCACTGTGGCTATTTTTAGAAAAACTTTGTCATCGCTCTAGTGCCTACATTTCTCCCCTGATTTCAATATTACTTCACACAAATGTTTCTTATGACAATATCTCGAGGGAGTTCGACTTTCAAGGTCATGACCTCAAGGTCAAGGTCACTGTGGCTATTTTAAGAAAAACTTTGTCATGCTCCAGCGCCTAAATTTCTTCACTGATTTCAATATTACTTCACACAAATGTTTCTTATGACAATATCTCGAGCGAGTTCGACTTTCAAGGTCATGACCTCAAGGTCAAGGTCACTGTGGCTATTTTTAGAAAAACGTTGTCATCGCTCTAGCGCCTTCATTTCTTACCTGATTTCAATATAATTTCGCAAAAATGTTCCTTATGGCAATATCTTGAGCAAGTTTGACTTTCAAGGTCATGACCTCAAGGTCAAGGTCACTGTGGCTATTTTTAGAAAAACTTTGTCATCTCTCTAGCGCCTACATTTCTTCACCAATTTCATTATAACTTCACACAAATGTTCCTTATAAAAAAATCTCGAGCGAGTTAGACTTTCAAGGTCATGACCTCAAGGTCAAGTTCACTGTGGCTATATTTAGAAAAACTTTGTCATCGCTTTAGCGCCTACATTTTCTTCACCAATTTCAATATAACTTCACACAAATGTTCCTTATAAAAAAATCTCGAGCGAGTTCGACTTTCAAGGTCATGACCTCAAGGTCAAGGTCACTGTGGCTATTTTTAGAAAAACTGTCATCGCTCTAGCGCCTACATTTCTTCACTGATTTCAATATTACTTCACACAAATGATACATATGACAATATCTCGAGCGAGTTCGACTTTCAAGGCCATGACCTCAAGGTCAAGGTCACTGTGGCTATTTTTAGAAAAACTTTGTCATCGCTCTAGTGCCTACATTTCTCCACTGATTTCAATATTACTTCACACAAATGTTTCTTATGACAATATCTCGAGGGAGTTCGACTTTCAAGGTCATGACCTCAAGGTCAAGGTCACTGTGGCTATTTTAAGAAAAACTTTGTCATGCTCCAGCGCCTAAATTTCTTCACTGATTTCAATATTACTTCACACAAATGTTTCTTATGACAATATCTCGAGCGAGTTCGACTTTCAAGGTCATGACCTCAAGGTCATGGTCACTGTGGCTATTTTTAGAAAAACGTTGTCATCGCTCTAGCGCCTTCATTTCTTACCTGATTTCAATATAATTTCACAAAAATGTTCCTTATGGCAATATCTTGAGCAAGTTCGACTTTCAAGGTCATGACCTCAAGGTCAAGGTCACTGTGGCTATTTTTAGAAAAACTTTGTCATCTCTCTAGCCCCTACATTTCTTCACCAATTTCATTATAACTTCACACAAATGTTCCATATAAAAAAATCTCGAGCGAGTTAGACTTTCAAGGTCATGACCTCAAGGTCAAGTTCACTGTGGCTATATTTAGAAAAACTTTGTCATCGCTTTAGCGCCTACATTTCTTCACCAATTTCAATATAACTTCACACAAATGTCCTTATAAAAAAATCTCGAGCGAGTTCGACTTTCAAGGTCATGACCTCAAGGTCAAGGTCACTGTGGCTATTTTTAGAAAAACTGTCATCGCTCTAGCGCCTACATTTCTTCACTGATTTCAATATTACTTCACACAAATGATACATATGACAACATCTCGAGCGAGTTCGACTTTCAAGGCCATGACCTCAAGGTCAAGGTCACTGTGGCTATTTTTAGAAAAACTTTGTCATCGCTCTAGTGCCTACATTTCTCCACTGATTTCAATATTACTTCACACAAATGTTTCTTATGACAATATCTCGAGGGAGTTCGACTTTCAAGGTCATGACCTCAAGGTCAAGGTCACTGTGGCTATTTTAAGAAAAACTTTGTCATGCTCCAGCGCCTAAATTTCTTCACTGATTTCAATATTACTTCACACAAATGTTTCTTATGACAATATCTCGAGCGAGTTCGACATTCAAGGTCATGACCTCAAGGTCAAGGTCACTGTGGCTATTTTTAGAAAAACTTTGTCATCGCTCTAGCGCCTACATTTCTTACCTGATTTCAATATAACTTCACAAAAATGTTCCTTATGGCAATATCTTGAGCAAGTTCGACTTTCAAGGTCATGACCTCAAGGTCAAGGTCACTGTGGCTATTTTTAGAAAAACTTTATCATCCCTCTAGCGCTTACATTTCTTCAACGATTTCAATATAACTTCACTCGCCCCCGCCCATAGGGGCTTGAAGAAATATATGGGCTGCATGATGCTTCCACGCAGAGCTGAATCCGGCCCGCACACTAGTACTGGTAAACAGCTTAGAGGATCTAAGCCTGTCCAAGAACCGCGGTGCGAGGCGGACCGTCCATGCTAATAAACCCTATTGGTTTCATTGGGCGACAGGGCTTGAGATGTCATTTCATCTCAATGTCGGGTAAAAGTCCCACAAAATTGGAAGCAACATCTCCAAAATGACCTTTACAGTGTTGACGGGGACATTAAACCTCAAATCAAACAAACAAACAAACAAACAATATAACTTCACACAAATGTTCCTTATGACAATATCTTGAGCTATTTCTACTTTCAAGGTCAAGGTCACAATGGATATTTTTAGAAAAACTTTGTCATCGCTCCAGCACCTTCATTTCTTCACGGATTTCAATATAACTTCACACAAATGTTCCTTATGACAATACCTCAAACGAGTTCACTTTTCAAGGTCAAGGTCACTGTGGCTATTTTTGAAAAACTTTGTCATTGCTCTAGCGCTTACATTTTTTCACCAATTTCAATATGGCTTCACACAAATGTTCCTTATGACAATATCTGTAGCGAGTTCCACTTTCAAGGTCAAGGTCACTGTGGCTATTTTTAGATAAACTTTGTCATGGCGCTAGCGCTTACATTTCTTCACCGATTTCAGTATAACTTCACACAAATGTTCCTTATGACAGTATCTCGAGCTATTTCGACTTTCAAGGTCAAGGTCACTGTGGCTATTTTTAGAAAAACTTTGTCATCACTCTAGCGACTACATTTCTTCACTGATTTCAATATACATTCACACAAATGTTCCTTATGACAATACCTTGAGCGAAGTTGACTTTCAAGGTCAAGGTCACTGTGGCTATTTTTAGAAAAACTTTGTCATGGCTCTAGCGCTTACATTTCTTCACTGATTTCAGTATAACTTCACACTAATGTTCCTTGTGACAATACCTCGAACGAGTTAAACTCGATTAGCCTTGTTACTCCTCCACATCAAGAGCTTTGCATTATATTTACATTTTTTAAACACTTGGAACAGACAATGTGGGTTTTTGTTTAAACTGCTCCAACAGGAATACATATCAAACACAATGTAAAGAAGAGGAATGTTTAAAATATAGTTCAAACTCCAGATAAGACGAAACCCAAGTAATTTGGGGATAAATTTATTTCTTTACAAAACTATATGTTTTGGGTGCTTGTTAGAATCGCCTCCAAGAGGCGATTCTAACAAGCACCCAAAATGTATATTTTTAAGAGGAAATCAAAGTATCCCCTTGATTAGCCTTGTTACTCTTCCATATCAAGAGCTTTGCAATATATTATGGTGAATGTGCTCATGGTGAGCTATTGTGATCAGTGAATGTCCTTCATCCGTCGTCTATCATGCGTCGTCCCACGTCTGTCATCAACAATTCGCTTTAAAAGAGTACACCTAAACCCTTGGGACAATTTCCTTTAAACTTCATAGGAATTTTGCCTAAGTGGCTGTCTACCAGAATAGCTAAAACCAGTCTGCTTTGATGAACAAGATGGCCACCAGAGCTAATTATAGAAAAATCTTTAAATGATCAGTCTAACCATACCTATGGGCCAATTGCATTCAAACTTCATAGGAATGTTTTCTTTAGGTGACCCTCTACCATAATAGCTAAAATTGCTTTACTCAGATGAACAAGGTGGCCATCAGAGCTAAAAATAGGAAATCATCAACATTTTGCTTAAAATGCTAACTCCTTAACCATTGGGCCAATTTCACTTAAACTTCACAGGAATGTTGCCTAGGTGGCTCACTATCAAAATAGCAAAAATTGTACAGCAGAAGATCTATTTTCTCATAGCATGGCTTGTGTGTTCTTACAGACTAAGGAGTTGATTGGTCAGAATCCTGATGCAGTTGGCAAGTCCTTATTAAAAGTTCGACTATCAGATAAACAATGGGAACAGATACATGAAATAAACCTGGCACTATCAGAGGAATACAAAACTAGGAGAGAAATGTTGTTAAAAAGATTGGATGTTACGATTCAGTCATTTATGTGGTCAGATAAAGCAAAGGTAAGTGTAGTGAAAGTATTTGGACAAACAGGCCTGAGCAAACAGGGCAAACCCAGATGAGAAAATGTGGAATGCAGCATTTCATCAGGGTCTACTTTGTTTGCCACTCTTTCAGCTATCTTTAGACACAACATAGGGTAGTAAATAGTACTTGTTCAAACTTTGGAACAAGTATGGCAAAGAACTGAGGTGTCAAAATACCTAGGGTAAATACGTTGATCACTGTAAGGGGAATGGATAGACCATATTTTCTGCTATTTTTAAAGGGGAGACAACTTTCAGGACTTCCTGTTTGCTTTCCGGTTAGTTGAGAGATATCAGTAAAAGGGTTTACTCATAGGAGCAAATTCTTACCTTTATGAGTAGACCTTATGAATTAGGAAGACAAATATTTTTGAAGGAGTTGCCTCCCCTCAAAGTATATTCATTCCCTAAGGGGACTGGGAACACCTTCAGGGGAGGCAACTCCTGCAAAAGTAATTTTGTCACCCCTGTCAATAGGAGTCAACTCCTAAAGGAAAGAATTTGCTCCTGCTTAAAGGAAAGAATTTGCTCCTCGGTTGCTCCGGAGGAGCAAATTCTTTCCTTTAAGAGTAGACCCCTTTTTCAGTGGGACAGGGTTTACAGAAAAGCAAACAGGAAGTCCTGAAAGTTGTCTCCCTTTGAAAAATGTGCTAGGTGTTCCCATTCCCCTTAAGGGAAATACGTAAATTTCAGTAAAAGATTCTGTTTGTACGGTAAAGCATTTTCTCCTTTAATAGGAGTTTAAACAGTTTTGTGTCCACTGGTGTATTTCAGTTTTCAATAAATTAATGTGAATGTATACACCTTCAGTGGACATAAAAAAATACCAAAAGAGTTGTCAATATGGGCACTGAGGAGAAATTCTTGCCATTGTGTGTTTCTTTGTTTGTTTTGGAGTTTAACAGCCCTTCAACACCATTATAGATTACATTAAGCTGCTCAGTTTACTGAACCACATCTTTCCTTTGCATGCTTATACATTAGTGATAACTTCCCTTGGCATGCTTATACATAAGTGATAAATCAGTACAGTGTACATACTTTCACCAGAAAATGACAAAGTTGTTCTGTCCTTTTTGAATCAGAAGGCTGGAAAGAATGTCCTTAGAAAATATGTCATGATCAGTCTTCATGAAAAAATGTGGCCAGACCTGTTAGGATCGAACCTGCGACCGGAGCCAATGAGGCTGGCTGTAAATATCCTCCGTTATCTCTTCTATCCTTTGTTCTCCCTTTCTGAGGGAATTGACACAACATGACCCTTATCAGTTGAGATCAGACTTGATTGAATGAGGCACTTGATTAGGAGCTTCCCTGTTTCCAAAAGTTCTTAAGGGGATTGGGAACACCTTGCAGATTTTCCCACCATTTTTCTTAGGGAGACAACTTTCGGAACTTCCTGTTTGCCTTTTTATAAGCTCTGTCCCACAGAAAAGGGGTCAACACTTAAAGGAAAGAATTTGCTCCTCAGGAGCAAGTTCTTTCCATTAAGAGTTGACCCTTATTGACATGGAAGACAAAAATACTGTTGCAGGAGTTGCTCCTCAACGTCTACCCATTCCCCTTAAATATTAAAATGGATATATGTGGGGTTTCCAATCAGTTCAAAATTGCTAATTATATGCTTATTTCTTTTGTTTGTATTTTTGGCAGAAAAATGAGAACAAAATAGCGGAAGCATATCAGCCATTGAGAAGATCCATACAGCAGACTACACAAGTTGGAATACCTGAAATCTTAGCAGCAAGAGATGGTAAGTTGCCTGTCTATCAGGTTACCAGTAAAATTCTAAATACTGCATTTACCTTATGTAGTCGGACAGACATGTCTGAGCAAACAGTGAAGACCCAGATGAGATGCCACAAAATGCGGCATCTCATCAGGACACTGTTTACCAGGCATCAAGCTATTTTTGGGCACAACATTGTGCATTAAGTTATACTTGTTCAAATGGTTTGGCAACATAGATTCTTGGGCAATGATTATGGATGGTCATTCTCTCCATCTTTTGCTTAAATCCCTTTTGCTGATTTAAGGACAGTTTCATAATCATTATCCAAGAAACTATGTTGCCAAACCAGCCACTATCGAACCCACAATCTCCTGAATGCCAGTCAGGGAGCATCCAACTGAGGCTACTGCTGTTTATGAGAAGACCCCTACTGACATGCCAGACAAAAATGTTTTGAAAGAGATGCATCAGATGAAGGTGTATCACTTCACTTTAAGGTGTTTGAGTACCATATTTACCCTAAGTATTCTGACACCCTGTGATTGATTTAGTTGATACTTATAGTGAAGTTACATACTAGTCTAAAGATTTCATTGATGCATGTCCATCCCCCACAGTTATCTTGAGGTCAAGGCCACAGACTTAGAAATTTTACATTGGTTAAAGTTTTATGACAAAGTTTATTGATGCCTGTATGTTCTAAACTCTTTAGACAAATTCAGTTGGTACTTGCATCAATGTTGCATACCAGTCCAAAGATTTTGTGCTGCATGTCCCTTCCCCTACCCCTGACGACCTTGACCTCAATTCACGGACTTAGAAATTTTACATTTGGTTAAAGTTTTATGACAAAGTTTGTTCTAAACTGTAAGTCAAATTCAATTGATATTTGCATGGATGTTGCATACCAGTCCAAAGATTTCATTGCATACCTCTACAATCTGCTTCAGTAACATTGATGCCCCCCACCCCTTCATTAACTTTGATGCCCTCACACCCTAGGTCCATTTAGAAATTTTATGTACAAGCACATTTCCTTATAGCTTCTAAGTTCTTGACTTCTTCATTCATATTACATACAAGCTTGGAAGATATATCAGCGGATGGCATTGGCCAGGGTATACGTGACCCACTGGTCGCTTGCTCTAGTTCACATTAATAATTTTCTTAATTCTTCGTTCTTATTTCCAACAAAGGTGAATCCATTCACTTTGCATGTGGAAAACCCCTAAAGGGGTACCTTGGAAAACAGTACAGGCCCAGATCAGAGGCCACGGCATCTGATCAGGGCCTGCACTATTTGCTAACAGAATTTTCCATCAAAAATAGAATAAAAATGAAAAAAATAGGCCTGACACCTCTTATATGACAAATGGACTTGTAGAACACAGTAATAGTAGAATACACCAGTATACAATGGGTTAATAATTGAAATACTAGGGTAGGCTGAAAAGTTCTGAGCCTGACCAAGAAGCAGGCATCGAACAGCCATGAAATTTTGTATTCATTAAATCCAAACCTTTGTTACTTGATTTGACTCAAATGAGTTCAAGTTTACCTGCAATAACGTAGAAATTCTAGACTTAGAAAATTGATACTAGCACGTTTTTGAGAAAATGGACAAAATCTGGCATCGTGGTGTCATCAAGAACCTCCATAAAAAGGGGTTAACTCTTAAGGACATCCATGCCGATATTAGGGGATGATGCTCCTTCGTATGCAACCGTGAAAAGGTGAGCAGCAAATTTTAAGATGGGCAAGGACAGCCTTGAAGATGATGACCGGTGTGGACGACCCACAACGGCAACAACTGAGGAAACCATCAGCCAAGTGCACAAGGCAGTGATGGATGACAGGCGTTTAACTGTGAATTAGATAGCTAACACTGTTGCCATCTCTCGTGAACGAGTAGAGAACATTCTACACAGTGAATTAGGAATGTCGAAGGTTTACGCCAGATAGGTGCCACGGCTTTGAAGCCTGACCAAAAGTTGACCAGACTTAACCTGTCACAAGCCAACTTGGCTATTTTTGAAGCAGACCAAGATGGTTTTCGTGACCGTTTTGTCACTCAGGATGTGTTTTGGGTTCATCACTTTGAGCCAGAGACCCAAAAACAATCCATGCAATGGAAGCACCCTGGCTCACCCCCTCTAAAGAAGGCAAAGGTCGTGTCCTCTGCTGGGAAGGTGATGGCATCAGTTTTCTGGGATGCCAAGGGTATAATATTCATAGATTACCTTCAAAAGGGCAGAACAATTAATGGGGAGTATTATGCAGATCTGCTAAAACAACTGCGAAAAGCAATTAAGGCTAAACGACCCGGAAAATTGACAAAAGGGGTCTTGTTCCATCAGGACAATGCGAATGCTCATAAATCGGTTGTCACAATGGCTGCTGTGCATGACTGTGGCTTCACACTTGTCGATCACCCTCCGTTTCCACCTGATCTAGCTCCATCAGATTATTTCCTGTTTCCAAACATGAAAAAGCACTTGGCTGGGCAGCATTATAGGTCAGACGAGTAGGTGATAGCTTCTGTGGAGGAGTTTTTCAGGGACCAAGATGAGACCTTCTATACCACTGGGATCCAAGGACTCCAGCATTGGTGGAGGAAATGTGTGGACAGGAAGGGAGACTATGTTGAAAAATAAGGCACTTTAAGCATGGACAAGCCATTGGATCTTTGTCAGGCTCAGAACTTTTCAGCCTACCCTCGTACTTAACCCTTGGATTGCCAGTTGGAATTAGCCATCGTAAACAAGCCATCTTAGTTTAAGCCATTGAAGGTTCACTGTATTTATACAATACAGTTAACTGGTTTGATTTGCTTACCCTGTAGATTGGTAAAGATTCTAATGCAAACGGAGTAGATCCTGATGAGATGGCTCACAATGAGCCATCTCATCAGGATCTACACTGCTTGCCATCGCGTTAATGATTATTGACTAAAGTCCCTTTTTTGTAGAAAAAAATCCAATTATGAAGACAGAAATAGTCCACTTCAGGAACTTAGTTGAAAGGGTTACCGTAAAAATTTGGACACCTTGAGAACTTGCTATAATGCTCCTAAAAGTTTTACAAATTTGTTTCATAATTCAGCAAGGAGTCCAAAAGGTGCAGATGGAATGGCAAACAGTATAGACCCTGATCAGACTGCTCCTGCTCTGATCTGGGTCTACACTGTTTGCTAAGGCCTATCTGTTCCAGGCCCCCGCCCATCGGAGCTTGAAGAAATAGATGGCCTGCACGATGCTTCCACGCAGAGCTGAAATGGACTGCACAAGAGACCTAGTAAATTGCTTAGAGGATCTAAGCCTGCCAGGCAATGCAGTGCGAGTCGGACTGTCTATGTTTATAAACCCTATTGATTTCATTGGGCGACAGGGCTTGAGATGTCATTTCATCTCATTGTCGAGTAAAAACCCAACAAAATTGGAAGCAACGTCTCCAAAATGACCTATACAGTGTTGATGGGGACGTGTAACCTCAAATCAAACAAACAAACCTATCTGTCCCAATACTTAAGATCATTATGGTAATGATGACATAATATTGTTAACTCAAGATTACCATGCTAAATATTTTAATAGGTTATACTTCTTCCCCAATTTCAACCATTTGTGGTCTATAATTTCAATTTTTACCATAGATTCAGAAGCAGAATGGAGAGCAATATAGATTCGCCCAAGAAAAACCTCTCCCCACTGTTGTAAAAAAAAGATATATCCAGGGTCTGCATGGTGAGGGTGAATTAAGATACCATAGTTACCATTTGTATTGGGACAGGTTGGCCTGAGCAAACAGTGTAAACTCAGATGAGAAGCCACTGAATGCAAGATCTACTCCATTTGCACACATCAAGCTATTTTTAGGCACATAAGGTAGTGCCATATTTACCGTTTGTATTTGGACAGACAGGCCTGAGCAAACATTGTAGATCCAGATGAGATCTCATCAGGATCTACACCGCTTGCTATCGCGTTAATGATTATTGACTAAAGTCCCAATTTTGTAGAAAAAAAGTCCAAATATGAAGACAGAAATAGTCCACTTCAGGAACTTAGTTGAAAGGGTTACCGTAAAAATACTAAAAATTTGGACACCTTTAGAACTTGCTATAATGCTCCTAAAAGTTTTACAAATTTGTTTCATAATTCAGAAAGGAGTCAAAAATGTGCAGATGGAATGGCAAACAGTATAGACCCTGATCAGACTGCACTTTCAGGAGCAGTCTGATCTGGGTCTACACTGTTTGCTTAGGCCTATCTGTTCCAGGCCCCGGCCCATCAGAGCTTTGCAGCATCTCATCAGGGTCTACATTGTTTGCCACTCATCCCCATATTCTTTGAAACATCATCAGGTAGTACATTGTACTTGTTCAAATTTTAGAAAAGTATGGTATGGATTTGTATCCAAATATTTAGGGATAATATGCTAAATTTGTTATATACAGGAACTCCTGCTTCAACTGTCTACCTTGGTAGATTATGAATAGCTTAAAGGTTTATCACCACTCTCTCTGACAATTGGGAGTCGACTCTTCACTGGACTTTCTCCAGAGCTGTCAGGGTTCGGATCCCACCATAGGTGGGAGATTTTTCTCCTATGCTTCTTTCCTTAATTACAGCTTTCATGTCGTAAGAAAATTTTAGAACAAGTATGGTAAAGGGTTGAGGTGTCCGAATACTTAGGGTTAATACTGTAAAATTCCTATATTAAGACCACCATTGGGACTGTTCAGAAGTGGTCTTTAAGACCACTTTTGAACAGTCCCAGTGGTGGTCTATGGCCAGAGGACATGGTATGCAGAAAACACAAAGAAATAATAACTGCAACATACTAAATAAGCTTTTTAAATCAGAATTAGTCGTCATTTAATGTAGAAGCCTCCATTTTGTAGTGGTTATGCTACTCGCCTTGTAAACCAGGGGTCGCAGGATCGATCACGGGCTTCTCCAGACTTTCAGATGAGTCTTTAAATCGAGGTCCCGTCTACGTATGACCTTAGCTGTTGGAGAGACGTAAAACTCAAACACTCACTCACTTAATTTAATGTGGTCTTAATAGCGTAATTTCACTGTATACAAAACTGATACAATATGTATTTCAGATTTACTAAGACTACAGAAAACAAGCAGTGGTAGTGCTAGGGAAGCAACGAAATGTGCACTTAACAAAGTTTTAATTCCAAAGGTAAAACTGCATTCATATTTATGGTTCATAAACCTCTTTGTAACACTGTTCATTATAACATACTTTGGGTTATATCAGGCTTAAAGATTGATCCCAAAATGTATTTGTTTGTCTGGTTGTATTGGAGTATAATGCCCCAGTCAACACTATTTAGGTCATTTTTGAGCTGATCAGTTTACCTATTCACACTTTTCCTGGGCAGGCTTATACGTAAGCAGTTAACCAGTACAGTGCACATTCTTTTGCCAGAAACTGACAAATGTCCTTCTTAAATCAGTGGCAGGGAGAGAATGACCGTAGAAAAGATTTCATGATCAATCTCCACAAAAGAATGTTGCCGACCCTGGCAGGTATCGAACCCGCTTCCTCCTGATTACCAGTCAGACGCGCATCCGACTGAGCTACCAAAGTGTATATAGGTTATATAGAAAAATGACCATTTAGGGTCATCTTTGTACAAATAATCTATACATTTTTGTTTGGATATAACATGGTTGTTTTTGTTTGGATATAACATGGTTGTTTAACTAACACCGTTTTGTTTTTGACAATAGTGTTATGAAGAGTTTGTCGTGTATTTGTTTAATCTTGCTTAGATATAATTTATGGTGGGGTATTGTGGACAATTAAGGAGTTTTTATGGGATTTTTTTTCCCCCATGAAATCGTACATGTAATTATGTTGTGGGTATTAGTTAGCAGTTTAAACAAGTACCCACATTGTCTGTTTCTTCCACGTTGTTTAAAAAATGTTCCATAATGATCCTGAATTTTGGGACAGATAGGCCCAAGCAAACAGTGCAAACCCAGATCAGACTGCTCCTCCAGGAGCAGTCTTGTCAAGGTCTACACTGTTTGCAATTCTGTTTGCTTCTTTTGGATCCATCGCATGATCTTGAAAACAAATTGTTATAACTTTTGGAAAATTACAGCAAGTCCTGGAGGAGCAGTCTTATCAGGGTCTACACTGTTTGCCATACCATTTGCTTATTTTGGACCCCTTGCAGGATCATGAAAAAATTTAATAAAATTTAAGGAAAATTACTGCAAGTCCATAAGGTTTCCGAATTTTAGGATTTTTATGGTACATATAATGCAAAGCTCTAAATAAGGTGGAGTAACAAGGCTTATCAAAGGGATACTTTAATTTCTTCTTAAAAACATACATTATGAGGCGATACTACCAAGCACCCAAAACATACAGTTTTGTAAAGCATAAAATTTATCCCAAAATTAGTTGGGTTTCTCCTTCTTGTTTGGAGTTGGGACTTTACTTTTAACAATCGTCGTCTTGAAGTTGTGTTTGATATGTATTCCTGTTGAAACAAAAAAAAAATTGAAAACAAAAAAAAAAAAAATAAAATAAAATAAAGTTAGCTTGGTAACACAAACTAAGCTGGCTGTTTGTAAAAATAATAGAAACATACCAGCAAAAAGTTCATTGTAGCCAACACTGCTCAAGGAATAATGTCTCTACTGTTGCATATATGTGGTGGAAGTTTGGATGTCACAGAAATGTACTCCTGTATATAACTGTTGAAGAACTGAGAAAAAGATACTTTCATTGTTGTACTACACTGCTCAAAACAATTAAAGGAGCAGACTTTTAAGCTTGTATAACATCACCGCTTGGCAATTATCAAACTCAAGGAAAGGCACTATTTTAAAGTGATATCTCTTAACAATGTTCATGTAAACGTCAAGAAGCAAGGTTCACATGCAAAGCAAGAATGTGAGCTACAGCATGGATACCCCTATAAAACGGCTGAAATTCGGTATGAGGCGATCTGTTCAAAATTTGAGTTTGGGTCAGAAACATGTCAATCCTTCTGTTATGCATTGCAACATTGTGGAATCAAACAGATATGGAGGGGGTCAGTGATGGTACGGGGTTAAATTTCTTATGAAGGCCAAACTGACTTGTACGTGATAAACGGAGGTACATAGACTGCATTATGGTATAGATTTGAAATTCTAGATCCTATTGTGAGGCCTTTTGCTGGGGCAATTGATGACAATTTCATTCTGATGCAGGACAATGTGTGCCCCCATACTGCTAGAGTGTGCATGGATTACTTTAATCGTGAGACTATTGAAGTAATGGACTGGCCGGCACATTCTCCAGACTTAAACCCAATAGAACATGTATGGGACATTATTATAGCCCCGCTTTGAAAAAGTGGGGCTATATTGGATTTGCCATGTCCTTCTGTCATTCCGTAATTCCGTGATTCCGTTAATTTGTGTTGGCTCCATAACTTTGTATCTGCTTAACATATTTTCATGAAACTTCACACAAATGTTAAACACCATAAGACAATGTGCAGAGCGAATGAATTATAACTGTGGATTGCCTACTTTTGGAGTTATTGCCCTTTGAACATTTTCCGTAATTCCGTGATTCCGTTAATTTGTGTTGGCTCCATAACTTTGTATCTGCTTAACATATTTTCATGAAACTTCACACAAATGTTAAACACCATAAGACAATGTGCAGAGCGAAGGAATTATAACTGTGGATTGCCTACTTTTGGAGTTATTGCCCTTTGAACATTGAAAAATGGCAATTTTAATTGTGTCCGCTTCATAACTCGAAAACCGTTTGAGATATTTTTGGGAAACTTCACACAAATGTTAAGCACTATGAGACGATGTGCAGAGCGCAGGAACCATAACTCTGCATTGCTTATTTTTGGAGTTATTGCCCTTTGAACATTGAAAAATGGCAATTTTAACAGTGTCCGCTTCATAACTCGAAAACCGTTTGAGATAATTTCATGAAACTTCACACAAATGTTAAGCACTATGAGACAATGTGCAGAGCGCAAGAACCATAACTCTGGTTTTCGTATTTTCTGTGTGTCTGTCTGTGTGTCTGTCTGTGTCTGTCTGTGTCTGTTAACAATTTTCGTGTCCGCTCCATAACTTTAAAACCCATTCACATATTTTCATGAAACTTCACACAAACATTAAACACCATGAGATGGTGTGCAGAGTGCAGGAACCATAACTCTGGATTGCCTAATTTTTGAGTTATTTCCCTTTGAATATTGAAAAATATCAATTTTAGCCGTCTTTGCTCGATAACTCAAAAACCGTTTGAGATAATTTTATGAAACTTCACACAAATGTAAAGCACCATATTACGTGTGCAGAGCGCAGGAACCCAAACTCTGGATTGTCTACTTTTTCAGTTATAGGCTTTTGAATATTAAAAAATGGCAATTTTAACTATGTCCGCTCCATAACCGTTTCTGATATTTTCATGAAACTTCAAATAAATGAAAAGCACCTTGAGATGATGTGCAGAGTGCAGGAACCATAACTCTGGTTTGCCTACTTTAGGAGTTATTGCCCTTTGAACATTTAAAAAGGCAATTTTGACTGTGTGGGCTCCATAACTCACAAACCATTTGAGATATTTTCATGACACTTCACACAAGTGTAAAGCACCATGAGACAATGTGCAGAGCGCAGGAACCCTGACTCTGATTTGCCTACTTTAGGAGTTATTACCCTTTGAACATTGAAAAATGGAAGATGAAATTTAGTATAAACATGGACATTCTGGTAATGTATCATGCTCATTGAAATGAGGGACAAGGGCTCACAACTCTTAGAGTTTTTCCAGATAATGTAAAATTTTCAACAGTTATTTCTTGTTCATAACTGTTTTCTCTGCAGCTTAAATAACTTTCTTCTCTGACAGCGCTGAAGCGGGGCTATAGTCAGATCCTCTGACAGCTCTAGTTTACAGATGTATCTCACAGGCCGATCATCCAACAATGACTCTTCAAGAACTCGCAAACATCCTTAGACATGAGTGGGAAACACTAGCTTTACAAACTGTTCAAAAATTTGTTTCGTAGCATGCCTCAGCAATGCCAGGAGTGTTGTGCTGCTCTAGGTGGTCGTACACATTACTGACAGGAAAAAGTGACTGATTTGGGCATGTCTTTGACATTTGAAATAATCTGACATGAAGATGGCGATTTCTCAAACATTTATGCAAATTATTCCTTAACAGGTAACAGGTTGTGATTTGTGAACTGGTTGCCAATGTTTGCCATTAACATGTTGCAGATAAAGTTGTTCATCTTTCTGAATTGTTTTGAGCAGTGTATATTCTGTATTAAGGGCTGGCCTCAGAAGGTCAGTCAGTAATCTTCTTCCCAGGAACCAAATGGCCAATGACCTTGAAACTTGGTGTGCAGCACATAACTAAGGTGGCTGCTTCCCAGGAACCAAATGGCTGATGACCTTGAAAATTGGAGTGCAGCACATTACCAAGATTGCCACCATGCCCAGCCTTTGGAAATCTTCTTGGGAATCAAATGGCTGAAGACTTTCAAACTTGGTATGCAGCACTGGGGACTTGAGCCATAACCAGGTTTGTTCAAATGGTGACCTTTGTTGAGCCATAACCAGGTTTGTTCAAATGGTGACCTTTTTTGACCTTGTCCTATTTTACATCAAGGTAGACTTTCATAGAACATATTTGATCACTTAGACCTTTGAATGCGAAAGAGGCAAAAAGACCTTTGAATCTGAAAGAGGCAAAATAGTGGATTTGTCTTATTCTGTTATAGCGGGTGGCTTCAGAATTGATATTCCAGGCAAGTTTGTTCAAATGGTGACCTTTGGTTTACATTGATCTATTGTGCCAAGGTGGTATTTGGTCACTGAGGTATTTCTAATGGGAAGAAGGCATCAGAATTGATATTTGCAGTCAGCTAAATGGAAGTTGATAATTATGGTCAAGATGGCTACCATGCCCATATATGGTAAAAATGACTCTTCATTTCAGGAACTGAAAGGCTAGCTTTTTCAAACCACCCAGGGGCAGGCACAAGTTTTTTACACTTTTGTTAATCCTTAACATGCTGAATAGATTAATAATTTTGCCTCACCCATTTTAACCAATCTTGATATAATGTATTCATAAACATTTACAAACTAAGTGATAAACAGTGTAGATCCTGATCAGATGGTTTCTTCAGAGCAGTCTAACCTGGATCTTCATGTTTGAAAAAGTAGGGGTTCAGCAGGAACAGAGTTAAGACCAAAAATTCACAGGAATTATGAACTTATTGAATGACAATGGGTGCATATTGCTTCTGTGATATGTTGGAGATCATATCAGAACATTTAATGTACCACTGAAATTTCAGGTCCCAGATAGAGGAGGTCGTGCATGGGAACTTGAACCCCCACCCCCAGAAATGCCATCCTTCATGAAGCGGCAAGATGCCCCACAGGGACAAAGATCACAAAGTAAGTTGATATATTGTAGAGTTTGGTGTAACATGCTTTCTTATGCCCCTGCCATTCAAAGAATGGTGGAAGGGCATATACCGTTACCCCTGTCTGTTTGTCCGTCCATCCATTCATTCGTCAGTTTGTCCGCACCAACGAAACGACATTTAGGGGGCAAAAAATTTGGACAGTTTGACACTTAAGTATATATTTGTGAGTCCAAATGGGGTTTATTCCGTTATTTGGGTACTTAAGTGGCAAAAATTCGCTCTTAGGTGGCTTGCCGCTTAAGAGAATTTGCCACTTAAGTAGTCAATATGCCGACGCCTAGCCACTTAAGTATCCGTTCGTGAGAACGTCCGTCCCGCCATCCGAAACTTAAATGCAGTCAATAGCTTTCTTATTTCTGGATGGATTTTGAAATTACTTGGCAGAAATGTTAGCCATCATGAGATGATCTGTCTCGCACAAAACTTAGGTCCGTACCACCAAGGTCAAGGTCGTACTTAGAGGTCAAAGTTTAAAAGAAGGGTCTGTAACTTAAACTCAGTCAATAATTTTCTTATTTCTGGATGGATTTTGAAATTACTGGGCAGAAATGTACACCATTATGAGACAATGTGTTGAGCCCAAGACCCAGGTTGGTACCTCCAAGCTCAAGGTCATACTTAGAGGTCAAAGGTAAAGAAAAATATCTTTTTCTTCTGTCCGGTTATTGTGAATGGAAACTACTTAGTAGAAATGTTAACCATTATTATACCCCCGGCATACGAAGTATGCTATGGGGGTATATAGTTTTCGTCCTGCTGTTCATCCGTCTGTCCGTGTTTCCGTCTGTCCGTCCGTCCATCTGTCAGTCCGTCCGTTAACATTTTGGTTAAAGTTTTGCGTTAAAGTTTCTAAGAGATTGTATCTTCTGAATCATTTGATAGATTTAGTTGATACTTACACTGAAGTTACATACTGGTCTAAAAATTTCATTGATGCATGTCCCACCCTCCACAGTGACCTTGAGGTCAAGGTCACAGACTTTGAAATTTTACATTTTGATTAAAGTTTTGCGTTAAAGTTTCTAAGAGGTTGTATCTTCTGAACCCTTTGATAGATTTAGTTGATACTTACACTGAAGTTACATACTGGTCTAAAGATTTCATTGATGCATTCCCCTCCCCCCCCCCCCCCCCAACGGTGACCTTGAGGTCAAGGTCACAGACTTAGAAATTTTACATCTTGGTTAACGTTTTGCGTTAAAGTTTCTAAGAGGTTGTATCTTCTGAACCTTTTAATAGATGTATTTGATACTTACACTGAAGTTACATAGTGGTCTAAAGATTTCATTGATGCATGTCCCACCCCCCACAATGACCTTGAGGTCAAGGTCATAGACTTAGAAATTTTACGTTTGATTAAAGTTTTATGACAAAGTTTATAGATGCCTGTATGTTCTAAACTCTAAGACAAGTATGTGTTAAATGTTTTCATTATACTCCTTGTTGTTGAAATGCAATAGGTATTCTCTGTGGACTAAATGGAAAGTTTATATGGAAAGGTTCAATGCTACAGACAAATTGTCATTTCAACTAAAAGGGGATGGCACTGGCCGGGGGTATACGTGCCCCACTGGGCACTTTCTCTAGTTAGTTGATGTGTCATGCGCAACACCCAGGTTGGTACGTCAAATGTCAAGGTCATACTTACAGGTCAAAGGTAAAGAAAAGTGTTCTATTTCTTGTGTCCGCTCAGTATCTTTGTTGTTCCTGGATGGATTTGGAAATTACTTGGCAAAATGTTCACCATTATGAGACAATTTGTTTCACGCAAGACCCAGGTCCGTCCATTCCTGTAAGGTCAATGTCATACTTAGCGGTCGAAGGTCAAATACTAGCATCAACATATTTTCAGGTTGGGGCATCCGTGTCCTATGAAAGCATTTCTGGTTTTTAGCTCACCTGTCACGTAGTGACAAGGTGAGCTTTTGGGATCACTTTTTGTCCGTCGTCCGTCGTGCGTGCGTCCGTGCGTGCGCAGGAACGAATGTATACTTGTGTGTTTAAAAGTATGGACACTTCCATTATACTCAATGCGATTTATTCCGTCAGTGTTTTGTGTGTCTAAAATAGTTGCTTGTGTGTCTTTTTTTCCAAGAAATTCCAAGAAATTTCCTGGAAATTGGGTACTTTGTAGGGATGAAGACACACAAGTATACATCCGTAAAGACATCCGTACGTGCGTCCGTAAACTTTTCTTCAAACGACATCTCCTCCTAAACCACTGATCGTATTTTGACCAAACTTCACAGGAATGATCCGGTCCCCTTTCAAAGTTGTTCAAATGGTTCCGGTCCGTTGCACATATAGGTCACAGTAGCCAAAAATAGATTTTTTTCACCGCAAACTTAAAAAATGTTCTTCTCTGAAACCGCAAGGCCCAGGTCTTTGATATTTGGTATGAAGCTTCATCTAGTGGACCCCTACCAAGATTGTTCAAATTATAGTGCTGGGGCCAAAAATGCCCCCGCACGGGGGCCCTTTGGTCTTACATGGGCTTATATAGGGAAAATCTTTAAAAATCTTCTTCTCTGAAACCGCAAGGCCCAGGTCTTTGATATTTGGTATGAAGCTTCATCTAGTGGACCCCTACCAAGATTGTTCAAATTATAGTGCTGGGGCCAAAAATGCCCCCGCATGGGGGCCCTTTGGTTTTCCATGGGCTTATATAGGGAAAATCTTTAAAAATCTACTTCTCTGAAACCGCAAGGCCCAGGTCTTTGATATTTGGTATGAAGCTTTATCTAGTGCACCCCTACCAAGATTGTTCAAATTATAGTGCTGGATCTAAAAATGCCCCCGCACGGGGGCCCTTTGGTTTTACATGGGCTTATATAGGGAAAATCTTGAAAAATCTTCTTCTCTGAAACCGCAAGGCCCAGGTCTTTTATATTTGGTATGAAGCTTCATCTAGTGGACCCCTACCAAGATTGTTCAAATTATAGTGCTGGGGCCAAAAATGCCTCCGCACCAGGGCCCTTTTGTTTTACATAGGCTTATATAGGGAAAATCTTTAAAAATCTTCTTCTCTGAAACTGCAAGGCCCAGGTCTTTGATATTTGGTATGAAGCTTCATCTAGTGGACCCCTACCAAGATTGTTCAAATTATAGTGCTGTAGCTAAAAATGCCCCCCACACGGGGGCCCTTTGGTTTTACATGGGCTTATATAGGGAAAATCTTGAAAAATCTTCTTCTCTGAAACCGCAAGGCCCAGGTCTTTGATATTTGGTATGAAGCTTCATCTAGTGGACCCCTACCAAGATTATTCAAATTATAGTGTAGGGGCCAAAAATGCCCCCGCACCAGGGCCCTTTGGTTTTACATAGGCTTATATAGGGACAATCTTGAAAAATCTTCTTCTCTAAAACTGCAAGGCCCAGGTCTTTGATATTTGGTATGAAGCTTCATCTTGTGGACCTCTACCAAGATTGTTCAAATTATAGCCCTGGGGCCAAAAATGCCCCCGCTCCGGGGCCCTTTGGTTTTACATAGACGTATATAGTGAAAATCTTGAAAAATCTTCTTCTTTGAAACCACAAGGCTTAGGTCTTCGATATTTGTTATGAAGCTTCAGCTAGTGGACCTCTATAAAGATTGTTCAAATTATAGCCCTGAGACCAAAAATGCCTCCGCCATGTGGCCCTTTGGTTTTACATAGACTTATATAGGGAAAATCTTTAAAAATCATCTTCTCTGAAACACAAGGCTTAGGTCTTTGATATTTGTTATGAAGCTTCAGCTAGTGGACCTTTACCAAGATTGTTCAAATTATAGCCCTGGGGCCAAAAATGCCCCTGCTCCGGGGCCCTTTGGTTTAACATTGACTTATATAGGGAAAATCTTGTTTTACATAGACTTCTATATGCAGGGTAAACCTTTAAAATCCTCGTCTCTGAAATCAGAAAGCCCAGGTCTCTCATATTCAATATGAGGCTTCATCTTGTGGACCTCTACCAAGATTGTTCAAATTATAGCCCTGGGGCCAAAATTGACCCTGCCTGGGGCCCACTTGTTATACATTGGATCAGGTGAGCGAACCAGGGCCCTCTGGGCCCTCTTGTTTAATAAACCTTGAATATGTCAGGCTGTAGGAGGCAAACTGGGACTGTAGGAGGCAAACTGGTATGTTTGTTATACCCCCACAAATGAAATTTGGGGGGTGGGGGGGTATATAGGAGTGAGCTTGTCGGTCGGTCGGTCTGTTGACTTGGTTTCCAGATGATAACTCAAAAAGCGCTTCACCGATTTTTATAATTTTTGGTACACTGATGTAACATCATAAAATACAGGTCAAGTTCGATTTCCACTACAATTTGTCAATTTTCGACATAGTTATGGCCCCTTTCAAGTGAAAAAATTGCAAAATGGCGCTGTTGTACTATCAAGGCAGTTTTTGTGGGGGTATTCATCACCTTTAGTGATAGCTCTAGTTGAAATAGTTTTAGCTTGTGTTTGCATCAGAATTTATAGTTAAGTGTTCAACATTTATCTAGGTTTTGATACTTCCCTGTTAGCTAGTTTTGATACTTCCCTATTATCCATGGCAGAAAAGCTAGTTTTGATGCTTACCCTTTATTCATGGCAGAAAAGGTAGTTTTGATACTTCCCTTATTATCCATAGCAGAAAAGCTAGTTTTGATATTTCCTATTATCAGTAGCAGAAAAGCTATCTACTTTAAAGTGTATTATACAGTATATCATATCTCTCAGTTCTAAAAACATTGACAAGTGATCTGTATCTCAGCTTTAATGATTTACCCAGAAAGTGTTTTGTGATAATTGAAACATAGAGCAAAAGTTTACATTTAACCAAGCTTTCATGGTATTTGATGATATTGGATATGGTATAAATGGGAATTTGTAGGGATAGAAGTCGTGAAAATACTTTTCTCTAATTAATTTAAGTCTAACAGTTGCTTCAACTTGTTCTTGTGAATCTTTATTATTAGTTAACCAGTAAGGTGCCAATCACAACAATTGTTGTCTGCTTTGTCATCTTCTGGTTACTTTAAAATTCATTTTTGCAGTGCAGAACCAGATCAGACTGATCAGTCTGATCAGAGTTCACACTTTTTGCCTGTATGCAAAAATATGTTTGAAAAGTTTGGAAGAAGATGCAGCAGACAACATAAACAGACAACATTTTCAGATGCAGTTTTTCTTGACATCTTAAGGGTTAAGAATGTTATGATAAAAATAAGTGTTGATTTTTAACCAAATAAAAATTATTTTTCAGGTGGCCGAGGTGGTGGTGGTCGTGGAGGTGGGGGTGGAGGTCGTGGTGGTAAAGTACAAGGAGGTTGGGGTGACAGCGGTGGCAGTAGTGTTGGTGGAAACTGGAACCAAGGAGGTGGAGGATATGGTGGAGGAGGAAATAGACCTCAATCTTCTGGAGGACATGGTGGGGGTGGAGGCTATCATGGAGGGGGTGGGGGTTATCAGGGTGGGGGTGGTGGGGGTTATCAAGGTGGAGGAGGTGGCTATCATGGAGGGGGTGGGGGTTATCAGGGAGGGGGTGGGGGTTATCAAGGAGGAGGAGGAGGTTATGGTGGAGGAGGAGGATATCAGCAGAGTTATGATCAAGGTTATAGTCACAGTGGCTACCAGGACAGTTATGGAAGTGGTGGTGGAAGAGGCGGGGGAAGAGGGGGAGGTAGGGGGAGAGGAAGAGGGGGCAGAGGGGGAAGATGAGATACAGAAATTTTAGTGGTGGTGAAAGCCTATCAAAATGCTCTTCAAACAAGTGACCCTAAACTTTGGACCCTCAGATTACTTATTGGAACAGTGGCCATTACTTGTGTGAAGTAAAAAATTTTGTAAACGAAGATAATTTATAAGGGAAGTTATTTATTTGATTCCAGGTAATTTAACCTATTACACGTGGGAAACCCCTAAAAGGATATCTTGGCAAACAGTGCATTCTATTTTTGACGGAAAATTCTGTCAGCAAAATAGTGGAGGCCCTGATCAGATGCCACATTCTGCGGTGTCTGATCTGAGCCTGCACTGTTTGCCAAGGTACCCCTTTAAGGGTTTCCTGCATACAATGGGTTAATGACTGAATTGAAGGGACAATCAGAACTCAATGAAAGGGATTTTGTGACTAGAGGGGATTTTCTGACCGCAATGGAATGGATTATCTGACTTCAGTGGAGGGTATTTTCTGAACACAAGAGAAGTGGAAAATTTTCTCCTCAGTGAATGGGGTTGCTGGCCTCATGGAAGGGAATTTTCTGACCTCAGTTATGCAGATTATTGATAATTTGTCTTTTCCTGTTCATTTCCCAAAGCTTTAGGGTAAATATTTAAAAGTGCTGGAACATGCCAGTGCTAAACAATTATTTTAAACTTGTGCAGACCACACAAATCCATGCATGCATGATTTATGCTATGCTTTATAAATGTGATACATATGTACAGTTGTTAAATGTCCCTCAGTTAAAGTGCATATATGAATATGAAAGTGCTAAAGTCAGTGTTGTTCTTTATTACCATAAAAATCCTATAAATTCGGACACCTTGAGGATTTGCTGTAATTCTCCTAAATTATCAACAAATTTGTTTAACAATCCAGCAAGGAGTCCAAAAGATGCAAATGGAATGGCAAACACAGAAGACCCTGATGACTGCCCCTGATCTGGAACTGCGCTGTATACTAAGGCCTATCTGTCCCAATACTTAGGATCATTACGGTATTATAGGCATAATGGTAAAAAGGGTTGACACAAAAAATATATAGCATAGTGTAAATATTTCAGCATTGTGAAAGAGTTTAGGCCGGAGAATTCTCACCATCTTAACCTGCTGCATAGATTAATTTAGTATAATAGGTAATAAAGGGCCTTTTTGCCTTACTTGCTTCAATGAACAAGCGAATCAACTAACATCCGGGCTGAAATGCAATTTTCAACACGAAAATATGGAGTCCTGTTATACTGCTTTCATTGTGGAAGAAAAACTCTAGAATCTTTAGAATTTTGGCACTTCCATTACGCAAACACACCTATACAATTATATTGCCACATTTATCGCCGAAAAAATGAAATTTTTAAGATGAAAAATTGTGATATTTTTCTTATTTCTGCTCAAAATATAGATTGTGGGCACTCGTTAGAACCGCCTCATCGAGGCAGTTCTAACGAGTACCCACAATCTATATTTTAGAGCAGAAAGAGGCAGTTCTAACGAGTACCCACAATCTATATTTTAGAGCAGAAATAAGAAAAATAAGGTATACCCCCGGAAGCCCCAGTTTTACTATATAAAAGTGGGGTTCAAGGGGGTCAAAATTATATAGACGTGTTTTCGTGATGATTGTCCCAGTGGGAGACCAGGCACCAGTCCACATTACTGTTATGCAATTCTACAGTGACATGTAGCGATTTCTTGAGCTATTCTGACTTATTTGTTGTCAGATATATGGAATGCTGGCTCGGATTATTGTTTACTTGAGTGTATCAATTGAGTTCTGGTTGTGAAGGTATATGGGGCGGATAAACAATACCTTAGTGTTTGTTTCTTGGATAATACAATACATCGAGTTTGTATATATTCATCTAAAAGTTCAATGTGTTATTGAGCAGGCTAGTTTGGGTCTTACCTAATTGCAAGGCCCCCGCCCATTGGGGCATCAAGAAATATATGGGCTGCATGATGCTTCCACGCAGAGCTGAATCCGGCCCGCACACTAGTACTGGTAAACCGCTTGGAGGATCTAAGCCTGTCCAGGAACCGCGGTGCGAGGCGGACCGTCCATGCAAATAAACCCTATTGGTTTCATTGGGCGACAGGGCTTGAGATGTCATTTCATCTCAATGTCAGGTAAAAGTCTCACAAAATTGGAAGCAACGTCTCCAAAATGACCTTTACAGTGTTGACGGGGAAGTTAAACCTCAAATCAACCAACCAACCAACCTAATTGCAAACCCAGAAAGCAGGTTTTCTTAAAGCAGCCAAAAATATTTTTTTAGTTCAAATGTACCAAGAGTTATGAGCTTACTACACAGAAAAGTCCCCTATAATTAAGTGTATACAATATTTAAGATGCCAAGTAAAACTGCATCTGAAAATGTCTGTCATATACTGTATTTCTTGCAAACCTTTCAAACATATATTTGCATACAGGCAGTGTAGACCCAAATTAGACTGCTCCTAGCGGAGTTTTCTGGGCCCATAGAGCCAGATAAGACTGCTCCAAGAGGAGCAGTCTATTCTGGGTCCACACAGCAACAATGACAAAATATTTTAAAGTAACCAGCAGGCAACAATTATTGTGTTTGGCATCTCTGATGGGCTAATGTGTTTTCTTGCTATACCCTAATGATCCTAAGTATTGGGACAAACAAGCCTAAGCAAACAGTGTAGACCCAGATCAGACTGCTCCTGAAGGAGCAGTCTGATCAGGGTCTACACTGTTTGCCATTTTGTCTCCACTTTTTGGACTCCTTGCTAGATAGCAAAATTTTAGGAGAATTACAGCAAGTTCTCAAGGTGTCTGAATTTTTAGGATTTTTATCGTAGTTCCTGAGCGAGACATGAACAGATCCCCTTGATGCTATGTTTGTTGTTCAATGAACCATGAAATATTGGTTAAGACCTCTGGTCCTGTGCATTCAGTAGGCCTGCCCTCTGTAAATATATGTAGTTTAATGACACATGACTAGTTGATCCCAATGTTTCTGGATGGACCGAAAACCACATGCCTTACTTGATGCAGCTGCGATGGAAATTAACTTACCAAACAGAAGCCTCCGTGTTGTGGTCAAGCTACTCGCGGTCAAAACCAGGGGTCATGGGATCGATCGAGCTTCTCCAGACTTTCGGATGAGTCAAACCAAGGTTCCATTTCGATATGACCTTTAGTTGTTGGTGGGAAATAAAACACACACCTTCGCAAATAACAATTTTATATTAGGAATCCTCTTGGTACAAATAAGAGGTTTCTGTCACACCTTGGCAGTTCATAAAGTACAGGGGCCAGTTGTTCAAAACTAACGACGTCGTTAGTTAACGTATCGTTAAAACTTTGATCATTAAATATGGCAAATATGCTGAAATTTTTGCTGAAAAAATGTGAGCAGCTTTTGCGGACGCAAAAGCTGCTCACATTTTTTCAGCAAAAATGCAAAAATTAACGATATTGTACTTGCTAGAAGAGTTAACAATATGACCACTAACGAGCTCGTTAAGCTAACGATGCTTCGAACAACTGGCCCCTGGTCAGGTGACCTGAAGCTTTGCTGATTGCACATGAGAAAAGTAGGATGACTTAGAAATAAAAACAAACGGTACAGCTAAATATATTTTATTGGTGAAACTGACTAATTTTTATAACATGGACTGGGTAAAACTTCTATCTGTAAACTCTTACCCAATGCTACAGTCATAAAAGATTAACTTAGCCGGAACTTAAAACATAGCTTTTAACATCCAGAATTTTAACATTCAAGGTTTTTTTTTTTTACCATTTATCTATTCCATACATATATCTTATAGTTTTGTAAAAAATCATGCACGTAAATTATACAGTATTACAACAATTCATAAAACATCATTCTGTACTTTGCATAACATAAATACATCAAAACAAAACAAGATCAACATGCATTGTCTGTTTCATAAATATACTGAGGGATTTTAGAAATGCCCCACTATATATCCTGCAATTGTACCTAAAATAAGCAATACTGAAAACGTTTTTAGCAACTGTCATTGTTTTCATGGTTGAGTTCTTACAGTGAAAATGCTTAGAGTGAATATGCAGTCATGCATGAAATTTTTGAGAAAAATGTCTATTTTTTTGTTCATATAAACTGTAGACGAGTTAACATTTATGTCCGATTTTAATGTTTATATGCTTCTGAATGAGTGAGTGTTTGAGTTTTATGTCCCACCAACAGCTAAGGTCATACGGTTTAAAGACTCATCCGAAAGTATGGAGAAGTCCGGGATCGATCCTGTGACTCCTGGTTTATAATGCGAGTAGAGTAACCACTACACTGCAGAGGCTTCTGAATGAAAACCTGTAAAAACAGTGCCAAATGACAAAGATCCTTAAAAAAGTGTTTTATCAATTTTTGAAAATTGACATATTTAAAAAAATTAGGGTATAGATTAAAATTCAAAAACCCCTCTTTTAAAACCTGACCATATGATGTTTTAAAGGTGTTGGACTGAAAGAAAACATGGCAGGAACAGTGATTTATCTCTGCTTTAAACTTCAACAAAATTTGGCCAGCAGTCACGATGATAGAGCAAATTGAAAATCACGTTTAGTTTAGTTTATACTAATTTATTTTAGTTCGATTGCGATGGAAGCTGCAAGCTTATTTAATCGCTCTTGAACACTCATGTTTGGATTAGTGCAGATTTATCCCACTTTAGGACTATTCTGAAGCCGACTGCTGTACCCTTTTCGAAGCATGTGTTCCCTATTGAAATTTGAATAAACCATAACTACGCAAAAAAGGCTTCAGAATAGCCCCACAGAGAGATAAATCCGTATTAATCCAGACAATACTCAAGCGTGATTTTCAATCAGCAGCGCCTTTGTGACTGCTGGCCAAATTTCAGCAGAGCTTAATCAATGTTCATTCTTAATGTTTTATTTTAATCCAATACCATCTTCCTTTCTAATTTTATTTTGCAACAATTCAAACTTTTTGCACAAAAACTGTAAGTGAGGTAATTGAACATTTGGACATCCAAATTTGCCTGAAAAGGTTACATTATGACATAGTCCTTCGAGCTGCGCTTGTCGAACATCAGTTGGTCGGGTTTGAAAGGGGTGTCTTCGAAAATTAAACTGCACGCCTAATTTTAAAAAAAAACTTTTCAGGGATCTTTGACTTTTCTGTATTGCTTTTACAGTGTGCAGTAATCATTCAGAAGCATAAATGTTAAAATATGGTAAAAACATCAACTCATTAAATTTTTTATGCAAAGCATAATAAATATACATATACATACATTTTTCTCCAAATTTTCATGCATTGCTGCACATCAACTACTTGAAAAACTCAATTTTGTAAACTCATACCAGAGCTCAAACTTATTCAGAATTGTTTACCTTGGGTGAAATTACATTATTTTTAAAGTCCCTTAGTAAAGATATAGGTTTTTATTAATACATTTATACATCTTTATACATACTGGCCTTTGCGCAACTTACTGAGCTAATTCCTGGGAAATGGTTCAGTCCCTACATTGCTATCTCGGGCTGGTGTGAGGCATTGCTAATCCCAAATGCCAGATTAATGCAAATTACCGAATTTACTCTGAAGTATTCGGACACCTCAGCTTCTTGCTATACTTGTTCTAAAATTTGAACAACAACTATACACTGCCTGATGTTGTTTATAAAAATAGCTGGATGAGTGGCAAACAATGTAGACCCAGATGAGATGCCACATACTGTGGCATCTCATCTGGGTCTACATTGTTTGCTCAGGCCTGACTGTCCAATACATATACTAAATATGGTAATCATATCCTTCAGTGGTTTATCTTTAGAATACAAAATATATGTAAAGCAATCAGAGGAGATGGGCTTGCCAGTTAAGGCTGGCACGATTAATCAGATAATCGATTATTCAACCGATAAATTTCACAAAAATGATTATCATTACCGATTTGCTTGCAATCAATTATTTGATAAGTACAATTAACTACCCAAAGTTGCGCCTAAAATAGCTGTATGAGTGGCAAACATTGCAGACCAAGATGAGACACCGCGTTCTGCGGCATCTCCTCTGGGTCTACACTGTTCGCTCTGGCCCGTCTGTTCAAATACATATGGCAACAAACAGCATATGGTCGGAGTCATGCTCAGAAAGCAAGCCAGACAGGTAAACATGACCAAATCTTCAATAATTACTAAGCGATTATCGATCGCAATGATAGGAACGATAACCGGTTATCTTTTCAGCTCCGATTAGCCAGCCTTTTCGCCAGTGCCCATACAAGCAAATGAAAGGCAGTAAATTGTACAGAGATGAGATTCAAAATCCTGAATTTATAAGCCTTTAAGGGCAATGGATACACCAGTAACATTTTCTGTCATTTTAACAGGGGAGACTACTTTTGGGAGTTTCTGTATTTGCTATATAATAAATTGATCCCAACTGAATAGGATTCTTTTTCCTTGGAAGCAAATTTTTTCCTTGTTTGGTTTTGGTTTCATGGGCCTTTGAAGATTATTTCACTCGCTAATCAGGTGGGTGAAAACTGGAGTATCAAGAGACAAAAACACCTGACCTTGGCTTTTCACATGTGATGTAAGAAAAGCTCAAACCAGTGGTGGGAGACCTAATGATCTTACCCACTGGCCACAGAGGCCCGTATACTCCTGTTTACAACGAAGGCAAAACTATTTTTAAACAAGTTGCCTCCCTTTTATATGTATCCATCCCCTTGAAACATTAAATAAAAGAAAATACAAGGCCTTAAGGGGAATGGGAACACTTTCAGGGGAGGCTACTCCTGCAAAATTATTTTTGTCTCCCATGTCAATAGAGGTCAACTCTTAAAAGGAAAGAATTTGCTCCTGAGAAGCAAAGTCTTTCCTTTAAGAGTAGACCCTTTTTCAGTGGGACAGGGCTCGTAGAAAAGTGAACAGGAAGTCCCAAAAGTCGTCAACCCTTTGAAAAATGGCAGGAAAATATGCCAGGGGTTCCTATTCCCCTTAAGGCATAACAAATGAGTAGATTGGTCGATATGAGTCCTCAATAGAAGCATACTTAAGTTTCTGAAGTAAACTCTTCCATCTTTGAATCTGAACAGGACCATTGATGCCATAACAGGTTAACCCTTTTTGTACCAAATGGAATCTTCCTCCTTACATATAGCAGGAGTTCCTTTCAAAATTTAGGGGTGTCGGGTTGTGTTTTCTTCAAAACTGATTAGGAAAATGGCTGAATTTTTTTGCCAACAGTGTAGGCCTTGATCAGACACTGCATTCTGTGGCATCTGATCTGGGCCTGCACTGTTTGCCCAGGTACCCGTTTTGGGGTTTCCGTACAAAATGGGTTAATTGGAGTCAAAATCACTGACAAAAGCAAACAGTGCAGATTCTGATTAACCCTTATCTTGCTGTTCACAAAAATCCCTATCTTTGCAAACAGTGTAGATCCAGATCAGATGGCTTCTTCAGAAGCCATCTGATCAGGATCTACACTGTTTGGCATTCAGTGTATGTATTTGTAGCAATAAATTACATCCAGTAATTTGATTGGTTCATAGACAGAAATGGGTGTGGCTTAAATGAATATTCAGCAAGAGAAGGGTTAACGTGAGCTGTCTCATCAGAATTTACACTGTTTGGAACTTTGTACAGGTGTCTTTATTGGTCTACTGGGTGTAAAGGGTTAAATTAGTTGCTTAACCCTTCTCTTGCTGAATATTCATTTTAGCCACACCCATCTCTGACTTTGAACCAATCAGATTACTTGATGTAATTTATTGCTACAAATTCATAAAATTAATGCCAAACAGTGTAGATCCTGATCAGATGGCTTCTTCAGAAGCCATCTGATCTGGATCTACACTGTTTGCAAAGACGGGTTGTCGTGAACAGCAAGATAAGGGTTAAAATACATATAGCTACTGAAATGACTACTGAGCAGAAGAGAGAAAGAACTTGAGCAAACATGATTTTGTAAGCGGTAAAAACATTTCCACTAAACATTAAGACAAAAAAGTATAAAACGAGAATTTCGCAGCTGCCTATGACACCTGTGAAAGCCAAAACTGACCTGCAGTTCTTTGGAAATGACCTCAACCTGCTGAATATTTAAATATGCCACACCCACTACTGAATATCAACCAATCAGATTACTTGATGTAATTCATAAACTGAATGACAAACAATGAAGATCCTGATCAGATGGCTTCTTCAGAAGCCATCTGATCTGGATCTACATTGTTTGAAAGATAAGATATCTGTGCTCAGCAAGACAAGCATTTACATTTGGGGTTGACAAAAATGTTGACAGTCGGACATATAAATGGAAATTACACCATGCTAAAGAGCAGATGCATCAAATATGAAGAGGATTTTACATAACTGCTTATGTCATATGAAACTGAACCCTTGACCTTCTGAATAAAATAATTTTGCTGTACAGCAGTCTGACTATCAATCAATCGTAACATTTATACATAATGTATTCCTTCAGTTCACATACTGAATCTGATCTGAATCTACACTGTTTAGGGTAGTGGTGGGGTTGGGCACTGGGGGGGGGGGGGATTTGATATCCATACGTAATAATTCTAGAAGAATATAAGAATCTTACATGGGTGTGAGGGGTGGATGGAAAAATCCGTCTCAAAAAAGTCATTGTCGGGCATCACGAGGCTTGCCAAGTATGCCGAACAGGGATCCTGAGGGAAAGAATTTTTCTATCCACCCCTCATACCCATGTAGGATTCTTTTTCTTGCATACATTCCATATCCGAGCGTGGATTTTTAATACTGCAGCCATTTCGGTTGCCGACGTCCGCCATATTGTGAAGTTTAGGGACGTCACATAACGTGAGGTGACGTCAACCTTAACGATGGCGCAAAGGTCGCATTCTGCCAGTGCATTTATCAAACACCCGAGAATATTCTATTTTGGATAAGAACACCAGGGTTAGAACAAAAGATCTATCATAAGCTAGAACTATGGATTTCCTTATCTGGTGTGCAAGAAAGAATGTTCTCCTTCTCATGCTCACCTAAAGGATTTTCAACCCAAAATTGGGATCCATAATTAGGAAATGAGACACTCAATTTTTAAACCTCAACATGCTGAACCCATATGTATCTTTTTTTTTGAAAACAGTGTGTATGTGTGAATTCAGGTTTAACGTCGCTTTCAACAATTTTTCAGTCATATCTCGATGGTGTCTGGTTGCGACAGGGAGCTCAATGCTCACTTGTATAGTGCTGCCTCACTGAAGTATCATGTCCCAGACACATTACATGATACCACACCCAGTCACATCCTGACACTGGATCGACCAGTCCAAGCTCTTCCCCGTAAATCTGAGTGCCAAGCGAGGAGCAGCTAGTACCATTTTTAACGACTTTGGTATGTCGCGGCCCGGGATCGAACACGTGACCTCCCGTTCCGCGGAGCGGACACTCTACCAAAAAAGCTATTGGGGCCGGTCATTTTTTTTTTTGAAAACAGTAGAGATCCAGATCAGCTGGCTTCCGGGAAGCCAGCTGATCTGGATCTATACTGTTTTCCATTCTGCTTCCATGGTAATATTGAAATAATGCAACACAAATGGCTATAAATTGGGGAGGAGTGTTTTGCATGACATAATTACAACACTGTTGTATGGGTTTACTGCAACTTGTCTTTTATAAATGGGAGTACACAAAATGTGGCACTGGCAAACAGTGCATTGCAAAATGTGATGTTTTATAAGGACCTTAACCCTTGACCTTCTGAATATTTAAATATGCCACACCCACTACTGAATATCAACCAATCAGATTGCTTGATGCAAATTAATGCAACAAAATAAACTGAAAGACAAACAATGCAGACCCTGATCAGTTGGCTTCCTCATGTAAGGGATATCCGGGCTCAGCAGGAGTCTGCAAAAAAGTACAACCAATTTCTTAAAGATCCCCCCCCCCCCCGCACCTATACACTTAACCAGAATTTGGCAGAAGGCTATGCTGTGCCTGTGAGGACCAAGTCAAACTTGAACATCTGTCATCAATGCAAGGAATGACACCTGTAGATAGATGGATGAACATAGACAACCCTCATTATCTCACTCAAAGGGACTGGAAATTGTGGTCTGAGATAACAGTAGTTTGAGACAGAAGGAACTGAAATCTAATGAACATATACCAAAACTAAACACCGGCCCCGATAGCTCAGTTGGTAGAGTGTCCGCTCCGGAGAATGGAATGTCTCGGGTTCGATCCCGGGCCGCGACATACCAAAGTCGTTAAAAATGGTACTAGCTGCTCCTCGCTTGGCACGTTACGGGGTAGAGCTAGGACTGGTCGATCCAGTGTCAGGATAATGTGACTGGATGTGGTATCATGTAATGTGTCTGGGACATGATACTTCAGTGAGGCAGCACTATAAACGTGAGCATTGAGCTCCCTGTCGCAACCAGACACCGTCGTGATATGACTGAAAAATTGTTGAAAGCGACGTTAAACCCGAATTCACACACACACACACACACACACACACACACACACACACACACACACACACACACACACACACACACACACACACACCAAAACTAAACTGTACCCATAGTTAAGTTTGACGTAAGCAGAAGTTTGAAATAGCAGAGTATGAGAATACAAGAGAACTGTAGATGGATAATAAGGCGCCTATATCGCACCATGCTAAAAGCATGCGTGACAAAAAAGGATTCCTGCTATATATATGGCAGAATACTCTATTTGGGACAAAATGGATTACACTATTATGCTAAAATTGAGCTATTGTATTGGGGTTAAACGACACATCAACCCTTGTTGGTCATTTTGTTGTCTCCTGGAGAAAGGGAGAAAAGAGACAGAGGAGATAGTAGAGCAGATGAAAGAGAGGTTTAGGGGAGGAGGAAAATGAAAGAAAACTAGAGCTGTCAGCGGATATGACTATAGCCCCACTGCAGCACTATTAGAGGAGAAAGACCCATAGTACTGAAGTATTTTGAATTCTTCACAAGGTATATCATTGTAGGACATGGTAACCTGGCATAACTCCATGAGTTATTGGCCCTTGGTCGCTGTTAAGGCCATTACATCTTCCTTTCTTTAGAGACCAAGAGTGGTATAAGTTAGATTGAAATAGGATCACAAATATAGTTGTTGAATAAAATGTTGAAAACCTACCATGGAACATAACTCCAAGAGTTATGGATCCTTGGCCTCTATTCCAGTATAGTCATTGTCTATTTTTATACAAACTTTTAGCTTTCTAACTTTTATAGTTCCTGAGAAAACTGATACGAAAATGTTCAAGAATGGCAAAATGTGAAAACCTATCAAGAAACATAACTCAAGAAGTTATGGACCCTTGACTCCTATTCTGGTATACGCAATACATCCAGTGATTCTCCAAGTTTATACGAAGTTTCAGCTTTCTAGCTTTCATAGTTCCTGAGAAATCTGTTACAACATTTTCAAGACTGGCAAAAATTTAAAACCTATCAAGGGAGTGAGTGAGATTTTGTTTTACGTCCCACCAACAGCTAAGGTCATACGGAGACGGGACCTGGGTTTAAAGACTCATCCGAAAGTCTGGAGAAGCCCGGGATCGATCCTGCGATCCCTGGTTTACAAGGCGAGTAGCATATCCACTGCACCACAGGGGCTTCTAACCTATCAAGGGATGTAACTGCAAGAGTTATGTACCATTGGTCATTATTCTGGTATTACACTTTCCTTACCTACGTTAGAGACCAAGTGTAGTATAAGTTTCATTGAAGTAGGGCCACACACATAAAAGCTGTCAAGTAAAATGCATTTTAAAATCTGAAAACCTATCAAGGGACATAACTCTAAGAGTTATGGGCCCTTGGTCACTATTCTGCGGCTACACATTCCTTACCTTAGAGACCAAGTGTAGTATAAGTTTCATTGAAGTAGGACCACAAACATAAAAGTTATTCAGCAAAAAGCATTTTAACATCACATGAACAAGTCCATGAAATGAACACCCCCCTAAACCCCACTTTATATAGAGAAAACAGGTTTACGGGGGTATACATTATTTTTCTTTTGTTTGCCCCAAAACATAGGTTGCGGATACTCGTTCAATGAGGCGGTTCTAACCAGTATCCACAACCTATGTAAGCACTATTTTTAAGAAAAATATCACAGATTCTCATCAGAAAAATAGTCATTTTGGAGATGTGAAAAATTCACTATGTCACACGGGTGTGTTACCGTAATGATGTTGCAGTCACAGAATCCCGGAATGACACAACCATGGAAGGACATGGCAAATCCAGGATAACCCCACTTTTTCAAAGCAGGACTATAATAAAAAGATTCCCCTAGCAGGCTTTGCCTAACGGGTAAGCCAATATCAGTTGGACACCCAGATAACAAAAGATACAAGACATCTTTGCCTCACCCAACCACCCCAGAGCAGGTTTACATGCTCGTACTTCGTACTCGAGAAACATTACGCACAGCAAGTAATGTGTGAAGACAGACATGAGTAAAGTTTCAGGAAATCTCATTCTACGACATGCACAAATACAAAATATAGTCAAACTTTAATGGCTCAAACACCTTTGGGACCATGGAAAGTTTTTTGAGATAGAGGTAGTTTGAGTCATTGGGGGCTGGTCATAATACTGGGTAAGAAGGCATAATGGTGGTAATTTAGGGATGTCTTTGATTGTCTTGTAAGGGGAATGGATACACCTTCATGAGAGGCAACTCCTGCGAAAAGAGTATTGTTGTTTCCCATGCCAATTGGGCTCCTGAGGAGCAAATTCTTTCCTTTAATAGTAGACCCTTTTTGCCTGTGGAACAGAGTTGATAGAAAAGCGAACAGGAAGTCCTGAAAATTGTCTCCCTTTGACAAATGGCAGAGAAAATCTGCCAGGTTTACCCATTCCCCTTAAGGTATGTTGTGTAAACTCATTGAGGTGATTCTAATGAGTACACACAACATACATTTTCAGGATAGAAGAAGAAAAGCTCCCTAAATTATCCATAACTTCCATATTAACTGTAATATTTGGACATCAAGGCCTAAGCAAACAGTGCAAACCGAGATGAGATGCCACAGAATATGGTGTCTCATCATGGTCTACACTGCCAGCACTCTTCCAGCTTTTATGAGACACAACATTGGGTAATAAATTGTTCTTGTTCAAATTTAAGAACAAGTATGACAAGGCACAGAAACACACAAGGAGGGTTTTTGGGGACTACAGTGGTAGTTTTGGTCAATTCTTCATAGAAACCTACAAGTAGGTATTCATCAGAACCACCTCTCTGAGGTTATAATACCCACAGCATGGGCTTAAAAGAAGAAATAAGAAAAATTATCCTTCAATTAACACCAAGTATCCAATGTATCTGTTTCTATGCCCTCTTGAGCAAATTCTTTCCTTTAGGAGTAGCCACCATCTCAGAGTAAGATGTTTTTTTTCTAGAATTTAAATATTGTGTCACAAAATATTCTTTTTTGCTATGCCACTGTAATTTGCTGTTTCTCCAAAATTTTAGATGCATCACTTGATATTAGATTGCATTAAAAACGTAAGTTAACTTCTAGCACTCGGTCGTTGACCCCATCAGGAGCTACTGTGGTATCTCTGATTGATGAGCAAACATATACTTAATCCTTGTCCAGCTGAATAAATTAATTGTGCCAATCAAATTATGCTATATAACTTGAAATTCGACAAACCGTTCACATGGCTTCTTCAGAAGCCATCTGATATGGATCTACATTGCAAAGGTAGGTGTTATCCTGATTCAGGTGGACAAGGGTGAAAATATTAGACAGTCTTTCTGACTGGCTGTATCAAAACATACATACACTGTAACACAGATTGCTTAACACAGATTGCTGTTTGGGAGCTGTCAACTTACTATGAAGTTTATTGAACTCTTTTTATTTAAAGTGAATTTTGATTTTTTTCTGCAGAAAATGGCAGATTTTGATAAATGGTCATAGAAACATTAATTTAATAAGGAGTCATTTGAGTTTACATTTCACAGTTAAACCATTATGTTAAAGCCTGTTCAGGACTTAATGGAATGTGGGAAGGTCCTCACTACCAGGTTGTTATGCCAGGGGTATATATATATAAAAAAAACTGGTATCAACACTAAAGAAGTTCTATGGGAGGCACCATGATCTTGTTGATCCGTACAATGCGGCCATTTCCAGAATTATTTCTGATGTGTTTGCTAATGGAAAGCCATAAGAAGACTTCCAAAATCTCGGACATACCCTTCTCGGCATTTACTCCTTTTCTTCATTCAGGTCGATAGGCATGGTGAGCGAAGCTTGCTTACCAAGTAATGCTTACTATCCTGGGACGCCTGATTACACTCCTCTGGAGTCAATGTCTGTTGATCTGAATCTTGATATTTGCCATTTGTCTATGGATTAATGATTTTGGATTAACGCTTTGGTACTACGACCTAAACTACTTAATAGCCATTATCACTTTTAATGGCTTAAATTTCTATTGAACTTTTATGTAATTTTGTACCATATAAAGTAGAACTCCTTGAGTTGACAGGTGTAACTTTTGATGCAAAAACTTAAAAAAAGACAGTTTTTGTTCAAAATGTGAATACTAATTTCAATTTATTGCCGAAACGTGTTATAGGAATAAAGGAAAAAATTGGTAAAGGATTTCTATTTTTAGGGTATTTACATCAAGCTTAAAAAATCAAAGCATCACGTAAATAAGTCTGTGAAATGGACACCCCACTTTATATAGAGAAAACGGGGGTTTACGGGGTATACATTATTTTTACTTATATCTGCTCCAAGACTCAAGGTTGTGGGTACTCGTTAGAACCGGCTCAATGAGGTGGTTCTAACAAGCACCCACAACCTATGTTTGGGGTAAAAATCAGAAAAGTATCAGTTTCATCAGAAAAGTAGCCATTTTGGAGATGTGAAAAAAATGTGTTGCAGGGGTGTGTATTTTTAATGGGGAGCTAAAACAGTTTCCTTGGAAAACCTGATTATGGCCCAGCTAACATCAGTAATAACAGACCTCTTATGAGCCATGCCAAAATCTATACTGTTTGCTGAATTGCAAAAGTAGCATTTCAAGAAAGGGCTGATTGATACATCAGAATCAAAGAAGGGATCATTTATTTACATATGGAAGCACAAAACTGCAACCAGATAGCGCATGTAAGTAAGAGATTGAGCACCCTTTACATTAGCACTTATGTCTCTGTTTATTCTGAGCCTTGATTTGCATTGGGCATCTCCAAAAAATTCTGAGGACTTGAGTACACTGTCAATTGCACGACCTGCAGAAAAAGCGACCGACTGAAGTCGGTTGATTTTCTAGAGTGCCCTAAAATCACCGTGTCATTCTGTCAGTCTGTCATTCTGTCAGTCTGTCTGTCCGTCCGTAACCCGTTTGTGAAAATTGGTGATAGTGACTTAACCGCTTGGAATATTTAAACAATTTTTGGCATACTGATAGATATCAATGAGATCTAACCAATGAACTTGCGAAATATTACATTCCATTTAGTATAGCCTCGCCGAGGCGAAAAATGTGAAAATTTTCAAACTGCTTCTCCTCGGAAACCGTTGGGCCGATTGAAGTCAAATTTCATATGGAGCCTCTATGGGAAGGGGAAACCAAAATTTGCTCATGGGGTCCAGGTCACATGACCAAAATGGCCGCCAAGTCATATGGTCTGTCTGTCTGTACGTCGGTATCCCGTTTGTGAAAATTGGTGATAGTGACTTAACTGCTTGGAATATTTAAACAATTTTTGGCATACTGATAGATATCAATGATATCTAACCAATGAACTTGCGAAATATTACATTCCATTTAGTATAGCCTCGCTGAGGCGAAAAATGTAAAAATTTTCGAACTGCTTCTCCTCAGAAACTGTTGGGCCGATTGAAGTCAAATTTCATATGGAGCCTCTATGGGATGGGGGAAACCAATATTTTCTCATGGGGTCTAGGTCACACGACCAAAATGGCCGCCAAGCCATATATGGTAAAAACCCTTCAAAAATAGTCTTCTCACGAACCACTGGGCAGATTTCCACGAAACTTGATAAATAGCATCTGGGACGTAGGCCCATCATAAATTGCTAAAAAGGTGACCCTGGGTTGACCTTGACCTTCTTTGTGCCTAGGTCAAACTTGGACACATATGCTTTTGTATTGGAAAAGTGAGAATGCATTTTATCCTGCAAACGATTAAGAATACAGTACTAAAGTATAAGATATATTTTTGCTCCTTACGATAAGGCACATTTATTGGGGGAACCGTTTTAGGTCCAGGTCACATGACCAAAATGGCCACCATACCCATATATGGTAACACTCATAAAGCTAAAAGCATCCGGCGGGTCGTGCACTTCAGCTGAAGCACTGGTTTGATATACAAATTCAATGAGCATAGGATGGCTTTTCCATTTTTGTTTCAAATGTAAGAATCAATGTTAAAAATATGTGGATAAAATTGATACAAGACTGAGACAGGCTGAATGCAAATAATCCATTAAGTAATCACTCCAGAAAGGATAAAATCATCCTCATGCTCAAAATCTTGGGCAAAATCCATCAACATTTTACAGGGTTATGGCCGTTTACAATGGATTTTGGACTCTAATTGCTTTACTGAATGGAATATATGGATGAAACTTCACAGGTGTATAGACCACCTAAGGAGCTGCCTCGGTAGCTCGGATGGATGGGCGTCTGACTGGTGATCAGGAGGATGCAGGTTTGATACCTGCCAGGGTCTGCAACAATCTTTCGTAGCTATTGGTCATGAAATCTTTTCGATGGTCATTCTCTCCTTTCTGCTGATTCAAGAAGGCCAGTTGTCAGTTTCTGGCAAATGAATGTGTACTGTACTGCCCAGACTGTGGATACCTAAAGTGACCAGCTCGATATGACCTAGTGTTGACTGGGCCATTAAACTCCAATACAAACAAACAAGACGCATACTGTGACCAAGGACCACCACTCTAATCATCCCTGATCTTGAATTAGCTGCCCTTAATGGATGTGAAAAATGGTTTTGGGCCGGTTTCTCTTTTGCTATATGGAATATCTTGATGCTCTTTTGCAGATATATAAAACACTAAAGGAAGAATGTTATGGCCAAGGACAATCATTCTGCCAGTTTTGGTTCTTGACTAAGAGATTGAGCACCTTTTCCATTAGCACTTATGTTACTGTTTGTTCTGAGCCTTGCTTTGCATTGTTTGTGCATCTCTAAAAAATTCTGAGGACTTAAGTACAGTGTCAATTTGATATACAAATCCGTCAAGCACAGGATGGTTATTCCATTTTTGTATTAAATGTAAGAATCAATGTTAAAATATGTGGATAAAATATAAAACTGATATAAGATGCAAGACTAAGACACAGACTATTTGACTGCAAATAATCCATTAACCCATTTAGTACTGGAAACCCCAAAACGGGTACCAGGGCAAACAGTGCAGGCCCAGATCAGACGCCGCAGAACGCGGCATCTGATCAGGGCCTCCACTGTTTGCTAAAAGTTCAGTCATTTTCCAAATTAATTTTGAAGAAAATATAACCTGACACCACTAAATTTTGAAATGGACTCCTGCTATATATAGGGAGGAAGATTCCATTTGGTACAAAAAGCGTAAAGTATTCATTCTAGAAAGGGTAAAAATCATTATCTTGTTCAACAAATCTGCTTACATGTTCAGGTTGGCAGACTATTCGTGCCTTTTGCTACATAAGTCTCCATGCTTACAATGTGATGTCCATGCTTTTGCAGAGTGCCCCACAAAACATCTTTTTCTCAAGTACCATATTTACCCTAAATATTCTGACACTTATAATCGTTACCATACTTTTTCTAAAATTTGAACAAGTACAACTTAATACCCAATTTTGTGTGTAGAAATAATTTGAACAAGACAACATACTACCCAATTTTGTGTGTAGAAATAGATTGATGTGTGGCAATCAGTGGCTCTCATCTGGGTTTACAATGCTTGCTCAGGCCTCTCTGTCGGAATATATACGATAATAAAGTGTACAGTTACAGATATTAACTGTTAAAGGATTTCATCCGGGATCCATTTTACATATGAAAGGGAGTTTTTGATGATAGGTCCGATTTTTTTCATAAATATTTTCTGGGTTTTCATTAGAACTCTCACTGAGGCAAGTCTCATTTGTACCAATAACACTCTATACAAGAAAGATTGCAGAAAATTACAGTGAAACTTAATGGCTTGAACACTGATAACTCCTTTACCATGGTTGTTTCAAACTCTCTCTTGAGTCCCTGGAGAATTTTTCCCATAGCGCCAGATATTCTTAACCCTTCTCTTGCTGAATATTCAGTTTAGCCACACCCATTTCTGTCTATCAGCCAATCAAATGACTTGATGTAATTTATTGCTACAAATTAATAAACTAAATGCCAAACAGTGTAGATCCTGATCAGATGGCTTCTTCAAAAGCCATCTGATCTGGATCTACACTGTTTCCAAAGATAGGCATTGTCGTGAACAGCAAGATAAGGGTTAATCCTTTTTGTACCAAATTGGAATCTTCCTCCTCATATATAGCAGGAGTCCATCTCCAAATTTAGGGGTGACAGGTTGTGGTAGCTTCAAAAATGATCTGGAAAATGGCTGAACGTTCTGCAAATAGTGTAGGCCCTGATGAGACGCCGCGTTCCGCGGCATCTCATCTGGGCCTGCACTGTTTGCCAAATACCCGTTTTGGGGTTTCCGGTACTAAATGGGTTAAACAGTGAAATTCTGCTATTAAGACCATCTAAAATTAAGACTAATTCTGCTTTAACCCTTTCCCACTCAGATACGTGTTTTTACGTGTCTGCACCCCCCCCCCCCATTTTAAGCCCCAGAAGCACCTAAAATCTGCATTTCTACCCCTGGATAGTTATGTTTGCTTTAGGATTTGTTGGGCAAAAAAGTGACCTGTTTTTTTGCGCGCCTCCCCACTAAAAAATATTCTGGGGGGATTGAAGGGGGGCGATGCCCCCATCACATCCCGAAAAATTTTGGGTGTATGGCCCAACCGGCCGCTAAAATTTATATCTGAGGGAGTCTGGGGTCAAAAAAGCCTAAAAACTGATGCTGATAAAACATGCTGCAAACAGTGAAAATGGCCAGTGCCAAACACCTTAATTGTTGCCTTGACAGCTATGTGAAGATTTAAATGTGCTCAAAAATTCATGTGAAAACACACTTTTTGCCAACTTTGAGATGCCCCCTCTTTGCCATGACAACAATGATCAAGTCATGAAAGGTTGCATTTGAAAGCCTACTGCCCAATGAACATTCATACCGAGTTTGGTGTAAAACAGGCCATCCATTATGAAACAATGGCTAGTTGAAGTTGCTGTCAGGTGCAACACTGTGAAAATCGGCCAAATTCACAAAATCCCTGAGTGGTAAAGGGTTAAAATGCTTATTTAATAGGTTGCAGTTATTGTTTCTTTGTGTTTTCTGCATACAGTGTCCTCTGGTCAGAGACCACCTTTGGGACTATTCAAAAGTGGTCTTAAAGACCACTTTTGAATAGTCCCAAAGGTGGTCTTAATATCGTAATTTTGCTGTATTTAATAAAGGAATTTTACTGTACTTAAGATAATTTAGGCAGTATTTTCTTATTTAATCTTGAAAAGGTATGTTGTGCTTGCTCATTGGATCACATCAATGAGGTACACACATATTTTTATTTCACAGAAGATTAAGAAACTGTTAACAGTATCTCTCCAGATCTGGCACTATAAATAACCCTCAGTGGCCCGAACTACTCCTATCTTGAACGCATTTTCATTGTCCCAAAAGTGTTCAGACCACTGAAGTATGACTGTATCCCTGAACTGTCATCAAATACTTCCTTTATCTCTGTCTGTATATAACACACACAAATGTGTTAACCCTTATCTTGCTGTTCATGACAACCCCTATCTTTGCAAACAGTGTAGATCCAGATCAGATGGCTTCTGAAGAAGCCATCTGATCAGGATCTACACTGTTTGGCATTCAATTTATGAATTTTTAGCAATAAATTACATCAAGTAATTTGATTGGTTGATAGACAGAAATGGGTGTGGCTTAAATGAATATTCAGCAAGAGAAGGGTTAAGTTTCTATAGGGATTTAATGAGCCCTAGTGAGAATAAACTTCCTAGAAAGAGACCACCAGTAAGAAACAAAGACAATATGGCACCAGTTGACTCGGCATACTCATCTGTCACACTGCTGTAATACAGAAAATAACATGTATTTAACAGATAATTAACATTATCATTATATACAGAAAAGTAGGGAGTTTTTTTGTTTGTTTGATTTGAGGTACAAAGGCACTTTAATTCCCCTATTTTTGCTCACAAGCATAGACATTGGGCACTCATTAGAACCACCTCAATGAGGCAGTTCTAACGAGCACCCACATTCTATGTTTGGAGCAGAAACATGGTGGGGGTTGTGTCCTTAAAAATAAGGTCAAGGTCATCAAACTCTAATGGCTGTTTTCCCCCATCATAGTGATGTAACCATGCGAGTTTGGACAGAATCAATCATTAGGATCAGGAGATATAGTGCTTCAAACAGATAACATGATAGAAATGGCTATGTTCAAGGAGCAAAAAAGTATAAAAAGTACATATCTGTGAAGTTTCATGAAAATATCTAAAATGGTATCAGAGTTATGGAGTAGCGGACTCGAAACTGATAGCAATAGCTATATTCAAAGGGCAATAACTCCAAAAGTAGGAAAATCAGAGTTATGGTTTGTATGTTCTGCACGTCGTCTCATGGTGCTCTACATATCTGTGAAGTTTCATGGAAATATCTCAAATGATATAGAAGATATTGAGCGGACATGAACGATGATAGAAATGGCTGTGTTCAATGTTTAAAGGGTAACAACTCCAAAAGTAGGAAAATCAGAGTTATGGTTCATATGTTCTGCACTTCATCTCATAGTACTCTACATACCTGTGAAGTTTCATGAAAATATCTTAAATGGTATCAGAGTTATGGAGTGGACACGAAACTATGAGGCGCTGGCGGACGGACGCATGGACAGACACTCAAAACTTCGGAGGGTATAACATAATACCCCGTCATTTTCTGAATAGCGGGGCATAATGACATTATAAGGAAAACAAGAGGGCGATGATGGCCCTGGATCGCTCACCTGATCCATATTGTACAAATAAATTGTAGGCAACATATGGTAGAGTAGAGGGTTTGAGCAATTTTGGTTGACCCAAGGAGGTTTTTATAATTTTAGCCATCTTTTTCATCCAAGCACAATGGGTTTAGCAATTTTGGAAGAGGATCACCCAAGGAATACTCCTGTGACATCACATGAACAAGTCCATGAAATGAAGACCCCCTAAACCCCACTCCATATAGATAAAACTGGGGTTTAAGGGGTATACATTATTTTCTTATTTCTACTCCAAGACATAGGTTGTGGGTACTCATTAGAACGGCTTCAATGAGGCAGTTCTTACGAGCACCAACAACCTATGTTTTGAGCCTTGATAAGAAAATATCATGGATTTTCATCAGAAAAGTTGCCATTTTGGAGATATGAAAAATGCACTATGTCACACCGGTGTGTTATCATAACGAAATTAATTTGAAATCCATCCACTGGTTAAGCAGTAGAAGTTATTTACAAGTTTTTTCTATTATTAGCTCTAGCGGCCACCTTTTTCTTCCAAGCAGAATTGTTTGAACAATTTTAATAGAGGGTCACCCATGAAACATTCCTGTGAAATTATATCGAAATCCATCCACTGGTTAAGGGCCAGAAGTCGTTTTTTCTATTTTTAGCCCTGGTGGCCATCTTGTTAAGCTGAGCAGAGCAATTTGAGCAATTTTGGTAGAGGGTCCAACAAGGATCATTCTTGTGCAGTTTTTTCAAAATCCATCCAATAGTTAAGGAATAGAAGACTTTAAAAGATTTTTATACATGTATTTTTAGCTCTGGGGGCCATCTTTTTCATCTGAGCAGGACAGTTTGAGCAATTTTAATTGAGGGTCACCCAAGGTACATTCCTGTAAAATTATTTTGAAATACATTCACTGGTTAAGAAGAAGAAGTCGTTTAAAGGTTTTTCTATTTTTAGCTCTGGTGGCCATCTTGTTCATCCAAGCGTAACGGTTTGCGCAATTTTGGTAGAGGGTCACCCAAGGAACCTTCCAGTGAAATTAATTCAAACTCCATGCCTTGGCTAAGTAGGAGAAGCCTTTTAAAGGTTTTCCTATTTTTAGCTCTGGCGGCCATCTTATTCACCCGAGCGGAACGATTTGAGCAATTTTGGTAGAGGGTCACCCAAAGAACATTCCTATGAAATTATTTTGAAATCCATCCACTTGTTAAGGAGAACCCTTTAAAAGGTTTTTCTATTTTTAGCTCTGGCAGCCATCTTGTTCATCCGAGCGTAATGATTTGAGCAATTTTGGTAGAGGGTCACCCAAGGAACATTCCTTTGAAGTTATTTTGAAATCCATTCACTGGTTACGGAGAAGAAGTCATTTAAAGGTTTTTCTATTTTGAGTTTGAGCAATTTTGGTAGAGAGTCACCCAAGGAACCTTCCAGTGAATTGTTTTCAAAATCCATGAACTGGTTAAGCAGAAGTCGTTTAAAGGTTTTTCTATTTTTAGCTCTGGTGGCCATCTTGTTCATCCGAGGGTAACGATTTGAGCAATTTTGGTAGAGGGTGACCCAAGGAACATTCCTGTGAAATTATTTTGTAATCTGTTCACTGGTTAAGAAGTCATTTAAAGGTTTTTCTATTTTTAGCTCTGGCCGCCATCTTGTTCACCCGATCAGAACAATTTGAGCAATTTTGGTAGAGGGTCACCCAAGGAACATTCCTGTGAAATTGTTTCAAAATCTGTCCAGCAGTTTTGGAGAAGAAGTCGTTAACAGCAAAAGTTGACAACGGACGCACGCACGGACGGACGACGGACAAAGACCGATCACAAAAGCTCACCTTGAGCACTTCGTGCTCAGTTGAGCTAAAAAATAGTTTGAAAATGTATTTGTATTACATATCATTAAAGAATATAGTTCTTGAGAAGCGGACTTCAACATTAGGGTGAATGCTAGGGTTGAATAGTTCACTAAGTCAGTGAACCATGAAATGTAGGGTGAAAGCTAGGATTGACAGAAAAGCTCTCCATGAAATGTTGGACAAGGTGAACTAGACAAAAGTGCCCAGTGGGGCACGTATACCCCCGGCCAGTGCCGAACTACAAAGGGAAATAACTCTAAAAGGCCTGACCCCTTGGCCCTTATTTTCTTTCCCACAATACAAGTAGTCATACTGATCATGTGTGCAAAATTTCAAGTTTCTATGTGAAGCAGTTCCTGAGATATCTTTGACACAAAATAATTGTTGACGGACAGACAGACGGAAAAGACAAAAACTATATACCCCCATGGCATACGCCGGGGGTATAAATATGGATGCCTGCATTAACCCTTTTAGAACAAAATGGAATCTTCCACCTTATATACAGCAGGAGTCAATTTCAAAATTTAGGGGTGTCAGGTTGTGTTTTCATCAAAATCTATTTTGAAAATGACTGAACTTTTAGCAAACAGTGGAGGCCCTGATCAGACGCCGCATTGTGCGGCGTCTGATCTGGACCTGCACTGTTTGCCAAGGTACCCTTTTTTGGGTTTCTGGTACTAAATGGGTTAAAGTTGTCATCCCTAGATGCAAGTTTATACTTAATATCATGAAGCTCTTATAGTCCTTGACAAATGGACTTGAACATTAGAGTCAAAGTTAGGGTTGTCACAAACATTTGATGGCTGGATGAATGACTGAACAGAAAGAAAACCAGCCTCTTATATCAGCCATACTTCAAGCAGCTGCAACAAAAACCCTTCACCATTCTTGCATCATAGTATTGATACCATAGGACAAAGGGGCCCACACTTTTTAAAGGAAAGAATTTGCTCTCCTAACAGTTGACCACCTTTTCAAAAATGGTAGAATTATCGTTTACCCTTAAGTACTGGCTGATCAGGTTTTTGACAGTTTGAAATTCTGTCTGCTCATTTCTGACACATGATCAAACAGGTACCCTTTCCTAATTTTAAAACACCTAGCTTAGGCATCCCAGTTTTTACCCTATTGATTGATTTGAGGTTTAGTGTCCCCATCAACAATGTATACATCATTTTGGAGACTTTGCTTCCAATTTCGTGAGACTTTTACCCGACACTGAGTTGAAATGATATCTCAAGCCCTGTCGCCCAATGTAACCACTAGGGTTTATAAGCATGGACTGTCAAACTCGCACCACTTTGCCTGGGCAGGCTTAGATCCTCTTAGCGGTTTACCAGTACCCATGTGTGTGGTTGGTTTCAGCTCTGTGTGGAAGCATCATGCAGCCCATTTATTTCTTCCAAGCCCCATGGTGGGGGCCACACAAGCATTGAAGAAAATTTTTATAGCAAACAATATTTTCTTTCTTATTTTTCAATGAAAAAAGAAACTTGGCATTTCATGTGAATTGTCTGCCCAGGGGAATGGACAAACCTTCAGGGGAGGCAACTCTTCCAAAGGTATTTTTGTCTCCCATGTCTCCCATGCAGACTCTTAAAGGAAAGAATTTGCTTCTGAGGAGCATATTGTTTCCTTTATGAGTAGACCCCTTTTTCCTCGGGACAGAGTTTACTGAACAAGAGGCCCATTGGCCACAATGCTCACCAGAACTCAGGCGGACACTGCCCACAGGCAGCCATGTATGGTTTCAGATTTTAATTTATTGATTATAAAGTCTCCCAAACAAACCCCCATTTCAAAATGAGCACCCATGTGGACTCTGTATCTGAAATATTAGGCCTTTTATGAGGAGGAAGGATGAGACATGGACCCAACAGAGCCCTGAATGGTATCACTGAATCCATCTTATCATAAGGCACATGAATATATATGGTTTAGGGGTTGGGATGTGTACTGTTCCTGAGATATAAGGCCTTTTAAGCTGCGAAGGGGTTGGAGCATAGCCCTGGCAGACCCCAGGAAAGCCAAGATTGTTGTCGCTGAATGTGTCGTATAATAAGGACCAAGAAAATATATTGTTTAGGGGTGGGGATATGAACAGTTTCCAAGATATGAGGCCCTCTTATGAAATGATGAGGAGAGGAATGGCCCCTGTGGACCACCAAGTTTGTGTGACTGAATGTGTCTAATCATAAGAAACAAGAATATATATGATTATGAGGTGGCGATCTTAATGGTGTCTGAGATATATGGCCTTTTATGAAGTAGAGGCGTGGGCCATGGCATCAGCATGTTGCCCTAGCACATAGGCGCATTGATGTGAGTGAATGAGTCTTATTATAGGGAACACAAATATACATATTTTAGGGGTGGGGATCTGAACAGTTTCTGAGATATATTGCATTTTATGAAGTGGAAGGGTGGGGCATAGCCCCAGCACACCCCCAGAGACCCCTAGGTTGGTATCACTGAATGTGTCTCATCATAAGGAACAAGAATATATATGGTTTAGGGTTGGGGGTTCTGAATGGTTTCCGAGATATTGAGCCTTTTACGAAGTGGAGGGGGTTGGGCATGGCCCGGGTACATCCCAGAGAACCCCCAGGTTGGTTTCAATGAATGGGTCTTATCATATGAAACAAGAATATATATGGTTTTGGGATGGGGATCTGAATGGTTTCCGAGACGTATCACCTTTTATGAAGTGGAAGGGTGGGGCACAGCCCCCGTGCGGCCCAGGAGACCCTTAGATTGGTATCACTGAATGGGTCTTATCATAAGGAACAAGAATTTATATGCTTTAGGGGTGGGGATCTGAATGGTTTCTGAGATATTGGGCTTTTACTAAGTGCAGGGGGTGGGGCATAGCCCTAGCACATCCTAGGGGACCCCTCGATTGGTGTCACTGAATGCGTCTTTTCATAAGAAACAAGAATATACATGGTTTTGGGGTGGGGATCTGAAGGGTTTCTGAGATATATCACCTTTTATGAAGTGGAACAAGAATTTATATGGTTTAGGGGTGGGGATCTGAACGGTTTCTGAGATATTGGGCCTTTTATGAAGTGGAGGGGTCGGGCATAGCCCCCCGTGCGGCAAGGGAGACCCTAAGGTTGGTATCACTGAATGCGTCTTATCATAAGGAACAAGAATTTAAATGGTTTAGGGGTGGGGATCTGAACGGTTTCTGAGATATTCAGCCTTTTACGAAGTTGAGGGGGTGGGGCATAAGCCCAGCCACATCCTAGGGGACCCTCAGATTGGTGTCACTGAATGCGTCTTATCATAAGAACAAGAATATATATAGTTTAGGGGTGGGGATCTGAATGGTTTCTGAGATATATGGCATTTATGAAGTGTAAGGGTGGGGCATGGTCCCAGCGCACCCCAGAGAGACCCCAATGTTGGTATCACTGAATGTGTCTTATGGTTTAGGGGTGGGGATCTCAATGGTTTCTGAGATAAATGGCATTTTATGAAGTGGAGGGGGTGGGGCATGTCCCCGGCACATCCCGGGGGGACCCCAAGGTTAGTGTCACTTAATGCATCTTAGCATAAGGAACAAGAATATATATAGTTTAGGGGTGGGGATCTGAATGGTTTCTGAGATAAATGGCATTTTATGAAATAGAGGGGGCAGGGCATGACCCCAGCACATCCCGGGGGACCCCCAGGTTGGTGTCACTTAATGCATCTTATCATAAGGAACAAGAATATATATGGTTTAGGGGTTGGGATCTGTAAGGTTTCTGAGATATAAGGCATTTTATGAAGTGGAGGGGGCGGGGCATGGCCCCGGCACAACCTAGGGGACACCCAGGTTGACATAAAAGCATATGGCTGAGAGAAGTTTACTCAAGGAACATGTTTATGTATGTTTTGTAAAAATATCTGCAATGACTTGGCAGTAAATGCCATTTTTCAGTTTTCCCCATTATAAGTCAATGGAAACTCTAATAAGTTGCCATAGCAACAAAACTAAAAGGCCAAATTTCATAAAAAAACACAAAACCTGTAAAGGCAAATATGATGAATATTTTCATAAAGTCTCAGCCTCCTAGAGCATATGGTTTCTGAGGAGATGATTTTTTAAGTATTTTTGTCTATTTTTTGCATTTTGGTTTCCATGGCAACCAATAAAAATGAGCAGAAGGCTTAAAATCATACAGCAGATAGTAGACTGCCTATGGAACATTTCTATGAAAGTTTTTCTCAAAATATCTGCAGAGGCTTGGCAGTAAATGCCATTTTTCAATTTTCCCCATTATAAGTCTATGGAAACTACAAGTTGCCATGGCAACCAAACTAATGAGCCGATTTTGATAAAAAACACAAACTTTCAATCCCCCAGCCCAAGGATGCTACAGATAAAATTTGGGCCCAATCGGCCCAGTGGCTTCAGAGGAGATGTCGTTTGAAAGTGTTGACGCCAGACGACGACGGACGACGACGGACAACTGCCTATCCTATAAGCTCCCCCGGAGCCTTTGGCTCTGGTGAGCTTAAAAAGGAACAGTAAATCCCGAAAGATGTCTCCCTTTGAAAAATGGCGGAAAAGTCTGCCAGGTGTTCCAAATATGCTTAAGGTAATAAGAGAATGGATACATGAACAGACATTATAATGTTTGTCTTTTTTTCGGAAGAGGAGGGAGACAAGTTTTGTGACTTCCTGTTTCTTTCCCAGAATACTGAACCCCTGCAAAATAGGGTCTTTTGTTGGGAATGGGGGGTGGGGAGGACAAGATTATTTCACTCATATCGAGCCGATCATTAGACAGAGGTAGGCCCAGAGAAAAACCACCTGACCTTCTGTTGCAGAACTTGGCATCTCACATGTGACCAACAAAATAGCGTCTACTTTTAAAGGTCATACATGTACAGCCATAGACCCAATGAACAAGAGACAAATACTTTTTTCCCTTAAAACATAAAATGCATACCTTGCTCCATACATCATAGAGAGTGTGCTGAAATATCCGTTTGTTAGTCCGATTAGGAGAATAAACACAACAGGGAAGATATCACTATTGAACACTGCTGTATCAGTGCGAGGTTGGGCATTGCACAACATCAGTAGGGGAATAAATATCACGCGTAATATACACAGGATTAATAAACAGTTCGGTCTTCCATGGGCTGGCTGAAACAGATAAAAAGAAAAGTTTTCATAGCTGGCTCCAGATGAGGATTAGAACTAAGACTAATAAACGCTCTGCATGCTGGGTATTTGTTTTTCAGCATACAACATTTTCACGTATTTTTCTAATTTTTCCCGTAAAACAGAATTTGAGATTTCATGCAAATTGTCTCTTATGGAGACAATTTGCAAAAGGAGACAATTTGCATGAGATGTCAAATCCTGTTTTGTGGGAAAAATAAGAAAAAATATCAACAATTTGTCATCTACTGAATTGTCCAAGACAGTGGTAAAAGGTTGGGAGATAACTGTTTCTTTGTTGTATAAAGCATTTTAACAAGTGAGTGAGTGAGTGAGTGAGTGAGTGTTTGATTTTTACCTCCCACCAAAGCTAAGGTCATACTGAGACGGGACCTCGGTTTAAAGACTCATCTGAAAGTCTGGGGAAGCCCGGGATGGATCCTGCGATCCCTGGTTTACAAGGCAAGTAGCGTAACCACTACACCATGGAGGCTTCTATTTTAACAAGTGAATACAACATATGTTTCTAAGGAGGAAAATTATCCCTTAAACCTCACCATGTTGAGAAGCCTCCGTGGTGCAGTGGTTACGCTACTCGCCTTGTAAACCAGGGATCGCAGGATCGATCCCGGGCTTCTCCAGACTTTTGGATGAGTCTTTAAACCGAGGTCCCGTCTCCGTATGACCTTAGCTGTTGGTGGGACGTAAAACTAAAACTCACTCACTCACCATGTTGAACCTGGATATATCCCTTTATGAAAACAGTATAGCTACAGATCAGCTGGGTTCAGAAGCCAGCTGATGCTGATCAGGTTCTATACTGTTTTTCATTCTGCTGAATCCATGGTAAAAATTGAAATCATGTAAAACAAAAGACTGAAAATTGGGGAGGAGTGACTGTGTAGCATACTCAGCATGGTGATGGTTAATTATACTCCTTACCTCTCCTCAACTGGAGCTATGATTTTACATGTCAACAAGTTGTGCCAAACCATATAAACAGGAATCAGTTTTCAAAGCTGTTAGATCACACTGACCAGCTGGGTTCAGTTGTTCAAACAAAGCATTGTTAGCTTATCAAGCTTGTAAGTGGTCAAAAGGTTAACTGTTCTAGCAAGCAAAATGCAAAATAAAGTGGTACTTCTGCTGCTAAACAGCTTTTACTACTCACATTTTTTTTCTGCACAATATTAGTATATTTGCCATAACAGTTCCTTTACTGACAATATCAATAGTTTTGAATAGTCAGTGTTGAGGGGTGTTATGCATCTTTATGTGAATTTTCCAGCCCTTTAATTTTAGATATCTATCAGAAACACCTTTATGTCACATGTAACAGTGGCATTGTCAAAGATTAGCGAAACTTCATTTGTTTTTCACCCAACTGAGCCCCAGAGGCAGGCCTCTGGGTAGGGTGATTGACAGATATTGGACAAGCATATGCACTCTCATTTTTGAAGATACTTTCTGGCATGCAGCAACAAACATCATTAACTCCTGTTCTAATGAATAAGTTAATTTAGCCACACTCATTTCTGACTTTCAACCAATCAGATTACTTGATGTAATTTATTCCTACAAATGCACAAAACGAATGTCAAACAGTGTAGGAACTGATCGGATGGCTTCTTCTATGAAGATGTTCATGTGTATTCCTTTTTCAATTTTTGTGAAAAACAAAGACATCTGAGTGTGGGCAGAGCAAAAAAAGCACAGCAAAGGTTTTAGAGAGCTTTGCTTGTCACTCTTAGGATTGCCCAGAGGCTACAGAACGCTCATGCAACAGTGAAGACTCTGATCAGCCTGCACATTCGTGCAGGCTGATCAGTCTTCACTGGTTGCCCAGCACTTGTAGTTGTGTCATGCCCAAACTGATTTCCTGCAGGACTAGCACTGTCCACTTACTATATGAATAGAGCCTGCTATAGACCTTCCACTCCAGTCACCAGAGTTGAATATCAGGAAACATACAAAAGCTGAGAAAAACTTCTCTGAAAAGGAAACAAAGTTTTTCATTACACCATAAAACAATAATAAATTTATGTGACCCCTAACTGGATAATCATGGAATACTCTTAGAAAAATTAACATTATAACTTTAAGTCTTTTTGAAAAGTAAATCCCCTTTAGAGGGCCTCAAATCCCCCTTTGGAGGAAAGGGAACAGGAAGTAGCAAAAGTCCTCCCGGAGACAACTTTTGTGCTCATTTAATACCCTTAACCCTTATCCATCTGACTTAATTAATTTAACCACACCCATTTCTGACTATCCACCAATCAAATTACTTGATATAATGTATTTGTTCTGAAGAAGCCATCTGATCTGGATCTTTACTATTTGTGTCATGTTCAGTGGGATAAGGGTTAACATAGCTTTATTATTTGTGCAGCACTACAGGCATGGAGGTGCTCCTGCAAGTGACTGTTCCAGCAAATGCCATGGTAACCTTCTTTATACCATTATAAGGAAAAATATGTGGGGTGATCAATAAATTCAAGAACTTTTGCTATAACTTTTTTAATATACAACCAATCGCAAAAAAATTTACACGGTCGATAAAATAGCACGTTACTGACAACGTCATCAAGGTATTACTTTCTTGACGTCACTAGTTTTTCAATGACAACATATTTTCGACGTCATACTTCACGTTCACCGTTCTGAAATGGCTGACGACGTTGTTGCAGAACAGAGGACTTTCATTAAATTCTACGTAAAATTAGGCAAGACTATGAGCGAAATCAAAGAGGATCTCCAAAAAGTATACGGAGAAGCAGCATTTTCGAAATCTTGTATTCATAAATGGTGGCATCGCTTCAGTGACAGAAGAACATCGACCAAAGATGACGCCCCATCTGGCCGCATTGTGAAGTATACTACAGAGGAAACCTGTGCTGCCATTGAACAAGACGTGTGTGTGTGTGTGAATTCGGATTTGTTGCTTTCAACAATTTTTCAGTCATATCACGACGGTGTCTGGTTGCGACAGGAAGCTCAATGCTCACTTTTATAGTGCTGCCTCACTGAAGTATCATGTCCCAGACACATTACATGATACCACACCCAGTCACATTATCCTGACACTGGATCGACCAGTCCTAGCTCTACCCCGTAAATCTGAGTGCCAAGCAAGGAGCAGCTAGTACCATTGTTAACGACTTTGGTATGTCGCGGCCCGGGATCGAACCCATGACCTTCCGTTCCCCGGAGCGGACACTCTACCAACTGAGCTATCGGGGCCGGTGAGAACAGTACGTAATGGAAGACAGGCGAGTGACTGTTAGAAATGTAGCAGAGGACTTTAACTTAAGTTATGGTACAGCCCAAAAGATTCTGACTGAAAAGCTTGAATTAAGCCGCGTCTGTGCAAGGTGGGTACCCCGTCTACTTCAGCGTTACCAGAAGAGAGTAAGGAAACAGATCTGTCGAGATATTCTCAACCGATATGCAGAGGAAGGTGATTGGTTCCTGAATAAAATAATAACATGTGATGAAACATGGTTCCACTTCTTTCAGCTGAAAAGCAAGCAACAGAGTTCCGTGTGGAAGCATGCACCGTCACCATTGCCTGTAAAAGCCCGACTTTCCAAGCCAGTGGGTAAAGTTATGTCCATCATATTCTGTGACACAAAAGGAAATGTGTTGAATCACATGGTGCCAGCTAAAACTACAGTCAATAGTGAATACTACGCACATCTTATTAAATTCCAGTTGCAGAGAGCTATTCCAGATAAATGTCCTGAACTTGTAAGGTCAGGGTTCAATTTGCACCAAGACAACGCTCCAGTGCATGTGAGTCAACTTGTGACGTCCACCCTCAAGGAACTGGGTATGGAAACTCTACTGCATCCACCGTATAGCCCAGACTTGGCTATCTGTGACTTTTTACTGTTTCCAAATGTGAAGGATCAGCTGCGTGGAGTAAAATATGAGACGCGAGATGAACTAGGGGCTGCTATAACGGTGGCGATTAGGGAGGTGTCACATGACGGCTTACGTCACGCGCTCGGCACGTGGCTGAACAGATGTCAAAAGTGTATCAAGATCAAGGGATCCTATGTCAAGAAATAATAAACAGTATTCGTGAGTATCATTTTTCATTATTAAGTTATAGCAAAAGTTCTCAAATTTATTGATCACCCCTCGTATATGTAAATATAAGTAAATCTTGGGGACATATTTCTGCAATAATGTGTTAAATCGAAATGCTCACATCTCGGGATCTGAAAATATCCAATAAATTTCTATACTGCATTGCAAGTTACAAAGCAGTGCCTCAAATATTGTAAGAGGACTTGTGGATACACATAGTTCTGTAAATTGTGACTGACTGACAACACGCGTATATGCCCCATCCCTTTGTAAAACTGTGATTGTATACTCACCACTCCAATCTCCTGTGCCTTTATCAACTGAGACTATTGAAGAAGCTATTGCAGGGAAACAGGATAAGGTCACAAAGAACACTATACATACACTAACACCCTGTGGCCATATCTGGAAAGGTAAAATTATCATCCTATTAACAAGTCTGTGAAATGATTACCTCTTTAAACCCTATTTTATATAGCAAAAACGGGGGTTTAATATATTACAATATTATACTTATTTCTACTGTAAGACATTGGTTGTGGGTACTCCTTAGAACCCCCTCAAAGAGGCAGTTCTAATAAGTACCCTAGGCGACAGGGTTCAAGATATCATTTCATCTCAATGTCGGGTAAAAGTCCCACAAAACTGGAAGCAACGTCTCCAAAATGACCTATACAGTGTTGATGGGGACGTTAAACCTCAAATCAAACAAACAAACAAATCTAATGAGTACCCACAACCTATGTTTGGAATATAAAAAGAAAAAATATCACAAATTTTCTTCTGACAGTAAAATGACCCTTTTGGAGAAATGAATGTCTGTACTGTATCACATGGATCTGTTATCATAATGAGGTCATAAATTTGCAAAGAGGTCTTGCAACAATAATTTTAGGATAATTAACACTGTGAGAAATAATTACTACATGTATAATAAAATACTACAACTACTTTTAATAAACAATAACAATGATAATCCTGGAGAGGATTGTGGATGGTCTCATTAGGCAGTTGGTGGACATCGACGATTCCCAGTTTGGCTTCGTCCCAGGAAAAGGCACAACAGACGCAATTTTTGTTGTACTGCAGCTGCAAGAGAAGTATCTGGCGGCCAACAGGAGACTATACATGGCTTTTGTAGACCTGGAGAAGGCCTTTGATCAAGTGCCTCGGAAAGTCAGCTGATGGGCACTAAGAAAACTTGGAGTGGACGAGTGGATTGTGCGACTGGTCCAAGGGATGTATGCTAATGCTCGGAGCCGTGTCCGTGTTGGTGATGGTTACATTGCAGAATTCGATGTGAAGGTGGGTGTTCATCATGGCTCTGTTCTCAGCCCACTGCTTTTCATCAATGTTCTTGAAGCCTTGTCATGCGAGTTCCGCTTTGGAGTCCACTGGGAGGACCTGTATGCTGATGACCTTGTCATCATAGCTGAATCCCTTGAGGAATGTGTCAGGAGGCTCTTAACTTGGAAAGATGGATGCGAAAGGGCTGAGAGTGAATGCAGGAAAGACAAAGATCATGATCTGTGGTACAAGTCTGGATATCCTGCAGAGTAAAGGCCACTTCCCATGCGCTGTATGTCGCACTGGAGTGGGCAGCTACTGTATCTTTTGTAATGGCTGCAAGTTCTGGGTGCACAAAAAATGCAATGGGCTCAAGCGCTTGACAGAGGACCCTGATTACAGGTGTACACTGTGCCAAGGAACTGCACGCCCCTTAGATGGCAGGCCACAGAGGGAAGTCCAAGTCGGAGCCGACTAGCTGGAGGTTGTAGCTTCCTTTTGCTACTCAGGTGATATGCTTTAGCAGCAGGTGGTTGCAACCTTTCCACCACATCACGTCATCATGTGTGAAAACAGCCTGGAAGAAATTCAAGGAGTTGCTATCAGTTCTCTCTTCCCGCCACCTCTCCTTCAAGACACGTGTGTACAGCTCTTGTGTGCGGAGTGCAATGCTCCATGCCAGTGAGACATGGCCATTGACAAAGCCAAACCTCCAACATCTTCAGCGGAATGACAGGGTAATGATCAGACAGATTTGCAATGTCAAGCCACAGGACGCTGTCACCATCAGGTCCAGTGAGTTACTTGATCATCTTGGCATTGAGGACCTGGACCTCATCCAGAAAGAGAGAAAGCTCCGCTGGTATTGACATGTGGAACGCTCCAACGGTGCAGTCAAGACTGCCTATGACATACAGGTAGGTGGACAGCTGGGGCCTGGAAGGCCCAAGATGACCTGGAAGCAGCTGACAGAAAGAGATTGCAGAGAATGGAAGCTCTCTGGTATCGATCCTCATGATAGACAAGCCTGGAGATCTGGTGTAAGATCTGCCATGCATGCAGCAAGCCAGCTACCTGGAAGGGGGCCCACTTATGTGGACATTGCTCCTGTACCTTCATATTAATCAAAATCCGTTGATGATGATGATGATGATGATGCATGAATGTTGGCCCCCACCCATTGGGGCTTGAAGAAATAGATGGGCTACATGTTGCTTCCACACAGAGCTAAAACTGACCTGCACACGAGTACTGGTAAACCGCTCAGACGATCTAAGCCTGCCAAGGCAAAGCGGTACAAGTCGGACCGTCCATGCTTATAAAACCTGTTGGTTTCATTGGGCGGCAGGGCTTGAGATGTCATTTCATCTCAATGTCGGGTAAAAGTCCCACAAAATTGGAAGCAAAGTCTCCAAAATGACCTTTACAGTGTTGATTGGGACGTTAATCTGCTGCATTGTATCACATCCAGTGGATGCTTCCAGATCAACCTATCACACAAGACGCAAAGCATCGAGTGTGATGAGAAAGATCTGGAAACATCCAAGAGATGTGATACTGTCCGGAAAATCAAGTTACTACAGTGATAATTTTTTAATATAATGTACTTTTTTTCTTCCAATAATTTTTTTGTTTTGTTTTTTCTTCTAAAAAGCAGGAAAATTTAATGGTATGCACTGCGTGTGACATCATTGTTCTGTGTTACTGGCTGCTTTCTAACGTCACAACACGAAGGAGTTCAGAGCCAGCAAGGATGATGATACTGAATCTGAAAGCGTTGAGTAGGTGATACAGGATTCTGTGTGTTTGTGTTATACATCAGTATTTTTTTGTAGGTATATAATAACCCTTGTCCTGCTGAATTTTCATATATGCCACACCCACTACCGATTTTCAACCAATCAGATTATTTGATGCAAATTATTGCAACAAATTCACAATCTGAATGGCAAACAATGTAAATCTTGATCAGATGGCTTCATCAGAAGCCATCTGATCTGGATCTTCATTGTTTGGAAAATAATGCATATCCGGGCTCAGCAGGACAAGGGATAAGAGGTAAGAGGTGGTACTTACAAGTTTCAGTATATTGAGGTAGTATGAACAACTGTGGTGTGAAACAACAGCTACACTTTCATCATCACTTGTGACACTAACACTTAATGTATTGCCTGAAATAGCAGAACACCTCTGATTAAGAGGAACAGCAGTCTGGACCCAGCTATGAGATTTGAGTTTTGTAATTAAACACAGGTACAATACTCAGCCTTGACTATTTTCTACACATATCATCTCCTTTACCTGGCAAAAACTCATAGCTGATCAGTTATGAGAGAGAGAACTTTTGCTATTTTACATCATGATAATAAGTCCGTGAAATGAAGATCCCTCTAAACCCCACATTATATAGAGAAAAATGGGGTTTACGGGGGTATACATTTTCTGCCTTATTTTTGCTCAAAAACATAGATTGTGGGTACTCGTTAGAACCGCCTCACCACCTCATTGAGGCGGTTCTAACGAGCACCCACAATCTATGATGAAAGCAGAAATAAGAAAGATGTTCTCATTTTTACCCAAAATTTGTCACTTCTGGCACCATGTTGGATGCCATTATTTCACATGGACATGTTTTCCTTATGTTTTATTTTTTGCTGATTCAAATACCAGTTAGACAGGAACCAGTAACCTGTATCAGGGATATGGATGCAACTTTGTCTAAAATACACTTACCAGTATCTCCCTTATTAATATGTTTACCCATAAAGGAAAGAATTTGTTCCTGAGGAGCAGATTCTTTCCTTTAGAGTAGACCCCTTTTTAGTAGAGCTCAATTTATAGGATAGTAACCTCAAAAGTTCTTTCCCTTTAACAAAATGGTGGAAACTAGGAATGTTTTCAGAAGAAAACTATGCCCCCACACCCACCATAAATTTAGACCAATGAAGTATATGACCTTGGAAATGAGGCTAAGGTGACCAAAGAACAATCAAGTCTCTGTTATACTATCATGATCTACTGTACTAAGTCTGGCCGGAATTCTTCAATCTGTTAAAGAGATACGGTGCAGACAAACAGAAATTGAACAATCTTTGGTCTTGAATGACCTTGAAAAGTAATTCAAGGTCACAAAAATCTAATCAAGTCTTCAGTCTATTGGTGTAATACAAAGTCATGTATATTTTATCATATGACGTTGCGTCTGAGAGTGTAATAACGCCATGTTATATTTTTTTGATAATCCACTAGTGGATTAAATATGCAAATAGCTAGATACGTCCCGTAACGTTACATGTACGGCGTCCTTTACGACGTCGTGTTTACTAATGGCGGAATATTGACATTTTTGCAAACAAATGTGAATAAAATGCGCTTGAAATGTCATATGATAAATTGAATCTTGCATTTGTGCACATTTATTATTGAATTTATTAAACTCGTTGAGGAAAAGGGATAAAATGCTCGGCAAAGCCACGCATTTTATCCCTTTTCCTCAACTCCTTTAATAAATTCAATAATACATGAACACTCATGTAAGATCCTCTATATATCAAATATGGTTAGAGTTCATCAATTTGCAGAATGAGAGATAAATAGCAGTTACATTGCAGTGTGTCATGGTAAAAGCTGACAAGCCTTGCACTCTTGTGACCTTGAAAATTAAGTCATATTTCTTTGGACATAGCAGTTTTGTTTCTTATCCATCATGGTTTCTGCTTTGGACCCAAACAATAGTGTTATAAATAGGGTGTGATGTATTTGCTGCAACCAGAAATGTCATATGTAAGATGAAACTTTGTTGAATTTATCTATTGATGCTCAAAACATAGATTATAGGTGCTCTGACATTAAAAGTGCATCATTAAAATGGGTGAAAATTGAAAATTTCAGAAATCCTGAAATGAAGGTTTCCAAATCCTAAAAAGGCAATTTTGCCTAAACTTTAAATAGGGACAGAAAGTCTCAAAATCCTGAATGAGGAATAATCCTGAAAACTTTCACCCATGCATTAAGACAGTCCTAATGAGTACTCACGATCTATATTAATATGAGGGCAGTCATGGCATGATGGACTTGTCACAATGTAGATCCAATTAGCCAGGCTTCGTGGAAAAGTGTATGACTGCAGGTCTTTAAATATGGCCCCAGCCTGACTTTGTAACTTTCATTTAGATTAACCCTTGTCCTGCTGAATATTCATATATGCCACACCCACTACCGATTATCAACCAATCAGATGACTTGATGCAAATTATTACAACAAATTCATAACCTGAATGACAAACAATGTAGATCCTGATCAGATGGCTACTTCAGAAGCCATCTGATCTGGATCTACATTGTTTCAAAGAAAAGGCATATCCGGGTTCAGCAGGACAAGGGTTAATGAACTAGTAACTGCTTAGAAGATCTAAGCCTGGGACATTGTAAGTTGCTCAACCTATACTTGCCTAGTGTGCAGAACAGATAGCACAGAATGTGGCTGTGGCATCTGATCAGCATCTACACTGTTTGCTGAAAATTTGATAATTTTTGAAAAACTTCCAACAATTAAAGCAAACCAGACACACTTTAATATGGGAATGGACCTGTCCAAAGGTATTAGCTGGAAGATTCAATGTATCATTTATGGTTAAAAAAGAGTCATGTGGTGTGAATATCACACAGCTACAATTATATAACATTGTCCTTACAGCTTCAAAAATAGCATTTTCAAAAGGAAAATGATACACCTAAACCTTTTTTATGAAACTATCATTGGGGTCCAAAGCAAAAAACCTTATTAGCTACAAACAAACATGCATAAATTATATAGAAAAATTACCATTAGTGGTCATTTTTTTTATATCATGTATCTATACTTTTTTACTTATGTAGAAAATATCATATGTGTTATGAAGAGGATGGGCTGTTTTTTATACTGCAGAATATATTGAGGGTGATAGAACCACTTAACAGAGGTGGTTTTTGTTTGTTTGATTTGAGGTTTAACATCCCCGTCAACACTATTTAGGTCATTTTGGAGACGTTGCTTCCAATTTTGTGGGACTTTTACCCGACATTGAGATGAAATGACATCTCAATCCCTACCGCCCAATGAAACCAATAAGGTTTATAAGCATGGACTGGCCGACTCACAGCAATTTTCCTGGGCAGGTTTAGACTCTCTAAGTGGATTACCAGTACTCATGTGTGGTCGGTACCAGCTCTGCGTGGAAGCATAGTGCAGCCCAATCTATTTCTCCAAGCCCCGATGGGCGGGGGCAGACTTAACAGAGGTAGATCTCTGCACACACATTCTGATTTTTGAGCAAATTTAACCATTTTGTACAGGAAACCCTAAAACGGGTAATTGGCAATCCATGCAGGCCTAGATCAGTGGTGTTATACGGGGTCTGATCAGGGCCTACACTGTTTGCAAAAAAGTTCAGCCACTTTCCGAATAAATTTTGAAGAAAACACAACCTGATACCCCTAAATTTTGAAATGAACTTGTACTATTCATAAGGTGGAATATTCCATTTTGCACAAAATGGGTTAAGAAATAACTATGTATATTCCTCTTTTTCTATAAACAGCAAAACTGATGGCTCTAACATAAATAGCTCATTTACCATAGGTGATTCAAAATCACTCTTTCGAGTTCCTACAAAATTATTTTCAAAGGTCCTGGTAAGACATACCTGTAATTCAGGTAGGTATTTCATTATAGATAGGTACGTTGTATGTACTCGTTAGAGGCGATTCTAATGAGTACACACAACATACAATGTACCTTTGTTTTAAAGACATTATGCCTCCAGACTCTGGACCCTTTAGATACTCTCAGAGGCCTGAGTCAGAGTCAGGGTCTAACTGTTGGTTTTCTTTTGTTCAAGCATTTCAGTGGTTTCTTGCTGTCGAGTTTCATCTCTGTGGTTGTTTGATTTTTGTGTTCACGGAGATGTTGCACTGATGAGTTAGGAGGGCTTCATGCAGACTGAACAAATTATTTGTCTATATTGTGACGAAAGTAAGGGCGAGGATTGCAGCTGGGTAAAATTGATTTAAGTCCCCCCTCCCCAGTGGAATTCGTTTCACCGACAGTTTTAAGGCGGTTCTTTCGTCGTGATTTATTTTTGTTATGGTTCGTCTCTGAGTGTGTGTTTCGCTTATTTTGTTTTGGATAGCCAGTTGGCCATTTTGTGGGAAAGTAACTGTCCTTTTGGCTTTCCGCTATTGATCTTTCCATTATGGACTAGTTGGTTCATGTTTATGTTTCTTTCCCTTTGATGTCACTGCTGGGAGCTGTGGGTTAATTGTATCGATTCTTGATCATTGCCTTCACATATCTACTATGAATTCACACCAAATTTATAACATCTTATGTTAAGACAATTCTACCTAAATTATCCCAAATATATTAATATCTGGGTTAATTGTGTTGATTCCTGATCATTGTCTTCACTTCTATTTTGAACAACCCATTTTTTACAAATTTTTCATGGTCCCAAAGGTGTTCAAGCCATCAAAGTGTCACTGTAATTTAAGGTTTAAAATGATTTCACAAACTTGTTAATATGATACAAACACATTCTCATTATCATACATGTAATTTTTAGAGCATACTCACCTATTTCTACTATATAGTATTTCGAAAAATTCTGAAAGAATACAATAAACTCTGATTAGTTTGTTATATTGTTGAACTCACAAGATCTAATACTAAACTGGTAAGTTTATTTTCAAAGCTATGTCGACACAATCTAAACTTTGACAAAATTGTTCACGTGAACACAAGCTGTGTCTTGAGAAAACCTGTTTTTGCCATTTGGGCCTCGTCAAGCGATTTTGGTACTTATCGCCTATGCGAGCAGCTAAGGTTCAGGCGAGCCTGCGCATCCGCGCAGTCTCGCCAGAACCTTCGCTGCTCGCTCATACAAGCAGTGAATCAAGAGACACCTGCAGACAGAAAGCCATATCCCTGGCCCCTCTGAATGGCTGGGCATGCGCAGTTAAAATTTGTCAGGACGGAATGCTCGAAGACACAAATTCGCTTGGCGGGGCTCATTTGCTAGCAGCGAAGGGGCAGATCAGTGGACATCCACACAGTCTGATCAGTATCTTTGTGTTTACTGCTACCTCTAGTTTCTATATTTGAAATTTCATGACTCCTGTTTAAGGCTGACACAATTAATCATATAATCGATTAATTGATCGATAAATTCCACAAAATGATTATCATTTCTGATTTGCTTTTAATAGATTACTTGATAGGTAAAGTTTACTACCCAAAGTTATGCCTAAACTAGCGAGATGAGTGACAAACAGTGCAGACCCTGATGAGACGCCGCATTCTGCGGCGTCTCATCTGGGTCTACACTGTTTGCTCAGGCCTGTCTGTCCAAATATACATATGGTAAAGTGCAACATATGGTAAGATTCATGCTCAGACAGAAAGCCCCAGACAGGTAAAATAATAACAAAAACCTTAGGGATTTCTAATCGCTTATCGATCGCAATGACAGGACTGATAATCGACTATCTTTTCAGCTCCGATTAGCCAGCCCTACTCCTGTTAGTCTTTCTTTCTTTCTTTGTTTGAATTGAGGTTTAATGTCCCCATCAACACTTCTTAGGTCATTCCGGAGACGTAGTCTTTCTTTCTTTCTTCCAAAACATCTTAACTTCCATGAAGGACATCAGACGTAAGTCTATGCAGATGAACAGGATGGTTTGTGTTTTACCTAGTGGCTCATATGTAGGCTGAACAATAGTATTCAACAGACATAAAACCTTCAAGCACTATGGAATGTCCTAGAGCAGATCATTAACTTATTCTGTTTTATTTTTCATGTATTAATAATGTACATTTTTTTCATATATTTTCTGATAAAACCTATGATATTGTTCTAATTTATAGTCAGAATATAGGTTGTAGGTGCTCATTCGAACCTCCTCATTGAGGTGGTTCTTACATGTACTAATAGCCTATGTCTTCGACTAACAAGAGCACCGCATGCAGGTGCCAATGCTTGGCTGCGGTTTCTTTTAGTTTAACAAAAATTCTAAGTTGAAAAAGGGGCATAACTGTGCCAAAAATATTTTGAGGGTTACCTCACCTATTGGTGTGAGTTCCCCTTTTCATAATGAACAACTATTCCAAATTTCAAGTAAATATGTTCAGTAATGACAGAGATATTACAAAATGTCCAAGTTTTTGCAAAAATTCTAAGTCGAAAAAAACTGTCCCAAAAATATTTTGAGGGTTACCTCATCTATTGGTATGAGTTCCCCTTATCATAATAAACAACTAGTCCGAGTTTCAAGTAAATATGTTCAGTAATGACAGAGATATTACAAAATGTCCAAGTTTTTGCAAAAATTCTAAGTCGAAAAAGGGGCATAACTGTGCCAAAAATATTTTGAGGGTTACCTCACCTATTGGTATGAGTTCCCCTTTTCATAATGAACAACTAGTCCGAGTTTCAAGTAAATATGTTCAGTAATTACAGAGATATTACAAAATGTCCAAGTTTTTGCACGACGACGCAGACGACGACACCAGAGCTATGACAATACCTTGTCGTTTTCTTCGAAAACAGCCGAGCTAAAAATCAGAATAATGAATACCCCATTAATCCAAGTTTTCTCTAGATAAACTGGGCTTGAGAGGGTTTTCATTTCACGGACTTGTTAACATGATGATTGTGTAAGAAAGTAAAGTTTCTCGTGAGAATACATGATTTGTTATATGCAGGCTCATCTGACCATTTCCTCTTCACATATGTGTGTGTGTGTGTGTGAATTCGGGTTTAACGTCGCTTTCAACAATTTTTCAGTCATATCACGATGGTGTCTGGTTGCGACAGGGAGCTCAATGCTCACGTTTATAGTGCTGCCTCACTGAAGTATCATGTCCCAGACACATTACATGATACCACACCCAGTCACATTATCCTGACACTGGATCGACCAGTCCTAGCTCTACCCCGTAAATCTGGGTGCCAAACGAGGAGCAGCTAGTACCATTTGTAACGACTTTGGTATGTCGCGGCCCGGGATCGAACCCGAGACCTCCCGTTCCCCGGAGCGGACACTCTACCAACTGAGCTATCGGGGCCGGTCTCTTCACATATGCAATATATATTTTTGGGCTGGTTCAAAGTTAAAATACATGCCCACAGTTAGGGGAATAAATTTCTGCGATTTTCACAATGGATACAATATTTACGATTTCCTGTTTTATTTACTCTAAACTGAGTCCCTTGGAGCAAAGGGTCTTAAAAGGAATACTTTTGCTGAGCACATCACGAAAACACGCCTATATAATTTTGACCCCATTGAACCCCACTTTTATATAGTAAAACTGGGGTTTCAGGGGGTATACCTTATTTTTCTTATTTCTGCTCTAAAATATAGATTGTGGGTACTCATTAGAACCGCCTCGATGAATGCCCACAATCTATATTTTGAGCTGAAATAAGAAAAATATCACAATTTTTCATCATAAAATTTTCATTTTTACGGCGATAAAGGTGGCAATGTATTTGAATAGGCGTGTTTGCGTAATGAAATTCTCTTCATCAAGGACAGATTAGACTCCTACTGATATCGGAAGCAAAAATTATTTTGAAAGAGTTGCCACCCCTTAAGGTCTATCCATTCCCCAAATCACTGAATATTTTCAATACATGAAAATACATGTACATTGTCTTTTATTTTAAATTCCTGTTTTTCCATAACAGATGTTGAGGCGTTTAAAAAATAAAATTTACATTACAGTCGAACTTCAATGGCTCGAACAGCTTTGGGACCTCGAAAATCTGTTCGGGACAGGGGTAGTTGGAGCCACTGATGGCTACTTCCAGGTGGCATAACGAGATACTTTTAGACATCTTTTCGGTGTTCTATAATGAAAATGTATGCTGTGTGTACTCATTGAGGCGATTCTAATGAGTACACAAAGCATACATTTGCAAGATAAAAGACTTAAGTCTCCTTTATTTTCCCCCACTATCCCACTATTTCATATGTAGAGGATTTCCCTAGGGGCTCAATAATGAGTTCGACTCAGCCATAGTAAACGAGCCATCTGTGTTCGAGCCATCAAAGTTCTACTTTACCACTGTAACCCTGATATAATCTTTAACCCTCACCGTGCTGATCCTGGATATATCCTTTTTTGAAAACAGTATAAATCCAGATCAGCTGAAGCCGGCTGATCACGATCTATAGTACAGTCCAACCTGTATTAAGCAAGCACCTAAGGGATAACCAAAATGGGCTTGCTTAAGACAGGTGATTGCTTAATACAGGTGAATTTTAACACTTTTGCCTTTTTGGGGAACTGAATGCCCACTTGCTTAAGACAGGTTGCTTGCTTAAAAGAGGTGGCCACTAAGACAGGTTTTACTCTATTTCATTCTGCTTATGAATCCATAGTAAAAATTGAAATCATGCAACACAAATGGCTGAAAATGGGGAGGAGTGTAGCAAACTGAAATATTCAGCATGGAGAGGGTTAAGAATGAGTGTTCTGGCTTTGTACTGTTTATTCAACTTTTTGTTTCTCTCCTTTATGTACTGATAGCATAATTACAGTAAATTTTAAAGCCCCCGCCCATAGGGGCTTGAAGAAATATATGGGATGCATGATGCTTCCACGCAGAGCTGAATCCGGCCCGCACAATAGTACTGGTAAACCGCTTAGAGGATCTAAGCCTGTCCAGGAACCGCGGTGCGAGGCGGACTGTCCATGCTAATAAACCCTATTGGTTTCATTGGGCGGCAGGGCTTGAGATGTCATTTCATCTCAATGTCGGGTAAAAGTCCCACAAAATTGGAAGCAACGTCTCCAAAATGACCTTTACAGTGTTGACGGGGACGTTAAACCTCAAATCAAACAAACAAACAAACAAACACAACAGTAAATTTTAGTAATACTGTAAAAATCCTAAAGATTCAGACACTGTAATTGAAAGCTAAAAGGTTGCCTTTGGAAACAAAGAACACATAACAGAATGAAGTAAGTCTCCCAAAATTTTAATAAGCTTGTTTGGCGATCCAGCAAGGAGTCCAAAAAGTGGAGACAGAAAGGCAAACAGTGTAGACCCTGATCAGACTCTCCTTCAGGAGCAGTCTAATCTGGGTCTGCACAGTTTGCTCAGCCCTGTCTGTCCCAATACTAAGGACCACTACAGTAGCAAATTTTAGTTAAGGTTTAGTTTAAATCATACTTACAAGATAATATAATAGAGCATATCCCAGAAGACTTAGTACTGATGTTAAAGTTGCGGCTATAAAAAAGCCTAAACCACTATCTATAACATCAGCTCCTGCTGCTAGAGTTATAATGTTGGCTACAGAGGCAAATATGCCACCCATAGCCTGACCAGCCATAGCAGCCTGCATATAATGGGATGGGAAACGACTAGCTAGTCCTAATAAGGAGGCACTGAATACAGCACTCGTAGCTGAAAAAGAAACACAGTAATATACATTACACATTAGGCTAGGCCTCGGTAGCTCAGTCAGATGCGCGTCTGACTGGTGATCAGGAGGACGCTGGTTCAATACCTGCCAGGGTCGGCAACATTCTTTCATGGAAATTGATCATGAAATCTATTCTCTCCCTTCCGCTGATTCAAGAAGGGCAGTTGTCAGTTTCTGGTGAAAGAATGTGCACTGTACTGGTCAACCGCTTATGTATAAGCCTGCCCAGGAATATTGTGGATAGGTAAACTTCAGGGTCAAAAATGGCCAAAATAGTGTTGACTGAGCCGTTAAACTCCAATACAAACAAACAAATACACGTTAGGCTAAATACACCAAAACCTCATTATAACATGGTTTGTTATAACATGGTTTTGGGTAAAACCAGATGGAGCCCAAAAATGTATAAATTATATAGAACAAGAGGGCCATGATGGCCCTGGGTCACTCAACTGATCCATAGAGTAACAAGTGGGTCCCGGGCATTGCCATTTTTGGCCCCAGGGCTATAATTTGAACAATCTTGGTAGAAATCCACAAGACCAAATATCACAGACCTTAGCCTTCTGATTTCAAACAAGAAGATTTCTATAGGTTTTCCCAATATAAGTCTATGTAAAACAAGTGGGCTTGGGGGTAGGCCCATTTTTGGCCCCAGGGCACTAATTTGAACAATTTTGGTAGAGGTCCACTACATGAAACTTCATACCAAATATCAAAGACCTTGTCCTTCTGGTTTCAGCAAAAAGAAGATTTTCAAAGGTTTTCCCTACATAAGTCTATGTAAAACCAGTGGGCACCGGGGTAGGCCCATTTTTATGCTCAGGGCTATAATTTGAACAATCTTGGTAGATGTCTACTAGACAAAGCTTCATACCAAATATCAAAGATCTGAGCCTTCTGGATTCAGACAAGAAGATTTTTAAATGTTTTCCCTATATAAGTCTATGTAAAACCAGTGGGCCCCGGGGTGGAGCCATTTTTGGCCCCAGGGCTATAAGTTGATCAATCTTGGTCAGGGTTCACTAGACAAAGCTTCATATCAAATATTAAAGACCTGAACCTTCTGTTTTCAGACAAGAAGATTTTTAACGATTTTCCCTATATAAGTCAATGTAAAACCAAAGGGCCCCAGTGTGGGCTAGTTTACGCCCAAGGGCTATAATTTGAACAGTCTTGGCAAAGGTCCACTAGACGAAACTACACACCAAATATCAAAGACCTGGGCCTTGCGGTTTCAGAGAAGAAGATTTTTAAAGATATTCCCTACATAAGGCTATGTCAAACCAAAGGGCACCAGGGCGGGAGCATTTTTGGCCCTAGGGGTATAATTTAAACAATCTTGATAGAGTTCCACCAGATGAAGCTTCACACCAAATATCAAAGACCTGGGCCTTGTGGTTTCAGAGAAGATTTATATAGATAATCCCTATATAAGTCAATGTAAAACCAGTGGGCCCCGGGGTAGGGGGCATTTTTGGCCCCAGGGCTATAATTTGAACAATCTTGATAGAGGTCCACTAGACGAAGCTTCATACCAAATATCAAAGACCTGAACCTTCTGGTTTCAGACAAGAAGATTTTTTAAAGATTTTCCCTATATAAGTCAATGTAAAACCAAGGGGCCCCGGGGTGGGGGCAGTTTTGGCCCAAGAGCTATAATTTGAACAATCTTGGCAAAGTTCCACTAGATGAAGCTACACACCAAATATCAAAGACCTGGGCCTTGCCATTTCAGAGAAGAAGATATTCCCTACATAAGCCTATGGGGACCAGGGCGGGAGCATGTTTGGCCCCAGGGCTTTAATTTAAACAATCTTGATAGAGGTCCACCAGATGAAGCTTCATACCAAATATCAAAGACCTCGGCCTTGTGGTTTCAGAGAAGAAGATCTATAAAGATTTTCCCTATATGAAACTATGTAAAACCAAAGAACCCCGGGGTGGAGGCATTTTTTGCTCCAGGTATATAATTTGAACAATCTTGATAGAGGTCCACTAGATGAAGATTCACACCAAATATCAAACACCTGGGCCTTCTGGTTTCAGACAAGAAGATTTTTCAAGGGTTTCCCTATACAAGAGGCTCAATGAGCCTAACCGCTCACCTGAGGAACATTTTAGTTAGCTGTTTGCCTCATGGTCTTTGAGCATAATTTTTTTTTTGAAGTTCTTCCTAATGGGACAGGGCATTGTCAATTTGGACCCTAGGGGCATGTTTGGTAGGATTAATGTAGGGGACCATTTGACATTGCTACATGCTTAATATGTAAGCTCTGGGCCAAGTGGTTTCAGAGAAGAAGATTTTTGAAGTTTGTTTTTTGTTTTCATTATAAGTCTATGGGGGCTAAGGGGCCCCGGGGCGTGGCCAGTTTAGACCCCAGGGGCATGATTGGCACAATTTAAGTAGGGGACCACTTGACATTGCTGCATGCTTAATATGTAAGCTCTGGGCCTAGTGGTTTCACTGAAGAAAATTTTTAAAGTTTTTCCCATTGTAAGTCTATGGGAGCTATATGTTGCCATGGCAACACCAGTTTCAATCTGAATTGCCCCAAAACATACTGCATCTTCTCCCCCAACCGGATAATGCTTCTCATGAAATTTAATCATGACTGGCAAAGTGGCTTTAAAGATATACTTATTTGAAAATGTTAATGGACGCCGGACCATTGGCATACTAATACCTCACATGAGCCTTCGGCTCAAGTGACCTAATAATACTAGCGGTTTCAGAGAAGAAGATTTTTTAAGCTTTTTTTCCATTATAAGTCTATGGGGGCTAAGAGGCCCCAGGGCATGGCCAGTTTAGATCCCAGGGGCATGATTGGCACAATTTATGTAGGCGACCACTTGACATTGCTACATGCTTAATATGTAAGTTCTGGGCCTAGTGGTTTCAGAGAAGAAGATTTTTTAAGCTTTTTTTCCATTATAAGTCTATGGGGGCTAAGGGGCCCCAGGGCGTGGCCAGTTTAGACCCCAGGGGCATGATTGGCACAATTTATGTAGGGGACCACTTGACATTGCTACATGCTTCATATGTAAGCTCTGGGCCTAGTGGTTTCAGAGAAGAAGATTTTTTTAGCATTTAAGTGTATGGGGGCTAAGGGGCCCCGAGGCGTGGCCAGTTTAGACCCAAGGAACATAATTGGCCCAATTTATGTAGAGGACCACTTGACATTGCTACATGCTTAATATGTAAGCTCTTTGCCTAGCTGTTTCAGAGAAGAAGATTTTTTAAAGCTTTTTTTTTTCCAATATAAGTCTATGGGGGCTAAGGGGCCCCAGGGGGTGGCCAGTTTAGATCCCAGGGGCATGATTGGCACAATTTATGTAGGGGACCACTTGACATTGCTACATGCTTAATATGTAAGCTCTGGGACTAGTGGTTTCAGAAAAGAAGATTTTTTAAGCTTTTTTTCCATTATAAGTCTATGGGGGCTAAGGGGCCCCGGGGCGTGGCCAGTTTAGAACCCAGGGGCATGATTGGCACAATTTATGTAGAGGACTACTTGACATTGCTACATGCTTAATATGTAAGCTCTGTGCCAAGCGGTTTCAGAGAAGAAGATTCTATAAGCTTTTATTTCCATTATAAGTCTATGGGGGTTAAGGGACCCCGGGGCGTGGCCAGTTTAGACCTCAGGGGCATAAATGGCACAATTTATGTAGGGGACCACTTGTCATTGCTACATGCTTAATATGTTAGCTCTGGCCCCTGGGCCTAGTGGTTTCAGAGAAGAAGATTTTTTAAGCTTTTTTCCATTATAAGTCTATGGGGGCTAAGGGGCCCCGTAGCGTGGCCAGTTTAGACCCCAGGGGCATGATTGGCACAATTTATGTAGAGGACCACATGAAATTGCTACATGCTTAATATGTAAGCTCTGTGCCTAGCGGTTTCAGAGAAGAAGATTTTTTAAGCTTATATTTCTATGGGGGTTAAGGGACCCCGGGGCATGGCCAGTTTAGACCCCAGGGGCATGATTGGCACATTTTATGTAGGGGACCACTTGACATTGCTACATGCTTCATATGTAAGCTCTGGGCCTATTGGTTTCAGAGAAGAAGATTTTTTAAGTGTTTCCCATTGTAAGTCCATTGGAGCTATATGTTGCCATGGCAACAATAGTTTCCATCTGATCTGCCCCAAAACATAATGCATCTTTTCCCCCAACCTGATAATGCTTCTCATGAAATTTAATCATGATTGGCCAACTGGCTTTAAAGATATACTTAGTTGAAAATGTGAACGGACGATGGACGATGGACACCGGATCATTGGCATACTAATACCTCACATGAGCCTTCGGCTCAGGTGAGCTAATAAGTCTATGTAAAACTGGTGGGCCCCGGCATTTTTGGCCCCAGGGCTATAATTTGGACAATCTTGGTAGAGGTACACTAGATGAAGCTTCATAACAAATATCGAAGACCTGGGCCTTGCGGTTTCAGAGGAGAAGATTTTTTTAAGTTTTCATTAAACAAGAGGCCCATGGGCCACTATGCTCACCAGAGGTCAGGTGGTTTATACCATATACAGGCAAGGTACCCATCTTGGTCATGTGACAACAACAGCACGAATAATGTTTAATTGCCTCAACCCCATAGAGGCTTTTCATGTAATTTGGTTTCAATCAGCACAGCTCTCTCTGGAGAAGACGATAAAAATACTGAATCTGAGCCATCCAAGACAAACGTCAGTAATGACCTTGACCTTAAAAGGCTTTGGAATTGATAAACTTCCATTCAGCTAACTGCAAATATCATTTTTTGATGTCACAGCCTACCAGGCAATCAGAAATATCCACTTCTTTGCCATTTTTCCATACAAATGTCTAAGTGACCAAATTTGACCTTGACATAAAACAGGTCAAGGTCAACCAAAGGTCATCATTTGAACAAACTTGGTAGGGCCAGAGTCCTTGATGCTACATACCAAGTTTCAAGATCATCGGCCATTAGAAGATTTTTAAAGGTTTTTACCATATATGGGCATGGCGGCCCATATTGGTCATGTGACCCAGTCCTCACGAACAAACTTTCGTTCCCTCATTCCATAGAGGCTCCTCATGAAATTTGGTTTCAACTGGCCAAGTAATTTAAGTGAAGAAGGAAATAAAAATATCTGAGCCATCCTGGACAAAGGTTGGTAAATGACCTTGACCTTTGGAACTGATAAACTTCCATTCAGCTGATTGTAAATACCATTTCTGATGCCACTAGCAGTAATACAATCAGAAAAATCCACTGTTTTGCCATTTTTCCATACAAATGTCTAAGTGACCAAATTTGACCTTGAAGTAAAACAGGTCAAGTTCAACCAAAGGTCATCATTTGAACAAACTTGGTAGGGCCAGAGTAACTGATGCTGCATACCAAGTTTAAAGATCATTGGCCATTCAGTTCTTGAGAAGAAGATTTTTTAAGGTTTTTACCATATATGGGTATAGTGGCCATATTGGTCATGTGACCCAGTCCTCACGAACAAACTTTCATTCCCTCATTCCATAGAGGCTCCACATGTAATTTGGTTTCAATTAGCCAAGTTGTTTAAGTGAAGAAGAAGATAAAAATACTGAATCTGAGCCGTCCTGGACAAAAGCCGGCAAATAACCTTGACCTTTGAAACTGATAAACTTCCATTCAGCTGATTGAAAATACCATTTCTGTTGCCACTAGCTAACATACTATCAGAAAAATCCACTGGTTTGCCGTTTTTCCATACAAATGTCTAAGTGACCAAATTTGACCTTGACATAAAACAGGTCAAGGTCAACCAAAGGTCATCATTTGAACAAACTAGGTAGGGCCCAAGTCCCCGATGCTGCATACGAAGTTTCAAGATCATCTGCTATTCGGTTCTTGAGAAGATTTTTAAAAGTTTTTACCATATATGGGCATGGCGGCCATATTGGTCATGTGACCCAGTCCTCCCGAACAAACTTTTGTTCAGCCTTCCCATTGAGGCTCCACATGTAATTTGGTTTCAATTGGATAAGTAGTTTCAGAGGAGATGTTGTTTGAAAATGTTGACGACGCAGACGACGACGGACAAATGCCTTTACTATAAGCTCCCCCGGAGCCTTCGGCTCTGGTGCACTAAAAAAATCTATTTTTGGCTCCCTTGACCTTGATGTGCAACGGACCGGAACCATTTGAACAACTTTGAAATACGACCACCTAAGGATCATTCTTGTGAAGTTTGATCAAAATCTGATCAGTGGTTTCAGAGGAGATGTCATTTGAAGGAATTGTTTACACACGCACAGACGGATGCACGACAGACAACGGACAAAAAGTGATCCCAAAAGCTCACCTCATCACTACGTGATGGTGAGATTCTATATAATCTACACATTTTTGTTTGGATATAACACAGTTGTTTTCAAACACAGTTTCTGCTTTGGACCCCATTAATAGTGTTATAAAGAGGTTTTGGTGTAACATTGACTGTTAAATGTGGCATATATGAGAAGCTTATGTAAACACAAAAGTAAATGACATTTGTTCAGCAAACATATTGGTGTATATGCCATATTTAGTGTCAGATCAATGTTTTAGGGATATGTAAGCTAACGACAGCATTAGTTTTGAACAAATGAACCCAAGTCATACAATATGATAAGATTCCAAACAACCTCTAAAATGAACTCTTTTCTCTACAATACTACTAACATCTGTATAAAATAGGATCATTAGCGGCTCCCATTTTTCTCCAGATTCAGTGTTTGATGTTTTCACATGGATGCAAGCTAGGATATCCAGCTGGTTAGTAAAACTGCCCACACCATTTCTGTTCTAATAGGTGATTTAACAGTACTAATAAGTTGAGAATCTGGTTTTACAGCCTTGGGTCAGAGTCATGGAATGCAAGTTATAGTATCATAAACTATTCTTAGATATTCTCGCCGCATAGACTATTACTCAGTGGCAAACAATGTAGACCCTTATCTGGCTCTACACTGTTTGCCTAGGATTTCTGATGATTTTCGGGGTCTGTATATTTAGGGTAAATACATGTATGGGAATGTTTAGAAAGGTAAAACATTAAAAACTACATTTACCGTAGGTCATTTTGCTTTGGGAGGGATGTTGTTAACAGCTTCCAAAACTATTGAGCCAGCTCATGAGAAAATGCACTTAATGCATAAGCCACCAGAAAAGCTTCAGCCGAGCTGGCCCAGGCAAACAATACACCACAACCTCGTTACAACGCGGTTCGTTATAACACGGTTATGGATATAACACGGTTTCAGGATGGATCCCAAAAATGTATAGATTATATAGAAAAATGACCATAAATGGTCATTTTTCTATACAATCTACACATTTTTGTTTGGATATAACACGGTTGTTTAACTAACACGATTTTTGCTTTGGACCCCATTAATAGTGTTATAAAGAGGTTGTGGTGTATGGCTAGATGCATGACTTCTTGTATGGAGCTCCCACGTATGTGCAGGCATGCCTGAACCCACTGGCACAATGTCGATGAAATGTCATGATGTTCTATTGACATTGCTTAGGCATGTCATGACTTTGCATGTGATGTTGGTAAAACATTTGCCCAATGGGAACCACATTGCTTGTCCCCTGAGCCTTTGCAAGTTACCTCAGCCATAACAACCCTATTCTCATGTGTTGGCTCAATTTTTGCTGTTTTACCAGCTAGAAGCAGGTCATATACATGTAGATTTGAAAAGCAGTTTCTCAATGGGGAAATGTGTAATGTGGTATGTATGTGCTTGGGAGTATGAAGGAAAGGATAAATATTATGTTACCTTTCTTGTGTGGAAATTTGTGCTGAATATACGAAATAAAACATTAAAGGTTTGCTCATATTCCTGGCAAAAGACAGCCAATTCATTTCAACAGCTATATGTACCTCATTCAATATAAATAGAGTTACATGAACTTAACGGTTAAACTGCCAATCATGACCATTGAAGATGTCATTTTGGGTTATCTTTCTGAAAATTGTAATTTTGGGAGGTAAATCGGCAGTTTACAGTTGGAAATTTCGATTTATGCCAATGCATCAGCGGAGACCTGAAACGGAACTTGTGACCATAAAAATGACGATTTACCTCTCCAAATGGCAATTTTCAATACAGTTATCCCCATTCTAATGCATTTATTTGGTTGTTTTATTAAACATTGTTCTATTTTAGACAAAGCAACAGGCACTGTGAAATGCATTAAACCAAATGTCAGGCAATTACAAAGCAATGTTACGTATTGGTGTTGGGTTTCCGACAGTATAGCGCAGAATATACTGTCGCAAATGTTTGATGATATCTAATAAGATATTGCGTTACATAATGAGTGCATTAGAATTTCAATTAATTTTCTTATTTTTCAAAGAAAATAGGCTAGAGGTCTGCTTTAACCCATTTAGTACCGGAAACCCCAAAGCGGGTAGTTGACAAATAGTGCAGGCCAAGATCAGAAGCTGCAGAATGTGGTGTTTGATCAGGGCCTACACTGTTTGCAAAATGTTCAGCCAATTTACATATAGATTTTTAAGAAAACACAACATGACACCCCTAAATTTTGAAATGGACTCCTGCTATATATGAGGAGGAAGATTCCATTTGGTACAAAAATGGGTTAAAGTGTCAAACACTGCAGTAGGAGATAACATTTTCAAACATTTATGATTTTTTAGAGAATAAAAGGCTTGATATTTTATGTGACTCACCTTAAAAATTAAAAATTTGTGTGAAACCTTATTTTTCTGAAAACTAAAAACAACAACATTAAGTCTAGACCTACCATAAAAATCCTAACAAGAGCACCACATGCGGGTGCCACCGCTCGGATGCAAAAATTCTAAGTCGAAAAAGGGACACAACTGTGCCAAAAATATTTTGAGGGTTACCTCACCTATTGGTATGAGTTCCCCTTTTCATGATGAACAACTAGTCTGAGTTTCAAGTAAATATCTTCAGTAATGACAGAGATATTACAAAATGTCCAAGTTTTTGCACGACGATGATGACGATGCAGACGACGCCAGAGTTATGACAATACCTCGTAGTTTTCTTCGAAAACAGCCAAGTTAAAAATTGGGACACCTGAGGACTTTCTGCAATTCTCCTAAAATTTCAACAAATTTTTTTCACAATCCAGCAAGTAGCTCAAAAAGTGCAGATGGAATGGCTAACATGTAGATCCAAATCAGACTGCTCCTTCAGGAGCAGTCTGATTTGGGTCTGCACTGTTTGCTTAGGCCTATCTGTTCCAATACATAGGATCCATACGGTATATTTGCACATGTGCGGTCTGAGCTGTAGACTTTATAGACAAGGAAGGATGAACTCTTAACTCAATTGGTTAAAAGCTGATATGAGCCTTACGGGCCTCCGTGGCCTAGTGGATAAGAGCGCTGACTCTTAGTCATTAGGTCTCTCACCGCCATAGGTTCGAGCCTCGCTCGGGCCACGTGTGAGACGCCAAGTTCTGCAACGGAAGGTCAGGTGGTTTTTCTCCGGGTACTCCGGTTTTCGCCCACCTCTGATTAACGATCGGCTCGATATGAGTGAAATAATCTTGAAAGGGCCGTAAAACCCAAACCAAAAAAAAAAAAAGAAGCTGATATGAGCCTTGCTACTTGAGGAAATCACTTTTCTGACGAAAATTTACGATAGTTTTAATTTACTAAATATTTAGTTCTATGCTCCTAAAACAGATTTTGGAATTTCATTTTAACTGCTTCATGTTTCTCTATTTAAAGCTAGGTTTGATCAGCGTTTATTAAATGTGACTGTTAACTATTGTTTAGTGTTCCTCACATGGGCTAGTTAATGGTTTTCCATTACAGTCGGACTTCGATGGCTCGAACACCTTTGGGACCACGAAATTCTGTTCGAGACAGGGGTAGTTCGAGCCACTGAGGGTTACTGCCAGGAGGGGATAGTTTGGGGCTTCTTTTCGGTGTTCTATAACATACATGTATGCTGCGTGTACTCATTAGAATCGCCTCAATGAGGCGATTCTAATGAGTACACACAGCATACATTTGCAAGATAAGGAACGAAAATAGCCTAAATTTTTCCCTGGCTATTTCTTATGTCGCGGAATTCCCTAGGGACTCAAGAAGGGGTTCGACTTAGACATGGTAAACAAGCCAACGGTGTTCGAGCTATCGAAGTTCTACTGTACTTGTTTAGGCCCACAACACCTACCTTCAATTATCTACCTTGACGGACTATTCATACCGTAAAAAATCCTGATAATTCAGACAGCTTAAGCATTACTTCCCCTGAAAGCGAATCTATTCTTCTAAAGTATCGCTAATCAGCAGTTTAAGAATCTGTTCTCAAAATCAGAGGAAAGCAACTTATTTTTCAAACAAGAGGCCCATGGGCCACTATGCTCACAAGAGCTTAGGCAGGCACTGCTCACTGGCAGCCATGTATGGTTTTAATTTATCGGTTATAAACTCTCCCAAATGAACACCCATTCCATGTGGACTCTGTATATAAGAAACAAGCATTTATATGGTTTTGGGGTGGGGATCTGAATGGTTTCTGAGATATATCGCCTTTAATGAAGTGGAGGCGTGAGGCATGGCCCCAGCGCACCCTGGGAGACCCCTAGGTTGTAATCGCTGAATGTGTCTTATCATAAGGAACAAGAATATGTATGATTTAGGGGTGGGGATCTGAACAGTTTCTGAGATATTGGGCCTTTTACGAAGTGGAGGGAGATGGGCATGGCCCAGGCACATCCCAGGGGACCCCCAGGTTGGAATCACTGAATGTGTCTTATCATAAGAAACAAGAATATATTTGGTTTTGGGGTGGGGATCTGAAAGGTTTCTGAGATATGTCGCCTTTTATGAAGTGGAGGGGTTTGGCATGGCCCTGGCACACCCTGGGAGACCCCTAGATTGGTGTAACTGAATGTGTCTTATCATAAGGAACAAGAAGATATATTGTTTTGGGGGTGGATATCCAAATGGTTTCTGAGATATTGGGCCTTTTACAAAGTGGAGAAGGTGGGGCATGGCCCGGGCACATCCCAGGGGACCCCAGGTTGGGGTCTTATCATAAGAAAGAAGAATATATATGGTTTTTGGGTGGGGATCTGAAAGGTTTCTGAGATATGTCACCTTTTATGAAGTGGAGGGGTGGGGCATTGCCCCGGCGCACCCTGGGAGACACCTAGGTTGGAATCACTGAATGTGTCTTATCATAGGGAACAAGAATATATATGGTTTAGGGGTGGGGATCTGAACAGTTTCTGAGATATTGGGCCTTTTTGGAGTGGCGGGGATGGGTATGGCTCAGGCACATCCCAGGGGTCCCCCAGGTTGGTGTCACTGAATGCGTCTTATCATAAGAAACAAGAATATATATGGTTTTGGGTATATATGGTTTTAGGGTGGGGATCTGAATGGTTTCTGAGATATATCGCCTTTTATGAAGCGGATGGGTGGGGCATGGCCCCGGCGCACCCTGGGAGACCCCTAGGTTGGTATCACTAAATGCGTCTTATCATAAGGAACAAGAATATATATTGTTTAGCAATGGGATCTGAACATTTTTTGATATTGGGCCTTTAATGTACTGGAGGGAGTGGGGCATGGCCCGGGCACATCCCAGGGGACCCCCAGGTTAGTGTCAGTGAATGCGTCTTTCATAAGAAACAAGAATATTTATGGTTTTGGGGTGGGGATCTGAAAGGTTTCTGAGATAAATTGCCTTTATGAAGTGGAGGGTGGAGCATGGCCCCAGCGCACCCCGGGAGACCCCTAGGTTGGTATCACTGGAATGCATCTTATCATAAGGAACAAGAATATACATAGTTTAGGACAGTGATTTTTTTACAAATTTTCAACAATGCGTCCCGGGACTCGCTCAACCAAAAAACTGTGCGTCCCAAATCCGAAAGTATGAGTCCCAATATTTGGAGGGAAAAAAAAAGAAAGTACAAAAAAGATCGGTTCAGTATAAAATGCCATTATTCTTAGTTAATGATAATGCGGTCTAGTATCTATTATTTGCAATGAACAGAATCAATCAACAACTGTGTTGTTTACTAGCCCAAAGAAATCCTGCTAAAGTGTATGTTTTTTAGTCTATTTTCCGTAATGTTCTCTACTTTCGTTTTCGATAAATGCGCACCGCAACATGTGTGTGAAATTTACTTCATGCACAATGGAGATAATATTCCGAACCATTGTCGACAAACGTATCCTCCCCTGATTGGGAAACCAGCTATCTAGGTTCAGGAGCTGACAAACCCATTGCCCGGCCGCCAGGTACAAGTCCCAAATCGCGCTGGGCAGGTGCACTTTGACCTTAGGACGCCCGGTCTTTTGAGACCTTAAAAACAGTAAAACTAGAGTAAGTAAATCACAATAATTGTGCTGCACTGTCCAGCTTTGTCGACAATTCAGAGTCAAACTGTCTGTGTATTTATAACAGTTCAATTATGACACTAATGTTAATCCCTGTCATATAATTGCCAAGTAAGCTTGATTGCCCTGCGGTGTGTGTCTTTCATTTCTGGCGATAAGCCAACTTGAACGAGGTGTGATAATATGGTCAAGTTATGTCTCTAATTTGCGTTTATTCCCCAATCATAAAATTTAATCCACAATCAATGTGAAAATGATTTACTCGCACCTCAGACAATTAGCTACATCTAACGGTACATGTATGCATTATAAAAACGGATCGTGAATGGTTAATTTTTGGCGCCAAATAGCAGACGCTCGGCTTGGCGGGAAAAGTCGAAAGCTGTTGTTGGAGCTGCTGGGGATAATTCGGGGGCTTTGCAAAGCGCCGTTTTCTATCCACCTCCATTCACAACCGTTTAGCTATCGAGAAAATATTTTTTACCGGTTCCAAACATTTTTTAAGAACGGGATACAGCTCATTAAAATAAAACAATGGCATTAAACACGTGCGGGATTGCTGGCATCGGATGACATCATTGACACATTTACCGATCACATGCAGACAACTGGTAGAGTTGGTTTGTGGGCGGCGATTTGGATAGCGGAAAACTTTGATGTTCGCATTGAACGTGCTTGTGTGAAAGTTTGGGCTCATTTTGGATGTAGGGGATTCTAGTCTTTTGGTTGGATCATTAAATTGTACCTGTATCGATTTTTCGTTGACTCGTTGGGCAGATGAAGGTTCGGTAAAAGTGCGGTATTTTATCACTTCCGATATTTAAGGCAGTGAAAACGAAAGTTGGATTTTTCGCCCATGAAATATTTGCGTCCGACGGACGCACATATTTTATGATTGTGCGTCCTCAGTCCTATTTGTGCGTCCTGGACGCAGGACGCAGGGGTAAAAAAATCACTGTTAGGGGTGAGGATCTGAACGATTTCTGAGATATTGGGTCTTTTACAAACAGGGGTGAGAACAGTCCTAAAATCTCAATCCTGAAAATCTGCTATTTGAATCCTGAAGTGACCCTAATGTTATCTTGAGATAAAAAAAATAAATGGGTTTACCCTCCCAATATCAATGGAGTGTAGTTGCTTCATGCTTAGTTGTAGCTAACCATTTAACTAAGACATGTTAAAACTTCAAATGGACAATAATAAATAACAATTTATATGCATCATGCCAAAGCCCTCAATCCTGAAATCAGGATTAATCCTGAACTTTCTCACCCCTGTACAAAGTGGAGGGGGTGGGGCATGGCCCTGGCACATCCCAGAGGACCCCCAGGATTGTGTCACTGAAAGCGTCTTATCATAAGAAAAAAGAAAATATATACGTCAGGGGTGGGGCATGGCAATGTTTTCTGGGATATTTGGCCTATTATGCACTGGAGGGGTGGGGCATGGTACCGGCACATCTTGAGGGACCCCCAGTTTGGCATAAAAGTATGTGGCTAAAAGAGGTTCATGCAAGGAATATTTCTATAAAATTTTTGTCAAAATATCTGCAAAGGTTTGGCAGTAAATGCCATTTTTCTATTTTCCAAATAATAAGTCTATGGAAACTCTAAGTTGCCATAGCAACCAAACTAATGAGCCGATTTTCATTAAAACACAAACTTTCAATCCCCCAACCCAAGTTTGCTACAGATGAAATTTGGGCTGAATCGGCCCAGTGGCTTCAGAGGAGATGTCGTTTGAAAGTGTTGATGCCAGACGACGACACAGACGACGACGACGACGGAGAACCGCCTATCCTATAAGCTCCCCCGGAGTCTTCGGCTCTGGTGAGCTAAAAACAATCATATTTTATTATACTTACAATTAACTATCACAGCTGTCCCCATAGTTATAATGAAGAATTGTGTTTGCCCTAGAAATAAAGAGATATACTTTAAATAATTACATCAGTCCATGGACAGAGAAGGTTTATGGGTTGTTATACAGGTACCTAGCGTTAAGTTAAGGGGAATGGGAACACCTTCAAGAGAGGCAACTTCTGCAAAATTATTTTTGTCTCCCATATCAATAGGAGTCAACTCTTAAATGAAAGAATTTGTTCCTGATCTGAGGAGCAAATTCTTTCCTTTAAGAGTAGGTCCCTTTTTCAGCGGGACTGAGCCTATAGAAAAACGAACAGGAAGTCCCAAAAGTTGTCTCCCTTTGAAAAATGGCAGAAAAATCTGCCCAATCTATCTATTCCCCTTAAATCCATTTTATAGGAGAAACACCAAAACATGTCACTGACAGTGCATGCAAGATCATAAGCCTCAAACTGTGGTGCCTATACTGCTTGTAAGTGATCAGGACCTTCACTGCTTGCGAAAAGTTAGCTATTATTTGAAATAAATTTCTAAAACTAACCCAACATGACGGGCCTTATTTTGAAATGAACTCCTGATATAATAGTATAGAAGATTAAAAATGACCTCAGTCTGTGTTCTATTTCAAAGATCAGCAAACGTTTTTAATAATACAATGTATTACCACAATTTCCATATAACACTGGTGGTACGATTCAAAGAAAAATATGTTTTACATAGCCAAAAATATGTTTTACATTGCAGAGAATGGAAGCTCTCTGCTATCGATCCTCATGATAGACAAGCCTGGAGATCTGGTGTAAGATCTGCAATGTGTGCACCAAGCCAGCTACCTGGAAGGGGGCCCACTTATGTGGACTTTGCCCCTGTACCTGCACGTTAACCAAATGTCTGTTGACGATGACGAGCCCCAGATAAGGAGGAGTAATGGTGATAACTCTTTTTTTATTTCTGGTTGTGTGTACTCATATGTTTCTAACAAGAAATAAGTATAATTATCCCTTAATTATCCTCACTGGCTTTCCTTATCTGGAACTATACTGTTATCAAAATTAAAAAGAGAAATGATCAGGAACTGATACAATCAGATCCCAAATTCTTCCCACAATATCACATATCATTAGCTCTTTCCCAACCCTAACTAGAACAGCTCTTGCTGAACCTTCCATTTATCTGTATTTATTTTCACTAAAACGGCTGTAGCTATAAACATCGTCAGTGTATATGGTCTTACATTTATCTATTCCAATTTTCAATAGCTTAGCTATAGGCATCACCATGGTGTACTTACATTTCAATTTTTACTGTTACAGCTATAGCTAGGAACATCAGCAGAGTTAAACCTACATTTATCTGTGTTGATTTTCACTAGAATAGCTAGCGAACCTCAGCAGTGTTATACCTACATTTATCTGTGTGTTTTCACTAGAACAACTACAGCTATGAACATTATATCTACATTCATCTGTTGTGTTTGAGTTTTATGTCACAACAACAGCTAAGGTCATATGGAGAAACGACCTTGGTTTAAAGACTCATCCGAAAGTCTGGAGAAGCCCAGGATTGATCCCATGACACCTGATTTATCAGGCGAGTAGCTTATCCACTACACCACAGAGGCTTCTAAATTAATGTGTATTAACTTTCACTTTAACATCTGTAGCTATGAAAATCATCTGTGTTATACCTACATTTATCTCTATTAATTTTCACTGAAGCTATGAAGATCATCTGAGCTTTACCTACATTTAAAACTTTTAATTTTCACTAAAACAGCTGTTGCTATGAACATCACCAGTGTATACTTGTACAGTGAGTGTTTGAGTTTTACGTCCCACCAACAGCTAAGGTCATACGGAGATGGGACCTCGGTTTAAAGACTCATCCGAAAGTCTGGAGAAGCCCGGGATCGATCCTGCGATCCTTGGTTTACAAGGCGAGTAGCATAACCACTGGCCCACGGAGGCTTCTGTGTATACTTGTACATTTATTTGTATTAACTTTCTGTGGCTATGAACATCACCAGTGTATACTTGTACATTTATTTCTATTAACTTTCACTAGAACAGCAGCTGTGGCTATGAACATCACCAGTGTATACTTGTACATTTATCTGTATTAATTTTCACTAGAACAGCAGCTGTAGCTATGAACTTTACCGGAGTATACTTGTACATTTATCTGTATTAATTTTCACTAGAACAGCAGCTGTGGCTATGAACATCACCAGTGTATACTTGTACATTTATGTATTAATTTTCACTAGAACAGCAGCTGTAGCAATGAACATCACCAGTATATACCTGTACATGTATCTGTATTAATTTTCACTAGAACAGCAGCTGTAGCAATGAACATCACCAGTATATACCTGTACAGTCCTTGAAATATCTGCCACTGCCTACATCCTGGATGTAGCTAGAATATCATTAAATTTCAGAGCTGTCAGTAGTCTGTTTATCTAGCCATTAAATCTCTCTAGACTGGGATCAGATGTTGTCTGGCTAACAGTTCTTGAAGTCAATGCTCCCAAACATAAACATAAGGATTAATCCTACCTGGTTACAATAAGACATACACAGACATGTTCCCTTTATAATTTTAAGCATTTTACTCGTGTAGTTAGATATCAGGCTGTGCTTTTCAGAACTACATGTATAAGTTTAATGTGTCAATTTAGTTCAAAGGACTATTTATATTGAAAAGAAAACGAACCGGCACTGACAAAAACAATGTGATGGTATATTTAGTCAGGAAATGTAACAGCTACCTTCCAAGAAACTGAACAATGTAAGAAAACAAGTACAAAATTGCTCCATGTTGGAGCAAAGGAGGAAGCGCTGCAAAAAAAAACTTTGTTAACTATAATTTAATTAAATGATTTCACAATTTTGCATTTTTTTAAAGGGTTAGAGGTAATACAAAAGAATAAAATAGGAAAGGTTTTCTAAGGCCATTCTCAACTGAGGGCAGTGCAACTCATCAACAGAAAAGGTGGAACAAGAGTATGAAACATTGCGAGCCGGTCATATAGAGCATTTCGCCGCAAATAAGCAACCAAATACTTTACATGTTAGGCATTTTGTATCTCTGGGAGATCTATCTATCACCAGTCAATGACACATCACGTGAATAAGTCCGTGAAATGAACACCCCTCTAAACCCCACTTTATATAGAGAAAACTGGGTTTTACGGGGGTAAACATTATTCTTCTTATTTCTGCTCCAAGACATAGGTTGTGGGTACTCGTTAGAACCGCCTCAATGAGGCGGTTCTAACGAGCACCCAAAATCTATGTTTGCAGTATAAATAAGAAAATTATTACCGACTTTCATCAGAAAAGTTGCCATTTTGGAGATGTGAAAAATGTCGCACGGGGGTGTTATCGTAATGAATTACCTGGTTGTTCGTTATTATCCCCTCGCAACAAAGTTGCCGTGGGGATATAGCATCGCAACCGTGCGTTCATGTGTGTGTGTGTGTGTGTGTGTATCCGGAAACTTGTGAACAGGATTGAAGACGAAGCCATCATCAGAAAAGCATCAGACCTTCCACAAATGTTGCCCATGGAGAGAGGATAAATCCTTTCAAGGGTCAAATGTCAAGGTCACAATGGACTTGACAACAATGGACTTGACATTGAAAACATTGTGAACATGATAAAAGACAAAGTTATCAACATAGAATCCTCAAACCTTAGATTGTACCATTCCGTGTAGGAACACTGTCATCTATTTCAAACGCACATAGACATACCGTCATCTATTTCAAACACAGAATTTTAATATTGGGACAATTCAACAACGGGATCAGAATGACACGTCAAATGACATTCACCAGGTCATTTGAACACCATACACTAGGGATATCAGGAGTATATTCAAGACTGTATACTGATTCAAAATAAAACAATAATCAAAACCGTATACCCTTTCGACGTTTAAAACGAAAAACATAGTCCGTTATTAAAAATCCAAAATGTATCAAAAATAGAATGTGAATGGCAAAAAATCAGATTGAATGTATAATTGAATGTAGTCGAAAATTATAATTGTTAAAAAAGTGTTTTAATTTTATATATAACGCGAACTTCAGTAACTGACAATCGCTTACATCAATGAAAAGTCAAGTTTCATGAATACATAGTCCGTGTCTCAAACCCATCACAAATGGGCGCTGCGTTGGTACGCAGCGCAATAAGATATGTTTCTTTGGTTAAAATGTATCACACACAAAAGGTCTACAGCATTCCTTGTTCGCACAAAAGGCTCTTGCCCAGTGATCACTACATATTCTAAATTTCGAAGGACCCTTTATGCATGATGCATCTCAAAAGTTTTATCCCCACTGTGTATGTTTTTGTTTTATGGCCCTTTCAAGATTATTTCGCTCACATCGAGCCGATCTTTAATCAGATGTTGGTGAAAACCGGAGTACCCGGAGAAATACCACCTGACCTTCCGTTACAGAACTTGGCGTCTCACATGTGACCCGAGCCAGGCTCGAACCCACAGCGGTGCGAGACCTAATGGTTAAGAGTCAGCGCTCTTATCCACTAGGCCACGGAGGCACGCTACCTCACCGTGTGTCGGTGTGTTACACAATGCTGATTTTGTTTCCACTGCTACTTAACATCTTTACTCTGTGTGTGTGTGTGTGTGTGTGTGTGTGTGTGTGTGTGTGTGTGCGCGCGCACGCGAACACATGTGTGTGTTGTGTGTGTTTTATATATCAATACACTTCACCCATTAATGCCTAGTGGACACTACTACTGTTCTACTTTAGACTGGTTCATTTCCCATTTTCAGAGGTGCCAAGTTGTGCAGTTCAGTACTCATAAAAGTGCACACTTCTCACACTTTGCAAATGAATTCATGCACCCCCAAAATCTTGCCTGCAGACTAATGAAACTTGTCAGTGTTCCTTTACCAAACGTAAAAAGGACTTCTTTTGATTTGTGAAACACTAAAATGCCTAGGGGGCAATTAAGAAACCGTCTGAGCCCCGAAGAAATGAATTGTGGCGTCGGAATGTTGGAATCCGGCGTCTCTGAACGTCGTGCTGCTGCGATTCTGAATGGTCTCAGATCGTGGTTTCCCGAATGTGGAGTCGGTGTCTTACCCACGGTAATCCTTCACACAGACACGACGGGGTCGAGAAATGGCTACAACTGAACGTCAGGTCCGTTTCTTGTTGATTCAGTCTTGACGTGAACGGTTCCTGAACGCTGCGCGTTCGCATAACGAGCTAAGGAACGGAACTGGAGTACAATTTTTTACACAAACTGTCGGAAATGGGCTCCACGAGTTTGGACTTAATGACAGGATGTCTGCTGTACGTGTTCCGTTGACGAGACAGTATGTGCTAGACCGGTTGGACTTTGCCAGAACTCACGTCAGGTGGACGGTTCGTGACTTGACGCCAGTACTGTATACTGAGGAGTCCAGATTCTGTCTAAACTTCACTTATAAACGTCAATTAGTGTGGCAAATGTCTAAAGAGCCATTCGATGACTTGAATGTGGCAGAGCATGATCGCTATGGAAAGGGGTCAGTCACGGTTTGGGCTGGGATAAGCGTGAACTGTAAAACTGACTTGTGCGTCGTTGTAAACGGAACGTTAATGGTAATGAGGTACTGTAATGAGATTCTTGATGAGTTTTTGAGACCATATGCAGATGCTATCGGCCCGGACTTTCTTCTGATGGACGATAATGCCCGCCCCAACCGTGCCAACGTCACTGGTTCCTATCTGGAACGTGAGACAATCGTTCGTATGGACTGGCCTGCTCAGTCACCGGACTTAAATCCGATTGAGCATGCGCGGGACATGCTACAGCGTGCTGTTTCAGCCCGACCTGTGCATTCGAGGACTTTAAAGGAGCTCAAAGATGCATTGGTTGCTGAATGAAAGCCGATTCCACAGAACCGGATACAGACTCGGATTACGAGCATGCGCAGGCGATGTCGCACTGTAATTGATGCCCGTGTTACAGCAAATTTTGGGGGTGCCGAGACGGTTGCTGTTGTCACGCTTGAATGCAGTACCAGTGGACAAAATTAATCACTAGGTTTTGTGAAGGATACGTTTTCTATCATTATGTATAAAATTTGGATTCAGCTGATTAATTCATCCAAAAATTATTTTGCATTAAAAAGTGATCCCTATCAAACTTTGAGTAGTATATTTTCCATGAACATAACTTACTTTTCATTTCGTGAAATGAAAAAAAAGTCATTTGTGGCTTTGCCACACATGAAATTTAAATATTATTTATTTCACTGAATGAAATAGTCATTCTACATTAATGAATATGCATTTGCTAACATGAAGTGATTTGAATATTCATATTTCAAGTGCATGTTTATTTGTTTTTGATCTCCTGTTTGCAGATTTGTTTGTTTTTGGTTTATAATTTTGATGTGGGGTTTGACGCACCTGTCAACACTATATAGGTCATTTTGAAGATGTTGCTTCCAATTTTGTGGTACTTTTACCCGATATTGGAATGAAATGAGATAACAAGCCCTGACGCCCAATGAAACCAAAAGGGTTTATATGCATGGACAGTCCGACTCGGGTAGGCTTAGCCCCTCTAAGTGGTTTACCAGTACTCATGTGCGGTAGGTTTCAGCTCTGCGTGGAAGCGTCATGCAACTCAAACTATTTCTTCAAGCTCCGGGGGCGTTTATTTTGTTTTTGAAGGTAGTTACAGAAGAGGAGTATTGGGATTTCCCCTGTAAAGTAAATCTTGAATCAGATTTCTACCCCTGGATCACAATTTCGTATCAAACTCTCCTCGGCAGGCCCAAGAATATATTAAGACTTCCCTAAATGATTTCTCACTTAGGCTTTTATATACTTTACATTTTGAAAAAAGGGCTATTCTGGCAACACTACCACCCTTTCAATGGGGCAGTTACTCTCCCTATTGACCCATTTGCCCATTTACCCAATGTATTTTATGAGGTCTCCAAACTGGCTTGAAATGCTCAGGTGTGAATGATACTACATGATAGCATAACCACTGTTTACTATCACTTTCCTAGGAATTTTTAGCAACAGAGGAGCCTCAGTTTTTTCTACTTGTGTCTGAATTTTTAGGGTACATATAAAACATCATAAACATTGGGAATCAATATAAGCAAGCAAAAGCAGATTTTCTTTGATGTTAATGTTTTTGATATGAATGAACTTGTTAGAACTGCCTAAATGTGGTGCTTTTAACAAGCACCAACAGTCTATGTTTGGAACTGAAATAACAAAAATGTGATAAATTATCATCTGTTACTTTACGATAACACACCCGTGTGACACTGTGCATTTTTTTCACATCTCCAAATGGCTACTTTTCTGATGAAAATCCTTGATATTTTTGTTATTTATACTGCAAAAATATGTTGTGGGTGCTCATTAGAACCGCCTCAATGAGGCTGTTCTAACGCGTACCCACAACCTAACGAACCGCCTCAATGAGGCTGTTCTAACGCGTACCCACAACCTATGTCTTGGAGCAGAAATAAGATTATTAATGTAAAGCCCCGTAAACCCCATTTTCTCTCTATAAACTGGGATTTAGGGGGTGTTCATTTCACCGATTTGTTCATGTGAGTAGATGTTTTTAGATCAATTTGATGCTGCATTATTTTACATAGGCATGTAATTGTAATTTGAAACACTGAAAATTATAATATTTAAAACTAAAATCAAAAATATAAAAAAGATCACAGGTACAAAAAGAGGAGTTCTATATCCATGTATCAGTTAACATCTGGTGAACTTCAGAGCACTGGGTTAATTGCTTCCTGCTGTGGCAATTGAAATAAATATGTCATGGTCTATGAAAACCTCTGATAGCTTAACCAGAGCTACAGCCAAGATGTAGGCAGTGGCAGATATTTCAAGGACTGTGTACATTTATTTGTATTAACTTTCACTAGAACAGCAGCTGTGGATATAGTAAATACATGGTTAGTGTCTTTAATAATAAAATATAATCGGTGAGCCTTAGACAGTTTTATAGGGGTGAGCTTTAGCGAGCCCCTATAAAATTGTCGAGGCGAACCGATTATATTTTATTATTAAAGACGCTATCCATGTATTTAGTTTATACCGCAATTCAAAACAATCAATGGATATTGCAATAATTTAGCAAATTTAAGCAAAATATACAGCAGACTGTGTGGCATGTTAAACAACATGCAGTGCCGTGGCGCGCACACGTAGTATAACGTGACGTCAACGAGTGCAAAGTTTCTGACGTCACCACGCCACAAAGATGTAGTAAACAACACGGACGCTCGAATATAAGTTTCTCAGCGCTTCACTTTCTGTAGGAAAATCTGCAAATAAATAGTTTATTTTAGCTTTAAAAAATATTTTCGAGATTGAGACGCAACTGCAGTTTCAGTGCGCAGTTATTCCAACGGGCCCTTCAAACAAGGAAAGGCCGAGAAGGTAAGACTTTAGCTGAAATTTCTGAAAATCTGTTTAAATAAATATTGCAAAGATTTAAACTAGCAGTTTCGTTGTTTTCCCCTGTATGAAAGGTTGCATATTATTGATTACACTTGTAAAATAGGGACCTGAAAAGTAGGTCCGATCTATAAACTGTCACTAGACGTATTATAGGTCAGTAGAAGGTATTATAGGTCACTACCGATTATAGCGTGCAGTTATTCGACCCCCTTTATTAGGTTACTAGAATGCCTGATTGCGGTATAAATGAACATCACCAGTGTATAATTGTACATTTATCTGTATTAACTTTCATTAGAACAGCAGCTGCAGATATGAACATCACCAGTATATACTTGTACAATTATCTGTATTAATTGTCACTAGAACAGCAGCTGTAGCTATGATCATCACCAGTATATACTTGAATATTATCTGTATTAATTTTCACTAGAACAGCAGCTGTAGCTATGAACATCACCAGTACATACTTGTACATTTATCTGCATTAATTTTCACTAGAACAGCAGCTGTAGCTATGAACTTTACCAGAGTATACTTACATTTATCTGTATTAACTTTCACTAGAACAGCTGTAGCTATGAACATCACCAGTGTTATAGACATTGAAGAGATCATCCTCGTCTTTATAGAGATTCTACAAGAAATGAAATCACCAGTTCATGAGATAATGGCACTTATCACATAAGTGGCTAGACCCCTCCAGTTGTTCAAATCCTCGTTAGCTTAACAAGCTCATTAGTGGTCATATTGTTAACTGTTCCAGCAAGTAAAATATCTAAAATTTTGGTATTTTTGCTGAAAAATTGTGAGCAGCTTTTGCATCTGCAAAAGCTGCTCACATTTTTTTCCAGAAAAAATATCAGCATATTTGCCATATTAAATGAACAATACGTTAAGTAACGACATTGTTAATTTTGAACAACTGACCCCTGACATTTACAAAAATTCTTTCTTCCCTGTAACCATTAGAGAATGGAAGGCCCTTGCAGATTTGATCATTTCCACAGCTGAAGTTTTGGAGGATAGTGTAGCTAAGATTACCTCTTTGGTGTGAGCTAGGGATTAACTTCCCATATCACAGGTCCTGGTGTATGACGTGTCACCAGCAACAGCTCTAATTCTGATTCTGACAATGTTCAGTCGAGCCTTCTCAGGCCATAATAGGGATAGATGCATGACTTCATGCATAAAGTGAGGGTAGTTGGGTGAGTCAAAGGTGTATCTTGCATCACTGGGGTGTCCAATTGATATTGGTTTACAGTAGGACAAGACCTGCTGTCCTTGCAGCAGGTAAGGATAGAGAGTGGAATGTTACTTCTGTTTCTATACTGCCATTCATTTTCCTCTTTCTCCTCTGTCCCTCACTGTCAACTAATCTATTCAAGTATCTCTCTCACATTCTCTGGGAGAAAACACAAAATGACCAAGAAGGGTTGACGTGTCATTAAACTCAAAATAATCAATCAATCAATCATGCATAAAGCTCCCTGAAGGCCTCCTCTACATACCTGCATGTAGCAAAAAGGCTCTGTTGAGACTGTGTAAATTGCATATTGTCAAAAGTAAGGCCCATGCAAAAAGGTGTCTCCATATCAAAAGGCAAAGTTATCCTGTCAGACAGAGTATGACTGGGAAATTGCACCATGTAGCCAACCATCTGAATAGCATTCACAGTTACTCAGGAAACTTGACAGCTGTCCTTACATTTTGTTAGATCATGTAAAGCATAAGATCTGGTCCAAGTTATTCAAAGCATCTTTAGCTTAACAAGCTCATTAGCGGTCAAATTGTTAACTGTTCTAGAAAGTACAATATCTAAAATTTTGGTATTTTTGCTGAAAAATATGAGCAGCTTTTGCAGATGCAAAAGCTCCTCACATTCTTTTTTCAGCAAAAATATTTGTATACTTGCCATATTTAATGATCAAAGTTTTAACGTTACATTAACTGATGACATTGTTAGTTTTGAACACCTGGCCCCTGGTCTTCTTTCCTTATAGGCAGAATGATCAATGATGTGCTTATAGCCTTGAACTTAGGTCTGGTTCTACAATCTCTTTGCCGTTGTGAGAAAGAAACAACCTTTATGTATTGGTAATCAAAATAAACCTCAATCTTTCTACACCTGTTTGTCATGATACAGTTTTGGATATTACATGGAGCAAATATGCTTAAAGTTTTGATAATAAAATGTGAGTAGCTTTTGCAAATCCAAATGCTACTCAGATTTTTGCAGAACACCACCCCCCTTGCAAAAAACACACAAACTAGAAATGCGTCCATAGGACACGGATGCCCCCGCCCGAAAATATGTCTATGTTCGTATTCATCCATAGAAAGTTATTGACAGTGTTTAAGTTTTGGACCCTTTTTATGCCATTTGACCTCCAAGTATGACCTTGGAGATACGGATCTGGGTTTGCACGTGACACATTGTCTCATGATGGTTAACATTTCTTCAAAATTATTTCAAAATCCATCCAAAAACCAGTGCTTCAGCTGAAGTGCACGACCCGCCGGATGCTTTTAGCTTTATGAGTGTTACCATATATGGGTATGGCGGCCATTTTGGTCATCTGACCTGGACATAAAACGGTTCCCCCAATAAATGCGCCTTATCGTAAGGAGCAAAAATATATCTTATACTTTAGTACTGTATTCTGAATCGTTTGCAGGATAAAATCCAACACAAAAGCATATGTGTCAAAGTTTGACCTAGGCACAAAGAAGGTCAAGGTCAACCCAGGGTCACCATTTTAGCAATTTATGATGGGCCTACGTTCCAGATGCTATTTATCAAGTTTCGTGGAAATCTGCACAGTGGTTCTGGAGAAGACTATTTTTGAAGGGTTTTTACCAAATATTGCTTAGCGGCCATTTTGGTCATGTGACCTGGACCCCATGAGGAAATTTTGGTTTCCCCCATCCCGTAGAGGCTCCATATGAAATTTGACTTCAATCGGCCCAACGATTTCCGAGGAGAAGCAGTTCGAAAATTTTCACATTTTTCGCCTCGGCGAGGCTGTACTAAATGGAATGTAATATTTCGCAAGTTCATTGATAAGATCTTATTGATATTTATTAGTATGCCAAAAATTGTTTAAATATTCCAAGCGGTTAAGTCACTATCACCAATTATCACTATCACTAACGACTTTATATTTGAAATGACATTTCGTAATCGTTACGTCTTCGTTATCTCTTCGTTAATATCTTCGTTAAGCCATCGTTAAATATAACTAACGAATATTTTATTTGAACTAACCCCAGAACAGTTAACTTTTTGACTGCTTACGAGCTTGTTAAGCTAAAAAAAATTTTTAATAACAGGACCCTGATGGGAGACTGCATTATGCTTTGATGTGGTGCATAATTATGTATTTGATGAAAAAGAAAACCTTCAACACAAGCATTTGTGCGGGTATAATGTTTTCATACCAGAGTTGAGTGGTTGTCAGTCCATAAGTCTGTCCGTCTGTCCATCACGTTTCTTGCAAATGGATCTCCTCTGCAACCACTGAAGTTACACTTTTGAAACTTTGCATGTGGGTAGAACATGGTATGTAGATGGCAGTGGGCCCCAACATGGCCCCAAGGTCAAAGGTCAGAAAGTAGAAAAATAGAAAAAGCGCATATTTGAGATGGTAGACTGCGCGATCTAGTTACTCCTGTAATTGTTTTCATAGCAATCAAAGGAAAAACAAACCTCATAAAGTATTGCTGATTTATCATATGACGTCGCGTCTGAGAGTGTAATAACGCCATGTAATATTTTCGATAATCCACTAGTGAATTAAATATGCAAATTAGCTAGATACGTCCCGTAACGTTACATGTACGACGTCCTTAACGTCGTCGTGTTTACTTACGGCGGAATATTGACATTGTTGTAAACAGTCGTGAATAAAATTCGTTTTAAATGTCATATGATAAATAGAATCTTGCATTCGTGCTCATGTATTATTGAATTTATTAAACTCGTTGAGGGAAAGGGATAAAATGCTCGGCAAAGCCTCGCATTTTATCCCTTTTCCTCAACTCGTTTAATAAATTCAATAATACATGAACACTCATGTAAGATCCTCTATGTCTGTAATCATCATGAGTATTGTTATGAGCCCTGTCACGAGTAAAACTGCCTTCAGGCATTGTGGCAATGTAAGACACATACTCACTGGCTCAGCTTCACAGGCTGTCTTAACCCTTCTCTTGCTGAATATTCAGTTTAGCCACACCCATTTCTGACTTTTAACCAATCAGATTACTTGATGTAATTTATTTTTACTAAGCCATAAACTTAATGTCAAACAGTGTAGATCCTGATCAGATGGCTTCTTCAGAAGCCATCTGATCTGGATCTACACTGTTTCCAAAGAAAGGGGTTGTCGTGAACAGCATGATAAGAGTTAAATCTTTTTGTATCAAAAGGAATCTTCCACCTTATATATAGCAGGAGTCCATTTCAAAATTTAGGGTTTTGATGTTGTGTTTTCTTCAAAACTAATTTGGAAAATGGCAGTACTTTTTGCAAACAGTGTAGGTCCTGATCAGACACCGCATTCTGCGGCCTGCACTGTTTGCCAATTACCCATTTTGCGGTTTCTGGTACAAAGAGGGTTAGACATTTTAGATACAGAAACTGAGGGTTTTGTTTGTTTACGTTGAGGTTATACATCTCCATCAACACTACTGAGGTCATTTTGGAGATGCTGCTTCCAATTTTGTGGGACTTTAACCCGACATGACCTGCAGCCCAAAGAATCCACTAGGGTTGATCAGGGCTGGAAAATTCTACTCGTCCGTTCACCATGGTGAGTAAAAATTTTGCAGGATGAGTAAATATTTGGTCTCGTCCAAATGAAATTTTCCAAAATCTACATGCCTTTGGTCATGCAGGATGAGCAAAATTTTGAAGAAGTTTATATGCAAGGACTGTACCACTCCCGCCACTTTGTCTGGGCAGGCTTAGATTTTCTAAGTAGTTTACCTGTACTCGTGGCCAGTGGTTTTCAGCTCTGCATGGAGGCACCATACAGTGCAATCTATTTCTCAATGCCCTGTTGGGCAGGGGTGAAGTGGTATTGTACTATCATAACAGCAAGCATTTAGGTGCTGCTGTGATTGTGCTGATGCAAAGGTTGATTTGTTTGTTTGATTTGAAGTTTAACATACCCATCAACACTGTTTAGGTCATTTTGAAGACGTTGCTTCCAATTTTGTGGGACTTTTATTACCCGACCTTGAGATGAAATGACATCTCAAGCCCTGGCCCCGAATGAAACCAATAGGGTTTATAAGCATGGATGGACCGACCTGCCGCACTTTTCCTGGGCAGACTTGGAACCTCTATGCAGTTTACCAGTAATCATGCACGGTCGGTTTCAGCTCTGTGTGGAAGCATCATGCAACCCAATCTATTTCTTCAAGCCCCGATGGGTGGGGCCACAAGCAATGGTTGATCTGAACCTTTGTTGTTCACAAAAAAAAAAAAAAAATAGCCATCGGAAGAGATGCCGAATCCCCCGACCAGCCAATATGGCCTTCAGAAGATTGTTCACCAATAGAAAGTGCTCCAGAATTAAACCAGCAACATCTCACCAAAGTATTGGAGTTATGGCCATCACAAGATTATACTGTCAGAGGAGATAACTAAAAAACCAGGGCACTCAGAATTGTGGTTCTTGTGCATGACATGACTGCTTAGGCTCATGTATTTCTGTACGAAATACCATCAATATGCCTCAAAGGGTATTGGAGATATGGTGATCACAAGCTGGTCATACTGTTATATTGGAAGGGTAGATAACTCAAATACCACAGCACCAATTGTGGTTCTTGCACATGACACCCCTTCTGTACCTTGCGCCAAATTCCTTCAATATATCTAAAAGGGTGTTGGAGTTATGGCCATCACAAGGTCATATTGTCAGGGGAGATTACTCAAAAACCAGAGCACCAAGAGTTGTAATTCATGAGCATGACACACCTGCTTAACCTCATGTACATCTGCAACAAGTACCACCAATATGTCAAAAGGGTATTGGAGGTACGGTGATCACAAGGTGGTCATACTGTTATACTGGAAGGGGAGATAACTCAAATACCATAGCACCCAGAGTTGTGCCAAGGACCATCAATATATCTCAAAGGGTATTGGAGTTATGACCATCACAAGGTTCTATTGTCAAGGGAGATAATTAAAAAACCAGGGCACCCTGAGTCGTGGTTCTTGTATGTGACACACCTGCTTAACCTCATGTACAACTGTACCAAGTACCATCAATATATCTCAAAGAGTATTGGAGATGTGGCCATCACAAGGTAGTAATTCTATTTTATTGGAAGGGGAGATAACTCAAAAGCCATGGCTCCTACAGTTGTGGTTCTTGTGCATGACACACCATCTCGGATTTGTGAACAACTGTGCCAGGTACCATCAATATATCTTAAAGGGTATTGGAGTTATGGCCATCACAAGGTAGTCACTCTATTTTATTAGAAAGGGAGATAACTAAAAAAAACCATGGCAACCAGAGTTGTGGTTCTTGTGCATGACATGCCATCTCAGCCTTGTAAACAACTGTGCAAAAGGTACCATCAATATATCTCAAAGGGTATTGGAGTTATGGCCATCACAAAGTAGTCATTCTATTTTATTAAAAGGGGAGATAAATCAAAAAGTATGGCATCCAGAGGTCTGGTTCTTGCGCTTGACACGCCGTCTCAGCCTTGTGAACAATTGTGCCAGGAACCATCAATGAATCTCAAAGGGTATAGGACTTATGGTCAACACAAGATTGAGTCTACGGACTGACGGACGGACGGACACCAGGCTGATCGCTATATCCCCGGAACCTATTTGGTGGGGGGATAAAAACAAACCAAAACAAGATGTGTTTGTGAAACACGAACATGTCCCCGGGCATGGTCATTTTTCATTCAAAATTGCTCACAGTTCAAGATTTTTGTTTGTGTGGGAAGCCCTTGACACAAGAAACTTACATGTCAAATATGAAAGCTCTATCTTAAACGGTTCAAAAGTTATGAACAATAATATTTTTTTTTCTTTAAAGTAGGTCAAGGTCACGGGTAAAAAAAAATTGCATGAATGTAAAGCTCTTGTCACAAGGAACCTACATGCCAAATATTAAGGCTCTATCTTAAACGGTTCAAAAGTTATGAACAATTTTATTTTTTCTTTTAAGCAGGTCAAAGGTCAAGGTCATGGTCCAAACATTTTGCATGAATGAAAAGCTCTAATCACAGGGAACCTACATGCCAAATATGAAAGCTCTATCCCAAACGGTTCGAAAGTTATGACAAAAAATGTTTATTTTTTTAAGTAGGTCAAGGTCACAGGTCAAAATTTTTGCATGACTGTAAAGAGTCTGTCACAAGAAACCTACATGCTAAATATGAAGGCTGTATCTCAAACGGTTCAAAAGTTATGACCAATGTTAACTTTTTCTTTATGAAGGTCAAAGGTCAAGGTCACAGGTCAAAATTTTTTGTGTGAATGTAAAGCTCTTGTCACAAGGAACCTACATGCAAAATATGAAGGCTCTATCTCAAACCGTTCAAAAGCTATGACCAAAATGTTATTTTCTATTTTAAGTAGGTCAAAGGTCAAGGTCACAGGTCAAAATTCTTTGCATGAATGCAAAGCTTTTGTCACAAGGAACATACATGCTAAATATGAAGGCTGTATCTCAAACGGTTTAAAAGTTATGACCAATGTTAACTTTTTCTTTTATGTAGGTCAAAGGTCAAGGTCAAACTTTTTTGTGTGAATGTAAAGCTCTTGTCACAAGGAACCTACATGCAAAATATGAAGGCTCTATCTCAAACCGTTCAAAAGTTATGACCAAAATGTTATTTTTTTATTTTAAGTTTGTCAAAGGTCAAGGTCAAGGTCACAGGTCAAATTTTTTTGCATGAGTGTAAAGCTTTTGTCACAAGGAACATACATGCTAAATATGAAAGCTGTATCTCAAGTGGTTCAAAAGTTATGACCAATGTTATTTTTTTCTTTGAAGTAGGTCAAAGGTCAAGATCAAGGGTCAAATTGTTTTGCATGAATGTGAAGGTCTTGTCACAAGGAACCTACATGCAAAATATGAAGGCTCTATCTCAAACCGATCAAAAGTTATGACCAAAATGTTATTTTTTTATTTTAAGTAGGTCAAAGGTCAAGGTCACAGGTCAAATTTTTTTGCATGAATGAAAAGCTTTTGTCACAAGGAACATACATGCTAAATATAAAGGCTGTATCTCAAGTGGTTCAAAAGTTATGACCAATGTTATTTTTTTCTTTTAAGTAGGTCAAAGGTCAAGGTCAAGGTCACAGGTCAAATTTTTTTGCATGAATGTGAAGGTCTTGTCACAAGGAACCTTCAGGCCAAATATGAAAGCTCTATCTCCAACGGTTCAAAAGTTATGGCCAACGTTAAAGTTGTCCACATACAAACCAACAAACCAACAAACCCACAAACAGACAGGGCAAAAACAATATGTCCCCGCTATCGCTACCGGGGACATAAAAAACAGGCTTTCTCATGACCTATCCCGTTATTTAGACTTCAGAAAAACTTACCGTTTCACAAGCAAAGCTGTAAGGAAATTAAAGATAAGATTTGGGACGGTACTGGCCACAGTGAGATAACCCTCAAACATCGTCTCAAGCTCTGTCTGATGCTTGGGATTGAGAAAATCCACGTCAGCTGGTAGGGTTGTATTTCTGAACTTGTACTTGAAGTACTGAAAAACAACGACATTATTTACCATGGTAACCCAACATACTGGCGCAAAGAGGCTCACAGCATAAACCTTAGACCATAGCTTTTTTTCATTATTTCCTTGACATTATTAAGTGAATCATCTGCTTTGCAAAATAGTCAGAATATTTTGGTTAGAAATTGTATGTACACTTTAGAGGTGGAGGCAATTCTGTCAGAAATATTTCTGTCTCCCTTATCATATGGCTTCTACTCTTCAGAAGCAAATTCTTTCCTTCATGAGAAGAGCCCTGTTTTTGATTGGCTCAGTTTATAGGCTCTCTTGTCATGCAAAATGTTGGGAAATATGTCCCCAACAATTAAATTACAATGAGACATCTATGTGACACAACAGTGCATTTTGCCAAAATGTTTATTTTCCTGCTGAAAAATTTGTGATACATGTATTTTTCTTATTTATACTAATAAGGCAGTTCGAACAGGTCCCCACAACCTATGTCTTGGAGCAGAAAGACGAAAAAAATGTATACCCCTGTAAACCTCAGTTTTCTCTATATAAAGTTAAAGTGGGGTTTACATGTGGTGTTAATTACATGGACTTATAAACATGATGATATACGGTATGTTACCTCACTGGCTGTAATGAAGAAATTCCATGGTGACAATGAGCCGAGGCCCAGCAGATAGAATATCATGTAGACTATGGAAAATCTGAAATAAACACAATTACTCATAGCAACAGGTAGAAGCCTCCGTGGTGTAGTGGTTACGCTACTCGCCTTGTAAACCAGGGATCACAGGATTGATCCCGGGCTTCTCTAGACTTTTGGATGAGTCTTTAAACCGAGGCCCCGTCTCCGTATGACCTTAGCTATTGGTGGGACGTAAAACTAAAACTCACTCACTCACTCATAGCAACAGGTAAAATGCAGAGGTGTAAAATTTCCCTCAAACTAACTCGCCCTTATCATCTAAACTTTTCATTTAGATGCTAAAAATGAAGAAAAAGTAAGGTCAGTTTTGAAAACCTTACTCGCCCTGCCTTAAAACTAACTCGCAAATGCAAGCGGGCAAGTGGAATTTTACACCCCTGAAATGGGTATCTGGTGATAAGTGAAGGATACTTTTCCTTGTTTCTCCATATAAACTTATGTTGTGGGTATTCATATCAACTGCCTTGCTGAGGAAGTTTCAACCGCCTTGCTGAGGCAGTTCAAATGAATACCCACAACATATTCATTAACCCTTCTCTTGCTGAATATTCATTTAAGCCACACCCATTTCTGTCTATCAGCCAATCAAATTACTTGATGTAATTTATTGCTACAAATTCATAAACTGAATGCCAAACAGTGTAGATCCTGATCAGATGGCTTCTTCAGAAGCCATCTGATCTGAATCTACACTGTTTGCAAAGACAGGGGTTGTTGTGAACAGCAAGATAAGGGTTAATAAACAGGTTTTCATGAGAATGGACAAAACATCCTTTAAGGGGAATGAGAACACCTGGCACATCTTTCTGCCAGTTTTCAATGGGAAACAACTTTCGGGACTTCCTGTTCGCTTTTCTATAACATCTGTCCCACTGAAAAAGGGGTCTACTCTTAAAGGAAAGAATTTGCCCCCCATAAGCAAATTCTTTGACTCCTATTGACATGAGAGACAAAAATACTTTTGAAGGAGTTGCCTCCCTTAAATGTGTACCCATTCCCCTTAAGGCACTTCAATCATCATCAACTTATCTGTGTCTATGCTATATCAAGGTAAAGTGACCTGCATATACCAAAGTGGACACAGGACTGATGAAGGGTCTGGGTCCACTATAGCTTAATGATCTCAGTTGCAAAAGCTAGAATTTTTCAGCAAACAACTGGTCCCTGATATTGTTTGTTTGATTTTAGGTCAACTATATGGGTCATTTTGGAGACGTTGCTTCCAATTTTGTGGGACTTTTATCCGATATTGAGATGAAATGACATCTAAAGCCCTGTCGCCCAATTAAACCAATAGGGTTTATAAGCATGGACGGTCTGACTCGCACCGCTTGGCCTGGGCAGGCTTAGATCCTCCAAGCGGTTTACCAGTACTTGTGTGCTCTCAGTTTCAGCTCTGCGTGGAAGCATCATACAGCCCATCAATTTCTTCAAGCCCCGGCGGGGCCGTTGGTCCCTGATATACACATGTAGATCCACTCAGTGCAGCCACATCTACCAGAAATGTGATCTTTTGGTATTCCCTGGTCTATACAGTCGAACATCAATAAAATTGGGACTATGCAAATTACATTGTAGTTCAATACATGTAGTTTGAGGCACTGAAGATCATACAACCAGGTCAGGTGGCATAATCGAAATAATTTAACCCATAAAATGCCAATCACGACAATTGCCGTCTGCTTTAATGTCTGCCGGTTACTTTAAAAACTAATTTTTGCAAACAGTGTGAACCCAGATCAGTCTGATCTGGGTTCACACTGTTTGCCTGTATGCAAAAATATTTATAAAAAGTTTGCAAGAAGATTCAGCAGACGACATAAGCAGACGACATTTTCAGATGTAGATTTTTGTCCACGTAGTAAGGGTTAAGGGTATCATTTTGACCTTTTAAATAGAGATACCGTGAAATTTTGTTAACTCGAACACGGATTGCTTTTTTACCATGGTTAACCAATTTTGTACCAGAAATCCCAAATCGAGAATGCAGCATCTGATCAGGGCCTACACTGTTTGCAAAATGTTCAGCCAGTTTCCAAATAGATTTTGAAGAAAACACAACCCGACACCCCTAAATTTTGAAATGGACTCCTGCTATATATAAGGCGGAGGATTCCATTTTGTACAAAAAGGGTTAATTCGAACTTTATCTTGAGTCCCTTGAAAATTCAACTGATGGCTCCAGATATCCATAGCAGCCCCCGCCCATCAGGGCTTGAAGAAATAGATGGGCTGCATGATGCTTCCACGCAGCGCTGAAACTGACCAAACACGAGTATTGGTAAACCGCTTAGAGAATCAAAGCCTGCCCAGGCAAAGTGGTGCGAGGCGGACCGTCCATGCTTATAAACCCTATTGGTTTCATTGGGCGACAGGGCTTGAGATGTCATTTCATCTCAGTGTTGGGTAAAAGTCCCACCAAACTGGAAGTAAACGTCTCCAAAATGATATGTACAGTGCTGACGGGGCATTAAACTTCAAATCAATCAAAAATCAAATCCAGATATCCATATATTTGGATATGAGGTTTAAAAGGTACATGTATGGTATGTGTCTTATGAGTAAAGACAACATACCTACATTTGATAGAAGACTGAAAAGATAGTGTTAAGTCATCCCGAGTTTTTTAAGTTTCAGTGTATATTGTTTGTTTGATTTGAGGTTTAACGTCCCCGTCAATACTGTAAAGGTCATTTTGGAGACATTGCTTCCAATTTTGTGGGACTTTTATTTCAGCTCTGCGTGGAAGCATCATGCAGCCCATCTATTTCTTCCAGCCCCGATGGGCGGGGGCCGTAAGTGTATATTATGAGTAGTATTTGAATCTGGTGGAGTAATGTGGATAATTTACCCATAAAATGCCAATCACGAAAATTGTCCTCTGCTTTGCCGTCTGCCAGTTATCTTATAAGTCCTTTTTTGCGAACAGTGTGGACCCATATCAGACTGCTGTAGAAGCAGTCATATCTGGGCTCATGCTGTTTGCCTGTATGCAAAAATATTTTAAAAATGTTTTCTAGAAGATTCGGCAGACAACATAAGCAGACAACATTTTCAGATGTGGCCATTTTCAGACGACAGACGACATTTTCAGATGTGACCATCTTTGAAAAAAATGACCATGCCCGGGGACATGTTCGTGTTTCACAAACACATTTTGTTTACCCAACACTGTCGTCAGATGTTGTTTTTCTTGGCAGGTTAAAAGATAATTTTCCATATTTCTTGTGGAAACAAATGTTGTGGGTTCTTGTCAGAATTGCCTCAATGAGGCAATTCTAACAAATACCCACAACAATGACAACGTACGTTTTTATGGAGAAATAAGAAATATTATCCCTTAATTATCAACATTACTCCTCCTTATCTGTAGCTATGTTAACCCTTATAGAAGAAGGAAAAAGCAAAACTGGTGGTGATGATATTCTATTTCCTCATTGCTGTAAATCTCCCTCCCACTGATTCATGAAGGGCAGTTGTCAGTTTCTGGCAAAAGAATGTGCACTGTACAGATTAACCACTTACATATAAGCCTGCCCAGAAAAAAAAGTGTGGCTAGGTAAACTGACCTGCTCAAAATGACCTATATACTGTTGAATGGGCTGTTGAACTCCAAAACAAACAGAACAAACATTACCATTTAATCTTAAAAATTCTGACACCATGAGGACTTGCTGTAATTCTCCTAAAATTTTAACAAAACTGTTTCAAACATGGAGACAGAATGGCAAAAGGAATGCTTGCTTAGGTCTATCTGTCCAAAAAAACCAAAACCTCTTTATAACACTATTAATGGGGTTCAAAGCAAAAACCGTGTTAAATAAACAACCGTGTTATATCCAAACAAAAAAGTATGGATTACATAGAAAAATGACCATTTATGGTCATTTTTCTATATAATCATTTTTCTATATAATCTATACATTTTTGGGATCCATCTTGAAACCGTGTTATAATGAGGTTGCGGTATACATAGGATCATTACAATAAACCCTGCCTAAATGACATCTCATGAATTGTCTCCCTGGCTCTATCCAAATGCAAATGCCAATTCCAACAAAGGATGCCGGGGGTTTGGTAAAGGCTCTTCCTAGACTTAGTTCAAGGTAGTTAAAAAGGGTGATATTTTAAACTTTAACCCTTTTTGTACCAAAGGAATCTTCCTCCTTATATATAGCAGGAGTCCACTTCAAAATTTAGGGGTGTCAGGTTGTGTTTTCATCAAAATTTAATTGGAAAATGACTGAACTTTTAGCAAAAAGTGGAGGCCCTGATCAGACACTGCATTCTGTGGCGTCTGATCTAGGCCTGCACTGTTTGCCAGGGTACCCATTTAGGGGTTTCTTGTACTGAATGGGTTAAAAAGCTTAATATCTTAAAGTTTAAATGCTGAGGTCTTGAAGTAAATGTCAAATATATATGTTACAGAGAGCACACTGTCCTGGAAAAAATGTTATTAGAACTAATCCTTAAACTGCCAAACATAATATCATTTTCGAGTTTTCTTCAGAGAAAAAAAAAAGTTTGACATGTCATGTGAATCACATCAGCTGATTAGATGATTTACATTAAATGTACTTGAAATGTCAAGCCTTATTTTCTCTGAAAAATAACTTAAAAAAAAATAAAAATAAAATTGCCACCTGCTCTAAAATTGCTGGATGTTTTCAGGGTTAAAATATTTTGATAATATCAATTAACCCCTATCCTGCTGAATATTCAGTTTAGCCGCACCCATTTCTGATTTGAACCAATCAGATTACTTGATGTAATTTTTTCCTACAAATTAAAAATAGAATGGCAAACAGTGTAGATCTTGATCAGATGCCATCTGATCTGGATCTACACTGTTTGCAAAGGGTTGTCGTGAACAGCAGGAAAAGAGTTATATAACCATTAATTTCACTCACCTATCCCTGGGGAAAGTACCATGGACCTGTGGTAGGAGAGGGTCGGACGAAGTATCCATGATTTAACACTCCAGGTCTAGACCAGATCACACAACCTCTTTGCCACACAGATGCAACTGAAAAAATATCAAGTCAGACTTTTAAAAAGTTCTTGGTTTAAACATATTTTATTTCAACAACTATATGACATTACATTACAATATTTACACAAATCAATACGATAGGAACGAAAGCAGAGTTCTGCTAATTTAGTTCTTTTCATAACAAAGTACAGGTGGTTAAGTGTTAGCTGGTGACTGTAAATACCAGAATTTATTAATTGACTATTTAAAATGTAAATGTTGAACAGTGTGCACTGGCAAAACCTGAAGAAAAAATTGTTCAGTCCAAGGTAAGTTGCACAATTAAGCTCTTGTCCCAGGTAGTGTGACCTCATAAACATGACTGTATTTACAAGTAAAACAGTACAAACATGTTGTTTGAAATATCTGGCTAGCATGTGGCAGAGTTCAATGAAGAAAAGAGCACCTGAGTTTGCCTTTGTCTGTCTGTGATAACTGTTTAAAGTACTTTGAGAAGCAGGAGGTTCTTTACGACCTGCAACATGGTTTCAGGCAGAATCAGCCATCTTGTGGAGGACCTTGCAAGGAAGGCCAGTATGGGTATAAGCAAACTCACTTGATTTTTTGGGACTTTTCGAAAGCATTAGATAAAGTATTAAAATCACTCCAACTTATGAATGAATATGAGTCAGTATGCTTGGCTGGTGACCTTTCACAAAAGATATTTGTTGGGGATCTGGAGTCAGGGTCCCTCAGGGCTCCGTGTTTGGAAATGTCAAGCCTTATTTTCTCTGAAAAATAACTTAAAAAATAAAAATAAAATTTCCACCTGCTCTGAAATTCCTGGATGCTTTCAGGGTTAAAATATTTTGATAATATCAATTAACCCTTATCCTGCTGAACATTGTGGGTATTCATTAAAATAGCCTCCCCAAGGTTATTTGAATGAGTACCCACATTTAAAATAGCTTTTACTTAATTGCAAACAGTGCAGACCCTGATCAGACTGCTCCTTCTGATCTTAAAATGGGAAGGGGCTTCTAGCTCTGCTTGAAAAAAATTAACATTGTGGGTATTCATTAAAATAGCCCCGCCGAGGTTATTTGAATGAGTACCCACATTTAAAATAGCTTTTACTTAATGGCAAACAGTGTAGACCCTGATCAGACTGCTCCTTCTGATTAAATTTACTCCAATTCTCCATAAAATCATAAATTGTGGGTGCTCGCTAGAACCGCCTCATCAAGGCAATTCCAACCAGTACCCACAACATGTTTTTGTGGGATGAGGTGGTTCTAATGAGTACCCACAACATACTGTATATATCTATTACATAACCATGGACAATCTGTTTATGGGGAGGGTGCCTTGTCACTCTCAAAGAGTGACATTTGGCGACATTAAATTTCATGAGCCATGCATCTTCCCAGGCAGCCAACTTTTCCAAGTCATCTTGAAGTATCTGTAGGTCATCAGACCCTCTTATATTTCTGTACAGTACATAATCATCAGCGAAAAGCTATTTTAAATGTGGGTACTCATTCAAATAACCTCGGCGGGGCTATTTTAATGAATACCCACAATGTTAATTTTTCTCAAGCAGAGCTAGAAGCCCCTTCCCATTTTAAGATCAGAAGGAGCAGTCTGATCAGGGTCTGCACTGTTTGCCATTTAGTAAAAGCTATTTTAAATGTGGGTACTCATTCAAATAACCTTGGGGAGGCTATTTTAATGAATTCCCACAATGTTAATTTTGTCATGCAGAGCTAGAAGCCCCTTCCCATTTTAATTGTAGCTGAGCTGATTGGTCCTTTCAAAACTGTAAATGATAACAGTACATGATAACAGTACATGATATCAGTACATGATAACAATACATTTATCAAAATTTATCAGTACTGCCAACATCAAAGGAAAGTACTGGAAGCTGTGGATTAATGTAGAGTTGACGTTGTCTGGCAGGTCGTTAATAAAAATCAAGAACAATATAGATAGCCAAGCAGAGATCCACTGGAGGGTATCATTTCGGATACCATAGTACTTCATTTTATACAGAAGTCTTCTGTGGGGGACCTTATCGAAAGCCTTGGCGAAGTCCATAATAATTAGGTCTGTTTGTTTTTGACCCCTATTATGGGCCCCGTCCAGGTTTTCCTGTAGGTCCTGCATGAACTGGACAAGCTGGGTCTCACATGACCTACAGCTTCTAAATCCATGTTGGGACTCAACAAGGATCTTGTGCTCTGTAAGATGTTGCATGATTTTGCCCACGATGATGTGCTCCAGAGACTTACAGCAAATACAACTCAGTGACCCTGGTGTATAATTGGCAGGGTCATACTTTTCCCCTTTCTTATAAATGGGTGCCATATTGGCTTGAAGCCAATCATCTGGGACCTTACCCTTGGCCAGGGACTGGTTGAAGATGCAGGCAAGGACTGGAGCAATTTCTGCGCTGCATTCTTTTAACACACGTGCGCTGAGGTCATCAGGACCTGAGGATTTGGGGGGGGGGTTAAGACGGTCTAGTAGTTTTTGACCCCATTTGGGTCAATAAATAGATCATCAATGTCTGGATAGGGGCTTGGTCCTTTTGATGGTGGGGCACCTACTTGTTCCCAGGTGTACACAGACTCAAACTGTCTGTTGAGTATATCAGCTTTATCTTTGGCTCCAGTTTTCAAGATACCATTTTCTCTTAAACAAGCTACACCCGTGGAATCCTTCTTCAAGTTTTTCATAAAGGACCAATTTTTAAGTCTATCGTTTAGGTTACAGTCTTCTATAGCAGTGTCTGTATCCAGGGGATTGAAGATATTGCAGACATATCTCCAATATGCATCTCTTATTTCCTTTTGAACAAAGGCTCTGAGTCTCCGGTAGTGACTCTTGAGGGCATCATTAAATGCCCTGCGGGCCTTATGATACAGTTTTCCCTTTTCCTAATTAATGCCCTAATGCGGGTATCTATCCATGGGTATCTAAGTTTACATTTCTTCATCTTAGACGGGATAAAGTTGTTTACAGCACTGAGTAAGACCGTCTTAAATTCAATCCACATCTCATTAACATCAACATGAGCAAAGTCCTGTGACATAAAACGGTCTGCAAAAGCAAGCATGTGGTCTTTTAGACCCTGCATATCAGCCCGTTTATAGAGGTAAACCTTACAAGGAGACTAAAGGACCCTTTCAGCTTTTATATCATACTCTACCAGCACTATATCATGGTCTGCTCGACCAATAGGTGCCATTCCCTTAACTCTTGTAACTGGGGTTGGATTGTTAGTAAGAAGGATATCTAGGGTCCGTTCTTGTCTTGTAGAGATATTGACAACCTGGAAGAGGGAGTGCTCCTGAACAATGTCAATCAAATGGGTCTGTACCTGCCTTTTGGGCTTGCCCAAAGGTACATAAAGCTTATTCCAATCAATGTCCCCACAACTGAAGTCACCTCCAAGAAGGACAAGGGCATTTTGCAAGACATGATTCGTTTTAGAGAACTATTCAGTTGATCCAAGTAATCCAAATCAGTAATATCTGGAGGCCGGTAGGAGCCCATGTACAAAGTTTTACAGCCCATAATTTGAAGTTTGACCCAAACAAGTTCACATTCAGTCTCAAGTTCTAACACCTCAGTATAAATGAAATCCCTCTTGAAACATACAAAGACGCCCCCATGGGCATCTCCAACCCTGTCCTTCCTGATGGCATCATATCCATCAGGAAAAATTTCCGAGGTTGGCAATGTCCAAGGAGAGCCAGGATTCACAACCCAAGATAATGTCCAGTTTCACTGTATCAACAATTGTCTGAAGTTCAGGTTTCTTATTCTTGATCGATTGACAATTCATAATCAGGATCCGAAGGGGGTGATTTAAAACAGACTTTTTCCTGTTTTAGCTCTCTGATGCTGCACTTCAACAGGAGAAGAATGAGCGGTTGGTGTGCCTAAGTCAGTTGGGATTGGACTGTCAAAGCTTGACAGGGAGTCAAAACGATTGCTCGTCTCAATCAGGCCTAATGTATCAAACACGGAAGTTGAGAAGTTTGGCATGCCACAGTTCAGGCATTCCCATGCCAAACTTCTATCCAGAGGCTGATTACAAATAGAGTAAATCCTGGGATCCATTCCCTGACAGTCAATGTGGTACCATTTGTTACATGAATCACAGACTATAGCCCGGTCATCCCAGCCAACAGCAACCTCGCAAATGCCACATAGGAAATGTGAGGAAGATAGGGATGTAGGACTGGAATTGAGTTCTGTGTCCCAAGAATTACTGATAATAATGAAGAAAATGTACAAATATGCCAATCTCTGAGAGGTCTTCTGAAAGTCCTTAAATTTCTTCATATTATTAAACAAACACGGTCCCATCAAATGTGGCAGGCCTTCATCTATCTGCAAATCACAGTAAGACTTACCATTTCACTGGAAACAAGTGAAAACTGCCGAGGTAAAAAGTCTGTCTCTTTAAAACCGACGCGAATTCAAGTCCACAAGGTATTCACTGTTCAAAGGAGCCCTTTATGAAGGTTCTGGGACAACTCGGCACATAGCAAACTCGGCACATAACAAACTTGGCACATAGCAAACTCGGCACATAGCAAAGTCGGCACATGACCAACTCGGCCTATACAAACTCGGCACATACATGTAATTAGCTGTTAGGGTCAATTACCTATTGTTCACTTGGTGATGATGATTACATAACCAAGCAAACAATCAAATTAAAGTTAACTGTGACATACGGACCAACTAAATAAGGACCAACTTAGACAAATGTTACATCAATATTTAATGGAGTAGATCTTTACAAAAAAAAAAAAAAAAAAAAATATGAAGATTTTTTCTTTCAAAACAAATTTCATCTATTTAAGTTGTTTCTTAAATTTAAGAGGGAATAAATAAAAAAAAAAAAGAAAAAGAAAACAACAACAAGACATATGTTGTGGCTACGCGTTAGAACCGTCTCAATGAGGTGGTTCTAACAAGCACCCACAACCTATTTTTGCTGAAAACAAGGAAAAATATCACTGATTTTCACCAGAAAATTAGCCGTTTTGGGGATATGAAAAAAATGCACTAGGGACGTACGGGTGTGTTATCAAATGCAGTCGCGTCTGAACATTCGCTGTTTGCATACGCGATAAGTACCAAAATCTCATGTGCTGGATCGTTTAGAGCAGACATACATGTAACAAGTTTCATGAATACCCTTCGCACAAACATACAGATATCATGAGAACTTTGCTTATGTTAACACACCTTTGAAAATGTATACAAACGGTCTATGTTATAGAGCAGAAATAAGAAAGACGTTCTCATATCGATCAATGTTCTCGTAGGAATTTGGTTCAGTTAGAAATTATGAAGTGCCGTTTTACTATTCATCACGAAAACAGGCCTATATAATTTTGACACCCTTGAACCCCACTTTATGTAGTAAAACTGGGGTTTCCGGGGGTATACCTTATTTTTCTTATTTCTACTCTAAGATATAGAATGTGGGTACTCGTTAGAACCGCCTAGATGATGTCACTGTCAACTGGCTGTCATGTGTTCGCCCATCAACTCGGCTGGGCAATCTTTTGTTTGACAATACGCCCATCAACTCGGCTGGGCAATCATGGGTGGCAATAAGTCCCAAATATAATATTCACAGCTTTAGTCATCACCTGATTAATCAGATAATTAGTGTAGCAATTAAGTCATATTCAAAGCTTATTGATGTAGATGATTTTTTTTAAAAAATGCAAAAACCAAACTAGAAACTTTTTTTATTTAATAGGGTTCGCCGGTCATCCGGGTACTTTCGTTTGTCACGTGATAGCAACGAGCACGCGGGTGAATACAAACGCCATTTTGAATAAGCAAATAGTGTAAATAAAACCCAAGTCACTAGCATATTTCTTACAATTTTGATAAAACATGCCAAAAATCTGTAGTGCAGGTGGTTGTACAAATCATCATTTACAACTGGATAAAAAGCTATCGTTCTATCAGTTCCCAAAAGGAGAAAAACATCCAGAGAGACGGTCTCGGTGGATAAGGGCCTGCAGTCGCCAGAACGCTGATGGTTCAGACTGGATTCCTACATCAAAATATGTTTACATGTGCAGTGAACATTTTATAACAGGTAATTGATTCACAATACATTATTCTTTGGGCCATGCTTTGTTGATAATGAACTGAGATTGTCCTTTCTATTGGTAAAATTGTCTGTTGATTTCTCTCTAGTGCTCGTATTTCTCCCTTTCAACAACATTTCTGCAAATGAACTAACAAACTAGCCTGTCCCCCTAGCCTTGGCATAACCTCGGATCTGGGTTCACACTATTTGCAGAAATGACATATGACATGCAAACAGTATGGACCCAGATCTGGGTCCACACTGTTTGCAGAAATGACTTAAAGCTACCGGCAGTCAACGATTTTTTACAGACAAACAGTGTGGACTCAGATCAGACAGCTCCTCTTAGCAATCTGATCTGTGTTATTTTGACAATAAACAGAATGTCAAACCTACCTTGACACTTGGAAAGAGTATATTTCCCAAGTCCATGACACCTCCGAATACACAACACTTGACACTAGTCCGTAGACATCGGTTATCAGGCAGCTGTTATTTCACTAAATGGAAATTTCCCCCCTCGTTATTCATTACTTTTAATCATTTTTACATACAGTAACATGCATTTTCAGGGTAAAAAAAACGATTTCATTCAATGTAATTGATAGCGATCTAAAGGGTAATTGCCGGTCGCTCTGTTATTGTTTTCACCTCAAAAATGGCGGCCTATCGGTTGCTACGGGCAGTGACGTCACGCCGGCGAACCCTATAAACATATACATACACGTAATTATTATGAAATAATAATAATAAAACAGTTAAATAAAGTGTTAATGTACAGCTTAATAAGCATTATAACTATTGTGGGCCGAGTTTGCTATGTGCCCAGTTTGTAGGGAACGAGTTGGTTATGTGCCGAGTTGGCTATGTGCCGAGTTGTCCTGGCACCTCTATGAAGGCTGAAGGAGTGTCTAAGTCACCAGTAAACAATTCTGATTCTAATTGCTTCTCTGCTATTTACATGTATAATGGAATGAGCAAAGATAGCAATAGCACAGGCTGAACTCTAATATTACAATGCAATGCTAAAAATCGGGCCGAAAGACCCATCAATTTGGCCGAAACGACCCACCCCTAAAATTGGGCCGAAACGACTCAGGCCGAAACGACCCAGGGTCCGAAACGACTCAGGACCGAAACGTCCCGCGACCTTACCGTTTCTCGGTCCTACATTAAATGTATAATTACTGGATTAAAGGTTCAAGAACCCATCTCACATGATCAATGATTAACTTCAGTGTGACTGAAAACCAAAACAATTTAACCGGAATCGGAAATGATGATCACGCATGCGGACTAAACCCCACGTGTTGAAAAATGGAAACATCTCCCCTGGAGTTTTCAACAAACGGAGAATTTGCTCTGTTTTCCAGCCACGATGGTGTTTTAAAGTTATGGGAGACCTCTACAAATTCATTAAAGACTGATTACAAACCAAGTTCACATTTGTCAGCGACATGCACATGCCTGTCATGGGCACCAACTTCTGCAACGGTGAGAAATTGGAACGTCAGAGTGGGTGGGTGGGGTACTTGAATTTCAAACATCAATCAGAATTGCTACAGGTGACACATCAAATGCTCAGTATAGATTGGGATCACAACCGATACTTTCTTTCTCTGTATACTGCCATACGCACCGGCCCCGATAGCTCGGTTGATAGAGTGTCCGCTCCGGGGAACGGGAGGTCACGGGTTCGATCCCGGGCCGCAACATACCAAAGTCGTTAAAAATGGTACTAGCTGCTCGGGGTACCTAAACACCGGAAAGACCCAAAAAGACGCGGCAATATCCCGTTATCTTCCCCGCGGGGAAGATTCTTTCTGGTAATTTAAGAAATGTTGAAAACTACGTTTTTCAAGGAATATTTGTTTGATCTGTGTCTTGTGGACGCTTGCAACATAGCCGCCGACAGGCGTCGCTTCGAATGGTTCCCGGTTTTTTGAAGCGTATTATAACAAACTTGACTGAAAACGGAAAATCAAATATTAATAAGCAGGGCCGTGTGAAAATTTCAGCAAATGGGGCTCAGAAGGGTCTTAAAATAACCCGTCTATTGATTTGAAATGTTGGAAAGAATCTTCCCCGGGGAAGATTCTTCTATGGAGCTTTCCATTCAAACTCAACGTAAGAATCTTCCCCGGGGAAGATAACGGGATTATATATATAGCGACGACACCACCACAGAAGAAACTATGACCAATGCATCATTCCACTCAAGGGAAGTTTTCCCGGGAAGAGGGTTTTCTTGGGGGGATATGTATTCAGCAAATGGGGCTCGGAAATCTTTGGGGGAAGTGTCTTAAAATGGCTCGTTTATTGATTTGCACTGCGAGAAAGAATCTTCCCCGGGGAAGATTCTTCTATGGAGCTTTCCATTCAAACTCTACATAAGAATCTTCCCCGGGGAAGATAACGGGATTATATATATAGCGACGACTCCACCTCAGAAGAAACTATGACCAATGCATCATTCCACTCAAGGGAAGTTTTCCCGGGAAGAGGGTTTTCTTGGGGGGATATGTATTCAGCAAATGGGGCTCGGAAATCTTTGGGGGAAGTGTCTTAAAATGGCTCGTTTATTGATTTGCACTGCGAGAAAGAATCTTCCCCGGGGAAGATTCTTCTATGGAGCTTTCCATTCAAACTCTACGTAAGAATCTTCCCCGGGGAAGATAACGGGATTATATATATAGCGACGACACCACCTCAGAAGAAACTATGACCAATGCATCATTCCACTCAAGGGAAGTTTTCCCGGGAAGAGGGTTTTCTTGGGGGGATATGTATTCAGCAAATGGGGCTCGGAAATCTTTGGGGGAAGTGTCTTAAAATGGCTCGTTTATTGATTTGCACTGCGAGAAAGAATCTTCCCCGGGGAAGATTCTTCTATGGAGCTTTCCATTCAAACTCTACGTAAGAATCTTCCCCGGGGAAGATAACGGGATTATATATATAGCGACGACACCACCTCAGAAGAAACTATGACCAATGCATCATTCCACTCAAGGGAAGTTTTCCCGGGAAGAGGGTTTTCTTGGGGGGATATGTATTCAGCAAATGGGGCTCGGAAATCTTTTGGGGGAAGTGTCTTAAAATGGCTCGTTTGATGATTTGCACTGCGAGAAAGAATCTTCCCCGGGGAAGATTCTTCTATGGAGCTTTCCATTCAAACTGTACAGAAGAATCTTCCCCGGGGAAGATAACGGGATTATATAGCGACGAAATTACCGACATACGTACGAATTGCAATGGCTGTTGAGTTTAATTTGGTTATCATATTCATTTTTAGAAACAGGGTATTTGATGAGTTTTGCAAAGGAAATAGTATCATGAAGGGCATCTACTTTCGACTGCTCTGTCTCTATATATACTCCCGTTATCTTCCCCGGGGAAGATAACGGGAGTATATACTAAGCGATGAAACTATGTTGCTACTCAGTACTCAATAATTATAGAGAATGACATTGTGTCTCTTGCAATAGTTCACAAACAGAATAAATGTAAATAATTGCCTAGTTTCTTGTTTCATCATTCTGCTTTTTATAACGTACAGACATAGTCATACATTTTCAAGACCCTATTGGTACCCCATTTATAAATATATTGCATCGGTTCGTTGCTTTAGAAAAGCTGTTATAGTACTTTTCATACCGTGTATACTCGGCTATCGTTCGCGAACTTTTTTTAGGAAATAGACATACTTGGAAGAAAGATCATTCTGCTGTGAAGTTTTTGTTTCTTCTATGCATTTATGGTCGATTACAAACTAAATTTATATGTTTATAATGTACTTTAACTAATTAGTTTTGAAACAGCCCTAAATTGCGATTGAAATTTAGTAATAATTGGCAGTTCGGAAGATATATTATATCCATCTCCCTTGATAGTAAGTCAAGAGTTACATATTGTTAAATTTCACCTTCATTGATAGGCGTGTCTGTCTGCAATTTTACTAAATATGGTTAACAAAGGTACGTGACGTGGAATGGTTTGCTTTTTTTCTGAAAGACGAAGTTCAAATAGGCAAAAATTTCAGCTTTGCAGGGACATTCAGGATATCTACATAATACTCACCCCATTGAACCCCACGTTTATACAGCAAACCTATGGTTTAAAGGAGTAAACCTTAATTTTCTTATTTCCGCTCAAAATATAGATTGTGGGTACACGTTAGAACCGCCTCAATCCTTATTTTTCTTATTTCTGCTCTAAAATACTCGTAAGAACCGCCTCATCTACTGTCTAAAATACAGAGTGTGGGCTTTGTTCATGGCCATGGTTTTATCACCCTCTAAACGTATTCGCCGCTATTAAACCTGTTCCTGAGCCGGCTATTATAACTGGTTAACCAGTTCAGTGTACATCTTACAACCGCCGGCGTTAGAGAACCGGAGGATGGGAGACCTTCTCTTGTATGAGAATGCGATTAATTCCGTAAATATCCATATCAATACCATACAAATTATTCCTTAAATATAGCATTTATAAAGTATTTAAGAAGGAATAAATCGCAGCGGTTGTACATTTTGTGTGTCACTGAAATGTAATACAGAATAAAATACAATTTATTCTCTAAGACACCAATTTATTTAAGTATTTATGGAATAAATCGCATTATTACACGAGAAACGCGTATAAATATTTTGTGTCTGTCATTCATAGACAAGGAATGAAATTTGCAATACACAATGACATACGATTTATTCCGTAAGAAATCCATTTATCGAAGTATGCTATTTACGGAATAAATCGCGCCATTACAGAACAAACTCTGCGTGTCATTCATACTGAAGAAATGAAATGCAATACAGAATTACATGCGATTTATTCCGTAAGACATCCATTTATGTAAGTATTTACGGAATAAATCGCATCATTACACCCGAAACACGTGTACAATTTTTTGTGTCTCATTCATACACAAGAAATGAAATGGGCTCAACATATACAGAATGACGTGAGATTTATTCCGTGAGATATCCATTTATTTTAGTATGCTATTTACGGAATAAATCATATCATTGCACAAGAAACTCTGTATGTCATCAATACACAAGAAATGAAATGTGCAATACAGAATGACATGCGATTTATTCCGTAAGACACCCATTTATCTAAGTATGCTTTAACGGAACAAATCGCATCATTACAGAAGAAACTCTGTATGCCATTCATACACAAGAACTGAAATGTGCAATACAGAATGACATGCGGTTTATTCCGTAAGACATCCATTTATTTAAGTAGGCCATTTACGGAATAAATGGCATCATTACAGAGGAAACGCTGTATGCCATTCATACACAAGAAATGAAATGTGCAATACAGAATGACATGCCATTTATTCCGCAAGGCATCCATTTATTTAAACTATGCTATTTTACGGAATAAATCGCATCATGACACAAGAGAGTTTGTGTGTCATTCATACACAAGAAATGAAATGCAATACAGAATGGCATGCGATTTATCCCGTAAGACATCCATTTATTTAAGAATTTACGGAATAATTCGCAGACTTTTTGTGTGAATGCACTCTGTTGGCTCAAGGGTTGCAACTCTTTAAGAATTGACAGAGATCACTTAGAGTTACGCTTCACAACATCACAGATCTATTTTTAGAACCAAGCGTCTAATGACCCAGATCAACTAAAGGCAAGGAGAAACACTATTCTGGATGTCGTTCTGGCCTAAATTTTAAAGTCCAGAAAGAATCTTCCCCGCGGGGAAGATAACGGGATATTGCCAAAGACGCGGAAAGACGCAAAAAGGCTCAAAAAGACGCAAAAAGACCCCCGAAAAAAGGAAAAAGACCCTGATTAAAGCAAAAATGGGCAAGGCCGATCATGATATAGTTTATATTGAGTATGACATAAAAGCAAAGCGAATCCGACAGGTCCCGCGTAAAATATATTTATATAAGCGTGCGGCTATGGATGGTCTGCGAGACCATATGGCGCGATTTAAGGATTCCTTCCTTTCCTCTGACCTCTCTCGCATGTCAGTAAATGACTTGTGGGTCAGTTTTAAGACCGAACTTACGACGGCCATGGAAAGGTACATACCAATAAAAATGACCAAAACAAAGCATAGTGTACCATGGATCGATAACACGATCAAACACCTAATCAGAAGACGTGACAGAATGTACTTTCGTGCTCGTAAGTCTAGCAATCCCGACGTGAAGAACCATTACAAAAGGTTCAGAGCACATGTACAAAAGGTAATTAGAGATGCATATTGGAATCATGTTTCCAGCATCTTTACCTTTGATGATGAAAATATTGATCCCGAGGGCCCCCAGAAGAATGGAAAAGTTAAGAAATTTTGGTCATTTGTAAAGTCCCTGAAAAAAGAATCATTTGGGATCACTTCACTTAGAGAAAATGGAATTTTGAAAACTGAATCACGCGAAAAGGCAAATATATGTAATAAGCAGTTTCAATCGGCGTTTACACGTGAAGCTGACGGTGAGCTACCATCAAAAGGTACAAGTCCGTTCCCCTCTATGGGGGACATAACAGTTGACCCCAAAGGGGTCGCAAAACTGTTGGACAAGCTCAACATACATAAGGCATCTGGGCCTGACGGTCTGCATGCCAGGGTGCTTAAGGAATGTAGTGCTGAAATATCTCCCCTGCTGGCCTTTATTTTCAATGAATCACTTGCTCGGGGCACTGTACCAGATGACTGGCGACAAGCAAACGTAACCCCGGTCTTTAAGAAAGGAGAAAAATATGATGCTGCGAATTACAGACCGGTGTCGCTCACATGCATCTGTTGCAAAACCCTGGAGCATATATTAGTCAGCAACATTAACAAGCACCTAGCCTTTGAAAGCATTCTTGCTGACTGCCAGCATGATTTCCGAAGTCGAAGGTCTTGTGAAACTCAATTAGTTCAGTTCTACCATGACATAGTGAGCAATCTGGATGGGGCCATTAATCGTGGCCACAAACAGACTGACCTGATTATCATGGATTTTGCAAAGGCCTTCGACAAGGTACCTCACAGGAGGCTATTGTACAAACTAGATCATTATGGGATTAGAGGATCCACACTTAAGTGGGTTAGCTCATGGCTCTCTGGATGCACTCAACAAGTTGTACTTGACGGCCAAGCGTCGGATCCAGTCCCTGTTTTGTCCGGTGTCCCACAAGGTTCGGTACTTGGACCGGTCCTTTTCTTGATATTTATTAATGATCTTCCTGATAATATCAGGTCATCTGTTCGTTTGTTTGCTGATGATTGTGTTTTGTATAGGAACATATATACTACTTCTGACTGTCTTATCTTACAAGATGACCTGGATAGCCTAGCACGTTGGGAGGCCGATTGGCAAATGAAGTTCAATGTGGCCAAATGTCATTCAATGAGGGTGTCACGGCACCCTCCAGACAAGCAGATTAAATTCAACTACTCATTACATCAGCATACTTTGGAACATGTCCAATCCGCAAAATATCTTGGTATCACCATTACTGATAATCTTGATTGGGGTCAACATATTTCTGAGATTACCTCTAAAGCAACTAGGACATTAGGGTTTCTTAGACGTAATTTGGCTTTTGCACCTAGGCAGACAAAGGGTGTTGCATACAAAACCTTGGTTAGACCTCAATTAGAGTATGCATCACCTGTTTGGCACCCCCATGTTAAAACTCAGGTTCAGCAGGTTGAGAAGGTTCAGAGAACGGCTGCCCGATGGACCTGCAGGCGATGGCGGAACAGAAGCAGTGTTGGTGATATGCTCGATGAGCTGGAGTGGCCATCCTTGGAGGCCCGTCGCGAGCAGTCCTCTTTAACCTTCTTTTATAAGATTCACTCTGACACAGTGTCTCTTAATAAAGATAAATACTTGACCCCTGTGACTACTTCAACTCAAACAAGGGCATCAAAACTAAACAACAGTCAATATCGTAGGTACCAGGCCTATAGTGATGCCCTGAAGAATTCTTTCTTCCCTAGAACTATTCCTCAGTGGAATAGTCTTCCCTCCTCTGTGGTAAATGCCAAAACTGCAGAGGAGTTCAAAGCCCGCATAGTGTAGATTGGGATCCAGAGGTGTGCGTTTTAGTACACCTCTGAAAGCAGATTGTAAATAGTTTTAAGAACTCATCCAGTGGGTGTGTGTTTTTTTTTTTTTTTTTTTTTTTTGCTAAATTCTAAATTTAGCGCACCACCCAACTGAGGTAATGGCCAAGTTTGACCGACTCAGTATATGAAGATAGATAGATAGATAGATAGTTATAAATACAAATCAGCATTTTTGGACAAAAAGTGTCCATGGAAAAAGATTAATAGAGGTGCAAAAGAACGTACTAGACCCCATCCCTCGCCCACCTCCCAGCACAGCATCAAAGGTGGGAACACTTTTTACAAACAATAAGTTCTATAAGGGAAAAAAATAGAACTGAATAGCAAATAAAACATTAATAATATTAATACTAAAGTGGGAAATCAATGAATTTACGAAGGCGGAAGAAGACGCGGATAGGCGCAAAAAAGGCCCTTTGAAAAGCAAAAAGACCTCCGGGAAAGCAAAAAGACCACCAGAAAAGCAAAACGATCCCCAGAAAAGCGAAAGAGCATACATATAGATATAAATCAGCATTTCTGCACAGAAAGGAGTGCCAGCAAAAAGAATCATAAAGGAGCCAAAGAACATATCCTGACCCCATCCCACGCCCCCGCCCATAGGGGCTTGAAGAAATATATGGGCTGCATGATGCTTCCACGCAGAGCTGAATCCAGCCCGCACACTAGTACTGGTAAACCGCTTAGAGGATCTAAGCCTGTCCAGGAACCGCAGTGCGAGGCGGACCGTCCATGCTAATAAACCCTATTGGTTTCATTGGGCGACAGGGCTTGAGATGTCATTTCATCTCAATGTCGGGTAAAAGTCCCTCAAAATTGGAAGCAACGTCTCCAAAATGACCTTTACAGTGTTGACGGGGACGTTAAACCTCAAATCAAACAAACAAACTGACCCCATCCCGCCCCTACCCACAGAACAAAATGAAAGGGAGGATTATTTTTATAAACAATGAGCTCTACAAAAAAGAAATACTACTACTTAATTGCAAAAATAATAATAATCATGTAAAAAGGGGAAATGTATAAAATTTATAGAGACGCAAAAAGACGCAGAAAGACGCAAAAAAGGACCCTCAGAAAAGCAAAAAGACCTTCAGGAAAGCAAAAAGACATTCAGGAAAGCGAAAAGACCATTAGAAAACCTTATTTTTCTTATTTCTCTCTAAAATAAAGATTGTGGGTACTCGTTAGAACCGCCTCATCGAGGCAGTTATAACGAGCACCCACAGTCTATATTTACAGAGACGCAAAAAGACGCGGAAAGACGCAAAAGACCCTCAGAGAAGCACAAAGACATTCAGGAAAGCAAAAAGACCTACATTATACTATTAAAATGGGGCGCCAATGTATCTAAACTTTTGAAATCGCTCCGCATATTATTGTTTCTTCTATATATATATATATAACTAACTAAGAATTTTAATCCATTTAATTTAATCAGGAATACTTAATAAAATTAAACTGTATAATAGATAATTCGATTAGGTTGTTTGGCAAGATCATGACACCTGAGATAATCATTTGTGACTGGGTTCGATCACACTTCAGTCGGCTTCTTTATGCACTTAACGTGAAAACAATCGAAAAAAAAATCATATTTTTGTTAATTACCACGAGCATTTACTTTTATTAGCAATTTTAACCACCTCGACCCCCGTAAAACCCAAATTAGGGTCACGATAAAATTCCTTAAATTCCGACACCTTCAGGGCTTGTCTTGACTCTGTTGAAATTTTAAGCAGTCTGATCTAGGTCTGTACTTTCTGCTGTGGTCTAACTGTCCCAATACTCAGAATCGTGACGGAACATGTGTGTAGTTTACCCGAATGCATTATGAAAACACGCCTATTCATCTATATTGAAAGTTTTTCCACACACACAAAAAAAAGAAAAATTTCAGAAAAAAAATCGTATATTTTTCATATTTCTGCTCAGAACATTGATTGCGGGAACTCGTTAGAACCACCTCTGTTGGAATTCTTTTGAATTAAAATCAAATATGTACATTTTATCAATTGAGATTTATTGTCCCGGTCAACAATATTAAGGTCATTTTAGAGACGTCGCTTCCTATTTTGTGGGACTTTTACCCGACCTTCTAATGAAATGATATCTCAAGCCTGGCGCCCAATGAAACCAGCATAGTTTAGCCGTTTACGAGTACCCAAGTGTGGTCGATTTCAGCCCTGCGTGGAAGCATGATGCAGCCCAATATATTTCTCCAAGCCCCGATGGGCGTGGGGTTGGGGGTTCGGAGGGGCTATAAGTTTGAACGTATATAGAGGTTCTCTGTCTTTAATAATTAATGGTCCTGAAAAGGATCTGTTTGTGTCTTTTTGCGTCTTCTTTGCATCTTCTTCCTTCCTTCTTCCTTACGTCTTCCATATATATGAATCTGTCAATAAAATGGGGGTCTTTTTGCGTCTTTTTGCTTTACACATATGCATGCTTATGTGACAGGGCGCTGTTTTGTTTGTCTTTTTTCTCAATATATATTAACTTGTCACTATAATGGGGTCTTTTTTATCGTTTTTGTTTTTTTCGCAATATATAGAGGATGCTACACTCGTGGTCATTTCATATGAAATTTATGAAACGAGCCTTTGGCGAGTTTCATAAATTTCATATTAAATGACCACGGATGTAAGATTCTCTTTATCATATGGCCACTTTAAACTGAATTTTTCGCCTTAAAATTTGACTTTTTTCCACATGATAGACGTCGTCGTGACGTTACTTAATCCCGCCAAAGTGTTATTACACGTGTGGTCATACGATTTTTATTACACGATGTTATCCACTGCTTATCTATGACGTCATATGAGAAATTTATTTATAAGTGTTATTACACGTGTGGTCGTACGATTTTTATTACACGACGTTATCCACTGATTATCAACGACGTCATAATAGAAATTTATTAATTAGTCACTATTATGGTGTCTTTTTGCTTTTGAGTGTATGTGTGTGTGAGGGGGGGGGGGGTTGCACACTTTTGCATCTTTTTGAAAAACATATGCAGGCTTACGAGAAAGGGCACTGTTTTGTCTTTATTTTTCTATCAATATACATTAATTTGTCACTATAATGGGGTCTTTTTGCAAGTCGTTCCTAAATATATACTTTTGTCATCATAATGGGGTCTTTTTGTGTATCTGGGGGTCTTTTTTTGGTCTTTTTGGGCAATTTTACGTGACAAGGAGCAATTTTGCTTTTTATTTATTCAATTAATATATATTAATTATTACTATTATAGGGTCTTTTTGCTTTTTCGGGGGTCTTTTTGCTTCTTCCCGCGTCTTTTTGCGTATTTCCGCGTCTTTTTGCGTCTTTCCGCGTCTTTTTGCGTCTTTCCGGTGTTTAGGCACCCCCTAGCTGCTCCTCACTTGGCACTCAGATTTACGGGGTAGGGCTAGGACTGGTCGACCCAGTGTCAGGATAATGTGACTGGGTGTGGTATCATGTAATGTGTCTGGGACGGGTTCGTAGAAATACCGGAACACACCAAAACACCGGAACACACTGGTAATTACCGGAACACACTCATTTATTATTTATTTTATATCATTAAAACCGTATTTATGACTTAATTACAGTTTTTAGTGTGTAGGTTGTTGTTACTTACAATTCTGATCTTACAATTCTGATCTTACAATTAATCTTGAAATTAATCTCATACCAGTTTAAAATGTGTTCCGGTGCGGTGGGTCTGAATATTAAAGAGATATTTATTTTTAGGTTACAATTCTCTGATATAACTCATCTGATTACAAAATGAAGTCAGTTTGCATATTCTTTCATCAAATAAATAAAAAATAAATAAATAAAAAGATGTGACATTTCCAGCGATGTGTCTCCGTTTGAGACGATAAACATGAAATGTCAAAACCGTTAGCTGGGAGAATATATCAAAATGTTGTCTGAAATTTTTAACCAGCCTGCTTAGTGCAGACTGTCCGCCCCATGCGTTTGCCCTGTCTGATGTTATATGTGGTTTACGGCCTAATGAAGAGATAAGGTCATGTCTGTCTGTAATGCACCTCCTATTGGTTTTCTGGGCAGAAAATGAAATAGGATAAATGGTGATGAAACATAGCAAGACATGTGTTTATATTTCATCATTCTGTAAACCAGGGATCGCAGGATCGATCCCGGGCTTCTCCAGACTTTCGGATGAGTCTTTAAACCGAGGTCCCGTCTCCGTATGACCTTGGCTGTTGGTGGGACGTAAAACTCAAACACTCACTCACTCGTTTCATCATTCATCAATTCAATATTAAACATGTTATAACTTCTCTCTAAACAAAGTAAAAGTATATAAAAACACAATTTATACTAAAAAATCAACTAAAGAATTTGAAGAAGCGGCCCGATTTGTGCCATGCCATGAGAAAACCTGTAATCAAACCTATGCCAGTGATCAGACTATGTAGCGATGTGAGTCGGACCATCCATGTATATAAACGCTTTGGTTCCACTATCTATCTATCTATCTATCTATCTATCTATCTATCTATCTATCTATCTATCTATCTATCTATCTATCTATCTATCTATCTATCTATCTATCTATCTATCTATCTATCTATCTATCTATCTATCTATCTATCTATCTATCTATCTATCTATCTATCTATCTATCTATCTATCTATCTATCTATCTATCTATCTATCTATCTATCTATCTATCTATCTATCTATCTATCTATCTATCTATCTATCTATCTATCTATCTATCTATCTATCTATCTATCTATCTATCTATCTATCTATCTATCTATCTATCTATCTATCTATCTATCTATCTATCTATCTATCTATCTATCTATCTATCTATCTATCTATCTATCTATCTATCTATCTATCTATCTATCTATCTATCTATCTATCTATCTATCTATCTATCTATCTATCTATCTATCTATCTATCTATCTATCTATCTATCTATCTATCTATCTATCTATCTATCTATCTATCTATCTATCTATCTATCTATCTATCTATCTATCTATCTATCTATCTATCTATCTATCTATCTATCTATCTATCTATCTATCTATCTATCTATCTATCTATCTATCTATCTATCTATCTATCTATCTATCTATCTATCTATCTATCTATCTATCTATCTATCTATCTATCTATCTATCTATCTATCTATCTATCTATCTATCTATCTATCTATCTATCTATCTATCTATCTATCTATCTATCTATCTATCTATCTATCTATCTATCTATCTATCTATCTATCTATCATCCTCAACCCTCTTCCGAGTGTTATTAGGATGGTTGCGCATGGTGTGTTAGTAAGAGAAGTAAAAGTGTGATAGTGCAGAGTTAAAAGAATAAAAGAAAGGTGAGCATAGATGAAAGATTTTGGGTGTTAGTAAGGAGAGTTAAAAGCAGGATAAAAACAGCCTGTGGTTTATCGAACTGACTCTTAACTTGAAAGAGTCAAGATCAGAAACCAGGACGAGATCAGCTGGTAGCCTATTCCAAAGAACAACCGACATAGGGAAAATGCAGCAGGACTTGATATGTCATTTCAATTGAATGCCGGGTAAAAGTGTTGATGAGAATGTTAAACCTCAAATGAAACAATACCCATTTTTTTTAATAAATTAATTCCCATCGTAATTCTTCTTTTTTTAATCAAAATAACATTTTGAAGTTAATTAATGAATTATAACTTTCTAATACCTAACTGATTGTGACAAAAATTTACCGGATCACACTGCTATATAACAGGATTAATCATTTGGTTCTTAACTGAGCCAGTGTGAATAAAGTATACTTGCTTCTCATGGTACCAAGGGTTCCATGGTACTGGGGTAAACGATATTTTGCTGCATTTTGAATCTTGTACAATTCATATGGGCTTGATATTCTCACATCAATGAAGTGGGATACATATCTTTCCATTGGTATGCATTTCATTACATTTTTGTGATAAATATCTGGATAGTTAAAAAGCAGGTGAAATTTGATTTTTCACATTTTCTGTTCACCCCCTGGTTGCTAAATTTGTCTTTTATTTATTTTCAAAATACTCTATGATTTTTCTTTTGTGGCTTAAGTTTTACTCAGGTAGGTCTTATAAATTGAAACATTGAAGAACTATCCTTGTGTTTCATGTTGATATACATTGCCTTCTATATGCATGGGTATTCTTTTAGTATTGAAAGTGAATTTTAGCCTTAAGTGCACAGATAGTCTATGTATGCATTCTTGAAAACACTTTAAACTATCCCAGTGTTTCTGTGCCCCAATGACAACCCTGAGTATAAGCTTAGAAGGTGAAGTTAAATGATGAATCAAACTTGCTTGACTTTCATACAACCCTCGTGATGAATTGTACCCCTGTGTCTCAACTGTAGCTTACTTTATTGTACCATTTGCAAGACTAAAAGCAGTCAAAAATTATTGTATATCATTTTTTGCAGTTTTCCCTATTTGAAATACTGATGTTTATTGTTTTAAGTAATATGAAAAGCCATTACATGTATTTTTAATCGAATCAGTTTTCTACATTTGTCACTTTTCTATTTGCCTTGGTACCATGGGAATGCGTGTTGGCATGAGAAAATTCTGCCTGGTTACATATCTGCCAGGTTTGTAAATACACACTGAAGTATTGTGATCATTACTCCTCCTTAATGGTAAGAAGACACACCTATAGAAATTTAACATAAAATTATTTTAGTGCCGGTAATTACCAGTGTGTTCCGGTGTTTTGGTGTGTTCCGGTATTTCTACGAACCGGTCTGGGACATGATACTTCAGTGAGGCAGCACTATAAAAGTGAGCATTGAGCTCCCTGTCGCAACCAGACACCGTCGTGATATGACTGAAAAATTGTTGAAAGCGACGTTAAACCCGAATTCACACACAATACTGCCATACGCCATAGCGGACATTTTAGGCAGGTGTACATTACATGCACTCCAGATTTGGGGTATGTACAAACACCGGATCGGTCCCAATGATCGGATCAGAATTGTTACTGGTGACACGTCAGATGACATTCATACACCAGGACCTGTGATATGAGAAGTTAGTCCCTAGCTATCGCCGTCGGCCAACACAAGACGTTGGGAGCGTGATAGCTCAGTGGTTAGTGCACTTGCCTCTGATGCTAGCAGTCCCGGGTTCGATCCCCGGCAGCGGCGATCAAATTTTGGTGCCCGAACATGCTCCATTGGCATCATTTGCAGGGATGAATGTCATAAAGTGCACCGTCCTTCGGATCTGGACGTTAACTGGAGGCCCCCTGTGCAGGGAGAACCATCCCCTGTGCAGGTTAAAGATCCCTACTATAATTACATGATTACTGTGTAGGCTTTCATCCTGCAAAACCTGGAGTGTATGTAATGTACACCTGCGGTAATGGTCAAATATGACCGACGCAGTATCAGTAGATAGATAGATAGTTGGCCCGACGTTGCTTTGGCATTCTATGGTAACCTGGCAGATTCTAAAGCATGAGATTATCTAGGAACAAATCTATTGCCCGTTGTTATTACCCAGCAGGCACAAGTCGCAAGGGCGACGTTGCACCGACGTAGATGTGACATCACTGACCTCAGCCTCCACATCAGTCTTCTGCCCTTCACCATCAGGTTGTCCTATAAGGACAATCGGCATGACGTCACTTCCTGTCTGTCTGTCTACTGATACTGTGTTGGTCACATTTGACAATTACCGCAGATGTACATTACATACACTTCCGCTGAGGTCCGCCATTTTCGGAGGTGTAAACAAAGGTATTCTGCTATATGACCTTACCAAATGTGCTCTAGAAATATTTTAAATCAGTCTCATACCTCTAACGAAGACTTACTCTATATTATTGTTACGTATATTTCATTTCTGATGATTATCTATAAAATAGACACATTTTGCTTTAAAAACTTGAAAAATGATCAAATTTTAGCGATAAAAACCGAAGCTTTCACCTCCTCCCAAGTGAGAAAAATGGCGGGAAAGATAGCCGTTCTTTGTTTCTTTTTACTGAAGAGTTCCCTGCCGATTGTCCTTATAGAGGCTCCATATGTAATTTGGTTTCAATCAACCCAGCAGTTTAAGTGAAGGAGAAGATAAAAATACTGAATCTCGGCCATCCAGGACAAAGGTCAGTAAATGACCTTGTTCTTTGGAATTTATAAACTTCCATTCAGTTGATTGCAAATATCGTTTCTGAAGCCACAACATACCACGCCCCCCTTTCTTTCTTTTTCTTTCTCCCGATACTGTTTTCGGTCAATTCTGACCATGATAACAGGTTTGGGGTGTGGCACAAAATTTTTTTCAATCCCCACCCCCCAAAAAAGAGCTTTGTGACACAGCCACCAGCAGATTAAAACTATTTACAAGAAGTCATCAGGGGAAGGAATCCATGCCTATTCCCTGCCCAACCCTAGGATATCATATTTTGGCCTTAAACCCATCAACTGTCTCGGAAGAGACAGCTTCGATTTAAGGCCATTCCAAGTTTCAATTGTCCTGGGGAAAAAAGAACTCTTAAAACCATCCATGTAAGCATTAGGACGGTAATACTGAAAGGGATTGGACCTGGTTCTCCTTCATCCTCCACCAGCTTCAGATAGGTACCTACTCTTATCTATAATAGCTAAATTATTGTGGATTTTATAGAATAGAGTCAGAGAAGCCTGTTCACACCTTTCCTGCAGAGTCGGCCACTGGAGTTCTTCAAGCATCTTTCCAACGTGACTTTGGTTGCACCAGCATCTGCAGGTCCAACGAACAGCAATCCTCTGAACTTTTTCTATTCTATCAGTCTCCTTTTGATGATAGGGCATCCAAACTGGTGCTGCATATTCAAGTTTGGGGCAGACTAAAGTTTTGAATCTACATCATTGTCTCTCCCATCATGCAGCATCCTTGGTTTCCCTCGGTGCGAAAGGCAAATTTCTACAAAGGAAACCGAGCGTCTTAGTAGCCTTAATAGTTATCTCATTAATGTGTTGACCCCACTTGAGGTCATCAGTGATTTGAACTCCCTAAGTATTTAGCAGAAGAAACGTTCTCTAAAACCAGGTTGTGTAATGTATAACCATGGACAATCTGTTTATGGGGAGACCGAGGGTGCCTTGTCACTCTCATAGAGTGACATTTGGCGATATTAAATTTCATGAGCCATGCATCTTCCCAGGCAGCCAACTTTTCCAAGTCATCTTGAAGTATCTGTAGGTCATCAGACCCTCTTATATATCTGTACAAAACACATAATCATCAGCGAAAAGGCGGATTGTACAGTTGAAGTTGTCTGGCAGGTTGTTAATAAAAATTAAAAACAATATTGGTCCCAGCACGGAACCTTGTGGGACACCAGACAACACCAGGGCAGGGTCAGAGCAAACACCGTCAAGTACGACTTTTGTGTTCATCCAGATAGCCAAGCAGAGATCCACTGGAGGGTATCATTTCGGATACCATAGAACTCCAGTTTATACAGAAATCTTCTGTTTGGGACCTTATCAAAAGTCTTGGCAAAGTCCATAATAATTAGGTCTGTTTGTTTGTGACCCCTATTATGGGCCCAGTCCAGGCTTTTCTGTAGGTCGTGGATGAACGGGACAAGCTGGGTCTCACATGACCTACCACTTCTAAATCCATGTTGGAACTCAACAAGGATCTTGTGCTCTGTAAGATGTTTCATGATTTTGCACAAGATGATGTGCTCCAGAGACTTACAGCAAATACAAGTCAGTGATACTGGCCTATAATTGGCAGGGTCATACTTTTCCCCTTTCTTGTAAATGGGTGCCACATTGGCTTGAAGCCAATCATCTGGGACCTTACCCTTGACGAGGGACTGGTTGAAGATGCAGGCAAGGACTGGAGCAATTTCTGCACTGCATTCTTTTAACACACGTGCGAGGTCATCAGGACCTGAAGATTGGGGGGGGGGGGGGGTGTGGTTAAGACGGTCTAGTAGTTTTTTGACCCCATTTGGGTCAATGAATAGATCATATGTATCTGGATAGGGGCTTGGTCCTTTTGATGGAGGGGCACCTACTTGTTCCCGGGTGAACACAGACTCAAACTGTCGATTAAGTATATCAGCTTTATCTTTGGCTCCAGTTTTCAAGATGCCATTTTCTCTTAAACAAGCTACACCCTTGCAACCCTTCTTCAAGTTTTTCATAAAGTACCAAAATTGTTTAAGTCGATCGTTTTGGTTACAGTCTTCTATAACAGTGTCTGTATCCAGGGGATTGAAGATATTGGAGACATATCTCCAATATGCATCTCTTATTTCCTTTTGAAAGAAGGCTCTGAGTCTCTTGTAGCGACTCTTCGGGGCTTGAAGAAATAGATGGGTTGCATGGTGCTTCCACGCAGAGCTGAGAATAACCCACACACGAGTACTGGTAAACCGCTTAGGGGATCTAAGCCTGCCCAGGCAAAGCGGTGTGAGTCGGACCATCCACCATGCATATAAACCCTAATGGTTTCATTGGGTCGCAGGGCTTGTGATGTCATCTCATCTCAATGTCGGGTAGAAGTCCCACGAAATTGGAAGCAACGTCTCCAAAATGACCTTTACAGTGTTGACGGGGACGTTAAACCTCAAATCAAACAAACCACAACATACACCATGCAATCAGAAAAATCCACTGTTTTGCCTTTTTCTAAGCGATCAAATTTGACCTTGCCATAAAACAGGTCAGGGTCAACCAAAGGTCATCATTTGAACAAACTTGGTAGGGCCCCCAAGACCCCGATGCTGCATATCAAGTTTCAAGGTAATGGGCCATTCGGTTCCTGAGCAGAAGATTTTTAAAAGTTTTTTTTTTACCATATATGGGCATGGCGGCCATATTGGTCATGTCAAAAAAGTCCTTACGAACAAATTTTTGTTCCCCTTCCCATGGTCTCAACATGTAATTTGGTTTCAATTGGCGGAGTAGTTTGAGAGGAGACGTCTTTTGAAAATTTTTGACGCATACGTACTACGCAGACGACGACAACGGTCGACGGACCACTGCCTATACTATAAGCCCTCCCGGAACCTTTGGCTCTGGTGAGCTTAAAAATTGAAATGGCAACCTTTCTTAAATTCATAAGTCAGTTTCGTTCAAACAGTAAGTTTGCAAGAGTGTTTAGTGCCCATCTATCTAAGTGCAACTGTTATGCTTCATGGTTTAAGATTGCTGTCAGTTATCCACATGTCTTTCCGAAGCTGTGTGACATCTTGAAATTAGGTGAGCGATTCAGCGTCATCTTGGCCCTCTTGTTTAATAAAATATTTTGACCAATGGTTTGTAGAATTTTAGTAGATCAACTGAGATTTACTCGGTGACATGAGTAAACGACACGAAACCTTCTGTCAACGAGTTTCTGACTAGGCACACATTTTATTGTTAGTGGGTGGGGTAAGTTGACTCCTCGATAGCGCAGTGGTTAGCACGTTCGACTTATGATCGAGAGGTTGTGCGTTCGAATCCGGCCACTGGTATCGAGGTGTGTCCTTGGGCAAGGCACGTAATGACACTGCCCCACTCCACCCAGGTGTAAATGGGTAGCAGTGGTGTAACAGCCACTGCCTCTCTCTCTCACGCGTGAAAACACCCGGAATGAGTGTTCGAGAGCGATTCAATAAGCTTGAAGCTTCCATGGCAATCAAACTAAAATAAATTAGTATAAACTAAGTTGACTCCTTGTAAAACAGCCAAGTCAAGAAATTAGCGAACGCAGCTGACTCAGTAAAAACATTGTCAGTGACAGTGTAATTGATTGGTATAGTGTCTCATTCCAAAACTTTGGTTGTGTAAAGTACGTTTATTTTTGTTTATCCCTTAAGGCTTTATTTTTTTATAACGTCTGATACTTGGCAATACTATTTTAACTGTTCCATTTATGCTGTTCTAATTGCATTTTCATACTTCATCCATTGCAGAGGCTTCAGACCTTCATACTAGTAAATTAATACAGATAGATAGATAGATAGATAGATAGATAGATAGATAGATAGATAGATAGATAGATAGATAGATAGATAGATAGATAGATAGATAGAAAGATAGATAGAACCAACAAACTATTAACCCTAAACAATTTAACCAAAAATATAGAAGAATACTGCTGTGCCTGTCAATCTATGGAATATCTATACATGTACATGTACTTCCGAAACATGTGCAAAAACTCGCAAAAGACGGGCAAAGACCCAGAGGACCCCAAAACCCAAATTCTAGATTGAACACTGGGGTACTTCAAGTGTCAAGTCTTAGTCTAGTTACTTGTTAGAATTGCCTTGACACAGCCATTCTAGCAAGCACTGACAACATATAATGATTCTTTCAAAAAATGTAGGAAGTACATGTAATTCCTACATTGTTCTCCAGACTCCTCATTACTGCTCTTTTTCGGTAGCTGTAAACCCAAATGTATACTAGTGGTCGGCTCCGCCCATCGGGGCTTAAAGAAATAGATGGGCTCCATGATGCTTCCATGCAGAGCTGAAACTGACCCGCACACGAGTACTGGTAAACAGCTTAGAGGATCCAAGCCTGCCCAGGCAAAGCGGTTTCAAGTTGGACCGTCCATGCTTATAGACCCTATTTGTTTCATTGGGTGACAGGGCTTGAGATGTCATTTCATCTCAGTGTTGGGTAAAAGTCCCACAAAATTGGAAGCAACAGCTCCAAAATGACCTATACAGTGTTGACAAGGATGTAAACCTCAAATCAATCAATCAAAATATACTAGTGGACTTTTCCTTTGCTATATGTTGAACAAGTCCATTTGTCATATCAGGGGTGTCAGGCCTTTTTTTTTGTTCGTTTTCTATTTTTGATGGAAAATTCTGTTAGCAAATAGAGCAGGCCCTGATCAGACGCCGCATTCTGCGATGTCTGATCTGGGCCTGCACTGTTTGCCAAGTTATCCCTTTTAATTAGGGGTTTCTGGTATGCAATGCATTAACCCATTTTGTACCGGAAACCCCAAAATGGGTACCCTGACAAACAGTGCAGGCCCAGATCAGACGCCACAGAACGCAGAGTCTGATCAGGGCCCACACTATTTGCAAAATGTTCAGCCATTTTCCAAATCAATTTTGAAGAAAACACAGCCTGATACCCCTAAATTTTGAAATGGGCTCCTGTATATATAAGGAGGAAGATTCCATTTGGTACAAAAAGGGTTAAAGGACTTCACTTTGGAACCAAGTTTATGATCTCACTAATAACTTTTTTTTTTTTTTTTTCAGGATGTTTCAAGGAAGAGAAAGAGAAGAAAGTCAGGATTAGGACCAGGAGGGAGTTCTGATGTTGCGCAGGCTATCAACGACTTATATCTGGTTGCCATAGGAACAGCGTCAGGAAATGTACTGCTGTATAGTGTTGTGAAAGGAGATCTACACAGTCAGCTGGTATTGCACCAAACTTCTTTTTGTATCACATTACATATGCCACATAAATATTCAGATACTTTTAACCCATTGAAGCCTCTGTGGTGTAGTGGTTAGGCTACTCGCCTCATTAACCAGGGGTCATGGGTTCGATTCTGGGCTTCTCCACAGTTTCGGATGAGTCTTTAAACCAGATCCTGTCTCCATATGACCTTAGCTGTTGGTTGGACATAAACTCAAACACACACACTTTTAACCCATAAGATTCCAATCAGGACAGTTGTCGTCTGCTTTTTTGTCTGCCGGTTAAAAGTCATGTTTGCAAAGAGTGTGGACCCAGATCAGACTGCTCCTAATGTAATGCACCATAATGTAAGAGTTTATTTCTCAAGAACTATAAGAGGCTAATACACGATACTGGGTATTTTTTTTTTTTTTTTTTTGGTTTGGGTTTTACGGCCCTTTCAAGATTATTTCACTCATATCGAGCTGATCGTTAATCATAGGTGGGCGAAAACCGGAGTACCCGGAGAAAAACCACCTGACCATCCATTGCAGAACTTGGCGTCTCACATGTGACCGAGCGAGGCTCGAACCCACGGCGGTGAGAGACCTAATGACTAAGAGTCAGCGCTCTTATCCATTAGGCCATCGATACTGGGTATAAACTTGCATCTTGGGATGGCAACTTAAATGCAAGCATCCTTATTTGAACTTGACCTACATGTCATGGTTCACTGGCTTTGTGAACATTAGTGACCACACAAGTGTTCACCCAGATGGTCAAGTTTATTTCTCAAGAACTATAAGAAGTTCATTAACAATAAAGGGTACACATTTGCATCTAGGAATGACAACTTCAGTGCAAGCATCCATATTTGACGACCTACGTTTCATGGTTCACAGACTTGGGGAACTGTTACATCAACCCTGTCTTTCACCCTAATTATTTAGTTCATTTTTCAAGACCTATAAGAGCTTTATTAAAGGTGCATTATTGAGCTATCCAGAAAAAATGCTTCCAAAAATAAAATAAATATAGTCGGTATTTTTCTTTAAAACAATACAAATGAATGCATTTTATGCAAAAATGCGAACAATTATGATGACAGGTAAACGAATTTGAGGGGGATTCCCTAACTAGGTTTCGAACACAGTTAGATCTATTTTTAGTTCGTGACAAAAATAGAATCCCCATATATGACGTTATGCGACGTTCATTTTTGGCCTTCTTTGCTTAGGCCATGCCTGAATCGGAAAAAAATAAGACACTGAATACCATGCCATAAGTATTGACACTCAGAGACGATACTGTCGCCATGTATGTGTAAAGTGACAGATTTATTTTTAGAACAGAAATTCCGAACACATGTTCAGAGCGAAGGGTAAACAGGAATGAAAACGACCATTTTCACAAAGTTCTGGGCCTGTATTTGGCTCCAAAAGTGTACACATGACAAAGGAGTATGCATTGAAGATAAAAACAAGAAAAAAAAAATTGAGACCCGGTAGCTCAATAATGCACCTTTAAGGGGAATGGGAACACCTGACAGATTTTTCCACCATTATTCAAAGGGAAAAACTTTCAGGACTTCCTGATCGCTTTTCTATAGGCCCTGTCCCACTGGAAAAGGGGTCTACTCTTAGAGGAAAGAATTATGTCTCCCCCGAAATTTTTTTTTTTTTATTTACAAAATGCAGTTGAATTCATTTTGAAAAGCTAAAAATTCTAGAATAATTACTGCTTGCTTCTGTATTTTGCAGTATTCAGTCTGGTACTTTGTGTAAATTGTGCTCTTTTTTTGGCATACATGAATCAAGTATACCATTTCAAAAAGACCTGGCTGCATCTGCAGCAAACAAAGCATCAATATAGGCTGAAAAAAGATAAAAAGTTTTCTGGACCTGCTTCAATACCATTTGCAATTTAGTTATAATTTGTCAGTCAGCACAGATCTAAGGGAAAAAAGCAAGTACTAACTCCGAATGAACAGTCACTAGATTGTACTGTTGAGGCTGATGAGCCATGGAATGGATTTTTTTGTTGTCATTTAATGTCCCCATCAACACTATTTAGGTCATTTTGGAGACATTGCTTCCAATTTTGTGAGACTTTTACCCGACATTGAGGTGAAATGACATCTCAAGCCCTGCCGCCCAATCAGGGCTTTATCTTAGTATTTTGGGAAAAGGCCCCTGGGCGAAATTGGGAAAAAAACTACCGACAAAAAAAAAAAATTGGGGACACAATTTCATCAGAAAAATGCCAGCATGATGAAGTTTTGCTCATGAGAGCCTTGTGCATAGTTAAATAGCTTCACTGTACAGGGCATTTTCTGCCTGTTCAGCAGGGCCGAAATTCGGCCTCATTCCCAATGTCAAAATAGTCTCAATTTTTCCCAATTTCACCAAATTTTCCCCAAAAAATGAAGAAATAAAAGCCAAAACAAAAGGAAACAGACAAAACAATACTTAACATCAGAGTTTAACACTGGATATTCAAGATGAAAATTCACTACAGTAAAGCTATTTCACTATTCATAAGACTATCATGAGCAAAACTTCATCATGCTGGCATTTCTCTGATGAAATTGTGTTCCCAATTTTGGTATTTTGTCGGTATTTTTTCCCAATTTTGCCCAGGGGCCTTTTCCCAAAATACCTGGATAAAGCCCTGCTGTAGTGAATTTTTATCCCCCGACCGAATAGGTTCGGGGGACATAGCGATCAGCCTGGCGTCCGTCTGTCTGTCCGTCTGTCCGTCCGTCCGTCCGTCCGTAGACGCAACCTTGTGATGGCCATAACTCCTATACCGTTTGAGATTCATTGATGGTTCTTGGCACAATTGTTCACAAGGCCGAGACGGCGTGTCATGCGCAAGAACCAGAACTCTGGATGCCATACTTCTTTAGTTATCTCCCCTTTTAATAAAATAGAATGACTACTTTGTGATAGCCATAACTCCAATACCCTTTGAGGTATATTGATGGTACCTGGCACAGTTGTTCACAAGGCTGAGACGGTGTGTCATGCACAAGAACCACAACTCTGGTTGCCATGGTTTTGGAGTTATCTCCCCTTCCAATAAAATAGAGTGACAACCTTGTGATGGCCATAACTCCTATACCCTTTGAGATTCATTGATGGTTCTTGGCACAATTGTTCTCAAGGCTGAGACGGCTTTGTGATGGCCATAACTCCAATACCCTTTGAGATATATTGATGGTACCTGGCACAGTTGTTCACAAGGCTGAGACGACGTGTCATGCACAAGAACCACAACTCTGGTTGCCATGGTTTTGGAGTTATCTCCCCTTCCAATAAAATAGAGTGACAACCTTGTGATGGCCATAACTCCTATATCCTTTGAGATTCATTGATGGTTCTTGGCACAGTTGTTCTCAAGGCTTAGACGGCGTGTCATGAGCAAGAACCAGAACTCTGGATGCCATACTTTTTTAGTTATCTCCCCTTTGGTGAACAATCTTCTGACGGCCATATTGGCTTTTGGTCGGGGGATTTGCCATCTCTTCCGATGGCTATTTTCATCTTGACTATCCAGTGTTAACCTCTGATGTTAAGTATTGTTTTGTCTGTTTTCTTTATAGCCCCGCTTTGAAAAAGTGGGGCTATATTGGATTTGCCATGTCCTTCTGTCATTCCGTGATTCCGTTAATTTGTGTTGGCTCCATAACTTTGTGTCTGCTTAACATATTTTCATGAAACTTCACACAAATGTTAAACACCATAAGACAATGTGCAGAGCGAAGGAATTATAACTGTGGATTGCCTACTTTTGGAGTTATTGCCCTTTGAACATTTTCCGTAATTCCGTGATTCCGTTAATTTGTGTTGGCTCCATAACTTTGTATCTGCTTAACATATTTTCATGAGACTTCACACAAATGTTAAACACCATAAGACAATGTGCAGAGCGAAGGAATTATAACTGTGGATTGCCTACTTTTGGAGTTATTGCCCTTTGAACATTGAAAAATGGCAATTTTAATTGTGTCCGCTTCATAACTCGAAAACCGTTTGAGATATTTTTAGGAAACTTCACACAAATGTTAAGCACTATGAGACGATGTGCAGAGCGCAGGAACCATAACTCTGCATTGCTTATTTTTGGAGTTATTGCCCTTTGAACATTGAAAAATGGCAATTTTAACAGTGTCCGCTTCATAACTCGAAAACCGTTTGAGATAATTTCATGAAACTTCACACAAATGTTAAGCACTATGAGACAATGTGCAGAGCGCAAGAACCATAACTCTGGTTTTCGTATTTTCTGTGTGTCTGTCTGTGTGTCTGTCTGTGTCTGTTAACAATTTTCGTGTCCGCTCCATAACTTTAAAACCCATTCACATATTTTCATGAAACTTCACACAAACATTAAACACCATGAGATGGTGTGCAGAGTGCAGGAACCATAACTCTGGATTGCCTAATTTTTGAGTTATTTCCCTTTGAATATTGAAAAATATCAATTTTAGCCGTCTTTGCTCGATAACTCAAAAACCGTTTGAGATAATTTTATGAAACTTCACACAAATGTAAAGCACCATATTACGTGTGCAGAGCGCAGGAACCCAAACTCTGGATTGTCTACTTTTTCAGTTTTAGGCTTTTGAATATTAAAAAATGGCAATTTTAACTATGTCCGCTCCATAACCATTTCTGATATTTTCATGAAACTTCAAATAAATGAAAAGCACCTTGAGATGATGTGCAGAGTGTCGGAACCATAACTCTGGTTTGCCTACTTTAGGAGTTATTGCCCTTTGAACATTTAAAAAGGCAATTTTGACTGTGTCGGCTCCATAACTCACAAACCATTTGAGATATTTTCATGACACTTCACACAAGTGTAAAGCACCATGAGACAATGTGCAGAGCGCAGGAACCCTGACTCTGATTTGCCTACTTTAGGAGTTATTACCCTTTGAACATTGAAAAATGGAAGATGAAATTTAGTATAAACATGGACATTCTGGTAATGTATCATGCTCATTGAAATGAGGGACAAGGGCTCACAACTCTTAGAGTTTTTCCAGATAATATAAAATTTTCAACAGTTATTTCTTGTTCATAACTGTTTTCTCTGCAGCTTAAATAACTTTCTTCTCTGACAGCGCTGAAGCGGGGCTATAGTCAGATCCTCTGACAGCTCTAATTTGTTTTGGCTTTTATTTTTTGGGGGGAGGGGGGGGGGGGGGTAAATATGGTGACATTGGGGGAAAATGAGACTATTTGGCATCGGGAATGGGGCCGAATTTCGGCCCTGCTGAACAGGCAGAAAATGCCCTGCCAATGAAACCAGAAGGCTTATATGCATTGGACGATCTGACTTTCACTGTTTTGCCTGGGCAAGCCTAGTCCTTCTAAGCTATTTACCAGTCAGGGGTGTAAAATTCCACTCGCTCGCTCGCATTTGCTAGTAAGTTTAAAGACAGGTCGAGTAAGGTTTTCCGAACTGACCTTACTTTTTCTTCATTTTTAGCACCTAAATGAAAAGTTAAGACCATAAGGGCGAGTAAGTTTGAGGGAAATTTTACACCTCTGCCAGTACTTGTGTGTGGTCAGATTCAGCTCTGCGTGGAAGCATCATGCAGCCCAATCTGTTTCTCCAAGCCCCGATGGGCGGGGGCGGAGGAATGGATTTTAGTTCCCCATGTTGAAATTGGGCCAGTGGCCCTAGAGATGGAAAGCTGTACATGTATAATATTTTACTATCCCTTGAGGTTGCAATATACAGTATAATTCCACTATAAAGACCACCTAAAATTAAGACTAAATGTGCTTTTAAAAGTACATTGAGAAGATTTTAGTTATAATTTCTTTGCATTTTCTATGCTCTGTGTTGCCTAATAAGAGACCATCTTTGGGACTGTTCAAAAGTGGTCTTTAAGACTTTTGAACCGTCCCAAAGGTGGTCTTAATATGGGAATTTTACTGTACTGTATTACTGTGATACCAATGACAGATTACTTTATTTTCTATTACAGCCTGATGGCCACACTGATACTGTCAATTGTATTTGCTGGGATGTGGACAGTAACTCATTGTTCAGCTGTTCTAGTGACCACCACATTGTTCATTGGGAAGTTACGACAGCAAAAATAAAGCAGTAAGATTTTATTGTGTATGCATCATGTTGTTTACATTGGACAATGCTGCAGGTGTGGAATAGTTGCGCTTTTTTTTTAGCTCACCTGTCACATAGTGACAAGGTGAGCTTTTGGGATCACTTTTTGTCCGTCGTGCGTGTGTGCGTGCGTGTGTGCGTGCGTAAACTTTTTCTTCAAACGACATCTCCTAAACCACTGATTGGATTTTAACCAAACTTCACAGGAATGATCCTTAGGTGGTCCCCTTTCAAAGTTGTTCAAATGGTTCCGGTCCATTGCACAGCTAGGTCACAGGAGCTAAAAATAGATTTTTAAAATGAAAACTTTAAAAATCTTCTTCTCTGAAACCGCAAGGCCCAGGTCTTTGATATTTGGTATGAAGCTTCATCTAGTGGACCTCTACCAAGATTGTCCAAATTATGGCCCTTGGGCCAGAAATGCCCCCGCCCCGGGGGCCTTCCGATTTACATAGGCTTATATAGGGAAAATCTTTAAAAATCTTCTTCTCTGAAACCACAAGGCCCAGGTCTTTGATATTTGGTGTGAAGCATCACCTAGTGGACCTCTACCAAGATTGTTAAAATTAAAGCCCTAGGGCCAAAAATACCCCGCCCCGGGGGCCTTTGGTTTTACATAGGCTTATACAGGGAAAATCTTTAAAAATCTTCTTCTCTGAAACCGAAAGGCCCAGGTCTTCTATATTTGGTGTGAAGCTTCATCATGTGGACCTCTACCAAGATTGTTCAAATTATGGCCCTTGGGCCAGAAATGCCCCTGCCCCGGGGGCCTTTAGATTTACATAGGCTTATATAGGGAAAATCTTTAAAAATCTTCTTCTCTGAAACCACAAGGCCCAGGTCTTTGATATTTGGTGTGAAGCTTCACCTAGAGGACCTCTACCAAGATTGTTAAAATTATAGCCCTAGGGCCAAAAATACCCCCCCCCCCCCCCCCCGCGGGCCTTTGGTTTTACATAGGCTTATACAGGGAAAATCTTTAAAAATCTTCTTCTCTGAAACCGAAAGGCCCAGGTCTTCTATATTTGGTGTGAAGCTTCATCTAGTGGACCTCTACCAAGATTGTTCAAATTATGGCCCTTGGGCCAGAAATGCCCCTGCCCCGGGGGCCTTTGGATTTACATAGGCTTATATAGGGAAAATCTTTAAAAATCTTCTTCTCTGAAACCACTAGGCCCAGGTCTTTGATATTTGATGTGAAGCTTCACCTAGTTGACCTCTACCAAGATTGTTCAAATTATAGCCCTAGGGCCAAAAATGCCCCCTCCCGGGGGCCTTTGGTTTTACATAGGCTTATACAGGGAAAATCTTTAAAAATCTTCTTCTCTGAAACGGAAAGGCACAGGTCTTCGATATTTGGTATGAAGCTTCATCTAGAGGACCTCTACCAAGATTGTTCAAATTATGGCCCTTGAGCCAGAAATGCCCCCGCCCCAAGGGCCTTTGGGTTTACATAGGCTTATATAGGGAAAATCTTTAAAAATCTTCTTCTCTAAAACCACAAGGCCCAGCGAGGTCTTTGATATTTGGTGTGAAGCTTCACCTAGTGGACCTCTACCAAGATTGTTCAAATTATAGCCCTAGGGCCAAAAATGCCCCGCCCCGGGGGCCTTTGGTTTTACATAGGCTTATACAGGGAAAATCTTTAAAAATCTTTTTCTCTAAAACCACAAGGCTCAGATCTTTGATATCTGGTGTGAAACTTCATCTAGTGGATTTCTACCAAGATTGCTCAAATTATAGCCCTGGGGCTAAAAATGCCCCCGCCCCGGGGGCCAGTGATTTTACATAGGATTATATAGGGAAAATCTTTAAAACCTTCTTCTCTGAAACCGCAAGGCCCAGGTCTTTGATATTTGGTGTGAAGCTTCACCTAGTGGACCTCTACCAAGATTGTTCAAATCATAGCCCTGGGGCCAAAAAGGCCCCCGCCCCAGGGGCCTTTGGTTTTACATAGGCTTATACAGGGAAAATCTTTAAAAATCTGAAACCACAAGGCTTAGATCTTTGATATTTGTCGTGAAGCTTCATCTAGTGGACCTCTACCAAGATTGTTCAAATTATGGCCCTTGGGCCAGAAATGCCCCTGCCCCGGGGGCCTTTGGATTTACATAGGCTTATATAGGGAAAATCTTTAAAAATCTTCTTCTCTGAAACCACAAGGCCCAGGTCTTTGATATTTGGTGTGAAGCTTAACCTAGTGGACCTGTACCAAGATTGTTCAAATTATAGCCCTAAGGCCAAAAATGCCCCCTCCCGGGGGGCCTTTGGTTTTACATAGGCTTATACAGGGAAAATCTTCTTCTCTGAAACGGAAAAGCCCAGGTCTTCGATATTTGGTATGAAGCTTCATCTAGTGGACCCCTACCAAGATTGTTCAAATTATAGTACTCGGGCCAAAAATGCCCCTGCCCCAGGCCCTTTGATTTTACATGGGCTTATATAGGGAAAATCTGTAAAAATCTTCTTCTCTGAAACCGCAAGGCCCAGGTCTTTGATATTTGGTATGAAGCTTCATCTATTGGACCCCTACCAAGATTGTTCAAATTATAGTGCTGGGGCCAAAAATGCCCCCGCCCCGGGGCCCTTCAGTTTTACATGGGCTTATATAGCGAAAATCTTTAAAAATATTCTTCTCTGAAACTGCAAGGCCCAGGTGTTGAAGCTTCATCTAGTGGACCCCTACCAAGATTGTTCAAATTATAGTACTCGGGCCAAAAATGCCCCTGCCCCAGGCCCTTTGATTTTACATGGGCTTATATAGGGAAAATCTGTAAAAATCTTCTTCTCTGAAACCGCAAGGCCCAGGTCTTTGATATTTGGTATGAAGCTTCATCTATTGGACCCCTACCAAGATTGTTCAAATTATAGTGCTGGGGCCAAAAATGCCCCCGCCCCGGGGCCCTTCGGTTTTACATGGGCTTATATAGGGAAAATCTTTAAAAATCTTCTTCTCTGAAACCGCAAGGCCCAGGTCTTTGATATTTGGTATGAAGCTTCATCTATTGGACCCCTACCAAGATTTTTCAAATTATAGTGCTCTGGCCAAAAATGCCCCGGCCTCGGGGCCCTTTGGTTTTACATAGACTTTTATAGGGAAAATCTTTAAAAATTTCTTCTGTGAAACCACAAGGCCTAGGTCTTTGATATTTGGTCTGAAATTTCATCTAGTGGACCTCTATCAAGATTGTTCAAATTATAGCCCTGGGGCCAAAAATGCCCCCGCCCCGACACCCTTTGGTTTTACATAGACTTAAATAGGGAAATCTTTAAAAATCTTCTTTTCTGAAACTGCAAGGCCCATGTCTTTGATATTTGGTATGGAGCTTCATCTAGTGGACAATTATAGCCTTTGTTGATATTTGGTATGAAGCTTCACCTTTTTAGACCTCCCTCAACATTATGCATATTATAACCTTTGGGTCAATAATGCCCCTCCCCGGGGCCCACTTGTTGCTCTATGGATCAGGTGAGCGATCCAGGGCCATCATGGCCCTCTTGTTTCGCTCAACTCGGCTGAAGGCTCCAGGGGAGCATAAATGGTATAATCTGCCATCTGTTGTCCATTGTCCGTCTGTCACTACTGTTGGCCAGTTATATCTCTGCAACCTGCAGGCTGATCTGATCTCATTCATTGCTCATCTGTAGCATACCTCTGGTTGGGGATTGATTTATCGAAACCAAATAAAAACTTTGGTTGCTGTGGAAAAATGCCTGACACCACTGTAGCCCCTTTAGTATTGATCTGAAACTTACATGTAAGTAGGCTTGGGGTAAAAGCTCAGATGAGTTCTAAAACTGGCTTGGTTGATTTATCTATCATAAGAGTTATGTCCCCTTGATTGCAGAAAAGCCTATTTTTGACCTTGTCACTGCCATAGCCCTTTCAGTTTTGATTGGATCTTTCTGAAACTTAGATATAAGTAGATTTGGTGCAAAGCTACGATGAGTTTGAAAACTGGCGAAGTTGGCCTATTGATTATTGAGTTACATTCCCTTGATTGCTGAAAATGCCTATTTATTATATCCCCAACATTTATGCCGAGGGGTATATAGTTCTCGCCTCTCTGTTCATCTGTTCACTTTAGGTACGTATGTTGGTACGTTTGTCGTTCATCTTTCCATCATGTTCGTGGAACAAGAGTCATAGCTTTTGCATTAAAACCTTTTAATTTAACCCTTATCTTGCTGTTCACGACAACCCCTATCTTCGCAAACAGTGTAGATCCAGATCAGATGGCTTCTGAAAAAGTCATCTGATCAGGATCTAAACTGTTTGGCATTCAGTTAATGAATTTGTAGCAATAAATTGCATCACATAATTTGATTGGTTGATAGACAGAAATGGGTGTGGCTTAAATGAATATTCAGCAAGATAAGGGCTAAAGACCCTTTCATGGATTTCTTATATATTTTGCATGATGGTAGATATAGGTCAGTCAAAAAATACCTGTAAGAATTGCCTTGATGATGCTTTGATTTGTTTGATTTGAGGTTTAACATCCCCGTCAACACTGTAAAGGTCATTTTGGAGACATTGCTTCCAATTTTGTGGGACTTTTACCCGACAGTGAGATGAAATGACATCTCAAGCCCTGACACCCAATGAAACCAATAGGGTTTATTAGCATGTACGGTCCGCTTCGCACCGCGGTTCCTGGACAGGCTTAGATCCTCTAAGCGGTTTACCAGTACTAGTGTGCGGGCCGGATTCAGCTCTGCGTGGAAGCATCATGCAGCCCATATATTTCTTCAAGCCCCTATGGGCGGGGCAATTCTAACGTGTACCCACAACATTGGTTTCTGAAGAAGGTTTAGGAAACCTATCCCTTACTGTAATGATCCTAAGTATTGGGACGACTAGGCCCTAGCAAACAGTGCAGACACAGATCAGACTGCTCCTGAAGGAGCAGTCTGATCAGGGTGTACACTGTTAGCAATTCCGTCAGCACCTTCTTGAACTCCTTGGTGGGTTGTGAAATAAATTTGTTGAATTTTTTGGAGAATTTCAACAAAGTTCTCAAGGTGTCCAAACTTTTGCGATTTTTACAGTTCTTATCCTTGTTACTCCTGGCCCCCGAGGTTATAAAACTTTTTTTACATGCTCAACTCAGCTGAGCATGAAACCTGTGGTGCTCATAAAAATTAAAATACTAAGAAGTTGAGCGATTTTTCTTTCGTAGAGAACGTTATTTCTTCTGCTCACAAATTTTAAAATGCCAACAATTGTTGGCATTTTAAAATTTGTGAACAGGACAAATTTCATGCTCAAGTGAGTTGAGCATGTAAAAACGTTTTATAACCTCGGGCCCTGGTGTAGAGTTGAGTAACCAGTGATAAATGGTTCTCTGAGAACCATTTTAGCCTATCACAGCTAATGTTTTGTTTTCAGTAAGTGGAAGGCAGATAAAGGACCAGTATATTCCATATGTAGATGTTCTAGTTCCCACCTCCTGTCAGCTGGGAGATCTATCAAGTTGTGGGATCTCAACACAAGACAGGTTATAAAGGTATGGAAAACATGCTAAAATCTAAAGAACCCCTTTTTGTACCAAATGGAATCTTCCTCCTTATATATATCGGGATTCCATTCCAAAATTAAGGGGTGTCAGGTTGTGTTTTCTTCAAAATTTACTTGGAAAATAGCTGAATGTTTTGCAAACAGTGTAGGCCCTCATCAGATGCTGTGCTGCGGCGTCAGATCTGGGCCTGCACGGTTTGTCAGGGTACTCGTTTTGTGGTTTCCAGTACAAAATTGCCTAACTCTTTCAACCCCGAAGACCAGTTCAGATACCTATGCGAACTGGTTAACTCAAGAGGATTATGGGGTGGTGGGATTGATTAGCTTACATAATCAGGACTTCCAGCTGATAATTGGCTTACTGTTGGACAAGGCCTGCTGTGCGGTAGAGTGGGAAGGTTGTTTTTATAGCCCCGCTTTGAAAAAGTGGGGCTATATTGGATTTGCCATGTCCTTCTGTCATTCCGTGATTCCGTTAATTTGTGTTGGCTCCATAACTTTGTATCTGCTTAACATATTTTCATGAAACTTCACACAAATGTTAAACACCATAAGACAATGTGCAGAGCGAAGGAATTATAACTGTGGATTGCCTACTTTTGGAGTTATTGCCCTTTGAACATTTTCCGTAATTCCGTAATTCCGTGATTCCGTTAATTTGTGTTGGCTCCATAACTTTGTATCTGCTTAACATATTTTCATGAAACTTCACACAAATGTTAAACACCATAAGACAATGTGCAGAGCGAAGGAATTATAACTGTGGATTGCCTACTTTTGGAGTTATTGCCCTTTGAACATTGAAAAATGGCAATTTTAATTGTGTCCGCTTCATAACTCGAAAACCGTTTGAGATATTTTTAGGAAACTTCACACAAATGTTAAGCACTATGAGACGATGTGCAGAGCGCAGGAACCATAACTCTGCATTGCTTATTTTTGGAGTTATTGCCCTTTGAACATTGAAAAATGGCAATTTTAACAGTGTCCGCTTCATAACTCGAAAACCGTTTGAGATAATTTCATGAAACTTCACACAAATGTGAAGCACTATGAGACAATGTGCAGAGCGCAAGAACCATAACTCTGGTTTTCGTATTTTCTGTGTGTCTGTCTGTGTGTCTGTCTGTGTCTGTTAACAATTTTCGTGTCCGCTCCATAACTTTAAAACCCATTCACATATTTTCATGAAACTTCACACAAACATTAAACACCATGAGATGGTGTGCAGAGTGCAGGAACCATAACTCTGGATTGCCTAATTTTTGAGTTATTTCCCTTTGAATATTGAAAAATATCAATTTTAGCCGTCTTTGCTCGATAACTCAAAAGCCGTTTGAGATAATTTTATGAAACTTCACACAAATGTAAAGCACCATATTACGTGTGCAGAGCGCAGGAACCCAAACTCTGGATTGTCTACTTTTTCAGTTATAGGCTTTTGAATATTAAAAAATGGCAATTTTAACTATGTCCGCTCCATAACCGTTTCTGATATTTTCATGAAACTTCAAATAAATGAAAAGCACCTTGAGATGATGTGCAGAGTGCAGGAACCATAACTCTGGTTTGCCTTCTTTAGGAGTTATTGCCCTTTGAACATTTAAAAAGGCAATTTTGACTGTGTCGGCTCCATAACTCACAAACCATTTGAGATATTTTCATGACACTTCACACAAGTGTAAAGCACCATGAGACAATGTGCAGAGTGCAGGAACCCTGACTCTGATTTGCCTACTTTAGGAGTTATTACCCTTTGAACATTGAAAAATGGAAGATGAAATTTAGTATAAACATGGACATTCTGGTAATGTATCATGCTCATTGAAATGAGGGACAAGGGCTCACAACTCTTAGAGTTTTTCCAGATAATGTAAAATTTTCAACAGTTATTTCTTGTTCATAACTGTTTTCTCTGCAGCTTAAATAACTTTCTTCTCTGACAGCGCTGAAGCGGGGCTATAGTCAGATCCTCTGACAGCTCTAGTTTCTTCTGTTTCTCCACTTTGATTCATTTTATTCTTGCTTGCTCTTTCACCTTCTCTACTGTCTCTTTTCTCGCTTTTTCTGGGGGAAGACACAAAATGACCAAATGAATATTGATGCCATTTCATAAGGCTATCAAACTTTCAATGGACCAGCCTGACATTGGTAAGCATTGTTGAAGTGCAACAATTCATATATTCAGAACTGAAATATTAGAAATGTGTTGTAAAACTGGAGGAACAATCATACTGATATCTGTATATTGGCACACTTACTTGATATTGCACCTTTACTTGGATGCCATCAAATTTTACCATTGGGCGAAATTGCATCCGATGTCTTCTGTTGGCAATGACATCATGCAAAAAGTTGGTTTACACTTTTACATATGCTTATACTTACATTTCCAGTGTAATGCCTAATGTAAACCTATAGAAAACAATGTAGATCTAGTTCATACTTCCATGAACGTATCGAGTCACATGATTTTCAGTAACATTAGGTGATGTCAGTCTAAAGCATGGTTCTATATGATCTGATTGGGCATTTAGCGACATCAGTGCTGTTCTGCTCTTTGTAGAAAACAGCGTGTAAATGTTTTTCAGCCTTAAAAGTTTGCCCTATAAGAATTGTTTTTGTCCAGCGATGAGGAACAAAGAATATAAATATGAGAAATATACTTAATTTTTCTACTGTTTATGAAAATATAATCAACAGGGTTTGCTAGCAAAGTTTACATGAACCACTTCGGTTCATTTATTTTGCAGGTGACCCACTGCAATAATGCTTTCATGAACAGAAAAATAAAATAAATTTCTCAAATAAAATGCATGTTTTGAGGCTAAAACTGCTGGTAGTGCCACAAAATATCAATAGCAACATAGTAAAAGAACTATGCACTGATAATGGTTGATATTGGTGGGATATTGATGGACACTGGCAAGCTTGTGTACTTAGATATCTCAGCTCTGGATAATATTCAACAATATCAGTGTAATAACCCTATACATGTATCATCACACACTATAAAACTGGAATTACCCCCCCCCCCCCTTTTAAGGGGAATGCAGAAGTTTTTTTGTCTCCCATGTAAATAGGGGTCAACTCTTATTAAAGGAAAGAATTTGCTCCTGAGGAGTAAATTTTTTTCCTTTAGGAGTAGACCCCTTTTTGAGTGCGACAGGGCTTATAGAAAAGCGTACAGGAAGTCCCCAAAGTTGTCTTCCTTTGAAAAATAGCGGAAACATCTGCCAGGTGTAAGCATTCCTCTTAAATACAGCAGAAGTCTATTTATAAATTTGACAGGCTCAGTTATTTTTGACATTTATTTAGAAAATGATTACTTTCTGCAAACAGTGAAGGTCTTGATCTGATCTGAACCTCCACTATTTGCCCATGAACCCGTTTTAGGGTTTCTAATATAAAATGTTTCAGATCGCCACAAAATGCTCTAGTTGCTTAAAGTGCCAACATTCTAATTAATCAGGCCTGGCTGGATAGGTCATTCTGATATGTTCCTAACAATGAGTTACTGATGAGCAGGCGGTCAGAAGTTCTATCCACTGATTCTGCCACATTCTTTTATGGAGATTCATCATGATACATTTCTGTTGATTCAAGTTTGCTTTGGGTTTAAGAGCCCAGTCATCACTATTCAGGTCATTTTGAGGTCTATTTACTAAAAAACACTTTTCCTGAGCAGATCTATACATTGGCAGTTAAATAGCACAGTGCACATTCTTTCACCAGAAACTTACATCTGTCTTTCTTGATCAGCCAGAGTGACAGAATGACCGTAGAAAAGATTGCATGCTCTCCACATAAGAATGTTGCTGACCCCTGCAGGTATGGAACCTCCAACCTGACAATCAGTCAGACTTGTATCTGACTGAACTCGACAAGTCCATTTGATATATAGGGGTTGTTAGACCTATCTTTTCGTTTTTGTTCTATTTTTGACAGAAAATTCTGTTTGCAAATAGTACAGGCCAGGATCAGACGCTACATCTGATCTGGGCCTGCACTGTTTACAACGTACCCCTTTAGGGGTTTCCCGCATGAAATGAGTTAAGAAAGGTGGTTGCTAGTTTAGTACATTTTGTGGAGAAATAAGGAATTTTGTGTATTTTAAGACTGTTTTGAAACTAATAATATTTTTCAGACATTTACAGGCCATGCTACAGAAGTTTTTAAGATGTTTCATATCCCAGCCAGCAAAGATGATCATGTCTCTATAGAGAATACATACTTCTTATCTGGTGCTGTGAATGATAGGCTTGTTAATGCCTGGTAGGTTACTTGAAGTTTAACCTTTAACCTGCTGAATATTCAATTAAGCCACACTCATTTCTGACTTTGAACCAATCAGATTACTTGATGCAGCTTATTTCTACATATTCATAAACTGAATGTCAAACTGTGTAGATCCTGATCAGATGGCTTCTTCAGAAGCCATCTGATCTGGATCTACACTGTTTGCAAAGATAGGGCTTGTCGCCTACAGCAGGGTAAAGGTTAAACCACCAATTTTGTCTGTTACTGATGTCATTTTCTATTTTTTTTAGAGAGAAAATGTGGATGTTTCATATGAATCATTACCCAGCAGATTGTTTGTTTGGCATTTAATGGCCCTGTCAACACTTTAGGTTATATCAAGCCGGTCAGTTTACCTAACCACACTTCCTTGGAAGGCTTACATATCAGCGTTTAACCATTATAGTACACATTCTTTTACCAGAAACAGACAACTGCCCTTCTTGAATTAGCAAAAGGTAGAGAATGACTGAAGAAAAGATTCAATAATCAATCTCCTTGAATGTAATGTCAAGTTTGATTTTCTGTAAAAATGAAAAAGATCTTTCGTCTTTGCACTTTAAAATTTAATTATAGTGTCAACCAGTTTTGTACTGGAACCCACAAAATGGATAATTGGCAAATAGTGCAGGCTCAGACCAGACGCCGCAGAACATTGCATCTTATCTGGGCAGACACGGTTTTGCAAAGAGTTCAGTCATTTTCAATATACATTTTGAAGAAAGCCCAACCTGTTACCCATAAATTTTGAAATGGACTTGTACTATATATAAAATGGGAGATTTCATTCAGTACAAAATGGGTTAACTTTGATTTATTGTGCCAGTGGTAAGCTTATTGAACTTCTTGTTGCCTTATTTAACCCTTCAAATGCTGCATGGCAGACAGATCACATGAAATGTCAAGCCTTATTTTCTTGAAAAATAACAGAAAAAAAAGATTGCCATCTATTTCCTGCTGTGCCTAAGGTGATAGAATGTAGCTAATATATAATGGTCACACATAGATAAGGTTATACAGTTAAAGGCCCCGTATCCTTGATGGATGAATATATTCACCTGCCTTGTCTGCTGGCCTCAGTAGCTCAGTCGAATGTGCATCAAACTGGTGATTAGGACGTCTCGGGTTCAATCTCGGACGGGTCCGGCAACGTTCTTTCATGGAGATTAATCATGAAATGTTTTCTGCATCCATTCTCTCCCTTCCACTGTTTCAAGAAGGGCTGTTTTCAGTTTCTGGCAAAAGAATGTTCACTGTACTGGTTAACCCTTCTCTTGCTGAATATTCATTTAAGCCACACCCATTTATGTCTATCAACCAATCAAATTACTTGATGTAATATATTGCAACAAATTCATAAACTGAATGCCAAACAGTGTAGATCCTGATCAGATGGCTTCTTCAGAAGCCATCTGATCTGGATCTACACTGTTTGCAAAGATAGGGGTTGTTGTGAACAGCAAGATAAGGGTTAACAGCTTATAAGCCTGCCTGGGAAAAGTGTGGTAAGGTAAAATGACCAGCTAGAAATGACCAAAATAGTGTTGCATTGGCCATTAAACTCCAAATCAAATCACTTACCTTGTGTAGCGCTGGCATATGTGTGTGAAAGACAGAGCCTTCTCCTCTCCATTCTTCACTTCCCGAAGCAATGCCAGTTCTTTAGGTACTTGTAATCTTGTGGACTGAGCTAAATGACTTGGCCAGTATCACACCAGAGCATACAGACGGACATGCTGACATGACATACATGTTTGCAAATAGCTTGATCTAAAAGTGATGAGAAATATCCATGTTTGTTGAGATTTTGATCCAGATCTGCTGTGTGATGGTAATTCCATCAAATATTCAACCATATTGTAACGGGCCACCAACTGGTCGAGCAGTGTAGACTGAAATACTTCAGTAGGTTAGGATTTGGTGGTGGCGTCACAATGATTATTTGTGGATTCGACCTGGGTTGAGCTCAATGCTAAAGGGAAGAGAACATATTACTAACCATAGTTTCCGTTTTTCATATTTATTTGATTTGTTCCTTAACAATTTGATGTGAAAAATTTAACTATCTATTATCGTAACAAACATGGATATGAGTAATGACAAATTACTGATGCCTTAATATTCAGATTGAGGTGACTAAAATGTTAGTTGGTCAAATAGGCAGTTACACAATATTAAATCAGTAAGGCAATTCACATCAAGCCTGCATTAACAATTAACGACTGTTATAAAGTAGGGATTAGTTTGGTTTGTACCTTCTGTTATTAATAATAACACAAAACGTTCTAGACAAGTACACCAGATAAATGGTGTCAAGCTTAAATAGTATCAATGCGATACACTTATTATAATGTTTGCATAGTGTGTACTGTGCCACACCAACAAATGCGCATATCAGATATCATCTGTAAATATGTGCGCACAAAGAGTCACCTATTTCTGCGCATATAAGATAACACTATGTGTGCACAAGGCGTCACCTATTTCTGCGCATATAAGATTTCACTTATATATGCGCACACAAAGCTTCACCCACATAGGCGCACAACATAAAATACACTCAAGCTAATTAACGTGCATGTGTAAATAATTCATTCAACTGTTATCCTACTTGCTATAAGGCAGGCTCCAAAATAGCGCATATAAGGAGTATAGAGATTGCTTGTGTCGTCCTGTGTGTATTCAGACCGAGCTAAATCTAACAATAATCTGTCAAATGCCTTTATGTGTTACGCAAACAAACTATAATGTACATGTATTATGTACATCAGACACCCTCTATACCACTATATGCATTAAGTAGAAGTACAGTCCACTCTCGTTATCTTGAACCTCACGGGACCGGATAAAAAAGTTCGAGTTATCCGTAGTACGAGATAACCAAAGTGTGACGTCACATGTATGTCAGAACAAATTGTTTGTCGTGATATGCTTGGTATTCTTGGTAATTCTTACATGAACGGTTTACTGAGTTTTTAAAACTTGTTTATGAAAGTACTGGAGCTTGTCAGAGTATAGCGTTTATGAACAAATTAATAAATAAATAAAACTGATAGATTTCTCACGTATTTTGTTGTCTTTTAAATTCCTACAAAATCTGGGTTTCCAAATACGCTAAATAGAGTTAGAGACTAAACAGACTGGTTCCCGCTTGTGAATGCAACGCTTATATTACTTCGGAGAGCAGTATATGCTATATAAGTCATACAGTAGTTTGACTCATCTCCTCTCTAACTGATTTAACCGTCACTATGGCAAACAGTTTAGGTCCTACCACGAAAGCTCGTTATGAGCCATCCCTTTTGGATCTACACTGTTTGTACATGGATTTGCATGGGTTAAGAAACAGACGGGTTAACAACGATACACATGAATTGTTCCGAACAACTGCGTTTTTAACACGCCCAGATTATCACAACTTTTGTCACTTTCCTTGACATTTCTGCAAGAAAGACAACGCCGCCTTTTATCACGGAAATCTTGCAAATCATTGACACGAGCGGTGTAAATGATGGGCGAGATAGCCGAAGTGTCGACTTAAAAGTAGTTCGACACATGCGAAGTTGAAATTCAATAAATATATAGGGGACATGTACGGGACTTAGAAATCGGTTCGACATAAGCGATAGGGTCGAGATAAGCAGGGTCGAGATAACGAGAGTCAACTGTATGTAAATAGTTGCACCTATGTGAGGGAACTTACGCTCATATATGTGTAGTGCGCCTGTGTGGGAGAACTTACGTTAATTTATGTGTGATGCGTCAATTTATGTGACTGCGCCTGTTTATGTGGAACTACGCTCATATGAGTGGAAGACGTAAATTCGACTTTGTACATGCAACAAAACATTCACAAAGACATATATTTATAGTTTACAAAGTCTGGGACACATTTACAAGTCTGGGACAATGCAATACAAGAAATACTCTGGCAATCTGTCTTCACTCATATGAGCGAAGTGCGATGAAACATGCTCAAAAATAAATAGATCTATAGTTTTGCTTTGCCACTAAATTACACCTACACTTATTTATTAAATAAAATTTCACATACTTATTCCTTTATTAAACCTGTGCCAACTTTGCCTAAATGAGGGGAGAGATAGGGAAGCGATAGTAAGTGGAAGTTTCCACTCAAATGGAGTACAGAATCCAAGATGGGTGGAGAGAGAGGGGTCTGCAATTGATAAAATTATTAAACCTGGCTTGGGCCTTTCTTTGGTCTTGGCATCTTTATGAGGTGAGCTGCTGTAATAAGCGCCGATCTAAATCATGTCAGCTCCGATCTGGGCGAGCGTTCTTTCTCAATCTTGGCTTAGGCAAAACGTTCTGGTTGCTATCCACCGACGACAACCAGATTCTGACAGCAGACATTGCTATTTATACTAGCCATGCGCGTGCACTACGTCGCCTAGTTTCCAGTCATGCGGAACATTTCGGTCATTATGGTGCAGCTCATTGAAACAAAGTCAACAATGCTGATCGGGAAAACAAGTTTCTGATGAGGAAGAAACGGAAAATTTAGACATAAAAAGGAGCTTAAGGGGCAGGACACTGTCGGATAAACTCAATATAAGTTAATATTCAGTGATTTAGTGTAGAATTATGTATGACAATGGGTATTTATGTGGTAAATAATAGGTGAAGTTAGCGCAAGTTTGTTTGGCCTCGGAATGATCCGTACCGAAGATAGACATTTACAATATCAAAAATCATGCATGTTTGTCATCTAAACAAACTGTGATGACTGACAGCCATAGAAATAACAGACAATAGCCAGGTGCCGTTACAACATTGATGTATGTCAACACTGAAACTGCCAAAGGGACTGCATGTGTATGTTGTGACATCATTGTTTCAGTAGTGGAATATTAATATAACAACCTGACATGCACAAACCCTTTTGGTTTCATTATCTGCAGGGCTTGAGGTGTTATTTCATCTCCATGTCGGGTAAGATAAGTCCCACAAAATTGGAAGCAATGTCTCCAAAATAACCTAATGTTGACGGGGATGTTAAACCGCAGATCAATCAAACAATCAACCTGGGCCTATATGGCCTGGTGTATAAGAGCACTGACTCTTAGTCATTAGGTCTCTCACCACTATGGTTCAAGCCTGGCTCAGGTCACATGTGAGATGCCAAGTTCTGCAACAGAAGGTCGGGAGGTTTTTCCTCTGGGTATTCTGGATTTTGCCAACCTCTGATTAACAATCAGCTTGATATAAGTGAAATGATCAAGAAAGTGCCCTAAAACCAACCCCACACCCCCACCTCCAAAAAATAAAAGATTACTTACCTTTCATTTCGTTCTTTCTTCTAGGCAGATAGATACATCTTCCAAAGATAAGAGTGCAATAGCGTCATTTTCGGTGCCGGATGAGCCAGTGTCTTTACAGGTGTCCAGACCAGATAGTAGAGACAGGGTAAGATAGCTTTCTCATGTGGGCCCCGTCAAGCGATTTTGGTACTTATCGCCTATGCGAGCAGCGAAGGTTCAGGCGAGCCTGCACATCCGCGCAGTCTCGCCAGAACCTTCGTTGCTCGCTCATACAAGCAGGGAATCAAGAGGAACCTTCAGACAGAAAGCCATATCCCTGGGCCCTCTGAATGGCTGAGCATGCGCAGTTAAAATTTGTCATGATGGAATGCTCGAAGACACAAATTCGCTTGGCGAGGTTCATGTAGTGTTTTAACATGATTACTTAGTTAACCCTTATCCTTCTGAACACGACAAGCCCTACTTTTGCAAAAATTGTAGATCCAGAGCCATCTGATCAGGACAGTTTGCAGTTTGAATGAATGCATTTTATCAACTAACTTGATTTGCTGATAGTCAGAAATGGGCGTGACAAAATTAATGTAAGAAAAAAGCTTCTCACATTTTTTCAGCAAAAATATATGCATATCTGCCATATTAAATGATCAAAATTTTGACGATACGTTAACTAACAACGTCATTAGTTTTGAATGACTAGCCCCTGGTGTGTTTTCATTCTTCCAGACAAGAAGTATTGGGGGTAATTTTTCTATATAAAAAACTAGTTGTGATATCCACAACTTAGTCTTATAACATAGACTGACACCTTGCCCTGTCAGACATTACAGATGCATAGCACACAGGCTGGCGTGTTGTCAGGAGTAAAACAACCTCAAAAGCAGGTCTTCTTTGCCTCATAGTTCACAGGTATTACAATATTTAATTCATGTTGTATTCGCCCCCGCCCATAGGGGCTTGAAGAAATATATGGGCTGCATGATGCTTCCACGCAGAGCTGAATCCGGCCCGCACACTAGTACTGGTAAACCGCTTAAGGGACCTAAGCCTGTCCAGGAACCGCGGTGCGAGGCGGACCGTCCATGCTAATAAACCCTATTAGTTTCATTGGGTGACAGGGTTTGAGATGTCATTTCATCTCAATGTCGGGTAAAAGTCCCACAAAATTGGAAGCAACGTCTCCAAAATGACCTTTACAGTGTTGAAGGGGACGTTAAACCTCAAATCAAACAAAAAAATCATTCATGTTTTACACTAGTCAAAAGAATGTGCACTGTAGTGGTTCACGCTCATGTTCAAGCCTGCCCAGGAAAAGTGTGGTTAGGTAAACTGACAGCTTGATATGACCTAAATAGTGTTGACTATGCTGAACTCCAGACTAACATATAACACTGTTTTCTTTCATTTTCAGCCTTTAATTTTGGTTGTTATAACACAGTCTGGTCAGGCTCTTCTCTTTGAATGTACACTTAATGGGTAAGTAAGTAATTTTGTAGTAATAGAGCCAACTGACTCGTTTAATCCTTAACCCATAAGACGCCAATCACAACAATTGTCATCTACTTTGTCGTCGGCCCAGTACTTTAAAATTAGTTTTTGCAAACAGTGTGCACCCAGATCAGACTGATTCTGTAGAAGCAGTCTGATCTGGGTCTACACTGTTTGCCAGTATGCTAAAATATCCTTAAAAAGTTTGCAAGATTGATTGATTTGAGGTTTAATTTCCCCATCAACACTGTATAGGTCATTTAGGAAACGTTGCTCCCAGTTTGGTGGGACTTTTACTCGACATTGAAATGAAATGACATCTCAAGCCCTGTCGCCCAATGAAACCAATTGGGTGTATCAGTATGGACGGTCCCACGCTTTAGATCCTCTAAGCGGTTTTTTCAATACTCATGTGCGGTTGGTTTCAGCTCTGCGTGGAAGCATCATGCAGCCCATCTATTTCTTCAAGCCCTGATGGGCAGGGTCAGAAAAGTTTGCAAGAAGATTCGGCAGACGACATTTTCAGATGTTGTTTTTTTTAGTGTCTTAAGGGTTAAGTTGTCATTCACAACAAATTCATTGTTGCAAAGAGTGTGGACCCAGATCAGTCTGATCAGGGTCCACACTGTTTGCCTTTATGCAAAAATATCTTTAAAATCTTTACAAGCAGACAACTTAACCATTGAGATGCCAAGAAAAACTTCATCTGAAAATGTCTGTCGTCTGCTGGGGAGTGAAAGTTTGAGTTTTACGTCTGCTACGCCACTGAGGCTTCTCTGTCGTCTGCTGGATCTTCTTGTAAACTTAAGAAATATTTTTGCAAATAGGCAAACTGTGGATCCTGATCAGACTGCTGCTATAAGAGCAGTCTGATCTGGGTCTACACTGTTCGCAACAATGACTTTTAAAGAAACCATCAGATGACAAGCCAGATGACAGTAAGGAATTGATATATTCGAATATTTACATTATTTTTATCCCTGAACCTGACATACTGGAAGACCACACGTCTTTCTAGTTTGTACATTCAGGGTACAGAAACCTCTGTTGTACTGGCAGGATCTCATAATTAATTGGGACTCCTGATTCAAAGACAGAGACATCAAACACATTTTTTCAGGGTTCTAAATCAGTTGTTTGTTTGATTTGAGGTTTAACATCCCCGTCAACACTGTAAAGGTCATTTTGGAAAGGTTGCTTCCAATTTTGTGGAACTTTTACCCGAGATTGAGATGAAATAACATCTCAAGCCCTGTCGCCCAATGAAACCAATAGGCTTTATAAGCATGGACATTCCGCCTTGTGCGCATCGCTTTGCCTGGGCAGGCTTAGATCCTCTAAGCGTTTTACCAGTACTCGTGTGCGTGTCGGATTCGGCTTTTCGTGGAAGCATCATGCAGCCCATATATTTCTTCAAGCCCTGATGGGCAGGGGCCGATAAACTTTTTAATAGCTTCCTAATCAGTGTCCAGATCAGAGCATTTAAATTTGGATCTGTCAGTCGCACATCAATTTTTGAGGCTCTCCACAGATGGATGCACTGTTTACCAGTAGGTTTTTACTGCATTGGCTGCATGTGCCAGTCTGTCATTATGAAGTGTCTGCTTGCAGTTCTAAGAGTGGGCATTTTCTTTAGTTGTGTGATTCTTTTGTGTAACAAATGAAAGTTTGGCTCACTATAATCTGATAGATCTTTAAAACCTGTAGATTTTGTTCTGTGTTGTCTCAGTGTTAAATTTGACATTTGACAAAAATGAATCATATTTGTGCTCTAATACCCAACATGTGCGACTAAATAAATAATGATTAATCTGGTTTATTTCAAAACTAGTCACTGTGTCTAGGGTCTTGTAATAAATCAGATTTATTCTTTACAAGAGTTATCTAGGCTGGTATGAATTAATCTGAACCATTTTGCTTGGGAAACCCTGAATTGGAATACTGGCTAACAGTGCAGGCCCAGATTAGATGCTGTAGAATGCGGCATCTGATCAGGGCCATCACTGTTTTCAATAAGTTCAACCATTTTCCAAATAAAACACCTGACACCCCTATATTTTCTAATGAACTCCTGCTACATATAGTAGGGGGAGGATGGGAAGATTCTTTCAAAGACAAAATAGGTAAATAAATTCCTGGTAAAGGATAGTCCAACAGGCCTGATGTCTGTGAGGACGATACTCCAGGGTAGATTGAATTCTGTCGTCTACGGAAACTGTAAAGATATTTTTCAGTTTCTGATTTTGACAGGGACACATCAATATTTTGTACTGCTTGAATAAGCTAGTTAGACTTTTTCAGATGGATTGATCATGAGAACATGTTGGTGTTAAGCGTTAAACTTTAGGTATCTTTTTGCTGGGGTAAGAGCCCCACTCGGGTTACATGTTAGATGCCAAGTACTGCAACTGAAAATCAAGTGGTTTTTTAGCTCACCTGAGCACGAAGTGCTCAAGGTGAGCTATTGTGATCGGTCTTTGTCCGTCGTCCGAGCGTGCGTACATGCATGCGTACATCCCTCGTCAGCTTTTGCTTTAAATGACTTCTTTCCAAAACTGCTGGACAGATTTTGTAATAATTTCACAGGAATGTTCCTCGGGCAAACAAGATGGCCGCCAGAGCTAAAAATAGAAAAACCTTTAAGCAACTTCTCCTTAACCAGTGCATGGATTTTGAAATAATTTCACAGGATGGTTCCTTGGGTGACCCTCTACCAAAATTGTTCAAACCTTTCTGCTCGAATGAACAAGATGGCTGCCAGAGCTAAAAATAGAAAAACCTTTCAACGACTTCTTCTCCTTAATCAGTGAATGGATTTCAAAATAATTTCACAGGAATGTTCCTTGGGTGACCTACCAAAATTGCTCAAACTGTTCCGCTCGAATGATTAAGGTGGCCACCACAGCTAAAAATAGAAAAACCTTTAAACAACTTCTTCTTAACCAATGAATGGATTTCAAAATAATTTTACAGGAATGTTCCTTGGGTGACCCTCTACCAAAATTGCTCAAATCGTTCTGCTCGGGTGAACAAGATGGCCGCCAGAGCTAAAAATAGAAAAAAAAACCTTTAAATGACTTCTCCTTAACCAGTACATGGATTTTGAAATAATTTTACAAGAAGGTTCCTTGGGTGACCCCCTACCAAAATTGCTCAAACCATTCCGCTCGGATGAACAAGATGGCCGCCAGAGCTAAAAATAGAAAGACATTTAAACGACTTCTTCTCCTTAACCAGTGAATGGATTTCAAAATAATTTCACAGGAATGTTCCTTGGGTGGCCCTTTACCAAATTTACTCAAACCCTTATGCTCTGATCAACAAGATGGCTGCCAGAGCTAAAAATAGAAAAAAACTCTAAATGACTTCTCCTTAACTAGTTGATGGATTTCAAAATAATTTTACAGGAATTTTCCTTTGGTGACCCTCAACCAAAATTGCTCAGAATGTCCCGCTCTGATGAACAAGATGGACATCAGAGCTAAAAATAGAAAAATTCTTAAAAGACTTCTCTTCCATAACTATTGGATGGATTTGTTTGTTTGATTTGAAGTTTAACATCCCCGTCAACACTGTATAGATCATTTTGGAGACTTTGCTTCCAATTTTGTGGGACTTTTACCGGACATTGAGATGAAATGACATCTCAATCCCTGCCGCCCAATGATACCAATAGGGTTTATAAGCATGGATGGGCCGACTCGCACAGCTTTGCTTGGGCAGGCTTAGATCCTCTAAGCGGGTTACCAGTACTCGTGTGCGGGTCAGTTTCTGCTCTGCGTGGAAGCATCATGCAGCCCATCTATTTCTTCAAGCCCTGATGGGCAACTATTGGATAGATTTTGAAATAACTGCACAAGAATGTTCCTTGATGGAACCTCTACCAAAATTGCTCAAACTGCTCTGCTCGGATGAACAAGATGGCTGCCATGGCTAAAAACAGAAAAAAAACTTTAAACAACTTCTGCTCCTTAACCAGTGGATGGATTTTGGTATAATTTCACAGGAATGTTCCTTGAGTGACCCGCACCAAAACTGCGCAAACCGTTTCGCTTGCATGAACAAGATGGCCACCAGAGCTAAAAATAGAAAAACCTTTAAAAGAGTCTTCCTTAACCAGTGGATGGATTTCTAAATAATTTCACAGGAATGTTCCTTGGGTGACCCTATACCAAAATTACTCAAACCATTATGCTCTGATGAACAAGATGGCCACCAGAGCTAAAAAATACAAAAACCTTTAAATGAAATCTGCTCCATAACCAGTGGATGGATTTGGAAATAATTTCACAGGACTGTTACTGAGGTGACCTCATACCAAAATTGTTCAAAGCGTTCTGCTCGGATAACCAAGATGGCATCCAGAGCTAAAAATAGAATAACCTTTAAATGACTGCTTCTCCTTAACCAGTGGATGGATTCCAAAATAATTGCACAGGAATGTTTCTTTAGTGACCCTCAATTAAAATTGTTCAAACAATTCTGCTGGGATGAAAAAGGGGGCAGGTAGAGCTGATAATAGAAAAACCTTAAATAACTTCTGCTTAACCAGTGGATGGATTTCAAATTAATTTTATTACTTTAACACACCTGTGTGACTTAGTGCATTTTTCATATCTCCAAAATGGCAACTTTTCTGCTGAAAATCTGCGATATTTTTCTTATCAATGCTCAAAACATAGGTTGTGGGTGCTTGTTAGAACTGCCTCATTGAGAAGGTTCTAACGAGTACCCACAACCTATGTCTTGGCGTAGAAATTAGAAAAATAATGTATACCCCCATAGACCCCAGTTTTCTCTATATGAAGTGGGGTTTAAGGGGTCTTCATTTCACAGACTTATTCACGTGATGTCACAGGAATGTTCCTTGGGTGACCCATTCCAAAATTGCTCAACCTGTTGTACTTGGATGAACAAGATGGCTAAAATTATTAAAACCTTGGATCAACCAAAATTGCTCCAACCCTTTACTCCACTATATATTACCTACAATTTCATTTGTACAATATGGATCAGGTGAGCGATCCAGGGCCATCATGGCCCGCTTGTCTCCAGGAATGCAGCGGTTTTTTCCCACCTGTGAATAACTGAGCTACATACAAATGTAATATACATGAAAGGGCTGAAAAAAAATAAAAAAAGAACCACAAAAATAAATCATTATGACTCCTGAAATCCTAGAACGATCACGGCGATAAAACTGAACATCTGTTGATCTGAACCTTTACTGTTATCAGTCAGCTCACTTGTTTCTTTTGCTGCATCGAACACATTTCATAACTCATTGAAGTGAGCTTCACTCCTGATGTTATTAACTATCCTATCTACCATACGTATTTGGACAGACAGGCCCAAGGAAACAGTGTAGACCCAGATGAGACACCAGAATGCGACGTCTCATCAGTGTCTAACCTGCTTGCCACTCATCCAGCTATTTTTTTGACCCAACATTGGATATTAAGTTGTACATGTTCTTATTTTAGAACATAGATATAAACATTATTTCATCCCTGAACCTGACATACTGGTAGACCACACATGTCTGTCTAGTTTGTACATTCAGGGTACAGAAACCTCTGTTGTACTGGCAGGATCTCATAATTAATTGGGACTCCTGATTCAAATACAGAGACATCAAACACTACTTTTCAGGGTTCTAAATCAGAAACTTTTTAATAGTTTCCTAATCAGTGTTAATCCAGATAAGAGCATTAAAATTAGGATCTGTCAGTTCGACATACATTTTTGTGGCTCTCCACAGATGAATGTACTGTGTATCAGTAGGTTTTTACTGCATTGGCTGCATGTGCCAGTCTGTTATTATGAAGTGTCTGCTTGCAGTTCTAAGAGAGGGCATTTTCTTTTGTTCTGTGATTCTTTGGTGTAATAAATGAAAATTTGGCTAATTATAATCCACACATTTTTGGGATTGATCTTTAAAACAAGAAAGTTTAGTCCAGAACTGTCCATCCGTGAAATAAACACCCCCTTACACCCCACTTTATATAGAGAAAACTGGGGTTTACAGGGGTATACATTCTTTTCCTTATTTCTGCTCCTAGACATAGGTTGTGGATACTCGTTAGAACCGCCTCATTGAGGCAGTTCTCAGGGATTTTCCTAGTGCAACTTTGGGGCCGGTAATAGACCCCTATTTTTCCCAATTTAGAGACAGATATTCCTAAATTTTATAACAAATTTCCCAATTTCTGATGTTGTACTACATTTTGATAAAAAGTTCATGAAAATTGAACCAAAATTGACAAAGTTACAGCTGATTTAAATTCCCAACTATAAATATTAGCGAGCTTTTTTCCCAAACCCAGCGGCCCCTGGACCCTGATTCTGAAGGGTAGGAAAATCCCTGGGTTCTAACGAGTACCCACAACCTATGTCTTGAGTATAAATAAGAATATCACAAATTTTCTTCAGAAAATTGACTGTTTTGGAGATGTGAAAAATGCACTATGACACACGGGTGCGTTATCATAATGCTGTAGATTTTGTTCTGTGTTGTCTCAGTGTTAAATTTGACATTGAACAAAAAAGAATCCTATTTGTGCTCTAATACCCAACATGTGTCTAGGTCTTGTAATAAATCAGATTATTTCTTCAAACCATTTTGCTTGGGAAACCCAAAAGTGGAATACTGGCAAACAGTGCATGCCCTGCGGCATCTGATGAGGTCCATCACTGTTTTCAAAAAGTTAAACATTTTCCAAATAATACACCTGACACCCCTATATTTTCTAATTACTCCCACTGTATATGTGAGGGGGTGGAGATTCCTTTGAATACAAAATAGGTAAATAAAATCCTGGTAAAGGATAGTCCAACAGGCCTGATGTCTGTGAGGACGATACTCCAGGGTAGATTGAACTCTGTCGTCTACGGAAACTGTAAAGATATTTTTCAGTTTCTGATTGTGACAGGGACACATTATCAGTATTCAGTAGTTAGATGTTCTGCAGATTATATGCACCACAACCTCTTTGTAACAATAGTGTTTGGGTTTTTAGCAGAATCCAGGTTTATATTGTTAAACAATTACCGTATTCCTCCCATTTAGCACCCCTGCTCCTATAAGCACCCCTCACTGTTTTACCACTGTTGGAGGAAAAATATTTTGGTTTACCTCATATTCATAAAGATTTCAGCCTTTCAGTCATTGCTGTATCTGCTGTAAATTGTATCATGCAAGTTAATTCTAAACCCCTTTCTATCACAGCTCTAGTGTCTGTGCAGTGGTCAACTTTACATGTCATGATTCCACCATATTCCAATGGAAAACTACCACATGTAATGGGGTTTAAACTCTCTGGTCTGGTAAGATTTTTGTCTCTAATAAGCGCCCCTCTTTTATTATGCCCCCGCCATTCGAAGAATGGTGGAAAGGGCATATAGCGTTGCCCCTGTCCGTCCGTCCGTGCGTCCGTCCGTGCGTTCTTACAAAAGGGTTTATGTGGCTTCTTTTAGGTACAGAAGGGTTTTGTGTGGCAAAATGGGTTTGTGTGGCTAGCCTCACAAACCCATTTTTCTGTTAGTACAGAGGGGTTCAGGGGGACTAGAAAAATCAAATAAAAAAAAGACACATAAATTTATGTCCATCACCTTGGACATGGATGTCCAGGATTATGAGGCTAAACTTTGAGATTATGGGGCTGAGCCACATAAATTTAACTGGCTGTCCTGGGGCTGAATGCTGCAGTAGGAAAAAGTCCCTCTATGTGAGGAGCTAGACCCATAAGATGTATCAGTGCACTATAAAGAAAGTTCTGTTCTACCTTTAGAGGGCTAGATATCACAACCTCTGGTAGCCACATAAGTTTAGACAAAGACGGTTTCGTACAGACAGCCTTTATGTGGCTGATGTCCAAAGTTTGTGTGGCTAGCCACATTAGATGTACAGATTTGTGTGTCTTATAGCCACATAAACCGTTAGCCACATAAAAATTTTAGCCCCATAAAATATGGACAGGTGCAGCCACACAAACCCAAAATGTGGGTCCGTCCGTCCGAAACTTAAACGCAGTCAATAACTTCCTTATTTCTTGATGGATTTTAAAATTACTCGGCAGAAATGTTAACCATCATGAGACGACGTGTCACGTGCAAAACCCAGGTCCGTACCTCCAAGGTCAAGGTCATACTTGGAGGTCAAAGGTAAAAAAAAGGGTCCGAAACTTAAACGCAGTCAATAACTTTCTTATTTCTAGATGGATTTTGAAATTACTTTGTAGAAATGTTAACCATAATGAGTCGATGTGTCACATTCAAAACCCAGGTCCGTACTTCCAAGGTCAAGGTCATACTTGGAGGTCAAAGGTAAAAAAAAAGGGTCCGAAACTTAAACGCAGTCAATAACTTTCTTATTTCTGGATGGATTTTGAAATTATTTTGTAGAAATGTTAACCATCATGAGTCGATGTGTCACATGCAAAATCCAGGTCTGAACCTCCAAGGTCAAGGTTATACTTGGAGGTCAAAGTTAAAAAAGGGTCCGAAACTTAAACGCAGCCAATAACTTACTTATTTTTGGATGGATTTTGAAATTATTTTGAAGAAATGTTAACCATCATGAGACAATGTGTCATGTGCAACCCAGATCCGTACCTCCAAGGTCATACTTGGAGGTCAAATGGCATAAAATGGGTCCAAAACTTTAACACTGTCAATAACTTTCTATGGATGAATATGAACATAGACATATTTTCGGGCGGGGGCATCCGTGTCCTATGGATGCATTTCTAGTTGAATTTTTTTTAAGCACCCGAGGCGCTAAATGGGAGGAATACGGTATGTTATATCCAAACAAAAATGTATTGTGTAAAACAAAAATGACCATAAATCATAGCTCCAGGTAAGGTAGTTTTTTATCTGGAATATACTGATATTTTTATAGCACAAAAACATAATGTTATAGGTACTCATTAGAAGCGCCTTGGTGACACACTTCCAAGGAGTACCTACAACATGTTAACAGTTTTCATGCAGAGCTTGGTGAGGCACTTCTAATGAATACCCACAACATGTTTTCATTAGAAATAAGAAATGTTTTTGATCCATCTTTAAAATATGCTATATTCCCAACTGTACTATAATGGACAGTGTTACTAAGAGGTTGATGTGTATGTGGTTAGAGTTATATTTCGTGTGGAAATAAAAAAAAAAATCTTTGTCGATTATTACACCTGACATTCGGTATTTCATTTTCACAAGGGAGAAAACTTCTGTGACTTAAGAGTATGCTTTCCCTGTAAAATGAACCCCTCTGAAAAAGGGGGTTTACTTTTACGTTCCCTTCTGAGAGGCAAAATCTGTCTTTTAAGAGTAGACCCCTGAGTAGATTAAAACAAAAGAGTTGCCTCCGCTGGAGATGTGTTTGTTGCCCTTAAATTGTCTTAACATAACCCCAGATAAGAGGTTGGTATCCAAATATTTTTCTTATTTCTGCATGAAAACATAAATGTAGTGGGTACTCATTAGTAGTGTCTCGCCACAGTGCTATTGAGTACCTACAGCATATGTTTTCATGCAGAAATAAGAAAAATATCCATACTTTTTGGATGAGAATACCACCTTATCTGGAGCTATGTTCAGTCTGTTGCTGGCATTATTCTTGGGACCCAGTTTGTAAGAACTAACAATGTCATTAGTCATTAGTCAACGTATCGTTAAAACTTTGAACATTTAGTATTGCAAATATGTTAAAATTTTTGCTGAAAAAAAATGTGAGTAGCTTTTGCATTTGCAAAGGCTACTCACATTTTTCCCGCAGAAATGCCAGAGTAATTGGATATACTTATATGAACTGTCAACAGTTTGATTGCTAATGAGCTCGTTTAGCTAATTTTACTTTGAACAACTCAGCCCAAATTGTGTTTTACAGACAGCAGATATCAAATCCATTATCTACTCTGGTAATCAAACTACATGGAAACATTTTACTTTTTGCAAAAGCTATTCACATTTTTTCAGCAAAAATAGGATATTAGGTATGGTATTGCTAAAACAACTAACATTTTATTACTTACAATCTCATTAAACTAACAAAGCTTGGAAAAACTGAACCCTGATTTCCATTGATTCTGACAGCAAACTGAAGAAACCTCTCCAGCCAAAGCTCACTATACAGATAGCCACCCCCGGGGACAAGAGTGAGACACCTAAACCTGTGCCAATTTTAGCTGCTTATATCTGTGATGAAACTGACAAAAACTTGATATTGATGCATGGGAACTATCTCAAACCTACATTTGAGAAAGTTGTAAGTATTTTGTAGGTTTTACACGCATAATTTTGTAAAATTGAATTAGTAAAAGGTTTTCTTGGAAGTTTCATTTTAACCTTTATCTTGCTGTTCATGACAAACCCTATCTTTGCAAACAGTGTAGATCCAGATCAGATGGCTTCTGCCATCTGATCAGGATCTACACTGTTTGGCATTCAATTTATGAATTTGTAGCAATAAATTACATCCAGTAATTTGATTGGTTGATAGACAGAAATGAGTGTGGCTTAAATGAATATTCAGCAAGATAAGGGTTAACTCTTTGGATTTTGTATTCTGAAAGTACATATACCAATGCAAGTGATAGTACAGATACCAATGCAGACAGTGTTGATCCAGGTGAGTTGGTTCATAATGTGCCATCTCATCTTGATCTACACTGTTTGCCATTATCTAGACCCCTTTTGGCAATACACTGGATATGCCTATATTCAGAGATGGAAGACTCCACTTTAGAAACATTAGGATGAAAGGCTTAATCATCTGATATTACTGTCTACATTTATCTTTCTCCTTGGAGACGACATTAAAAATATGCTTTTCATCTTAACAAGATTAAAACTGGAGGATCCTTACCGTATGTGGCCAGAGCAAACAAGTGTAGACTCAGATGAGGTGCCGCAAAAGGATCATTATGGTACATCATTGATTGAGCATGTCCTTATTGAGTATGAGCACATCCAATCATTGTATGACCATGTAAACACTAGTTGAATGTCTGACACTGTTAACCCTTATCCTGCTGAATATTTTAATAAGCCGCACCCAATTCTTACTATCAGCCAATCAGATTAAATGATAAAATGTTTTCGTTCAAATTCATAAACTGTATGACAGTGTAGATTGATTTACACTGTTGGCAAAGGTAGGGGTTGTCATGAACAGTGGGATAATGGTTAAATTTTTTGAGATTTATCTCATGAACATACCGCTCCATAAACCCTAGCAGTTTCTATGGGCGGTAGGGCTTGAGATGTAATTTCATCTCAATGTCTGGTAAAAGTCGCACAAAATCGGAAGCAACGTCTCCAAATTGACCTTAATAGTTTTGACGGGGACGTAAAACCTCAAACAATGAAAAAAGCATTTGTCAAATAATAGTTGAAATTGACAGTTTTGGACACTTTGAGTTGAATTCAACATCAACATTCTATAGTGATAAGTTCAACAATTTTCTCTGGAGTACTAGCCCACATCCAATTAACAATTTGCTCAGTATAAGTGAAATAATCTTCAAAGTGTCGAAAAACTGAAATCCAAAAGAGAAAAAACAATGACGAAAAACATTGGATAAAGATTATGTGGCCACGGCCAAATGATTGAAACCATCTAATGAAATAGCGGTGTCATGCTTGCTGTTGTTGAAGGCCTTCATATTATGTAAAATATTATTTTTCAGCGGTTATGATGTGATGCAAACAGCAGCTATCACCTGGCTATAATTTGTCAAGAAAAATGGAAATTCCAATTTTTACATTTCCACATAACTTTTAAAAGTTAGAGGATAAATATGCCAAATATGTAGTACAAAATGCTACTAACGCATGAAGTACACATTATGATAACACATCCATGTGATATAGCACATTCATTGGTTACTTTTCTGATCAGAAATATTGTTTCTTAATTTATACTTCAGACATTGGTTGTATGTGTGAGTAAGAATCGCCTTATTGAGGTAGTTCTGATGAGCACGCACAGCCTATGCCTTGTAGCAGGAATAAGAAAACAATTATAGTACTTGAAATGGGGTTTACTGGGGTGTTCATCACATAGACTTGTTAACATGATGCAGACATTATAGCCAATAGTTGTGTTATTTACAATTTATTATCTTAATTACAGTCATGCAATACAAGTCAGTCAGATATGTGTCTAGTGAGGGAAGATCCTATGAAGACATCGCTTCTGAAAGATTCCAGTTTTACCAAGGTAATTAGTTGTGTTATTATAGGGATCAACCTGGCGGCCTCATGTTCAAACAGCTTCCTCAGGATCTGGCAAATGTTAATGCAATGAAATAACCATGAATGATTGTTGTTCTTGTATAACTTACGATTCTGAAAACAAATTTTGACGAAAACGCCCAAAGGCTCCACATAAACTCTTCAACTGCAACTGGCAAACCAACATAACGGCTTGCCCATTGGGGCTTGAAGAAATAGCTGGGCTGCACGATGCTTCCACGCAGAGCTGAAACCGACCGCACACCAGTACTGGTAAACCGTTTAGAGGATTTATGCTTGCCCAGGCAAAGTGGTGCGAGTCTGACTGTCCAGGTTTATAAACCCTATTGGTTTCATTGGGCGACAGGGCTTGAGATGTCATTTCATCTCAGTGTCGGGTAAAAGTCCCACAAAATTAGAAACAAAGTCTCCAAAATGACCTATACAGTGTTAACGGGGATGCTAAACCTCAACTCAAACAAACAAACAATGACTTTTGCAGTGACCCTCTGCTGTCATCATAGAACTCTAAAACGCTATGTTCAGGGTGATAACATTACGTCCCTCAATGCGGCCCCCGCCCATAGGGGCTTGAAGAAATATATGGGCTGCATGATGCTTCCACGCAGAGCTGAATCCGGCCCGCACACTAGTACTGGCAAACCGCTTAGAGGATCTAAGCCTGCCCAGGAACCACGGTGCGAGGCGGACCGTCCATGCTAATAAACCCTGTTGGTTTCATTGGGCAACAGGGCTTGAGATGTCATTTCATCTCAATGTCGTGTACAAGTCCCACAAAATTGGAAGCAACATGTCCAAAATGACCTTTACAGTGTTGACGGGGACGTTGAACCTCAAATCAAACAAACAAACTTCGCTCAGCGGAATGTAAACAAAACAAGGCCCATCTTGTCATATCAAAAGCTCAAAATCCATGTTCAAACAGCACATGAAAATCCTAAAAAAACCTTGAGAACATGCTTTAATGATCCAACAGGACATTCAATTTTAAATACATGTACTATAGTGAAGTATGTGGAGATGGTTTGCTGTCAATGCATGTCTCTTACACCAGCTATGGTGCTGATAAACAAGTAACAGTAATCTTTTGCCTTGTACATGTTGTAGGTGAAGACACCCGAGGTATCCAAAGATGTTACTGTTCTGGCTCCTGGCTTTATGGCTCCCTCTACCATGTCACAAGATCCAGCAAAGAGAAGAAAAAGGAAACCATCAGTTGGAGATGTAAGTTCAGATCAGCTCCAGGCCACATATCTGTCATGGAGGAAGTTAATCTTGCACTAATATTGTTTTCCCACAACACAGGTTGTTTTACATGGCTTGATCAAGTCCACAAATGATAGCCCAGAAAACACTACTTTTATAAAGCCAAGTGGAGTCTAGGCTATTTTCCTTATTTTTTTACTGAAACCATTGTTGTGGATACTATTAAACATAAATGCTTTATAGTAAGCCTTTTCATTGGCATCAGAATCGATGTTTGTGGTGAAATGGAATAAAACGAAAACTTAAGTTACAGAAAATTCCATAACAAACGATGTCCAGGAAATTATGTTCTGTTCACTGATTGTTAGGCAGCTGCTGCTAGGAACATACAAAAAGACATTCAGACATAATGTGGAGATGGTAGGATATTGGGTGAGAGGTTTCCAAAGAGAGACAACTTCTTGAGACAGGATTTTGCTTAAATAGTACTGGTAAAATCCTAAAAAAAACTTGAGAACATGCTACACCTGTGGACACAAAAGCGTTCAAACTCCTATGAAATAACTTTCAATGAATCTCTTTGCATCAAGTTAGTTTGACAAGCAAATGTCATTCATCAAAGAATTCTAAAACTAGATCAAGCAATTGATTGGTCTCATTTTGGAAAACACTTTGTGAGTGACATCTGAGATGTATTTTGATTGGGCAGTGCAGGAGTCAACAATGAAATGTACACCACCTTGTGTTTTGAATTTATTTCTGTCTGGCAGCTGACTGATAGGATGTTAGTGTATATTGAATGATGTTTCAAGTCAGAATGAAATGAAGCTCATCAAAGTTTGAACGCTTTTGTGTCCACAGGTGTATAATCAGGCCTCCTAGCAAAACCTATAAAACCTATAATAACCTATAATTTTGTGCCAAACCTATAAAACCTTTATTTTGTTCATAAAACCTATAAAAAGCCTGTATTTTCATGAAAAAAATATATTTTTCACTTTTTGAACCTTCATGCGACTCAACCCTAGCTTTTCTTCAAATTGCACTACTATTTTTTACTTTTTAGTCCCATAAAAAGTGATGAAAACTGTCAAGAATTTTTTTTTCCTCGCTCGCTTCGCTCACTCGGACTTTGTAAAATTTAGATCAACTTTATCTGAGTAGTTGTGGCACAAAAATTAATCAAATATTTTTATGCCCCCGCCATTCGAAGAATGGTGGAAAGGGCATATAGCGTTGCCCCTGTCCGTCCGTTCGTCCGTCCGTCCGTCCGTCCGTGCGTCCGTCCGTGCGTCCGAAACCTAAACGCAGTCAATAACTTCCTTATTTCTTGATGGATTTTAAAATTACTCGGCAGAAATGTTAACCATCATGAGACGACGTGTCACGTGCAAAACCCAGGTCCGTACCACCAAGGTCAAGGTCATACTTAGAGGTCAAAGGTCAAAAAAAGGGTCCGAAACTTAAACGCAGTCAATAACTTTCTTATTTCTGGATGGATTTTGAAATTATTTTGGAGAAATGTTAACCATCATGAGTCGATGTGTCACCTGCAAAACCCAGGTCCGTACCTCCAAGCTCAAGGTCATACTTGGAGGTCAAAGGTCAAAAAAAGGGTCCGAAACTTAAACGCAGTCAATAACTTTCTTATTTCTGGATGGATTTCAAAATTACTTTGTAGAAATGTTAACCATCATCAGTCGATGTGTCACATGCAAAATCCAGGTCCGTACCTCCAAGGTCAAGGTCATACTTGGAGGTCAAAGGTCAAAAAATGGGTCCGAAACTTAAACGCAGCCAATAACTTACTTATTTTTGGATGGATTTTGAAATAATTTTGAAGAAATGTTAACCATCATGAGACAACGTGTCACGTGCAAACCCAGATCCGTACCTCCAAGGTCATACTTGGAGGTCAAATGGCATAAAAAGGGTCCAAAACTTAAACACTGTCAATAACTTTCTATGGATGAATACGAACATAGACATATTTTCGGGCGGGGGCATCCGTGTCCTATGGACGCATTTCTAGTTTCTTCAGTTTTAAATCTTTATGTAAGTTTGGAAGACTCTTTTTTTAACCTGTATTTTTATTGAAAAACCTGTAAATAACCTATATTATGAGTAAGAAGAACCTATATAAAAACCTATATTTTCAAAGCGGGCCACTAGGAGGCCTGTATAATTCTAAAATTTAAACAGATTTGTTTCATGATCCAGCAAGGGGTACAGAAAGTGCAGACAGAATCGCCAACTGTGTAGATCCTGATGAGCAGTCTGTTTTGGGTCTGTGCTGTTTGTTTAGGCCTGTTTGTCCCAATACTTAGGATCATTAGGGTTCTGTGTAAACCTAAAATATTCCAACAGTTCAACTTGTTACCTTTCTTATTATAGAATTTGAAAAAGTACAATATACAACCCAATGTTGTGTCTAAAACAGCTGGGACCAGTTGTTCAAAGCATCGTTAGCTTAACGAGCTTGTTAGTGGTCATATTGTTAACTGTTCTAGCATGTACAATATCTAAAATTTTGGTATTTTTGCTGACAAAATGTGAGCAGCAAAAGCTGCTCACATTTTTTCAGCAAAAATCTTAGCATATTTGCCAAAATAAATGATCAAAGTTTTAACGATATGTTAACTGACGACATCGTTACTTTTGAACAACTGGCCCCAGGATGAGTGGCAAAAAGTATTGACTTTGCTGAGATTATGCATTCTGTGGTGTCTCAGCTGGTTTTTATCCCCCGACCGAAAAGGTTCGGGGGATATAGCGATCAGCCTGGCGTCCGTCCGTCCGTCCGTCCGGTTGTCCGTGCGCAGGAACAAATGTATACTTGTGTGTTTAAAATTATGGACACTTACATTAAACTCAATGCGATTTATTCCGTAAACACACAAGTGACTGACTTGTGTGTCAAAAATAGTAACTTGTGTGTCTTTTTTTCCAAGAAATTTCCAGGAAATTTGACACACAAGGGTACTTTGTAGGGATGAAGACACACAAGTATACATCCGTAAAGACGTCCGTCCATCCGTCCGCATCCATGGACACATGTTTGGTAGACATAAGTTGGGTACTTGCCGTTTATTCTGTTAGTGTCCGAAAAAGTAGCCAACAAATTTGATGGGACATGTTGGGTACTTGTGCAAATTTTAGCTGATTGTTGGGTACTTATAGATGAAAAATTAACACTGTAGTACCCAACAAATGTCCATCTGTTAGAACGTCCGTCCGTCCGTCCGTCCGTAGACGCAACCTTGTGATGGCCATAACTCCTATACCCTTTGAGATTCATTGATGGTTCTTGGCACAATTGTTCACAAGGCCGAGACGGCGTGTCATGCACAAGAACCAGAACTCTGGATGCCATACTTATTTAGTTATCTCCCCTTTTAATAAAATAGAATGACTACTTTGTGATGGCCATAACTCCAATATCCTTTGAGATATATTGATGGTACATGGCACAGTTGTTCACAAGGCTGAGAAGGCGTGTCATGCACAAGAACCACAACTCTGGTTGCCATGGTTTTGGAGTTATCTCCCCTTCCAATAAAATAGAGTGACAACCTTGTGATGGCCATAACTCCTATACCCTTTGAGATTCATTGATGGTTCTTGGCACAGTTGTTCACAAGGCCGAGACGGTGTGTCATGCACAAGAACCACAACTCTGGGTGCCATGGTTTTTTAGTTATCTCCCCTTCCAATAATATAGAATCACTACCTTGTGATGGCCACATCTCTAACACTCTTTGAGATATATTGATGATACTTGGTGCAGTTGTACATGAGGTTAAGCAGGTGTGTCACATGCAAGAACCACAACTCTGGGTGCCCTGGTTTTTTAATTATCTCCCCTGACAATACAACCTTGTGTTGGCCATAATTCCAATACCCTTTGAGATATATTGATGGTACTTGGCACAATTGTATACAACGTTGAGACAGCGCTTCATGCCTAAGAACCACAACTCTGGGTGCTATGATATTTGAGTTATCTCCCCTTCCAATATAACAGTATGACAACCTTGTGATCATCGTACCTCCAATACCCTGTGAGACATATTAGTGGTACTTGATGAAGATGTACATGAGGTTAAGCAGGTGTGTCATGCTCAAGAATTACAACTCTGGGTGCTCTGGTTTTTTAGTTATCTCCCCTGGCAATATAACCTTGTGATGGCCATAACTCCAACACCCTTTGAAATATATTGAAGGAACTTGGCACAATTGTATACAAGGTACAGAAGGGATGTCATGTGCAAGAACCACAACTGTTGGTGCTGTGGTATTTGAGTTATCTATCCTTCCAATATAACAGTATGACCAGTTTGTGATCACCATATCTCCAATTCCTTTTGAGACATATTGATGGTACTTTGTACAGAAATACATTAGCTTAAGCAGGCATGTCATGCGCAAGAACCACATTTCTGAGTGCCCCGGTTTTTTAGTTATCTCCCCTGACAGTATAATCTTGTGATGGTCATAACTGCAATACTTTTGTGATATATTGCTGGTTTAATTCTGGTGCACTTTCTATTGGTGAACAATCTTCTGAAGGCCATATTGACTTTTGGTCGGGGGATTTGCCATCTCTTCCGATGGCTATTTTTCACTTTGCACAGGCCTTTCTGTTTGAATACAGTATTTGAATCTTTTTTCTTTTTTTAGCTCACCTGTCACGTAGTGACAAAGTGAGCTTTTGTGATCACTTTTCGTCCGTCGTCAGTGCGTGCGTGTGTGCGTGCGTAAACTTTTTCTTCAAATGACATCTCCTCCTAAACCACTGATCGGATTTTGACCAAACTTCACAGCAATGATCCTTAGGCGGTCCCCTTTCAAAATTTTTCAAATGGTTCTGGTCCATTGCACATCTGGGTCACAGGAGCTAAAAATAGATTTTTTAAACGAAAACTTTAAAAATCTTCTTCTCTGAAACTGCAAGGCCCAGGTCTTTGATATTTGGTATGAAGCTTCATCTAGTGAACCTCTACCAAGATTGTTCAAATTATAGCCCTGGGGGCCAAAATGCCCCCGCCCCGGGGGCCTTTGGTTTTACATAGGCTTATATAGGGAAAATCATTAAAAAATCTTCTTCTCTGAAACCACAAGGCCCAGGTCTTTAATATTTGGTGTGAAGCTTTACCTGGTGGACCTCTACTAAGATTCTTCAAATTATAGCCTTGGGGCCAAAAATGCCCCCGCCCCAGAAGGCCTTTGGTTTTACATAGGCTTATACAGGGAAAATCTTTAAAAATCTTCTTCTCTGAAACCAAAAGGCCCAGATCTTTGATATTTGGTGTGAAGCTTCATCTAGTGGACCTCTACCAAGATTTTTCAAATTATAGCCCTGGGGGGCAAAATGCCCTCGCTCTGGGGGCCTATTGGTTTTACATAGGCTTATATAGGGAAAATCATTAAAAAATCTTCTTCTCTGAAACCGCAAGGCCCAGATCTTTGATATTTGATGTGAAGCTTCATCTGGTGGACCTTTACCAAGATTATTCAAATTATAGCCCTGGGGGCCAAAATGCCCCCGCCCCGGGGGCCTATGGTTTTACATAGGCTTATATAGGGAAAATCATTAAAAAATCTTCTTCTCTGAAACCGCAAGGCCCAGATCTTTGATATTTGGTGTGAAGCTTCATCTAGTGGACCTCTACCAAGATTGTTCAAATTATAGCCCTTGGGGCCAAAAATGCCCCCGCCCCGGGGGCCTTTGTTATTACATAGGCTTATACAGGGAAAATCTTTAAAAATCTTCTTCTCTGAAACCAAAAGGCCCAGATCTTTGATATTTGGTGTGAAGCTTCATCTAGTGGACCTCTACCAAGATTGTTCAAATTATAGCCCTGGGGGCCAAAATGCCCCCGCCCCGAGGGCCTATGGTTTTACATAGGCTTATATAGGGAAAATCATTAAAAAATCTTCTTCTCTGAAACCACAAGGCCCAGGTCTTTAATATTTGGTGTGAAGCTTTACCTGGTGGACCTCTACTAAGATTCTTCAAATTATAGCCTTGGGGCCAAAAATGCCCCCGCCCCAGAAGGCCTTTGGTTTTACATAGGCTTATACAGGGAAAATCTTTAAAAATCTTCTTCTCTGAAACCAAAAGGCCCAGATCTTTGATATTTGGTGTGAAGCTTCATCTAGTGGACCTCTACCAAGATTGTTCAAATTATAGCCCTGGGGGGCAAAATGCCCTCGCCCCGGGGGCCTATTGGTTTTACATAGGCTTATATAGGGAAAATCATTAAAAAATCTTCTTCTCTGAAACCGCAAGGCCCAGATCTTTGATATTTGATGTGAAGCTTCATCTGGTGGACCTTTACCAAGATTATTCAAATTATAGCCCTGGGGGCCAAAATGCCCCCGCCCCGGGGGCCTATGGTTTTACATAGGCTTATATAGGGAAAATCATTAAAAAATCTTCTTCTCTGAAACCGCAAGGCCCAGATCTTTGATATTTGGTGTGAAGCTTCATCTAGTGGACCTCTACCAAGATTGTTCAAATTATAGCCCTTGGGGCCAAAAATGCCCCCGCCCCGGGGGCCTTTGTTATTACATAGGCTTATACAGGGAAAATCTTTAAAAATCTTCTTCTCTGAAACCAAAAGGCCCAGATCTTTGATATTTGGTGTGAAGCTTCATCTAGTGGACCTCTACCAAGATTGTTCAAATTATAGCCCTGGGGGCCAAAATGCCCCCGCCCCGAGGGCCTATGGTTTTACATAGGCTTATATAGGGAAAATCATTAAAAAATCTTCTTCTCTGAAACAACAAGGCCCAGGTCTTAAATATTTGGTGTGAAGCTTCACCTAGTGGACCTAACTAAGACTGTTCAAATTATAGCCTTGATGCCAAAAATGTCCCAGCCCCGGGGGCCTTTGGTTGTTCATAGGCTTATACAGGGAAAATCTTTAAAAATCTTCTTCTCTGAAACCACAATGCCCAGATCTTTGATATTTGGTGTGAAGCTACATCTAGTGGACCTCTTTCAAGATTGTGCAAATTATAGCCCTGGGGCCGAAAATGGCCCCACCCTTGGACCCTTTGGTTTTTCATGGCCTTATATAGTGAAACTTTTAAAAATCTTCTTCTCTGAAACCAAAAGGCCAAGGTCTTTGATATTTGGTATGAAGCTTCACCTAGTGGACCTCTACCAAGATTGTTCAAATTATAGCCTGGGGCCAAAAATGCCCCCGCCCAGGGGTCCTTTGGTTTTACCTAAGCTTATGTAGGGGAAATCTTTAAAACTTTTCTTCTCTGAAACCGCAAGGCCCAGGTCATTGATATTTGGTGTGAAGCTTAATCTAATGGACCTCTAATAAGATTGTTAAAATTATAGCCCTGGGGCCAAAAATGCCCCCACCCCTGGGGCCTTTGGTTTTACATAGGCTTATACATGGAAAATCTTTAAAAATCTTCTTCTCTGAATCCGCAAGGCCCAGATCTTTGGTATTTGGTGTGAAGCTTCATGTAGTGGACCTCTTTCAAGATTGTTCAAATTATAGCCCTGGGGCCAAAAATACCCCCACTCTGGGACCCTTTGGTTTTCATAGGCTTATATAGGGAAACCCTTTAAAAATTTTCTTGTCTGAAACCAGAAGGCCCAGGTCTTTGATATTTGGAATGTAGCTTCATCTAGTGGACCATTACCAAGTTTGTTCAAATTATAGCCCTTGGGCCTAGAATGTACTGGAGACACTAATTCTCAGGTGAGCGATTCAGGGCCCTCTGGGCCCTCTTGTTTTCAGAAATTATGGTTACTCGTAACCCATTTTGTTCTGAATGGACTCATCCAGCTTCAAAATTTTGGGGTGTGAAATTGTTAAATTTTTAGAAATTTAATTAGAAAATGGCTGTTTTCTGCAGTATCTGGTCAAGACCAGCACTGTTTGTCTGAATCCCATTTGAGGTTTTCCAATATAAATGGGGCGAATTTGCTCCCAGAAGCCCTTTTGAAAAGGGCAAACATTTGCAAATCAGTTTCCCTAAAACTATGTTCTTTAACCCTGAATATTGTACTACTTTCAGATGACCATAGAAGAAAGGTTGAGTGCTATCAGTGTGGATCAGCCGAGTGCCTCTGCTAGTGGTGCTACCCAACCCCCAAAAGCTGATACTCTGGCCAGGCTGCTTACCCAGGGACTACAGAGTCAGGACGGGAAAATATTAAATGTAAGACAATGTTGTTTTATACAAGAATCCAGAATTGGTAAATCCTGGACAGACACGATGTGTCTTGTCTTTGCTCAGCTATTTCTGTTCCAATATTTTATGTAACTGATTTAGTAAGATGCACTTGTAGCTTCAAATAAGGAGGGAAACAAGAACAGTCAAAGGATGTCTGAGGTGGCTCAGTCAGAGGATCCTGAGTGAGGTGGCTCAGTCAAAGGATGTCTGAGTGAGGTGGCTCAGTCAAAGGATGTCTGAGTGAGGTGGCTCAGTCAAAGGATGTCTGAGTGAGGTGACTCAGTCAAAGGATGCATGGGTGAGGTGGCTCAGTCAAAGGATGTCTGAGTGATGTGGCTCTGACAAGCACCTACACCATATGCTTTAATGGAGATATGTGAACAATTACTCCGAAATTATGGTTGTTATATCCGAATAAAAATGTATAGATTATACCAGGTCACATGTTAGATGCTAAGTTATGCAAGGAAAAGTCTGATGGTTTCTCTTCTGGTACTCTGGTTTCATCCGACAATTTCCTTGCAATTTCCAATAGTTTTCTTCATTTCAACCTATAAGTGAAATAATCTTGAAATGGCTATAAAACCAAAACTAATCTTATAACACTTTTTGGATTTGATTAGGCTTAAAGATGGATCCGAAAAAAGTATATAGATTTTATAGAAAAATAGTTTCATTTGGATATAACAAGTTTTTTTAACTAACAGAGTCTCTATTTTGGACCCAAACAGTAGTGTTGTAAAGAGGTTGTAATATAAGAACAGTGTGGACTTAGATCAGACTGCTCCTCCATTAGACTGATTTGGGTTAACTCTGTGCACATTCATTTACGTCTATTACATGAGCCCCGCCAAGCGAATTTGTGTCTTCGAGCATTCCGTCATGACAAATTTTAACTGCGCATGCTCAGCTATTCAGAGGGGCTAGGGATATGGCTTTCTGTCTGAAGGTTCCTCTTGATTCACTACTTGTATGAGCGAGCAGCAAAGGTTCTGGCGAGACTGCGCGGATGCGCAGGCTCGCCTGAACCTTCGCTGCTCGCATAGGCGATAAGTACCACAATTGCTTGATGGAGCCCACAATGTTTGTTTTCAGAATGTGCTACAGAACAGAAATACAACTTTAATAAGAAATACTGTGAAGAAGTTACCGGTGCAGATGATCATACCATTGATACAAGAATTAACAAAACGATTACATGGTCATGCACAAAGGTAAGATTTGTGGTGAAGGCTGAAGCAAAAAAATTAAAAAAAAAAACGGGCTTGAAGAAATATATGGGCTACATGATGCTTCCACGCAGAGCTGAAACCAACCGCACATGAGTACTGCTTAAAGGTTCTAAGCATGCCCAGGAAAAGTGATGCGAGTTGGACCTTCCATGCATGTAAACACCATTAGTTTAATTGGGCGGCAGGGCTTGAGAACTCATTTCATCTCAATGTCGGAAAAGTCCCACAAAATTGGAAGCAAAATGACCTATACAGTGTTGACGGGGACGTTAAATCTCAAATCAAACAAACAAACAAAACAAGTAAAAAAACAAAACACGAGAAAAAGATCCTCATTATATTCCAGTTGATGTCCTTTAACCCTTTTTATTCCTTAAATATAGCAGGAGTCCATTTCAAAATTTATCGGCCCCCGCATATCGGAGATTGAAGAAATATATGGGCTGCATGATGCTTCCACGCAGAGCTGAAACCGACCCGCACATGAGTACTGGTAAACCGCTTAGAGGATCTAAGCCTGCCCAGGCAAAGTGGTGCGAGTCGGCCCATCCATGCTTATAAACCCTATTGGTTTCATTGGGTGGCAGGGCTTGCGATGTCATTTCATCTCAATGTCGGGTAAAAGTCCCTCAAAATTGGAAGCAACGTCTCCAAAATGACATTTACAGTGTTGACGGGGATGTTAAACCTCAAACCAAACAAACAAACAAATTTTAAAATTTAGGGGTGTCGGGGTCTTTTCAGAAGCTATTTGTAAATTAGCTGAAAATGTTGCAAACAGTGTAGGCCCTGATAAGACGCCACATTCTGTGGCCTCTGATCTGGGCCTGCACTGTTTGCCAACTACCCATTTTGGGGTTTCCAATTCAAAATGGGTTATATGCCAGAGCACAGCTAACCATTATGGCTAGACATATGACTTTTTGCACAGCACTATCCCAAGTTCTGCTCCAGAATCAAGAGAGCACCAGAGGATCTGGCAAGACTGTGCAGGCTTGTCTGAGCCCATGCTGGTTGCCTGTTTCTTTTCCAATGAGCTGGCTTGTTGTCGCAGTTGGTTATGCAATAGATTGGTGATCAGGATGTCACTGGTTCAGTCTGTTTCATTTGGTCATGAAATCTTGCCCTTCTGCTGATTCAAGAAGGGCTGTTGTCATTTTCTGGCAAAAGTATGTGCACTGTACTGGTTAACTACATATGTATAAGCCTGCCCAGGAAACATGGTAAGGTGAACATGATATAAACAGTTGACTGGGTTGTTAAAGTCCAATCCAAATTATAACATTTGTAGGGAATTCTTATCAAATGTCACCCTGGTCATTCTGCAGATTTGGACATGGAAATAGTTGAACTTCTTATTTTTAAGTTCAATAAAGTATGAAACAAGTTTTATAACTGTATCTGGGCTTCACCTTAAAAATACCTATTGGTACTAAACTGGAGTATGAATTTGTTGCCAAAAGGCCAGATGTGTATGATTACGATACTCCAGACTAGATAGGTGGGGGATAAATTTTCAGTTTCTGACATTTCAAACACTCAACCCTGGACTAATGAAAGTTAATACACACACCCAGCGTGATACACCATGCCCAGTGCTATCAAGGTACTGACATTGACCTACGTTCCACTTTTGGCTGAACAATATTTGAGCCCCGCCAAGCGAATTTGTGTCTTCGAGCATTCCGTCATGACAAATTTTAACTGCGCATGCCCAGTCATTCAGGGGGGCCAGGGATATGGCTTTCTGTCTGAAGGTTCCTCTTGATTCACTGCTCGTATGAGCGAGCAGCGAAGGTTCTGGCGAGACTGCGCTGATGCGCAGGCTCGCCTGAACCTTTGCTGCTCGTATAGGCGATAAGTACCAAAATTGCTTGACGGGGCCCATTAAGTCTGTGAATTTAACTCTGCCAGCAGGCTCAGCACAGCAGTTTGGTGAATTTCCAGTCTCTGCCTTAAGCATTTCTCCAGCCGAGGCATCGATGCAAATGAAACTTCCTACACACATCTGCCATGATGCATCCTGCTCAGTTCTTCTGATTGTTTTGTAATTGACCAAAACTTGGCGTGTTTAGCTGAACAACATTCAGTCAGTGTTTTGCTCTGTTTTCTTGAGCTAATGAAACTATTCCCACAACCACCATGATGCACACAGCCCAGTGCTGTCGAGTCACTGACCATGACCTACTTTTCATGCTTTGCTGAACAATATTTAGTCTTGATTTTAAACTTTGTTTCTGAATCAACACGTGTATGGTTGGCTCAGCATAGCCGTTCTGTGAATTCCTTGTATCTTGTTTGAATTTTAAGATGGACACAATAATAAAGATTCAAATGTTTAAAGTATTGTTTTCATTTCTTTTATAGTGGAAGTGCTCAGTTGTTATGGATAAAAATGGTGCTCACTATACATACTTCATATCTAATGACAGTAAGTAGCTTTAGTTTGAACTTTATTTCTCTGTATAGCACATACATGCTATAAATACTTGTTGATGGCAACGACCCCCACCAATCGGGGCTTGAAGAAATAAATGGGCTGCATGATGCTTCCACACAGAGCTGAATCTGACCACAAACGATTTCTGGTAAACCACTTAGAGAATCTATGCCTGCCCCGGCAAAGCTGTGCGAGTCGGACCGTCCATGCTTATAAACCCTATTGGTTTCATTGGGTGACAGGGCTTGAGATGTCATTTCATCTCAATGTACGGTAAAAGTCCCACAAAATTGGAACATCTCCAAAATGACCTATATAGTGTTGAGGGGGATGTTACTTGTTTGTTTGATTTGAGGTTTAACGTCCCTGTCAACACTGTACAGGACCATATTGGATGATAGGATGTCGCAAATTGTGGTGTCCGATCAGGGCCTTTACTGTTGCAAACAGTTTAGCTATTTTCTGAATACATTTCTAAAAATAACGCAAGCTGAGACCCCAAATTTTGAAACGGACTTCTCTGCTTCATATCGTATTTACTGTATGTATTGAGACAGACAGGCCTGAGCAAACAATATAGATCAAGGGGGTCATCAGGGTCTACGCTGTCACACATTCAGATATTTTTAGACAACACCATTTTGTAGAAAATTGTGTTGGAACAAGCAAGTTAACAATTTGAGCTGTACTTAGGATAAATATATAGTATGTATGGCATAAAATTCCATTCAGTAAAGGCTGAGTTAAATTCATTGTCCATTTACAGTTCCCTGAAATCATTGACACATTCAGTACGCTGTACCAGATGATGGACTCCAGAGTTAACATGTTTGGCAAGTTGTCACGGTTACAGGGCAAGTTAGATCTCATGTTATCACAGATATCAACACAGGCTCAGGAAGAGGAAGAACCTGTTACCCAGCAACCATTACTACAGTATGAAGAAGGTACATTGTAGCACTTCAAAATTTTGTCCCACCTGCTTTACTGCTTTAACCCATTGTATGCGGGAAACCCTAAAGGGGTACATTGGCAAACAGTGCAGGCCGAGATCAGACGCCGCAGAACGCGGCGTCTGATCAGGGCCTGCACTGTTTGCTAACAGAATTTTCTGTAAAAAATAGAATAAAAATTGAAAAAACAGGCCTGACACCCCTTACATGACAAATGGATTTGTTCAACATATAGCAATGGAAGAGTCCACTAGCATACAATGGGTTTACCTATTCTTACTTGGAAACCCATAAAAGGAACAAAGGCAAGCAGTGCAGACCCAGATCAGACACCGCATAATACAGCATCTGTTCTGGGTCTGCACTGCTTGCTAACACGAAACAGGATTTTCCCTCAAACATAAAATAAATAGGGCCGGCCTGGGTAGCTGAATCGGATGCGCGTCTGACTGGTGATCAGGAAGATGCAGGTTTGATGGCTACCGGGGTCAGCAACATTCTTTCTTGGAGAGTGATCATGAAATCTTATCTATGATCATTCTCTCCCTTCTGCTGATTCAAGAAGGGCATTTGTCAGTTTCTGGCAAAAGAATGTGCACTGTACTGGTTACCCGCTTACGTATAAGCCTGCCCAGGAAAAGTGTGGATAGGTAAACTGACCAGCTCAAAAATGATCTAAATAGTGTTGACTGGGCCATTAAACTTCAAAACAAACAAACAAATTAACCATTCTTGGAAACCCATAAAAGGGACATATGCAAGCAGTGCAGACCCAGATCAGATGCTGCATCTGATCTGGGTCTACACTGCTTGCTAACACTAAACAGGATTTTCCTTAGAAAATAGAATAAAAAGGAAAAATAAATAGACCTCACACCCCTTAAATGACAAATAGATTTGTCCAACATATAGCAGTGGAAGAATTCCCAGTATACAGCGGGTTAAGCCTGGCACGATATTAAGAGTCTGATTTTCTGTCCATTTTTATACGCCCGTTTTGAAAAAACGGTCGTATTATGTTATGGGATTGGCGTCCGTCCGTCCGTAAACTTTTCGTTTCCGGATAACTCCTCCTACAGTTTTCATCCGATCAAGCTGAAACTTGGTAGGTAGTAAGACCATGATGTGTAGATGTGCGCAAAGTTTCGAGAATCAACGTCCGCCAAATATTAACAGAGTTATGCCCCTTTGAAATTTTTGTAAACATTTTCGTTTCCGGATAACTCCTCCTACAGTTTTCATCCGATCAAGTTGAAACTTGGTAGGTAGTAAGACCATGATTTGTAGATAAGCATAAAGTTTCGAGAATCAACGTCCGCCAAATATTAACAGAGTTATGCCCCTTTGAAATTTTTGTAAACATTTTCGTTTCCGGAAAACTCCTCCTACAGTTTTCATCCGATCAAGCTGAAACTTGGTAGTTAGTAAGACCATGATGTGTAGATGTGCGTAAAGTTTCGAGAATCAACGTCCGCCAAATATTAACAGAGTTATGCCCCTTTGAAATTTTTGTAAACATTTTCGTTTCCGGATAACTCCTCCTACAGTTTTCATCCGATCAAGTTGAAACTTGGTAGGTAGTAAGACCATGATGTGTAGATGTGCATAAAGTTTCGAGAATCAACGTCCGCCAAATATTAACAGAGTTATGCCCCTTTGAAATTTTTGTAAACATTTTCGTTTCCGGAAAATTCCTCCTACAGTTTTCATCCGATCAAGCTGAAACTTGGTAGTTAGTAAGACCATGATGTGTAGATGTACGTAAAGTTTCGAGAATCAACGTCCGCCAAATATTAACAGAGTTATGCCCCTTTGAAATTTTTGTAAACATTTTCGTTTCCGGATAACTCATCCTACAGTTTTCATCCGATCAAGCTGAAACTTGGTAGGTAGTAAGACCATGATGTGTAGATGTGCGTAAAGTTTCGAGAATTATCGGGTTAAAGGTTAAGCAAATGCTATAAGTGCTCGTTTTTATGTGTTGTAAATAACTGATGAGATTAATTCTAGTTCTAAGCTGTCTGCTGTGGAAAGAGCAATACAGGGAAAAGGAAGAAAGCTCTGTGATGCCCTAGCTCTGGCTTGGCACTGTGCATGCTCTTCTTGCATTTGCTGTCACCCATTGAAACTTGAAAAATAGTTCCACCATCAATGAATACTGTTTTCAGGTTTCAGTCTACCAAATATGAATTTGCCACGGGCGTATAATGCCCCGCTTGCGGAGCTCTTGTTTGTCCATAATGTTTAAGTAAATTTCTCAAGAACCACAATATTGGGTAGAACATTACCTTTGGCCTGTTTCTTGTATTTGGCTTGCCAGCACCGAAGTAAAGGAAGAGTTATAACAGTTGATTCCAGCTGCCCTGCCAGTGACAGGTCTAGCATGAAATTAATCCTCCATGGTATTTTACTATCAAAACGTCTTGTTTCTAAATGTTAAATTTTACACTCCTTGTGTTTGAGGGGTACTATACAATAGGAGGTTCATGTTCTATTATGGATATTATTAAGGAGTGCCTAGAAAACAAGCCAACCAAGTAGTATCCTTCTTCAGTGTTTTAGACTGGGTTATACGTGCCAAAAGCATCGGACATATAAATGATATTCACTGAATTGCAATAATGTCATGTCTCATTTCAGAATCGTCAGATGAAGATTTAGATGATATTGCACTTGGTCCAGGGGCATCAGATTCAGAGGTAGGCAAATTTACAAACTCACCCTTGTATTGGCTCATTTTGGCTTAAACCTTTTGCCTGAAGTACGTTTGTACCTGTTAGGATATCTTTTGCTGTTCTGTAATTAAGAGTATGACTTAATGGTCATGATTATCTTTGTCCCATATATTTATAATAATTACATTCCTAAAGGAGTTTAATTAAAGATGGACTGTTGAGACAGCTGTTGGAATAAGAACTCCCTGCCAGAACAGAGTGTAAAATGACAATGATTTTGGCTTGTATCATTGCAGTTTATTAGGGCAATTCCAGAATTAGTCAGGGGGGGTGGGTGGGAGGCACTTTTTTAAAAACCCCACCACCCGTAAAATATAATTTTCCCTGACCCCCAGTACCCATGAATTTAAAAAAAATGAGAACCCCGCCACCCCCTATTTAAGAATAAATTCAATACCCCATCCACAGTCCATAAAAATTTTTTTTACCCCCCACCAACCGTAAAAAAAAATGTATGTATAAAATTACCCCCCCGCCCACAAAAAAAAAAAAATCAATGAATAAATAAAGAAATGTTAAAATGGTTAAAGGCCAGAGTGATTTGACTGTACTCAACAGCTGTATACTTTGTTTCCTTTTTAGAACATGTCATAGAAGAATATATAGGTTTTTCAAGCCTATAGTCACATCTGAATTAGTATAAAGAAGAGGGATGCTGCTCAGGGGTCCCTTCAAGAATGAGAAATATCTGCATGTCAGAAGAAATGAACTGTCCAGTTTCCTGACCAGTTGATTCTGGAGACTTACATCAAAGGGATAAATCGGGCTAGAAGGCAGACATTTTGCAAGAACCTCTGTCTAGTTCTGTACTGCATATGTGCAAATAGTGAAGGCTCTGGTGATACTGTACAAATGCACAAGCTCACAAGAGCCTTGGCTGGTGATATATGTGTTTAGTACCATTACTCATAGGAATGTCCATCAAGGTTTTTGTGTTTGGGTTGTATGTTTCAACAACTCTTAAGATCATATGTAGACTCATCCAAAAGTCTGGTAAGTTCAGTAATTGAACGGACAACTCTTACTTTATGAAGCGAGTACTCAACCACTACAACACATCATGGTTGTTGAAATCAGAGGGCCACATGAAGGATTAGTTTTTAATTTAATAGTGAAATTAAAAACAATTTAGACATCTGAAAATATGCTATTCTATTCTAAACTTTTTAAAAAATAGATTTGTACCTGGCAGTGTTGTTGCTTGTGTTTTTGTTAGTCACTTAAGGTGACATGGAACACCTGCAGGTTTGGTAGCTTTTTATAGCCCCGCTTGAAATTATAGCCCCGCTTGAAAAGTGGGGCTATATTGGATTTGCCCTGTCATTCCGTAATTCTGTAATTCCGTAATTCTGTAATTCCGTAATTCCGTTATTCCGTTATTTTTTCGTCACAGTTTTCCCCGAAACTAAGAGAGCTAGAAAACTAAAACTTTGTATACACGTGGACAATGGGTGCCTCCACGGACCTTACCGAAATTATGACCAAGGGCCCATAACTCTTGGAGTTATCTCCCCTGATAGGTTTTTTTAAATGAAAATGTTTGGTCACAGTTTTCTCAGGAACGAAAGAAGCTAGAAAGCTCAAACTTTGCATAAATGTGGACAATGGGTGGATATAGGGAGCTTACCAAAATAATGGCCAAGGGCCCATAACTGTTGGAGTTATCTCTCCTGATAGGTTTTTTAAATAAATGAAAATATAGGTTTTTTTTAAATGAAAATGTTTGGTCACAGTTTTCTCAGGAACTAAAGAAGCTAGAAACCTCAAACTTTGCATAAATGTGGACAATGGGTGGATATAGGGAGCTAACCAAAATAATGGCCGAGGGCCCATTACTTTTGGAGTTATCTCCCCTGATAGTATAGTTTTTTTTAATAAATGAAAAGGTTTGGTGACAGTTTTCTCAGGAACTAAGAAAGCTAGAATACTGAAACTTTGTATGAACATGAAAAGTGGGTGGATGTATGGCCCTTACCAAAATAATGGCCAAAGGCCCATCAGGTACTAAGAAAGCTAGAAAGCTGAAACTTTGTATAAACATGAACATTAGGTGGATGTAAGTAAATAATGGCCAACAACATTACTCTTGGGGTTATCTCCCTTTTTTTTTCGTCACAGTTTTCCCCGAAACTAAGAGAGCTAGAAAACTAAAACTTTGTATACACGTGGACAATGGGTGCCTCCACGGACCTTACCGAAATTATGACCAAGGGCCCATAACTCTTGGAGTTATCTCCCCTGATAGGTTTTTTTAAATGAAAATGTTTGGTCACAGTTTTCTCAGGAACGAAAGAAGCTAGAAAGCTCAAACTTTGCATAAATGTGGACAATGGGTGGATATAGGGAGCTTACCAAAATAATGGCCAAGGGCCCATTACTGTTGGAGTTATCTCTCCTGATAGGTTTTTTAAATAAATGAAAATATAGGTTTTTTTTAAATGAAAATGTTTGGTCACAGTTTTCTCAGGAACTAAAGAAGCTAGAAACCTCAAACTTTGCATAAATGTGGACAATGGGTGGATATAGGGAGCTAACCAAAATAATGGCCGAGGGCCCATTACTTTTGGAGTTATCTCCCCTGATAGTATAGTTTTTTTTAATAAATGAAAAGGTTTGGTGACAGTTTTCTCAGGAACTAAGAAAGCTAGAATACTGAAACTTTGTATGAACATGAAAAGTGGGTGGATGTATGGCCCTTACCAAAATAATGGCCAAAGGCCCATCAGGTACTAAGAAAGCTAGAAAGCTGAAACTTTGTATAAACATGAACATTAGGTGGATGTAAGTAAATAATGGCCAACAACATTACTCTTGGGGTTATCTCCCCAGCAAAGAAAAAAAAAAATATTAAAGTTTTCTCTGGAACTAAGAAAGCTCCCCTGATAGGTTAAAAGCTTTTAGAGTCAATGTGTCTTACTCCTCTGATAGCGCTATAGCGGGGCTATAGTCAGATCCTCTGACAGCTCTAGTTTTTCTTAGTTTTCAAATAAGTAATACTTTTTCTATGTATGGGGCTACTGTTGCACAAAAAGACTGGGTAGGGTAAAGAAGTTGCGGATTCTTTCAAGCAAAAGAAACCTTTATAAAATTGGGGCCAACTTCAAGACAAGATTTACCTTCTCTGTTGGTGTTCTCACTCGCCTTGACAACTGTAAACCTTCAGAATTTTGCAATTTTCTCTACTTTTCTAAAGAAGAATTTCTACAGCGTCATATTAATGTTTCATGCAAGGTGTGATGGTTGTAGTCAATTAGAATACTAACTTTGAAGTAAATGATGACATAAATGTCGAACCTCGACGTAAATGTTGACAGACGGACGGACGGTCGGACGAACGAACGGACGGAAAATCGGACGCCTATATCGCACCATGCTATAAGCAGGTGCGACAAAAACAACAGGAAACAAATGACCAATATTAAACTACTTTAATAACCAAACCAAACTGTAAAATGTCAACATACATGGCTCATAAGCTTATAAGCCCTTAAGATGCCAATCACACCAATTGTTGTCTGCTTTGTTGTCTGCATGAAAAAACTAAGTCCACACCTAAAAAAAAATTGAGCAGGGGTTCCCCCCACTAGGCGCTGGCCAGCTTTGTTCACCCCCCGCCCATAATAATCCCGGCCTTCAAAAGACTTGGGCAAAGACAGAGTGAAGAAGAAGTGGGTGGGGTGTCTGAAATGCAAAGTAAACAAAGTTTCCAGAACACCTTCTTCTTCAATTGATAGAACTTTTGGAAAATTGATAAATGTAATTAAATGCCACATACCTTAAACGCCCCTTTTTGTGCCTCCAATCCAACAAATTTATCATAAATATAACATTTGTGCCTCCAATCCAACAAATTTATCATAAATATAACAATGATGGCTGATTTTTCCACTCGTTTTCCTAGCGTGTTCACAATAAATGCCTGTCCTTTACTGTCTATCTATCCATCTATCTTCTAATACTGAGTCGGTCATACTTAGCCATTACCTCAGAGTCATACTTGGTCATTACCTGGGAGTCTTTTTTCGGAAAATCGTCACCCCCCCCCCCCCCCCCCCCCCCAATTTTCTCCTCGGATCTGCATGAATCACAAAATCGTCAAAATCGTACCTCCGATCCGCGGTTATACACGTTTCCGCGGAACTATCACATCCCTGAATTATAAAAGATGCGCGAAACCTCTCGTGGGGCGAAACCTCATAGTGGGGAAACTCTTGGTGGCGAAACCTCCGATGGCGAACTTGTTTGGTGGCGAATCCTCTGTAAACGCTGTGTTTCACCCAAAGTTCTGTGTTTTACCCAAAAACATGTAAGCAAACATTCGGAATCATTCGGGCGTTTCACCGCCGTTAAAAAAGAGAGAAGTTGAATTTCTACCCGTAATTAATTAATTACTGTTAAGAGTAGTTTTCTACCCATAATAATTTAATTGTGGGTTTGACAATGACCCCCACCAGGCATGGAATTCAATTTTCTCTAGACCCCCCCACCCGTGAAATACAATATTCACCCGACCCCACCACCCGTACAAAAAAATATTGGGTGCCGCCCGCCCTCCCCCCATGGCTAATTCTGGAACCGCCCTTACTTGTATCACATGCAATCAAATGTTTCTCATATTAAATGATTATTTAAATTTGTTAACCTTTTCTTACCTGGAAACCCTTAAAAGGATCATAGGCATAATATGGCATGTTATCATGTCTGGGCTGCGTGCCAACAGGATTTTCCGTCAAAAATAGAATAAAAATAGACTCTACATCCCTGAAATGACAAATGGAATTGTACAACATATAACAGTGGAAGGGTCCACCAGTATACAAATGTTTAATGAATTATGCTGGTGTTTCAGGAGAACTGGGAGGATTTTTCCGAAGAATCAGAAATGGAGGTTCAAGATGATAGTGACAGTAAAGGTTGAAAGTCAAGGTCATCTTGTCACATGGTCAATCAGGACTGACCAATCAGAGGCAACAGCTCCAAGAGCAGAGAGCTTCAAGAGCAAAGCAAGGAAACAACAGAGATGCCTTCATTTTCACACTGTGATAAAAACTGTGAACAGGATTATCTACAAATGAAAAGGGTCTCCACCCATAAAATGATGTTGGACCACTGGCTTACTCTTATCCTGTTTAACACAACAATCCATACCTTTGCAAACAGTGTGGATCCAGATCAGACAGCTTCATCTGATCACCATCTACACTGTTTGTCATTATGAGTTTGCAAATTCAAATGACTACAATATGTCAAGTAATTTGATTGGGTGATAGTCAGAAATGGGTGTGGCAGAAGTAGTTATTCAGCAGGATAAGGGTTAACCATGATTTTAGGCTTCATAGCTTATGCAAGTGACGAATGATCAGTTGAATGTTGATAAATGAAACTGCCAGAAATGTTTATAGCACTGTTCCAAATTATATGGTTCTGGAAGCCTTCTTGAAAAAAGTACAGATTGTTTGAAAAATATTTTAACCCTTGTGATGTTGAATATTTCAATGCATTACACTCCTCCCTGATTTTCAGCCATTAGTGTTGCATGATTTCAGTTTTAACCATGGATTCTGAAACAGGATGGAAAACAGTAAGATCCTGGTCAGCTGGCTTCTGAGAAGCCAGCTGATCTGGATCTGTACTGTTTTCAAAAAAGGATTTTTCCGGGTTCAGCATGGTGAGGGTTAAATTAGCTGTTACAGGTTGTAAAGTGAGCGCAAAAATACCTTTGGATCCTAGCAATAGTATGAAAAGAACTTACTTATAGAGAGACAAAGTTTTGATTGATTATTTTAGACTTATTTGCATGAAACAAGTATAATCAACAACTGAAAGGACTAATTGTAACACTGCTAATGGATATATGTCAAAAACAGATCAAAGTGAGTTGGAAGCTTTGGTGTCAGGAGGAATACACTGACTTCTTTGGCTGCAAATATTTCGGGTGTACAGGGTATACAAGCCCCCCCCCCCCCCCCCCCCCCCCCCCACCACCACCACCAGCACCAGGCCTGTTGGATGGTCGTTGTTGCAGAGGCTAGGTCCAGCAGCAACATTCTCTTCAGGGACTTGATCATGAAATATTTCTACAGCCATTCTCATCTCACAGTTAAGGGGAATGGATACACCTTCAGGGGAGGCAACTCCTGCAAAAGTATTTTTATCTCCTGTGTCAATCGGGGTCAGTTCTTAAAGGAAAGAATTTGGTCTTTTCTTTAAGAGTTGACCCCTTTTTTCAGTGGGACAAGGCTCCATTGAAAAATGGCAGAAAAGATCTGCCAGGTGTTCCCATTCCCCTTAAGGGGGAAGGGTGTCGCATACTAGCTGAAAAATATGCACTGTACTGGTGTATTGTGATAGTAAGAATATGTGAATCAGAGCTGCGCTTACATCAACTGTGCTTTCATCAACTGACCTGATCAAAATAATCTTAATAATGTTGACATGGTCATTAAACACCAGAACAAATCAAAATCTGCTCCCGTCAGTTCAGCCAAGATGAGTGGGGATATGTTGATTGCACCATGTCTGTCTGCAGTCATAACCGTTTCTCGACTCGGTGATTATATATCATAATATCCTTGGAGCAAGGAAGCTTGGGTTAGTGGCTCCATGGTCACTGGAATTGTTTTTAGCTCAACGTAATGACAAGGTGAGCTTTTGGGATCACTTTTTGTCCGTCCTCGGTGCGTAAACAATTTCTTCAAACGACATCTTCTTTGAAACCACTGATGGGATTTTTATCAAACTTCACAGGAATGATCCTTAGGTGGTCCCCTTTCAAAGTTGTTCAAATGGTTCTGGTCGATTGCACATCTGGGTCACTGTAGCCAAAAATAGATTTTTTTTCACGGAAAACTTAAAAAATCTTCTTCTCTGAAACCACAAGGCCCAGGTCATTGAAATTTGGAAAGAAGCTTCATCTAGTGGACCCCTACCAAGATTGTTCAAATTATAGTGCTGGGGCCAAAAATGCCCCAGCCCCGAGGCCCTTTGGTTTTACATGGGCTTATATAGGGAAAATCTTCTCTGAAACCGCAAGGCTCAGGTCTTTGATATTTGGTATGAAGCTTCATCTAGTGGACCCCTACCAAGATTGTTCAAATTATAGTGCTGGGGTCAAAAATGTCCCCGCCCCGGGGCCCTTTGGTTTAATAGGCTTATATAGGGAAAATCTTTAAAGTCTTCTTCTCTGAAACCGCAAGGTCCAGGTCTTTGATATTTGGTACGAAGCTTCATCTAGAGGACTCCTACCAAGATTGTTCAAATTATAGTGCTGGGACCAGAAATGCCCCACCCGGGGGCCCTTTGGTTTAACATGGGCTTATACAGGGAAAATCTTTAAAAATCTTCTCTGAAACCGCAAGGCCCAGGTCTTTGATATTTGGTATGAAGCTTCATCTTGTGGTCCTCTACCAAGATTGTTCAAATATGTCCCCGTCCCGGGGCCCTTTGGTTTACATAGACTTATATAGGGAAAATCTTGAAAAATCTTCTTCTGTGAAACCACAAGGCCTAGGGCTTTGATATTTGGTATGAAGCTTCATCTAGTGGATCTCTACCAAGATTGTTCAAATTATAGCCTGAGACCAAAAATGCCCCCGCCTCGGGGCCCTTTGGTTTTACATAGACTTATATAGGGAAAATCTTTAAAAATCTTCTGTGAAACCACAAGGCCTAGGTCTTCGATATTTGGTGTGAAATTTCATCTAGTGGACCTCTATCAAGAATGTTCAAATAATAGTTCTGTGGCCAAAAATGCCCGGCCCCGAGACCCTTTGGTTTTACCTAGACTTATATAGGGAAAATCTTATTCTCTTTAACTGCAAGGCCCATGTCTTTGATATTTGGTGTGGAGCTTGATCTACTGGACCTCTACCAAGATTGTTCAAATTATAGCCCTCGGGCACAAATGCCCCGTCCCGGAGCCCTTTGGTTTTACATAGACTTGTATAGAGATAATCTTTGAAAATCTTCTTCTCTGAAACAGCAAGGCCCAGGTCTTTGATATATGGTGTGAAGCTTCATCTAGCGAACCTCTATCAAGATTGTTTAAATTATAGCCCTGAGGCCCAAAATGTCCCCACCCTGGGGCCATTTGGTTTTACATAGGCTTATGTAGGGAATTTTTAAAAAATCTTCTCTGAAACCGCAAGGCCCAGATCATTGATATTTGGTGTATAGCTTCATCTTGTGGACCTTCGCCAAGATTGTTCAAATTATAGCCTTTGTTGATATTTGGTATGCAGCTTCACCTTTTAAGACCTCCCGCACCATTATACACATTATAGCCCTGGGGTCAATAATGGCCCTCTCTGGGGTCCACTTGCTACTCTATCGAACAGGTGAGCGATCCAGGGCCATCATGGCCCTCTTGTCATATATGCCCATTTGAAAAACATTTGTATTATGTTATGACCCTTGGCATCCATCCATCTGTGAACTTCTCATTTCTGGATATCTCATTCATTTTACATCCAATCAAGCTGAAACTTGATATATAAATAGACCATGATGTGGAGCAGCACACATTGCTTCGAGGTTACTGTGCACCAAATATAAACAGTTATGTCCCTATGAAAATTTCTGTAAAATTTTGTTTTTGGCCAACTCCTCCTACAATTAAGATTTGATCAAGCTGAAACTTGATATATAGTTAGACCATGATGTGGAGCATATTGTTTCGAGTTACAGTCCACCAAATGTTAGTTTACATCCCATCCAGCTGAAAGTGATTTATAGTTAGACCCTGATGTGAACCAGTGCATATTGTATCAAGTACACAGTTTTAATACCAAATATTAACAGAGTTATGCTCCTTTCAAACTTCTGTAAACTTGTCTTTTCTCCTACAATTTATATCTGATCAAGCTGCAACCTCTTTGATTTATAGTTACACACTTTGTTTTGAGGTTACATTCCACCAAATATCAGCAGTAAGGGCCGTGTAAAAATTTCATAAGCTGACTCTTCCTATTGTTTACATTAGATCAATGGCCCCTGCCCATAGGAGCTTGAAGAAATATATGGGCTGCATGATGCTTCCACGCAGAGCTGAATCCGGCCCGCAGACTAGTACTGGTAAACTGCTTAGAGGAACTAAGCCTGTCCAGGAACCGCGGTGCGAGGCGGACCGTCCATGCTGATAAACCCTATTGGTTTCATTGGGCTTGAGATGTCATTTCATCTCAATGTCGGGTAAAAGTCCCACAAAATTGGAAGCAACGTCTCCAAAATGACCTTTACAGTGTTGACGGGGATGTTAAACCTCAAATCAAACAAACAAATACATTAGATCAGGCTGAAACATTGTAATATGTAACACAAATCAGCAAATATCTCGGTTATTCCCCTGCCACTTTTCATTTCCAGCTAGTTCCTACTATAGTTTACATCCCATCAAACTGAAAAGTGATTTATAGTTAGACTATACAGACCACCAATTATTAACAGATTCATGTCAATCTGTACATCCATGAACTTTTCTTTTTGGGCTAATCCCTCCTACTGTTTGTCAGTATATGTGTTGCAGCTGGTATATGTGTTAGAGTTGATTACTCATCACTTGTGGAGCTCTTGTTGAAAATTATTTCCAACCTCTTATTTTTGTACTTACAACTTGGCTATGTCACATATATTATACCTTAGGAAAACTCAGTTGATTATTAGAGTGGTCATATAATGACCTTTACCAAAGTTAGGTCCCAGTTGACTTTTGTCATTTGACACCGGTCAAAGGTAAAATATTTTTGACTTATGGGTACACCTTCAGGGGAGGTAAATATGTTCTATAAAAGGGTTATCCTTTGGAAGCAAGGAATACCACACAGAACTGAAAATATGGAGTGTATATGCTTTCTGGGCCAGACTAGCTAGTTTCGGCCAATTAGGCCTCATCAGTGACCCTCAGATATTTTCAAAATTCCACAATGGAATCAATGATCCCAAAGGACAAGAAAATATAATCTACACTATGATGTAGGGCAGGGAGACGTTTTACCGCCGCCACACATTCCCACACACCAGTGTAGTGAAGTTAAATATGTTCTTTAAAAAGTAAGCCTTTTCATAAAAATTTGTGTCAGTCAACAATTAACTCCCACAGAAAAGAATTTGATCTGAGTTTTTCATTCATCAATGGAGAGTGACAGAATACTGAGGGCCCTGGTGATAATGACAGTATTTGGCCCCAACATTTTGCTATACTGTAAAACACTTATATTTTGCATATCAAACAGCGTTAACAAAACGGCAGAAATTTCATAAAAATTTGTGTCGGTCTTTATAAGAGATAATGTACTCTCGCAGAAAAGAATTTGATCTGATTATTTCAGTGACAGAATACGATGAACCCTCCTTATAGTGACAGTAATTGTGCCCCAGCATTTTGCCATAATAAAGAATTTACAACTATAAAGAGTCATATTAATGATTAGTGTGCCTGTAATATTTATTATTTCAAGAAATAAATGTTTTGAACATTTGTTAGAATTGCCTCGGTCACTGTGGCGAGGCGATTCTAACAAATATCAACAACATTTGTTTCTATTCTTGCATATCTGTCTTATCTTGAGCTAAAGTTTCGATCCGTTGAAAATGTCGTTAAAATAAGTTTTGACATATATATATATGTATTGAATGTTTGTATAAAAATGGTTGGCTTCAGAAAAGCCAACGGGGAAAACAAAACGAGGAAATCTGCGATGTTATACACTGTCCGATTTCACAGCAGCCTGTCAAACATGACAATATTTAAAACCATGATTGATTTCAATAATCATTATATGGATGAATGGCATTAAACAAACAATTGGAAATACAGTGAAATTCAAACACAGTAAGATTCCTATTTAGGGCTGTTTAAAGTGGTCTTTAAGGCCACTTTTGAACAACCCCAAAGCTGGTCTCTGACCAGTGGACGTTGTATGCAGAAAACACAAAGAAAGAATAACTGCAGCCTACTTAAATAAGCTTTTTAAAGCAGAATTAGTATTAATTTTAGTTGGTTTTAATAGCAGAAACTCACTGTATAGCTCCAAACAAGGGGAGGTAAACCGTATAATGAAGGGAAAGTATCCCTTAATCCTCTTTACAGACTTGTTGTGGGTACTTGTTAGAATTGCCTCATTGAGGCAGTTCTAAGAAGTACCCACAAACAGGTCTTTTATAAAAAAAAAATGAAATATATCCTTTAACCCTTGGTTCTCTGCGTTATCTGGGGCTATGGATCTTGAACAAGGCAATGTTGGGTCTGCATGTGTGTTTTGACTGACTGCTGAATGCATTGATCATATTAGCTGATATTAAATGTTGCAACTTTTCTTCATTGTGAATTAGCTGTTTTTTATGCATTTTCAGAAAATGTTTATGAAAACGTATGAAATTATTGTTAGAAAATAAATTTGAAGCTTGTTATTATGTAAGATACTGTGAATATCTCCTAAAATTAAAAAATTAAAATGAAATAAAAACAAAAAGTTGACTTCCTTTTTTATGCCAAAGCAAAATGTATCCCCCATCTATACACCTTTCTTTATGCCCCCAACTTCAAAGAAGTTGGAAGGGCATATTGCTTCTGCTTTGTTTGTCCGGCCGAGACGCTTTTGATGCATAACATAACTTAAGAACCGTGTATGCAAGGGTTTTGAAATTTCATATATGGATTCCTCATGGAAAATTAGGGGGCACATATTTTTTTTTTTCTCATCCGGATTGTGCCCCTTTCAAGAGTTATTGCCCTTTGAATTTTTTTAGCTCGTCTGTTTTTTTGAAAAAAAAACTTTCGAGCTATTGTCATCACTCCGGCGTCTGCGTTGTCGTCCTGCATCGTCCTGCGTCGTTCCAAAAAAAACTTAACCTTGGCTATAACTTAAAAAGTATTAGACCTAGCCTCATGAAACTTCATACACACACTCATCATCACAAGAGCTACATTTTGACCAAGGACCATAACAACATTTTTGATTTTGGCTGAATTATCTCCCCTTTTCCAATTTTTTTCTGAAACACATTTTTTGCTCTCATTTTAATACTATTCACAACAGAGCCTTCAAACTTCACATGAATGTTCCTTGGGACAAGACCTTTTCAGTGATACCACACTTTTTGATCTGTGACCTTGACCTTTGAACTTTGACCTATTTTTCGAAAATTTAACCGAAAACCTTAACCTTGACCATATTTCCAAAAGTATTTGGCCTACCTTCATGAAACTTCATACACATACTCACCATCACAAGAGCTACATTCCCTACAAGTTTTATAACTCCATCTTGCAATTTGATTGAATTATCTCCCCTCTTCTCTCCGTTTTTAGCTCACCTGTCACGTAGTGACAAGGTGAGCTTTTGGGAATTTTTTTTTGTCCGTCGCGCGTCCGTGCGTGCGTCCGTAAACTTTTCTTCAAACGACACCCCCTAAACCATTGATCGGATTTTGACCAAACTTCACAGGAATGATCCTTAGGTGGTCCCCTTTCAAAGTTGTTCAAATGGTTCCGGTCCGTTGCACATATAGGTCACAGCAGCCAAAAATAGATTTTTTTTCACCGAAAACTTAAAAAATCTTCTTCTCTGAAACAGCAAGGCCCAGGTCTTTGATATTTGGTATGAAGCTTCATCTAGTGGACCCCTACCAAGATTGTTCAAATTATAGTGCTGGGACCTTAAATGCCCCCGCACGGGGGCCCTTTGGTTTTACATGGGCTTATATAGGGAAAATCTTTAAAAATCTTCTTCTCTGAAACTGCAAGGCCCAGATCTTTGATATTTGGTATGAAGCTTCATCTAGTGGACTCCTACCAAGATTGTTCAAATTATAGTGCTGGAGCTAAAAATGCCCCCGCACGGGGGCCCTTTGGTTTTACTTGGGCTTATATAGGGAAAATCTTGAAAAATCTTCTCTGAAACCGCAAGGCCCAGGTCTTCGATATTTGGTATGAAGCTTCATCTAGTGGACCCCTACCAAGATTGTTCAAATTTTAGTGCTGGGGCCTAAAATGCCCCCGCACGGGGGCCCTTTGGTTTTACATGGGCTTATATAGGGAAAATCTTTAAAAATCTTCTTCTCTGAAACCGCAAGGCCCAGGTCTTTGATATTAGGTATGAAGCTTTATCTAGTGGACCCCTACCAAGATTGTTCAAATTATAGTGCTGAAGCTAAAAATGCTCCCGCACGGGGGCCCTTTGGTTTTACATGGGCTTATATAGGGAAAATCTTGAAAAATCTTCTTCTCTGAAACCGCTAGGCCCAGGTCTTTGATATTTGGTATGAAGCTTCATCAAGTGGACCCCTACCAAGATTGTTCAAATTATAGTGCTGGGGCCAAAAATGCCCCCGCACCAGGGCCCTTTTGTTTTACATAGGCTAATATTGCAATTTAGTATAATTGTGGTTTATACACAATATTAGTGTCTATCTATGGAACCATTAAGTTTTCTCTTGACCTGGCCAGTGCCTGTGGTCAGATCGATGAGTGCCAGTACCTGTCAAATAACTGAGGATTAAGAGCCAGACAGTGTGTATATTGACTCATCTTGTTTGATGATGCTACTGAAAGAAGTTCTCAGTTGGAATTATGTAATTATAAGATTACAGGGTGCAGCTGACCTAGTGAATAAGCAGATATACTGAATGATTATTGGCGAAAGTCTAAAGTAAACTGACCAATGAGATAAATTTAAGGAGGAGAAGGCAAATCATCTAGATACTAGGGACAGTTGTGACTTTGCAGTGATTAAGATAAGAGTTCCTTGCTTTTGCTTAATATTTTATCCCTTCTGTTGTGTGACTAATGTTATTCTAATAATTAGAAATCACTTACACTGAAAAAGACTGCACTGATATATCTCACTGGATTTCTACATAGGAATATGAGTAGGATACATTTTAACTGACCTTAAAAAAAAAAAAAAACACAAAAAAAAAACAAACTTTAAGACATTTGTTTGAGAGCTGACGATACTTTAAGAAATACAATGTGCCGAGGGAGAAGTGTGTGTTGTTCCTGAAGCAGGGTTCCTTTCTCATATTAGTACAACATAGTTGGGTCAGGAAGCGAAGTCGGAGATAACTCACCTCCAGACAAACTGAGTGGGTCAGGAAAGAAGTTGCCATGAAACTGTTACAGAAGCCAAAGATAAGTATTTTTCATTGCTTTCCACATGTACTCAAATCTGCTAATTCAAGGTAAGATTATCATGCATTCTCAGAGGGTGGCTGCATCAGTTTACAGTGAATCACAGCTTATCTTGATCACTAGCAATGGTCTAATATTCTTTCCATTCGGCAGATTCAAGAATGACATATGTCACTGTATATGGTTAGAAAGGTACAGTATACTGTAAGCGCTTAGTCTGCCCAGAAAAGTTACTGATCAGCTTGATATGATCTGAAGTAAGTGTGGACTGGTTCATTATCTCCGAACAATCAGTCATTTTCAACCGTATTATAGGGAGTCAAAGCTGGAATATTCTCATTATTGAGGATAGCTGTGTTGCACGCACATTTCAACAGCGATTCATTATTCTCCCTCTGTGAGAATGATAGTACAGTATATACACTTACTTGTTATTCATCAATCAAATGCATCTTTACCAAGCAGTTCATATATAGAATTCTAGACAATTGACAGGCAATTTTATGCTCCCATACCATGGTGAAATAAATCAACATCAAATTCTGCAATGGGAGATCAGTGGTATTTCTCCCAGTACTCTAATGTACAAATGCCTTGTATCCCATATCATGTGTGCTGCGACAAGCATCATGCGCATCCTATTCTTTCCTTCATTGTGACTTGAGACTGATATGACATGCCTCCCCTCAGGGCTAGGTCTGGCCTTTATTGATATATAGTTAAATTCATGAACATCATCTGGGGTTAGCTTGAATATGTCTGTGTCTCATAAATGCCTCAGTTTTGCTTCTATTTTCAAGCCTGTCTTCATGCCTTAATCAGGGGTCTTTTTGTAAGATGCGTTGTATTCATCCATAGGGCTCATAGGTGCTCTGGCACCATCCTTTCACTTGGAATCATCCCATTCATCATCAGTCAGTCATTCTCCTATTAGGCGGAGGTCCGCTGTTCACAGTCTATTTGAACTTAAAGGAACTTTATGAACTTAAAGGAACTTTAATAAACACCAACAAATACTATCGTACATCGTTACACTTCTGGCTGTGTACGTCTACCTCCAATTTAAAAAGAGAAATCAAGATTGTTTAAGATTCCCCAGATTATGACTTTGTACATGTACATAAAAAAGAGAAGAGAAGAAGATGACAATAAAAACAATTATCATTATAATTCACATCAGCCAGCTGTTGAGCAACTCCATTCAGCCGGGTTGAGTCTCAATTTACCATATAAACAACCAGATTACATAGCCGCTCTTCATCTTTACCAATGAAAGACATTCCTGGTGTATGAATGTCATTTGACGTGTAACCAGTAACAATTCTGATTCATGCCTATAATTTTAATGTTTCCTATTCTAACTGTCGAAGTGGATCAAGCTGAAAGGTTGTTTCTCAATTCTGACAGCGCAAGATGATCAGACTGCATGCCATAGTCTCCAATTCGAACAGTTTAAGACAATCATATTGCATGGCTCTGATTTTGAGAGCGTAAGATTATCAGACTGCACAACTATGTCTCCCCAGAGTGAGACATCTCCAGTTCAAAAAATGATCAGACTACCTTTGGAGACAATGCATTATTATTTTTATTCATTTAAACAGCAAAAACATGTCCAGATTATATAACAGATTATTTCAGGATGTTGTAAACTTCCTCTTATTTTTATATATATTTTGCTAGCATAGTTTGTACCAGGCATGATACACATATAAAGACCTGGCATTTTTTTCATCCTCAGTTCGGTTCTCATTCGGCAATTTTTATTTAAGAACTACCTCAGGGGTCAGTTATAGTGCCAAAAAGTGGCAGTAGTAGACTTGGTACTATATCTATGATCATTTGTGTCAGTTTCAGAATGGTGCAATCCTGGTAGTTCCAGTCTTGACGGATATGGCCGTAAGCAGATGATTTGGGTGTCCAACACGAGGAATAAATATTATAGACTTCTACAGAATTGGAAATCCACATGAAAAGGAAACCACTAAAAAGTGACATTAATAATAAGTGGTGATGCCAATTACAAGTAGACAAGCAATTATGGATAACAATTATGTACATTAATCTGGTGTCAGACAAGGCTCTATTGCAAGCCAAGACAGAATATATATTTCTCCCACAGCCCACCCGGTGGAGAATGTATGTCCTTGCAGATTATGGATACAAGTCATAGGATAGGTATTTTGTATGATTTGAGAGCTCGGTTCAGACAGAGTTTTGCACAGATTTGGTCAGTTTCCAGTAATCACATGACAGGATGACAGTGCCGTTTAGCACTTCTTGAATACTTGTTAGATTGTAAATATTGAAATTAGCATATTCTACTGAAACAATGACAAGAAGTTAAAACATTACGTCACATTGCGGTATTATAAGCTGCCAATAATGTTCAGTATATTCATATTTGATGTTCAATAATTGTAAGAATGTGGCCCAACATTCTGTGGTAAGACACTGACAAACGGGTACAGGTTTCAGAGTTTTTTAACAAATTTTATCTCTGTTTTTCCTGGGCGAGTCGACCACATACTGAAATTTACAGACATAAAAATGAACATTATGCTGAATATGTGAAACTGTGATCATGTGTTTTCCGGTATTGTCACTTCCATCTGTTGCTAAGTGCATAAAATGCTTTCGGTAGTTTTGTGTGATAGTCAGCTACTTGTCCACGTTAATTCATACATAAAAGACAAAGTGTGAATTGAGTGAATCTCATAGTACCTCACTTTTCAATAAATTACCAATACTTGGCTCTTATTTTTGGGGGCCTCATTTGATCAATGATCAAATTCGTTTGGCCTTTATTTCCCCACAAAAATAATTTCTACGCCTGTTCCAGGCAAATATTTTGGTGTCTGTTTTGCCTAGTTCCTAGGCTTGCCGAAAAAATTTATTCTTTCACCTGTTCCAGGTGAATCTTAAGTTCTCTGCCTGTTCCAGGCAGACATTAATTGTAGCCCTGTTGCGGGGTTTCTGCACCTGTCTCCAGGTGTGCAAGTCAAGGTCTACTTGGCTTACATGTTCATGATCATTTATGTCCGAAATAGCCTAGTTCCTAGGCTTGTAAATTTACTATAGCCTAGTTCCTAGGCTTGCAAATTTGCTCTTGCTACATGTAGTGCCAGACTTAGAGCGCAGTCCCCAAAAGAATGAGCCAAATATGTTGTTAGAGTAATTTTTATATGTAATTGATTGTATGTATGTATATTAAGGTACTTGCTTTATATCATGTTTAGTAGTTTGCCATTGTATATTAGTTAAATGTTCCTTTAGATTTAAAATTTTATTTCGTATCAGAATTCGAAATGTGAAACTGACAATCAAGTTAATAAAATTTACAAGCTATTTGGTATTGGTTGTGTATAAAATTGCAATTTAGTATAATTGTGGTTTATACACAATATTAGTGTCTATCTATGGAACCATTAAGTTTTCTCTTGACCTGGCCAGTGCCTGTGGTCAGATCGATGAGTGCCAGTACCTGTCAAATAACTGAGGATTAAGAGCCAGACAGTGTGTATATTGACTCATCTTGTTTGATGATGCTACTGAAAGAAGTTCTCAGTTGGAATTATGTAATTATAAGATTACAGGGTGCAGCTGACCTAGTGAATAAGCAGATATACTGAATGATTATTGGCGAAAGTCTAAAGTAAACTGACCAATGAGATAAATTTAAGGAGGAGAAGGCAAATCATCTAGATACTAGGGACAGTTGTGACTTTGCAGTGATTAAGATAAGAGTTCCTTGCTTTTGCTTAACCCGCCTTCCTCCCCTTAACTCCACCTAAGTCTAAGAGGGAACTAAGGAACTTCACATTATATGCTGGATCATTGGTGATCAACAGCAAGAAGACATGCAGTACTCTGGAAAATGTTTATATGTAAATTTTGAACTCTTGTCATCAATGGGACTGTGTTTCTCTATAACTGGCAAATGACTTACCAAACAACTATATATTATAAAGTTTATAGCATGAACCATATTTCACCTGTTCCAGGTGACCCTCATTTTTCCACCTGTTCCATATGCACATTTTGTTGTCTGTTCTGTCTAGTTCCTAGGCTTGTTTAATAAACATTAATCTTTCAGCTGTTCCAGGGAAACCTCACTTTCCACCTGTACAATGTGGTTATTTGTTGCCTGTCCTGTCTAGTTCATAGGCTTGCCTAAAATTTCATTCTTTCAAAATTTTCAGGTGAACCTCATTTTCCACCTGTTCCAGGTGGACATTTTGATGTCTGTTCGGCCTAGTTCCTAGGTTTGCATAAAACTTAATTTTTCACCTGTTCCAGGCGAACCTCATTTTCCGCCTGTTCCAGGTGGAGATTTGATGTCTGTTCTGCCTAGTTCCTAGGCTTGCATAAAAACTCAATACTCTCACCTGTTCCAGGTGAACCTCATTTTCTGCCTGTTCCAGGTGGACATTTGATGTCTGTTCTGCCTAGTTCCTAGGCTTGCATAAAAACTTAATACTCTCACCTGTTCCAGGTGAACCTCATTTTCCGCCTGTTCCAGGTGGACATTTGATGTCTGTTCTGCCTAGTTCCTAGGCTTGCATAAAAACATAATACTCTCACCTGTTCCAGGTGAACCTCATTTTCCGCCTGTTCCAGGTGGACATTTTGATGTCTGTTCTACCTAGTTCCTAGGCTGGCATAAAAACTTTTATCTTTCACCTGTTCCAGGTGAACCTCATTTTCCACCTGTTCCAGGTGGACATATTGATGTCTGTTCTGCCTAGTTCCTAGGCTTGCATAAAAACTTAATACTTTCACCTGTTCCAGGTGAACCATCTTTTTCCGCCTGTTCCAGGTGGACATTTTGATGTCTGTTCTACCTAGTTCCTAGGCTGGCATAAAAACTTTTATCTTTCACCTGTTCCAGGTGAACCTCATTTTCCATCTGTTCCAGGTGGACCTATTGATGTCTGTTCTGCCTAGTTCCTAGGCTTGCATAAAATCTTAATACTTTCACCTGTTCCAGGTGAACCTCATTTTACGCCTGTTCCAGGGGGACATTTTGATGTCTGTTCTGCCTAGATCCTAGGCTTGCATAAAAAAAAAAAAAAAAACTCAGAAACTTTTATCTTTCACCTGTTCCAGGTGAACCTCATTTTCCACCTGTTCCAGGTGGACATTTTGATGTCTGTTCTGCCTAGATCCTAGGCTTGCATAAAAACTCAAATCATTCATCTTTCACCTGTTCCAGGTGAACCTCAATTTTCACTTGTTCCAGGTGGACACTTTGATGTCTGTTCAGCCTAGTTCCTAGGCTTGCATAAAAACTTAAACGTTGGCCTTTATTTCCCCACAAAAATAATTTCTACGCCTGTTCCAGGCAAATATTTTGGTGTCTGTTTTGCCTAGTTCCTAGGCTTGCCGAAAAAATTTATTCTTTCACCTGTTCCAGGTGAATCTTAAGTTCTCTGCCTGTTCCAGGCAGACATTAATTGTAGCCCTGTTGCGGGGTTTCTGCACCTGTCTCCAGGTGTGCAAGTCAAGGTCTACTTGGCTTACATGTTCATGATCATTTATGTCCGAAATAGCCTAGTTCCTAGGCTTGTAAATTTACTATAGCCTAGTTCCTAGGCTTGCAAATTTGCTCTTGCTACATGTAGTGCCAGACTTAGAGCGCAGTCCCCAAAAGAATGAGCCAAATCTGCAAGGCCCAGGTCTTTGATATTTGGTATGAAGCTTCATCTAGTGGACCCCTACCAAGATTGTTCAAATTATAGTGCTGGAGCTAAAAATGCCCCCCGCACGGGGGCCCTTTGGTTTTACATGGGCTTATATAGGGAAAATCTTGAAAAATCTTCTTCTCTGAAACCTCAAGGCCCAGGTCTTTGATATTTGGAATGAAGCTTCATCTAGTAGACCCCTACCAAGATTGTTCAAATTATAGTGCTGGGGCCAAAAATGCCCCCGCACCAGGGCCCTTTTGTTTTACATATATAGGCTTATATAGGGAAAATCTTGAAAATCTTCTTCTCTGAAACTGCAAGGCCCAGGTCTTTGATATTTGGTATGAAGTGTCATCTTGTGGACCTCTACCAAGATTGTTCAAATTTTAGCCCTGGGGCCAAAAATGCCCCGGCTCGGGGACCCTTTGGTTTTACCATAGACTTATATAGGGAAAATCTTGAAAAATCTTCTTCTCTGAAACCACAAGGCTTAGGTCTTCGACATTGTTATGACGCTTCAGCTAGTGGACCTCTATAAAGATTGTTCAAATTATAGCCCTGAGACCAAAAATGCCCCCGCCATGTGGCCCTTTGGTTTTACATAGACTTATATAGGGAAAATCTTTAAAAATCATCTTCTCTTAAACACAAGGCTTAGGTCTTTGATATTTGTTATGAAGCTTCAGCTAGTGGACCTCTACCAAGATTGTTCAAATTATAGCACTGGGGCCAAAAATGCCCACGCTCCGGGGCCCTTTGGTTTAACATAGACTTATATAGGGAAAATCTTGTTTGACATAGACTTCTATGCAGGGTAAACCTTTAAAATCTTTTTCTCTGAAACCAGAAAGCCCAGGTCTTTCATATTCGATATGAAGCTTCATCTTGTGGACCTCTACCAAGATTGTTCAAATTTTAGCCCTGGGGCCAAAATTGACCCTGCCCGGGGCCCACTTGTTATGCTTTGGATCAGGTGAGCAAACCAGGGCCCTCTGGGCCCTCTTGTTTTTAAATTGTTTTTGTCTCTTATTTCAATACTATTCACAACAGAGCCTTCCAACTTCACATGAATGTTCCTTGGGACAAGACCTTTTCAGTCATACCACGCTTTTTGACCTGTGACCTTGACCTTTGAACTTTGACCTATTTTTCGAAAAATTAACCAAAAAACTTAACCTTGACCATATTTCCAAAAGTATTTGGCCTACCTTCATGAAACTTCATACACATACTCACCATCACAAGAGCTACATTCCCTACAAGTTTTATAACTCCATCTTGCAATTTGATTTGACTTAGAACTTTTGTTTTCTAAAAGAAACTGCAGACGAGCGTTGGCACCCGCTTGCGGTGCTCTTGTTTTATAAGATGTCAGCAAAATATCTCAAAAACTATAAGAGCTAGAGCCTTGTAAGTTGGTGGATAGATTGGTGGTGATGAGTAGATGACCTGATTAACTTTTACTAAATTCTGAAAAATACTTAAGAGTTATGGCCCTTTGTCACTTTCCATGGGTATTTTTACATTGTACCTCTATATGCTTTGTGATGCATAGCATAACTTGAGAACCGTGTATGCTAGGGTTTTGAAATTTCATATATGTATTCCTCATGGAAAATTAGGGAATGCATTTTTTTCTCATCCGGATTATGCCCCTTTCAAGAGCTATTGCCCTTTGAATTTTTTTGATAAAATCTTGTCGGCAAAATATCTCAAAAACTATAAGAGATAGAGCCTTGAAAGTTGGTGAATAGATTGGTGGTGATGATTAGATGACCTGATTAAATTTTGACTAAATTCCGAAAAGTATTTCATGAGTTATGGCCCTTTGTCACTTTGGGTATTTGTATATTGTGAACTTAGTCCATTGTGAAAAGAAGATCTTATGAGCAGTGTGCCAGTGTAGTGGATAGAGTGCTGGACTACGAATCAGTTTGTGGACAATGATTCTGAAGGGGGTGTGAGTTCAAACCTCGGTGGAGGACTGGAATTTTTTTTCTTCTTCTTTTCTTTTTTTTTTTCTTCATAAACACACATAAACGGTTATTATGCCCCTCGCACAACAAAGTTGTCGGCCCCGCCTTTTGGGGCTTGAAGAAATATATGGGCTCATGATGCTTCCACGCAGAGCTGAAACCAACCCGCATGAGTACTGGTAAACTGCTTAGAGGATCTAAGCCTGCCCAGGCAAAGCGGTGTGAGTCGGCCCGTCCATGCTAATTAACCCTATTGGTTTCTTTGGGTGGCAGGGGTTGAGATGTCATTTCATCTCAGTGTTGGGTAAAAGTACCACAAAACTGGAAGCAACGTCTCCAAAATGACCTTTACAGCCTTAAATCAAACAAACAACAAAGTTGTTAGGGGGTGGGGATATTGCATTTGTCCTGTACATACATACATACATACATACATACATACATACATACATACATACATACATACATACATACATACATAAATACATACATACATATATACATACAACAAAGTTGTTAGGGGGTGGGGATATTGCATTTGTCCTGTACATACATACATACATACATACATACATACATACATACATAAATACATACATACATATATACATACAAGCACTTATGCAAACACATGCATGCATGCATACACACTTATGCATGGATGCAGACTTGTGCATGTTTATGTCGTAGACCAGATTGGGATCTAGGAAGATCCAGAATCTGCCTAGGCAGATCCGGAATCTGCCTAGTGCAGATCCGGAATCTGCCTAGTCCAAATTAGAATTCTAATTTGGTCTAGGTCAGATTAGAATCCTAATTTGGTCCAGACAGATCCAGAATCTGTCTAGGCCAAACTAGAATTCCAGTTTGGCTAGGCAGATTCTGGATCTGTTTACACCAAACTAGAATCTATTTGTTTAAGTTAAATGTTTGGACTGGATATTCATAATGATATGTCATAAGTGTTTTCTTTAGGATGCAAGTCTTATTTATGTGTAAAAAAATAACCCCCCCACACACACACACACCAACATTTTTTTTTTCAGATTATGATTTAAAAAATAAATAAAATGGCTTGTTTCACTAATTGAAATCAATACACAGCATTCATCTGTTATTATTTATATTGGGGACCAATTGCCCATCTGGCACACATAATAAGGTGTGAAAGAAAATAAATCAAATATTATAAGATTATAAGAACAAATTCATGGGGTAAAAATATTAGGTATTTCTTACCTTTGGTGTTATTTGTAGTAAAAATGAAAGAAAAAAGAAAAAAAAGAAATAGCGAAAAAATAAATTAATAAACGTGCTTTTTAGCTCACCAGAGCCGAAGGCTTTGGGGGAGCTTATAGGATAGGCAGTTGTCTGTCATCGTCGTCTGCCCGTCGTCAACACTTTTAAACGACTTCTCCTCTGAAGCCACTAGGCCGATTAGGCCCAATTTTATCTGTAGCATCCTTGGGTGGGGGGATTGAAAGTTTGTGTTTTTTATGAAAATCGGCTCATTAGTTTGGTTGCTATGGCAACTTAGAGTTTCCATAGACTTATAATGGGGAAAATTGAAAAAATGGCATTTACTGCCAAGCCTCTGCAGATATTTTGACAAAACTTTCACAGAAATGTTCCTTAGACAATCTACTCTCTGCCATATGAATTTAGGGCTGCTGCTCATTTGTATTGGTTGCCATGGAAACCAATGTGAAAAAAATAGAAAAAAAAATACTTAAAAAATCATCTCCTCTGAAACCGTATGCTCTATGAGGCTGAGAGTTTATGGAAATATTCACCATATTTGCCTTTACAGGTTTTGTGTTTTTTTATGAAATTCGGCCCTTTAGTTTGGTTGCTATGGCAACTTAGATTTTCCATAGACTTATAATGGGGAAAATTGAAAATGGCATTAACTACCAAGCCTTTGCAGATATTTTGACAAAATTTTCATAGAAATGTTCCTTGAGTAAACTTCTCTCAGCCATATGCTTTTATGTCCACTTTTTGGTCCCGTATGTTGTGCCAGGGCCATGCCCCGCCCCCTCCACTTCATAAAATGCCTTATATCTCAGAAACCTTACAGATCCCCACCCCTAAACCATATATATTCTTGTTCCTTATGATAAGACTCATTAAGTGACACCAACCTGGGGGTTCCCCCAGATGAGCCGGGGACATGCCCCACCCCCTCCACTTCATTAAATGCCATTTATCTCAGAAACCATTCAGATCCCCACCTCTACACCGTATATATTCTTGTTTCTTATGATAAGACGCACTCATTGACAGCAACCTGGGGGTCCCTCGGGATGTGCCTGGGCCATGCCCCACCCCCTCCATTTCATAAATGGCCCAATATCCCAGAAACCATACAGATCCTCACCCCTAAACCATATACACATGTATATTCTCGTTCCTTATGATAATTCGCATTCAGTGACACCAACCAGGGGGACACCCAGGATGTGCCGGGGCCATTCCCAACCCCCTCCATTTCATAAAAGGCCAAATATTCCAGAAACCTTACAAATCCCCACCCATAAACCAAATATATTCTTGTTCCTTATGATAAGATGCATTAAGTGACACCAACTTGGGGGTTCCCCCAGATGTGCAGGGGACATGCCCCACCCCCTCCACTTAATAAAATGCCATTTATCACAGAAACCATTCAGATTTCCACCCCTTAACCATATATATTCTTGTTCCTTATGATAAGATGCACTCAGTGACACCAACCTAGGGGTCCCCCGGGATGTTTCGGGGCCATGCCCCATCCCCTCCACTTCATAAAAGGCCAAATATTCCAGAAACATTTCAGATCCCCACCCCTAAACCATATATATTCTTGTTCCTTATGATAAGACACATTCAGTGACACCAACCAAGGAGTCACCCAGGGCATGCCCGGGCCATGCTCCACCCATCAGCTTCACAAAAGACCGTATATCTGAGAAACTGTTCAGAGCCCTACCAATAAACCATAATATATTCTTGTTCTTATGATAAGACGCAATCAGTGACACTAGCATGGGGAACTCCCGAGATGCCACCGGCCATGTCCTACCCCTTTACTTCATTAAAAGCCATATATCTCAGAAACTGTTCATATCCCCACCCCTCAACCATATATATTCTTCTTCCTTATGATATGTACCCACTTCATAATAGGCCATATATCTCAGAAACCATTCAAATCCCCACCCCATAATCACATATATTCTTGTTCACTGTTATTAGACACATTCAGTCACCCCCATCTTGGGGGGTCCACAGGGGCCATTTCTCTCCCATCCACTTCATAAAAGGGCCTCATATCTCAGAAACCGCTCAGCATTCAGTGACAGCAATCTTGGGCTTTTCTGGGATCCACCATGCCCGAATCCCTCCACTGCTTAAAAAGCCTTACATCTCAGGAGCCATACATATCCCCACCGCTAAACCATGTCTCTGTTCCTTTTGATAAGATGCATTTAGTGACACCAACGACGGCTCCATTGGGTTCATGCCCCACCCTTTCTACTTTATAAAACACCTAATATTTCAGATACAGTCCACATGAGTGCTCATTTGGGTATGGGTTTTTTTTGGGAGACTTTATAATTGGTAGATTAAAATCAAATCCTGTTAAAAGACAATGTCATGGGCAGTGCCCACCTGAGCTATGGTTTATGAAATTTGGCTCTTTGGTTTGTTTGCTATGGCAAGTTAACCCTTATCTTGCTGTTCACGACAACCCCTATCTTTGCAAACAGTGTAGATCCAGATCAGATGGCTTCTGAAGAAGCCATCTGATCAGGATCAACACTGTTTGGCATTCAATTTTTGAATTTGTAGCAATAAATTACATCAAGTAATTTGATTGGTTGATAGACAGAAATGGGTGTGGCTTAAATGAATATTCAGCAAGATAAGGGTTAAGAATTTCCATTGACTTATAAATGGGGAAAATTGAAAAATGACATTTACGCCTTTCAAGATATTTTGTCAAACTTACTTAGAAATGTTCCTTTAATAATGTTCTTTTAGTCCTATTAGTTGCCACAGATGGGAAATTGTCAATTGTCATCTGTTGTCCTGCAACAACACATTCAAGCGACATCAGACCTCTGAAGCCACTAGGCTGATTGGGTCCAAATTCTATTTGTAGAATCCTTGGGCACAGGGCTTCCATGGTTAATTAAAATGCATTGCTGCCAGTGGGCAGTGCCCCCTGAGCTCTGGTGAGCATAGTGGCCCATGGGCCTCTTGTTTATTTTTGTTTTGTGTGTGTGTGTGGGGGGGGGGGGGTCCCCATTTTTAAGGATTCCAATTTGGTTTAGGCAGATCCAGAATCTGCCTAGCCAGATTGGAATTCTTATCAGGCCTAGACAGATCATGGATCTGCCTGGACCAAATTAGAATTCTAATTTGGTCTAGACCAAATCAGAATTCTAATCTGGCCTAGGCAGATTCCGGATCTGCCTAGATTCCAGTCTGGCCTACGACATTTACATGCATGCAAAACATGCACTCATGCATAAATGTACACATGCATACATGTACACACTCCCACTCATGCAGGCATGAACATACACACATGCATGCACACACTCTTGCATGCACTTATGCATGCATGCACACACACATACTCGTGCATGCATGCATGCACATACTCATGCATGCACACACACTCATGCAGGCATGCATGCACACATGCACTCACACATGCATGCATGCACATGCACACTCATACATGCATGTACACATGCATGCACAATCATGCTTGCATGCACAAACACATGCATAAATACAAACACTCACACATCCAAGCATGCAAGCACACATACACTCATGCATGCACACATACACTCATGCATGCACACACACATGCATGCACACATGCAGGCATGCATGCACACATGCACTCTAACATGCATGGATGTATACATGCATGTACACACACTAATGCATAAATGCACACACTCAAGCATGCATGCATGCAAGCACATATGCATGCACACATACACTCATGCAGGCATATGTGTATGCATGCATGCACATGCAAACACATACATTCATGTACACATGCACACACACATGTATTCATGCATGTGCATGTACTCATGCATACATGATCACACACTAATGCATAAATGCACAAACTCACACATGCTTGCATGCAAGCAAGCACACATGCATACCACACATACACTCATCAGGCATGCACACATGCATGCATGCACACATGCATGCATGCACACACACATGCAGGCATGCATGCACTCACACATACATGCATGCATGCACATACACACACTCATACATGCATGTGCACACACAGGCACACACATGCACACCCATGCATGCATGCACTCACACATTTATGCATGGACACACATACACATGCATTTGGTTATGGCCCTTGGAAAATTGGGCATTTAGGGGCAAGCATATGGTTGGGGGGCATTGTGTTTTACAAACACCATTTCTAGTTATTGACTTTCCATTAGAAGCAAGGGAAGATTGTAGGCTTCTGTAACTGTTGGTTAACTTAAAAGCTTTTACATAACCAGGGTGTCTTAGTGATACTGGCATACAGTTAGGCAAGGTAAGGGTAGAAGGGGAATGTTTTTAGCTCACCACAGCCGAAAACTCCAGGGCAGTTTATAGTATAGTGCTGTCTGGGTCCACTCCAAACCAAGCTTAATATATAAGCATGTCTTAGGGTTTCTAAACCACTGACTGCCATCAATTTTGTAAATTTATGAAGAGAAAGACCCAAAGTATTGAGGTTCGACCAAATTTCATCCATTTGTTCATTAGATACATGTAGGGTGCATGCAAGCCAAAATTTTGAGTATGTGGGGGCCTGTGCATTTGGAAATAAGGTCATGGTCACCAAAATCTAATCAAATCTGGGTTATGTTGTAATGATATACTGCAACAGGTTTGACCAAAATAAATCAATTTGTTTATGAGAGAGTGCAGTAAAGCCATTTTTGGCCAGATATAGACTGTTTTAGGGGGCATGTGCCCTTGAAAATGAGGTCAAGGTCATGATAACATAATGACTATTTTCCCCCATCCTAGTGATATAACCATGCAAGTTTGGTCAGAATCCATCCACAGGTTCAGGAGATAGTGCTTCAAACAGGCTATGCCAAAGCCGATCCAGACAGGATCCAGATCAAAAATAATGTCCCCGTCACCCCTGGTGAGAAGACAATTTTGCCGTGATAAGCTGCAACAGGATCAGAAAAAAAATCCAGTTTTGCCTGAAATCCCTAAATGACCAAATTTGACCATGTAAAATAGGTCAAGGTCAACCAAAGTTTATAATTTGAACAAACTTGGTAGGGCCAAGGCCCCAAAGCAGCATACCTAGTTTCAATGCCATTGGTAAGTTGATTCCTGAAGATTTTTCAAAGAGTTTTTACCATATATTGAGCATTTACCATCTTTGTCATGTGATGCCAATCACAAAAGCAAACTTTAATAGCCCCATCCAAGAGAAACACCACATGTAATATGGTTTCGGCCAGCCCAGCAGTTCTTGTGAAGAAGATATAAATAATGAATCTGAGGCATCCAGGACAAAGGTCAGTACATGACCTTGACCTTTGGAATCAACCAACTTTCATATTACTTGGATAGCACAGACTACAACAGAATGAGAAAAATCCAGTTTTGCTTTTTCCCCATACAAATCCCACTCCCTCCACCCATTTCTTACTCCCCTACATGTAATTTGGTTTCAACTGGCCAAGTTGTTTCAGAGATGTTGTTTGAAAATGTTGATGCAGACAACGAAGACAGACCATCTTTACTATAAGCTCCCCCAGAGCTTTCAGCTTTGGTGAGCTAAATAAAAAACTACTGGTTTCTGTGCAGATGGATCATGAAATATTTACTGTGGTCATTCTCGCACTGATTCAAAGCCATGTGGCCAAAAAATACGAAGTGCTGGTAAATTGCTGGTGTTTAAGCCTGCACAGGGAACGTGTGGTTAACCCATTTTGTACCGGAAACGCCAAAACGGGTACCCTGGCAAACAGTGCAGGCCCAGATTAGAGGCCACAGAACACGGCGCCTGATCAGGGCTTACACTATTTGCAAAAAAAATTGGCTATTTTCCAAGTAAATTTTGAAGGACACACAACCTGACACCCCATAATTTTGGAACGGAATCCTGATATATATAAGGAGGAAGATTCCATTTGGTACAAAAAGTTTAAGTAAATGACTGGCTTGACCTTAATAGTGTTGACTTGACCATAACACCCCAAACAAAATCATCTATCCTCTGGCAGATGACCAAAATGAAACAAACGTTTGACAGGTCATTAAAACTGCAGCATAATCCATCAAAGCTTGCGACTACTGTTACATTGTGGGTTTGATTATGAATTCAATCAAAAAAGGTCAGGAACTGAAGATATAAATATTTTCATGCTCAAATTTACTGATTTTGAAATTTTGAATGCTCATGTTAAAATTCCTACATACGAGAGGACTTCAAAAAGTTTTGTCACTAATAGGTTTCCGTAGTTTTATTATATGTATTTCTGATAACGAATCATTGCACTTTCAAATAGCTACTGATAACAGTTTATTTCGTGCAAATTGCTTTTATAATGACCGAGATATGTCAAATTGAAATACATGCAGTCATATGCACTGGCCAATTTCTGAGTTAGGATGTTAAAGGAAAGGCAGAAATTCGCAGCTACAATAAATGCTGTGGAAGGCTTGACATAGGTTCAAGTCAGATATTTGATGAATTGTGTGGCATATATAAACCTCTTGCCATATATAAGCCCACAGTTTATTGGTGTGTCAAAGCTTTTAAAGCTGGTAATCTTTGGCCAAAGATGATGCCGGTGTTGGTAGACCTAAGACCTCCATCAAGGCAACCATCGCTGCTCTAAAGGCAGCGGTCGAAGATGCGTGACTGTCAGTGAAAGAGATAGCTAAATGCTCTGGCAAATCAGAAGGCAGTGTGCATACCATTCTGACAAGTACTTTGGCTTAAGAAAGATTTGTGCAAGGTGGGTGCCCCATTTGCTCAGTGAGGAGCAAAAGAAGCAACGCCTTAAATGCGCCCAAAAGCTCTTGAAAAAATACAAGGGGGCCCAGAGGGCCCTGATTCGCTCACCTGAATGTCACTGTCACTTGTACATTCTATTTTTAGCTCTGGTGGCCATCTTGTTGATCAGAGTGGAACGATCTTAGCTATTTTGGTAGGGTGTCACCTAGGCAACATTCCTTTGAAGCTTGAATCAAATTGACCCAAGGGTTTAGGAAGAGTTCGCATTTGAAGCAAATTTACAATGTTTTTCTATTTTTAGCTCTGGCGGCCATATTGTTCATCAGAGCGAGACCATTTTAGCTATTTTGGTAGAGAGTCTTCTAAGCAACATTCCTATGAAGTTTGAATGTAATTGGCCCAAGGGTACAGAAGGAGTTGTCATTTGAAGATTTTTTCTATTTTTAGCCCTGGTGGCCATCTTGTTTATCAGAGTGGAATGATTTTAACTATTTTGGTAGGGAGTCACCTGGGCAACATTCCTGTGAAGTTTGAAGCAAATTTACAATGTTTTTCTATTTTTAGCTCTGGTGGCCATTTTGTTCATCGGAGGGGGATCATTTTAGCTAATATGGTGGAGGGTCAACGACATAATATTCCTGTGAAGTTTGAATCAAATTGGCCCAAGGGGTAAGGAGGAATTGTCGTTTGAAGAATTTTCCTATTTTTAGCTCTGATGGCCATCTTGTTAGCCAGAGCGGAACAATTTTAGCTATTTTGGTAGGGAGTCAACCACATAATAGTCCTGTGAAGTTTGAATCATATTGACCCAAGGGGTAAGGAGGAGTTGTCGTTTGAAGGTTTTTTTCTATTTTGAGCTCTGGCGGCCATCTTGTTCGCCGCATTGAACGATTTTAGCTATTTTGGTAGGGAGTCGACTAACTAACATTCCTGTGAAGTTTGAATCAAATTGGCCCAAGGGTTGAGGAGGAGTTCGCGTTTTGACATAAATTTACAAAGTTTTTCTGTTTTTAGCTATGGCGGCCATTTTGCTCATCAGAGCAAAAACGTTTTAGCCATTTTGGTACTGGGTCATCTAAGCAACATTCCTATGAAGTTTGAATGAAATTGGCCCAAGGGTAAAGGAGGAGTAGTCGTTTGAAGATTTTTTCTATTTTTTACCTCTGGCGGCCATCTTGTTAGTCAGAGCGGAATGATTTTAGCTATTTCTATAGGGAATCACCTACATAACATTCCTGTGAAGTTTGAATCCAATTGGCCCAAGGGTTAAGGAGGAGTTGGTGTTTGAAGCAAATTTACCATGTTTTTCTACTTTTAGCTATGGCCGCCATTTTGCTCATCAGAGCAGAATCTTTTCAACTATTTTGGTAGATGGTCACCTGAGCAACATTCCTATGAAGTTTGAATAAAATTGGCCCAAGGGTACAGGAGGAATTGTCGTTTAAAGATTTTTTCTATTTTTAGCTCTGGCGGCCATCTTGTTTGTCAGAGCATAATGATTTTAGCTATTTTGGTAGGGAGTCATATGGGCAACATTCCTGTGAAGTTTGAATCAAATTGGCCTATGGGTTGAGGAGGAGTTTGTGTTTGAAGCAAATTTACGATGTTTTTCTATTTTTAGCTATGGCGGCCATTTTGCTCATCAGAGCAACACCGTTTTAGCTATTTTAGTAGAGGGTCTCCTAAGCAACAGTTTGAATAAATTTGGCCAAAGGGTACAGGAGGAGTTGTCGTTTAAAGAATTTTCTATTTTTAGCTCTGGCGGCCATTTTGTTCACCGGAGCGGAAACGTTTTAGCTATTTTGGTAGAGGGTCATCTAAGCATAATTCCTATAAAGTTTGAATGAAATTGGCCTTAAGGTACAGGAGAAGTTGTCGCTTAAAGATTTTTCTATTTTTAGGTCTGGCGGCCATCTTGTTCAGCGGAGCGGCACAATTTTAGCTATTTTTGTAGAGGGTCACCTCAGCAATATTCCTATGAAGTTTTATTGAAATTGGCCCAAGGGTTTAGGAGGAGTTAGCATTTAAAGCAAATTGTTGACGCCGCACGACACACGACGCATGACGCACAACGCACGACGGACATTGACCGATCACAATAGCTCACCATGAGCACTTCGTGCTCAGGTGAGCTAAAAACTGTGACACCAGAATTACTTCATAACTTGCTAACAGGTGATGAAACCTTGGTGCACATGTTTGAGCCACAGAGAAGAGCTGACAACAAACAGTGGAAGCACAAAGATGAAAAGCGCCTCTGTATTGCCAAGAGAACCATCACCTCAAAGATTCAATTCTAGTAAACCAGTGGTTCAAGTGGCTTGTCGTTCTGGTCATACAGTCACTGGGCGATTCTGTAAGAATGCTGTACTGAAGAAAGTCAAGGCATTCTACAGTAAGAAGGGTCCAAGCAAAAGTTGGTCAGGAGTGCACCTGATCCATGACAAAGCCTCATCTCATATGTCTGAGGTAGTGCGGTACTTGGCTGCCGAAAAGATCGAGGTTGTAAATCATTCTCCCTGTTCTGACCTGGGCCCATGCAACTTTTTCTTGTTTCCAAGGCTCAAGAAAATGCTTTCTGGATAGAAATATAAGCCCAGAAGTGCACTTGGCAGCCCGATTTATCAGTCTCCAACAGGAACCCAAAGAAGACTAGCAAGCGACTTTTAGAAATTGGATCTGGAGATTACAAAAATGTGTTAAGGCAGAGGGGATACATGTACTTTGAGGCCTGTAATAGGGAAAAAAATATTAAATGAAAAACTCAGTGACAAAATGTTTTGAAGGACCCTCATATAAAGATTTTTCCCATGATGTTTGAGCCTGTTCAGAAATATTGAAATTTGGACACTAAGATTTTTGAGCCAGATAAATTTCAAGCTCAAAAGCTGAGCATAAATATAGTTTTATAACCTCTGACGTGCCAGAGTACTTAACTGGAACCTCTTCAGGTATGTTTGTTTTGATTTTTATGTCCCATCAAAACTAAGGTCATATGTAGACGGGACCTTGGAAAGTATAACATATTTTATTGTAACTTTTACATTCATGTGTAAAATGGGGTTGGGTCACAAATTCTCTCAACATTGACCCTTCCCCTAACATTAGAGAAGCCTGGAATCGAACCCACGACCCCTGGTTTATGAGGCGAGTATCTTAACCACTACACTATGGAGGCTTCTATCTTCAGATATGTATTCAGTAAAGAGGCAATTCCTGGAAGGACAACAAAATGGAAATTTCTGTAGTTCCTCTTACAATTCTAGTTTTGCTTTGCAAATGATGCTTTTTGCGACCTAAAATACCATTGTATTATATATTGTATGTGATTGTAACATTTTACCAGCAATGAGTATTAAAGCTAATTAGACTGACTGATTGATTGTTTTGGGTTTAACGACACGTCAACCCTTGGTCATTTTGTGTCGTCCCCAAGAGAAAGGGAGAAAAGAGATAGAAGAGCTGGTAGAGCAGATGAAAGCAAGCGACAGAGGAGGAAAATGAATGGAAGTGTAGACATCTACCATTGCCCTGTCCATTGAAGAAATAGATGGGCTGCATGATGCTTCCACGCAGAGCTGAAACCGACCCGCACACGAGTACTGGTAAACCGCTTAGAGGATCTAAGCCTGCCCAGGCAAAGCAGTGGGAGTCAGCCCATCCATGCTAATAAACCCTATTGGTTTCATTGGGCGGCAGGGATTGAGATGTCATTTCATCTCAAGGTCGGGTAAAAGTCCCACAAAATTGGAAGCAACGTCTCCAAAATGACCTTTACAGTGTTGACGGGGACGTTAAATCTCAAATCAAACAAATAAACAAACAAAAGCAAGGACACCAGGCCTTGCCCTGTTGTAAGTCAATATCAGTCGCATGCACCAGTGATGCAAGATACCCATGACCTTTTCCAACCCCAACCCCACTGAATGAGGTTTTGAACAACTAGGCCAAGGTCTAGAACAAGCTTTGGAGAGTTTTAACCCTTTTTGTACCAAATGGAATCTTCCTCTTTATATATAGCAGGAGTCGACTTCAAAATTTAGGGGTGTCCGGTTGGGTTTTCTTCAAAATTTATTTGGAAAATAAACGGTGTAAACAGGGCAGGCCTTGATCAGACGCCGCATTCTGCGGCATCTGATCTGGGTCTACACTGTATGCCACCTACCCCTTTTGGGGTTTTCGGCACCAAATGGGTTAATCAGCTTGAAAGACCAAGAACTGCACAATGCTAAGATCACTTTCTAGCCAGTTGGACACAGGTGATTGGATTGCCAGCATGCTGGATCACAGGCGCTTGAAGTTTGGTCCCTCAAACGTGCTGAAAATGTCCAAATACAAAAGCTCTAGAAGCAATTTCAAAGAAATTGCCAGGTGTGCAAGCGCTGTTTCGGAGCCATTGCGCCTCTGACTTCCGTAACACCGCAGCAAATGTTGCACGGCAACGTCATGAACGTCAAAGTATTCGATGGAAACTTGACGTAAAATAAAAATGGATGACTGCTATGCAGAAAGACTCAGAATTAGCATTGATGAGACAAAACCTGCATGTCTCTGCATGTTGTGTATTTGGCAACAGCTTTTATACGCTGCTATAAAATAACAAGTTGCCCCTTTCGAGGTTTTCACTCGTCGAGGTGACATCTTACTGCACAATGTCTTAAAGCACCTTGCAATTTATCCCGCCATACAGACTGGCAGAGGGTAACTTGAGAGAAAATGCACTACAATGCTCCAAACCTTCACAAATGTTGTTGAAGCAGAGAGACAATGAAACTATAGAAAGGGTAGCTTCTTAAATCGCACACCATCCCCAACCCAAACCTAAAAAATGATTAAGTAAATCTCAGTTATTACCTGTTGTTTACATGGCATCGGGTCGCATGAAACAGGAATGTATGCCTACTCATCAGGTAGCGCTCTGCGCTGTCAATGTTCGAAGAATATGCGAAGAAGACATGCGTAGACAAAAAGAAAAAAAAAAAAAAGCATTCACATCCAGCTACACAGCTCATCCGATTTCTGAATAGATACTGGTAGTATGTGACCTTTATAAGTTGCATCGATGATCTAAATATGACGTCAAATGTATCACGAAGTATAATCGTTAAGTGCATTATTGATAAGTAGTGACATACTTTAGTGGCATTTGTTTTTAAATAAGAGAAAACGAGAAAACTTATTTTGGCTTGTGTATTTATGTACACTTATCGGGGCTTGAAGAAATAGATGGGCTGCATGTTGCTTCCACGCAGAGCTGAAACCGACTGCACACGAGGATTGGTAAACTGTACAAAGGATAGAGCCTGCAAGTCGGACGGTCCATACTTATAAACCCTATTGGTTTGATTGGCCGACAGGGCTTGAAATGTCTTTTTTTCATCTCAATAATGGGTAAAAGTCCCACAAAATTGAAGCAACGTCTCCTATACAGTGTTGACGTGGACGTTAAATCTCAAATTAAACAAACAAACAAAACAAACATTCCTATAGATCTTGGTCGTCACCATGACAAATTTCTCTGTCACCGTGTTCCTTCGACTTGTCACCGAGACGAACGAGACAGCTAGCACGACGCACAGGTGTTCTCAGCATGACATTGTAGCGGTAAAATGAGCGAGCCAGCGCAGATCAAACCAGAGATTCAACATCGGTGAAGTTGATGTCGCACCCGCTTCCCACCTGCCCCACACAAAAAAAATAAAAGTTTATTATAGAAGAAATGAATATAGGGCTTTGAGAAGAACCCATAGCCTATATATGTGAGATAAAAAACTAAGTTCACAATGTGGAAAAAGTGATAAAAATTGATCCCAAGATAAAGTCCAAACCACATGCACATCCTATTACCATAGCAAAAACACGCACACAGTTTCAAAATGATCAATATAAAACTGTAAGAGGTGTTGCGATGACAAGAGGTACCTATTGTATATCAACTAAAGCTTAAAATTGGCAAAGTTCACAAAGTGCAAAAAGTGAAAAAAAAATATTCTGAGAATTATGTCGAAACCACATGCACAACCTCATACCATGGCGAAAGCACACACAAAGTTTCTTAATGATCGGTATAAAACTGCTAGAGGAGTTGCGATGACAAGAGGTACCTATCATATATCAATTGAAGGTTAAAAATGACTAAGTTCACAATGTGGAAAAAATGACAAAAAAATGATCCGACGATAAAGTCCAAACCACATGCGCATCCTCATACCATGGCAAAAACACACGCAAAGTTTCAAAATAATCGGTATGAAACTGTAGGAGGAGTTGCGATGACAAGACACCCAGTGTAAAATGTTGACGGAAAGACAGACGGACAACCGGACGAACAACCGGATGGACGGAAACTTGCATGCCTATGTCTTCCTGCTAAAGCAGGTGTGACAAAAACCTTTTCCTACCAAGGAAGAATCAGAGCCACCTATGAATCTAGCCAATGTGCTTAAGTCTTTGCCGGGTTGTAACTCTCATGTGAACAGTGGAGACTTAGTTCAGTCTACGCAGATGTGCTGGCTGATATCATGCAATTGTCAGTGATCGCTAATTTCTTATTGTCCTAAAGGGTAAACTTCAAGATAGAACCAAGGGCCACGTAAAATCAAATTATAGCATCCCCCATCCCCACCTCCGCCAGTATTATTTTTCACTGACCGTAACCACTACTGCGCACATCCATCTGCAAGAAACTGACAAATGCCCTTCTTGAATCAGCAGAAGGGAGAGAATGACCCTAGAGAAGATTTCATGATCAATCTCTACGAAAGAATGTTGCCGACCCCGGCAGATATCGAACCCGCGTCCTCCTGATCACAAGTCAGATGCGCATCCGACTGAGCTACTGAGGGTGGCACAGGAGGAATGGAGTGGACAAGAAATTCAAGGCTCAAACTCGTGACCTTAGTTTGTGAACTTGGTATAGTAATGAGTTCTACAAATCAGCTCACAAAAGCGTAAATTTGACTTCAGTTTTTTGTTGTTTTTTTTTTATGTTGTAATCAACATTGATCCAGTATTATGTCCTTGCATATAAACCCTATTTGTTTCATTGGGCGGCAGGGCTTGAGAAGTCATTTCATCTCAATGTCGGGTAACGATCCCAAAAAATTTGAAGCGGCGTCAACAAAATGACCTAAATATTGTTGACGGGTCGTTAACCCTTAATCCGGTCTGAGAGTTTAGGTATTTTTAAAGACAGTCCATAAAAATAAAGACAGTCTTTAAATTTATGGACTCATGTGTCTCTAGAAAGCAATGCAAATCGTAATAATTTTCAAAAATTCAAAAATCGCAGAATGTGTATTATATAAACTTATCCGTTACATGATGAATTGCATACACAGAATTTTTTTCTCGAACTGTTGTCTACTTTTCGAGTATTTATATAAAACGTCTACGGAAGATATTCCTGTTTAGGTTTTCTCCCTTCATGTACTTTACAACTAGTGTGCCACGCATCAGGTGACATATTTCGTTGTTTATAGTGTAAGGGAGAAAACCTGAACTACACAGAATCAATTATTTAAGTTCTTGAATTATTAATCAACAAGACAACGGATCATACTCAGTTTTCAGCCACACGCAGATTATCATGTAATTAAGAAGGTTGCGTAACACATGTTTTGCGATTTTTAAATTTTTGAAAATTCTTACGATTTGCATTGCTTTCTAGAGACACGTGAGTCCATAAATTTAAAGACGGTCTTTATTTTTATGGACTGTCTTTAAAAATAGCTAAACTCTCAGACCTGTTAATTGAAACACTCGAAATCCCAAATTGTACTTGCATGCTTGAGATGGTGCAGATCGTGCTTGTGAATAGTCTGTGCTAATTATTGAACAAGTCGGGTCACATGTGAGACGCCAAGTTCGGAATGTCAGGTGTTTTTCTCTGGGTACTCTGGTTAAACGATCGGCTCGATATAAGTGAAATAATCTTGAACGGGCCGTAAAACCAAAAAAAAAAGACTGAACAAGGCGCTTCAATATATTTGTGGGAGAGAGAGAGAGAGAGAGAGAGAGAATCATCTAATTCTTATGCCGGGGGGGGGGGGGGGGGGGGGCTTGAGAGAGAGAGAGAATTTCACTCCCGGCGTTACCAAGGTAGGTAGCGTATCACAAGCCTGCTCCAACATATCGACATGGTCACTCTGTTTAATACCGTGAAATCAAAAACAAAATAATCATATTCTCTGTTTTTTGGTTTGCCTGAGTATGTGTGGTTACCTTTAAAATTATGGCGCTGTCCACACCTGTAAAAAGGTATGAAATATTTCATAATTTTACCTGTTTTGAATCTCTAATCGAAGATCGATGTTTGGGTGCTTCTGCTATCAAAGCGGTTTGGAAGTAATTGGCCAACAGTGACAAAATGGATCTTGTCGCAGCAGGCAAGAAAGGGGCTAATGTGAGCGATGCGACTTTGAATCTTGATCTGTCTGGATCGGGCCTTGATCAGACTGGTCGGATGTGTACAGAGGTTGATCATCTGTTTTGAACACACACACACACACACACACGTGATTATGGAGATGACGCAATCACGGAAACCGTGGTGAGAATCACTGAACGTTAGATTCCGGTATAGCATAAGTAACGGTTGTGCATTGTGGTTTGCAAACGTCATCAAGATGTGCCAACGTCATTATGATGTAGCCGGTGCACTGGTAAACAAAGGCTTTGGAAAACCGTTTTCTATTTTGAATCTAATTTTTCAAAACATTTGTTTGATTTGAAGTTCATCCCCGTCAACACTGTAAAGGTCATTCTGGAGACATTGCTTCCAATTTTGTGGGACTTTTACCCGACATTGAGATGAAATGACATCTCAAGCCCTGTCGCCCAATGAAACAAATAGGTTTTATTAGCATGGACGGTCCGCCTCGCACCGCGGTTCCTGGACAGGCTTATATCCTCTAAGCAGTTTACCAGTACTAGTGTGCGGGCCGGATTCAGCTCTGCGTGGAAGCATCATGCAGCCAATATATTTCTTCAAGCCCCTATGGGTGGGGGCCCCTTTTTCAAAACATGTTCTCGTCTAAGACTTAGGTAAGGATTGCATTTAAATAATCTGACAAACACATAAAAATGACCTGTTTTATTTATCTAATCAATTTTATGTATTTGTTAAAATTGATTTTACCAAAGCGTGACAAAGAGATTTTTCTACCCGAGGGTACCGGAAACTGGACACGCAATGGCTGTCGTCAATTTTGACAACATTTTAATTGTTGTTTATTGCGTCATGCTGATGTGTCAGAAAAAGTTATCCATGCCCCGCATTATAATTTGCTATATATTTTCACTGCACACAGTCGGTATTTGCCGAGAATCTGTGGTTGAAGCATTTCAAAGGTGCAGCAAAAACGCTTGCACTCCTGGCCATTTCTTACGAAATGGCTTACTGTCACTTTTGTTTTTGGACATTATGGATTATTTATGGACAGAACTTCAAGCTCCTGTGGCTGGATTAGTGGTCACAAGGTCAATCCTCTAGGATATGGGTGGCCTTGATATTATTAATGTGAATGAATGAAAAAAAAACTTCCTGTTTGCTTCACCTCTGATAAACGTGTCTACACTCAAAGTCAAAACTCTATGTCAGGATCAGAGTGCTGAATCTTTGTAAACAGTTTAGATCCAGATCAGAGATGGCTTCTAACAAAGCCATCTGATCTGGATCTACAGTGTCATGCACTTGTGAATTTAACAAATACATTGTATTAAGTAATTTGATTGGTTGCAATGGTTGTGGCTAAATTAATTATGTCTCCCACCGGAGGTGAAGGAAACATATTGTTTTTGGTGCTGATCCCATTTGTGTCGGCGTTTGAAGCACTATATCTCCTGAATCTATTGATGGATTCTGACCAAACTTGAATAGAGGTCCTTTCCTGTCTTCTATAGAATAACGGAATGGTGTGTGTACTCATTAGAACCACCTCATAGAAGCGATTTCAATTAGTATACATAAGTTTTGTTTATTTTTTTTATTTGAGATTTGACGTCTCCGTCCAACACTATATCACTAGGATGGGGGATAAGTTATCTTTAGGTTATGATGACCTTGACATCATTTTGAAGGGCACAGGCCCCCCAAAACAGTCAATTTTGGGCCAAAAATGGCTTGTCTGCACTCAATCTCATGAACAAATTGATTAATTTTGGTCACACTTGGTACAATATATCATTACAACATACCGCAGATTTGATTAGATTTTGGTGACCTTGACCTTATTTTCTACAGGCCCCCAAAGACTGAATTTTGGCTTGTCTGCACCCTATCTCATGAACAAATGGATGAAATTGGGTCAAACTCGGTACAATATATCATTGCAACCTACCAAAGCTTTGATTAGATTTTGGTGACCTTGACCTCAGTTTCAAGGGCACGTCCCCAAAAACTGTGAATTCTGGCTTGTCTGCACCCTAACTCATGAATGAATGCATGAAATTTGGTTGAACTTGGTACAATATATCATTGCAACCTACCACAGATTTGATTAGATTTTGGTGACCTTGACCTTATTTTCTACAGGCCCCCAAAGACTGAATTTTGCTCCCTATTTTGACCCGGTACAATATATCGTTGCAACCTACCAAAGCTTTGATTAGATTTTGGTGACCTTGACCTCAGTTTCAAGGGCACGTCCCCAAAAACTGTGAATTCTGACTTGGTACAATATATCATTGCAACCTACCACAGATTTGCTTAGATTTTGGTGACCTTATCTCATTTAAAAATTGATGAATGTTTGTCAAACATGGGGAAATATTTAATTACAACCTACCAAATTTTATTAGATTTTGGTGATCTTGACCATTTTAACCCATTTTGAACCAAATGGATCTTCCACATTATATATAGTGTAAGACCATTTCAAAATTTAGGGGTGCCCAGTTGTGCAGCATAAGGGTTAAGGGTAGACAGTTGACAACTGTCAGCAAGGGTGACAAAGACTACTGACAAAGATGATTTGATAGTAGTCTCCCTTGAAACAATCCATTTATCACCATAAAGTGGGAAGAAATTTTTTTTTTTCATTTTGTTTTGGTTTTATGGCCCTTTCAAGATTATTTCACTCATATCGAGCCAATCGTTAATTAGAGGTGGGCGAAAACCAGCGTACCCAGAGAAAAACCACCCGACCTTCAGTTGCAGAACTTGGAGTCTCACATGTGACACGAGCCAGGCTCAAACCCACAGCGGTGAGAGATCTAATGATTAAGAGTCAGCGCTCTTATCCACTAGGCCACGGAGACCCGTCGAAAGAAGATTTTAACAAAACAACTATTATATATTAAAATGTATGTATTTATTGACACTTTTACACAACATTTTCAGTAAGACATATAATCACATTAATCTGATTACTAAATAAAATTTTACACACAGTAGTTTGATTGATTGCAAGTTTTTACAAAAAATATCTGTACTTTAAGCAGTGTTGACTTTGATCAGATGCTGTGTTCTGCTGCAGCTGATCTTGGTCTACATTGTTTACCTATGTCCCTTTATCGGCTTTTATGAGAAAAGGGTTATTATTGCAAAGGCACATGCACAGAATCAGTCTCATCATAGCTTTTGCTGCTCCCAGAGACTTCAAGAAACCTTGATGTATTCAAACAGACTGGCCAGAGCAAGCAGTGTCGACCCTGATGAGATGCTGCAGAACACGGCATCACATCAGGGTCTACACTGTTTATCACTCATCCAGCTATTCCTGGACACAACATCGGTTAGAAAATTGTACTTGTTCACATTTCAGAACAAGTATGGTAAAGAGTTGAGGTGTCTGAATATTTAGGATAAATACGGTAGTTGATGCAAGCAGCCTTGTGTCTTGCCCTATTTGTAGGCTGCACACTTGCATCTGAAGCGAATGGGATCACCTGTCAGGTTTTTCCACCATTTTTTTTAAAATGAGACAACTTTTGGGACTTCCTATTCGTTTTTCTATAAGTCCTGTCCCACTGAAAAAGGGGTCCACTCTTAAAGGAAAGAATTTGCTCCTCAGGAGCAAATTCTTTCCTTTAAGAGTTGACACAAATTTAGGTGGAAGACAAAAATACTTTTGCAGGAGTTGCCTCCCCTGAAGGTGTATCCATTCCCCATTTAAGCATAATTCAGAGACTGCTAAGGGCCCTTTTCTAGTGTGATGGCTCATACTAATTATTGATGCACATAAGCAAGCAGATAAGATTTAAAACCTTTGCAAACAGGCAGTTGTACCAGTCTCTGCTCATGTGATTATACAGGTAAATCAGATTGCGACTACATTGCAATGCCACTATTAAGACCAGCAAAAATTAAGACAAATTCTAATTTTAAAAGCATGTTTAGAAAGGTTTCTGTTTTTCTTTCTTTGCATTCTGCACCAGGTGTTCTATAGTAAACAACCACCTTTGGAACTGTTCAAAAGTGGTCTGACAGACCACTTTTGAACAGTCCCAAAGGTGGTCTTAATATAGGAATTTTACTGTATTTACAAAGACTGAGAGTCTGGAATGCTAATTTTGCCTCGGCAATTGAACTGCTGTACTGCATAAAGTTAACATAAATAGATACAACATACAGGAAAACAACTCTTCCAAATCTATTTGCTTGCCTTGTCAATAGGGGGTCCACTCTAAAACCAGAGCTACAGATAAGGCGCGTATCCGCGAAATACGCATTAATTTTCATTAAAAACCCATTGAAAATCAATTTTTCGCGTACCAATACGCATTGGAAAAAACGGGTACGTCATGGTCCCGACGGGTGCAAAATAAAAGTTGGAGTAAACCGACTTCGTTTTGGTAAATCGAGCAACCCAACTTCATATCCGGTTCTACCAAAAGCCGTTGAATAATACGTTGTTTGATTGGTACTTTCATTTTTGTTAGGCCAATCGTGATTAGAATAACAGATTGACAAGGGAAATTACTCTGTTGGTTTCCAATGCAAACAAATGGCGCAGAAATCGTCAAAGTCCAGTCGTTTTAGACCGAAAATTCTAGCAAATGGGGGCAACATATTGAACTTCCTAACAAGGAAGGAAGTAACAGACCCTCAGTGAGGCACTTCTAATGAATACCAACAACATAATTATGTTTATGCTGAAATAAGAAAAATATATGTACTTTTCTGATGAAAAAAGCGCCTTATCTGAAGTTATGATAATTATTTTATGATTATAAATATCATCAATATGTTCTAAAAACTGACACACTTGGGAATAAAAAGCATATTATGTGTCAAAATACTCTTTCCAAAAAATTGTGTTACATTTTACTCTTTCAGTAAATTTCTAGGACCTGAAATACCCTTTGAAAAGAAAATCAGGGAGTAAAATACTCTTTGGCCTAAAAATTATCTGTAGCTCTGTAAAACTTAAGGCAAGAATTTGCTCCCTTCAGAGTAGGCAGCTTTCCAGATACGGGTAAGTGCAAAAGGCAACAGGAATTCATAGAAATTGTCTATCTTGAAAAATGGCAGAACAATAGAGGTATATACAAACAGCTTAAAAAGGTGTATTCCATGACAGTTGTGGGATATTTTTCTTCCAAAAATATATAAAATGTGTATTTGTTACAATTGCCTCACCAAGGTGACTGTAACAAGTACCGCATAACCTTTTAACCTTTAACCTGCTGAATATTCAATTAAGCCACACTCATTTCTGACTTCGAACCAATCAGATTACTTGATGCAGCTTATTTCTACATATTCATAAACTGAATGTCAAACTGTGTAGATCCTGATCAGATGGCTTCTTCAGAAGCCATCTGATCTGGATCTACACTGTTTGCAAAGATAGGGCTTGTCGCCTACAGCAGGGTAAAGGTTAAGGAATACTACATCAGAAAATCTTAAGCTGACTGAATACGAGTATATTTTGCAAATTTTCACAAGAGAGAAAATTATTGTGATTTGCTGTTTCCCGTCCCGTAAACTGGCACCTGCAGAAAAATCGTCGGCTAATGAAGACAACAATATTCTCCTAATTAGCAGCACAGTTTTAACCCATTCTACACAAGACTATACCGCAGTGATCCCAAGTATTGGGACAGACAGGCTTTAGCAAACAGTGAAGACACAGATCGGACTGCTCCAGAAGGAGCTGTCTGATCTGGGTCTTCACTGTTTGCCAGTCTGTCTGCATCTTTTTCACTCTTTGCTTTATCATGAAACAAATTTGTTAAGATTTCAGAATTTCAGCAAGTCCTCAAGGTGTCCAAATGTTTAGGATTTTTACAGTAACTTCCTCATTTATATAAAATAGGAGTTTATTTGAAAATATTAGGGTGTCAGATTGAGTTCTTCGTCGAAATGTACCATATTTACCCTAAATAATCAGACACAACTATGTTGTTAGTTAATGTATCATTAAAACTTTGATCATTAAAAATGGCAAATATGCTGAAATTTTTGCTGAAAAAATGTGAGCAGCTTTTGCAGTCGCAAAAGCTGCTCATATTTTTTGAGCAAAAATACCAAAATTTACAATATTGTACTTGCTAGAAGAGTTAACCATTAACCACTAACGAGCTCGTTAAGCTAACATTGCTTTGAACAACTGGCCCCCAGTTCTTAAATTTGAACAAACATAATTCCCTACAGTACTCGATGTTGTGTCTTGAGACAGCTGAATGAGTGGCACAGTGTTGACCCTGATGAGATGCTCCATTCTTGCATACCAGACAAGGAAATCCGCGATTTTACCCTGGGATAGAAATTTATGTTCTGACCCTGATGTTCCGACCCCAAATCGAATAAATTCGCGTGCTTGATAAATGCACTGGTTGATTACAACCTCATGTGCGGCGTCGTCATGCGTGACGTCACTAAACATTCCTGTTGTGTCATCACAAAATGGCGGACGTGGGTAACCGAAGTGAACGCAGCATTAAAATTCGCAATAGAAATGGAAGGTATGCAAGAAAAAGAATCCAATATGGGTGTGAGGGGTGGATAGAAAAATCCGTCCCTCGGGATCACTGTCCAGCATCACTCGGCAAGCCTCGTGATGCCGGACAGTGTCCCTCGGGACGGATTTTTCCAATCCACCCCTCACACCCATATAAGACTCTTATATTCTGTGGCATCTCATCTGGTTTACACTATTTGTTCAGGCATATCCGTCCGAATACTTTATCTGCCCGAATACATGAACAGGGTATTTAGAAAACAAGTCACTGAAGTTTTACTGAAGTATCAAAGAAAAAGTTACTTTTGATATTTAAAATGGAAATATACACGTGATCAAGATGAATATATGCAAAATAAGAATTCTAACGAATGCTACATCAAATCTGACTTGAACATTAGGGTTCACGCTTGGATTGACAAAATTGTTGACAGCCGGATAAACAAATCAATGATCTGAAGTCTGGATACCTGCATCACATGCTAAAAGCAGGGATGATTAAAAATAAAGTATTAACCGTATGTCTTGACAGGCATATGCCTAAGCAAACAGAGTAGATCCAGATGAGACACTACAGAAGGCAGCATCTCATCAGGGTCCTTTGCTGTTGGCCATTCATCTAGCTATTTTTAGCTCGGCTGTTTTCGAAGAAAACGACAAGGTATTGTCATAGCACTGGCGTCATCTGCGTTGTCGTCTGCGTCGTTGTGCAAAAACTTGGACATTTTGTAATATCTCTGTCATTACCGAACATATTTACTTGAAACTCGGACTAGTTGTTCATTATGAAAAGAGGAACTCATACCAATAGGTGAGGTAACCCTCAAAATATTTTTGGCACAGTTATGCCCCTTTTTCGACTTAGAATTTTTGCAAAAGCGTTGGCACTGGCATGCGATGCTCTTGTTAGACACAACATTGGGCTGAAATACTCGTTCAAATTTTAGAACAAGTATGGTAAGGACTTGAAGTGTCCAAATATTAAGGGTAATTAAATGGTATTATAGCTGAAGGTTCTTTTCACTGTCCCAGTCTAATTTTCAAGTAAGAATTAACCTGAATCTGATATTGGATTTCTGCAACATTTTAAAAGCTTTCATCATACACCTGAGTTTAAAAAAAACAACACAATTTCAAATTGGAAATGTCAATTACAAAGCAACAGCATTACAAATGGAATGAAGCTGACCACCATTACAGCTTAAATGTAAAGTAACAGTGATAATCTGTGGATATATTTCCACATATTGCAGGTACCTTGTAGAATCATGTTTTGAACAAGAAATAACAAGAGCTGTCACTATAAGTGAGCAATGCCCCCCGAAAAAGTGCAGACTTACAAACGCACAAACCAACAAATGGACAGTGCAAAAACTATATGCCCTCCTACGGGGGCATAAAAAAAAGATCATGCTCTATTTATCCTAATCTAAATACTACAATACTTTTCTCAAGCCCAGGGTCCAGTGGTTCAAAGCATTTTTAGCTTAACCGTTTTTGTACCAAATGGAATCTTCCACCTTATATATGGCAGGAGTCCATTTCAAAATTTAGAGGTGTTAGGTTGTGTTTTCTTCAAAATTTATTCGGGAAATGGCTTAAGGTTTTGCAAACAGTGACAGCCCTGATCAGACGCCGCGTTTTGCGGCGTCTGATCTGGGCCTGCTCTGTTTGCCAATTGCAAGGTACCCCTTTAGGGGGTTCTGGTCCTGAATGGGTTGAAAAAGCTTGTTAGTAGTCAAAAAGTTAACTATTCTAGCAAGTATATTATCTAATAGAATATTTTTGCTGAAAAAATGCCAGTACCGTAAAAATAAAAAAAATTCTGACACCTTGAGGACTAGCTGTAATTCTCCCAAAATTTTAACAAATTTGTTTCACGATCCTGCAAGAAGTCCAAAAGGCGCAAATGGAATGGAAAACAGTGTAGACCCTGATCAGACTGAAGGTTCTGCAAAATTTGCTAAGGCCTATATGTCCCAATACTTAGGATCATTACGGTAAAAGCTACTCACTATTTTTTTATGGAAAAATAGTGTAAGGTTTGCCATATTAAACAATCAGAGTTATGATACGTTAATTACCGGCGATGACATGTTTAGTTTTGATCAACTGGACCCCGACATCAACTCTTCCAGTAGAGTTGGTTGGTTGATTTGAAGTTTAACGTCCCAGTCAACACTGTAAAGGTCATTTTGGAGACGTTGCTTCCAATTTTGTGTGAGTTTTACCCGACATTGAGATGAAGTTACATCTCAAGCCCTGTCGCCCAACGAAACCAATAGTGTTTATTAGCATGGACGGTCCGCCTCGCACTGCAGTTCCTGCTTATATAGACCGTATGTCTAGGGCCAATGCTGCTTACTACATGAAGCATCATACTAACTATCAGCTGGCTGCACATGCACATTTGAAGAAGGTTATTTCATAGCCCCAGATAAGAGGGGGTATCCAGAAATTGTTTTTTTTTTTTTTTCCGCTAAAAATATTTTTCATTTTTTTTTTTTTTTTTTTGGTTTGGGTTTTACGGCCCTTTCAAGATTATTTCACTCATATCGAGCCGAGTGTTAATCAGAGGTGGGCGAAAATCGGAGTACCCGGAGAAAAACCACCTGACCTTCCGTTGCAGAACTTGGCGTCTCACATGTGACCCGAGCGAGGCTCGAACCACAGCGGTGAGAGACCTAATGATCAAGAGTCAGCGCTCTTACCACTAGGCCACGGAGGCCCGTTCCGCTAAAAATATATGTATGGGTACTCATTAGAAGCAACTTGGCAAGGTGCTTCTAATAATTACCTTCAACATGTTTTCGTGCAGAAATAAGAAAAATATCAGTACTTTCTCTTATCTGGAGCAGAGGTAATTTGGAGCCTGGTGGTAAACACTGTATTTGAACTTAATCAAACAGAGGATTTGGAAAACAAGTTTTGTTTGTTTGTTTGATTTGAGGTTTAACATCCCTGTCAACACTGTATAGGTCATTTTGGAGACATTGCTTCCAATTGTGTGGGACTTTTACCATACTTTGAGATGAAATGACACCTCAAGCCCTGTCGCCCAATAAAACCAAAAGTGTTCATAAGCATGGATGGTCCGACTCGCACCGCTTTGCCTGGACAGGCTTAGATCCTCTAAGCAGTTTACCAGTACTCATGTGCGGTCGGTTTCAGCTCTGTGTGAAAGCATCATGCAGCCCATCTATTTCTTCAAGCCCCCATGGCCGGGGGCGATTGGAAAACAAGAGCTCTATAGCATAAAACGGTGAAATTATGTCGACACTAAGGTCACTACTGATGCTGAAAGTAGTGTAAAAGCTGTTCCTGTTCCAGTCTAGAATAAAACACCACTACAAAACATCTGATTGGTTGTTGGAAAGTATACAGTACGGGCAACACTATAAAGGTCACATCTAGATAATCTGGTTTATATATCCACACTTTGCCTGGTCAAGCATATACCCAAGAGATGATCCTTAGTTTTGGGACAGACAGGCATATGCAAACAGTGTAGACCCAGATCAGACTGCTCCTGAAGGAGCAGTCTGATCAGGTTCTACACTGTTTGCCATTCCGCCTGCACTGCTGGATTATGAAACAAATTTGTTAAAATTCCAGGAGAAAAACAGCAAGTCCTCAAGGTGTCTGAAGTTTTAGGATTTTCAGGGTATTAAACCAGTATTAACAAGCGGACGTAAAAGCTATAGACATATAATGTAGTCTCAGATCAGACTGTGCAGCCATTCTGTCTTTTTACCCTTGTCTTGCTGAACCACACAATAAACATTAATTATTAATTGATTATCCTATATTACAAAAGGTCAACCAATATTCAAAAATCATAAATCATGTTTTTAATCGTGTCAATTAATAAAATTGTCATTAATCAAGTAATTTCGTATTGGCCCAGTTACAGGTCCACGGTCAGCTGTATTGGCCTCGGCCTTCGGCCTCATGCCAATACAGCAGACCTCGGACCCGTAACTGGGCCAATACGAAATTATTTGATTAATAACATTATAATAGTGTAGCTCCAGATCAGATGACTTGCAAAAAAGCCAGCTGATCAGGATCTATACTGTTTGTCATTGAGTTTGCAAATTTGAATGAAAACATTAAACCAAGAAATAATTGTATCAAGTAATCTGATAGGTTTATACTCAGAAAAGGGTGTGGCAAAATTTATTCAGCAGGACAAGGGTTAAGAGTATTATACATTTTTATTCTGTAGCCCTGCATATGGAAACAACAATTATTGAAAAAAAAAACTGGGCCTATGTTGATCCATGATATGAGTTTTAACTGGTCCTTCTAGATTTTACTGTATCCCAGCTTATTTATAATCCAACTAAGCTATTAAAATGGCAGGAAGTCTGACTATCAATACATATTTCCATCTGAACTTGAATAAACACAATCTTCATCTATTTACATGTGCGTGACGTGATTGTGATAAAACTAAGGACTGGAGTCTGGTCTGTAGCTTTGTTTGAATAACTGAGACTAGATCTTCACTTGTATCATTTTTATCTTATCATAGTATAAATCATGGGTAGTCTAAGGAACAACATGTATTTTTCTGATCTTTTTATGAAAACATGCTAATTAATATGATCCAACAGCAGAAATTTTTTAGAAAATGACAAATGAAGGATTAATGACTCAAGTTTGGTATTTTGTCTTTCTGTCTATGATGATGGAGTCTCAGTTTATTTTTCAATCATCCTTTTTTTCTTCGGTCTGTTCTTCTTTTTCGGGTGATTTTGACCGAGATCTTGAAGGTGACCTGGAAGCTTTCTTTTCTGGTGTCCTGGATCGTGATCTGGATCTGCTGTTAGACTTGCTCCTACTTCTGTCACGACTCCTGCTACGGGATCGGGATACAGACCTCCCTCGTCTTCTGGAGCGAGACCTGCTGCGGCTACGACTCCTGCTCCTTGATCTGGACCGTGTAGACCTACAAATTAAAGACCTTACAGTTATTTTAGACCTACAATATTTACCCAATTAACATTTATAATAGACCTAAAATTTAGTCACTTTACAGTTAGTTCTCAGAGCTGAAACCATATACATCACGAAAACACGCCTAATTGATTCTTGCCCCCTTGTACCCCACTTTTATATAGTAAAACTGGGGTTTGCAGGGGTATACATAATTTTTCTTATTTCTGCTCAAAAACATGAAAATTTTTATTTTTCGGTGGTAAAATTTACAATGTATTTGTATAGGCGTGTTTTGGTAATGGCTCATATATGGCCAAGTATTCTGATGCTCAGTCCAAGGGAAGGGTATCATCAATCTTCAGACCCGTCTTGAAACACCATCACTGCATCAGTATACTCATCAAGTCTACTAAACTCATTTATACGAAGCAGCCTATAGGCAAGAGCTGTCAAATAGGCAGCATAGCTCATCTGGAAATACGTCATTTTCTATAAGCTTGAGGGTCTGGGCAGAGGATGGAGTATTGTAAATTGCTAGAAAAAAACTTCAGGAACCAGTTGTTCAAAACTAACAATGCTGGTTGACATATCATTGAAACTTTGATCATTTAACCCTTTTTGTACCAAATGGAATCTTCCTCCTTATATATAGCAGGAGTTCATTTCAAAATGTAGGGGTGTCAGGTTGTGTTCTCATTAAAGTTCATTTGGAAAATTACTGAACTTTTTGCAAACAGTGTAGGCCCTGATCAGACGCCGCATTCTGCGGCGTCTGATCTGGGACTGCACTGTTTGTCAGGGTACCCGTTTTGGGGTTTCTGGTACTAAATGGGTTAATATGGCAAATTTGCTAACATTTTTGCTGAAAAAAATGTGAGAAGATTTTGCAAATACCAAAGCAACTCCTATTTTTCAGCATAAATATGAGTGGTGTTCATTTAACTTGGTCACTAATGGTCCACTATACCATGTGGCTATAGGGAGCAAGTGGAAACTGCATTGATTTCATGGAGAGGGATTTTCTATGATTGTTAAATTTTTTATGAAATTTCATCCTATGTTAAAAATCACTTGAAAGATGAGAACCCCTCCTGGCCAGCCAAGAAAAGCGGCTACAAAAGCTTATGTTGCTGCTGTGGCAGATATGGTTAAAAAAGATGCAAGGTTCACAGTGAAAGAAATTACTGATAGTGTTGGTGTTTCATCGGGGACAGTTCATAAGATTTTGACTCAGGAGGTGAAACTTACAAAAGGTTTGTGCACATTGGGTCCCTATTATTTTGAGCTACAGAGACACATCAATAACAAGCAGTGGTTGCGAAAAGACCAAGCAAGGCCTGTCATTGCCAAAAGCATTAAAAGCATGGCAAAAATCTTTGTATGCAGTATTTTTCAACTGCGACGGACCTATTGTTCAAATTTCCATACCAAATGCCAAGACAATCCCAGGTAAATTTTATGAGAATGTTGTCAAAAGTAAAGGCAAACTTCATAAAATGTAGACCTGCAACCGGTTTAAGAGGTCTTTGTCTTATCCATGACAACACACCTGCTCACAAGTGTGCTCTTGTCCAAGACTTCTTGAAAGAGGAAAAAATAGCCCAGCTTTCTCATCCACCTTACCGCCAGACCTTAGGCCCTGAGACTTTTTCCTGTTTCCTTTACTACAGAAAACCCTTTCTGGTTATTGTTACTTGGTAGTGCAATTTTCCAGTGTCTTCAGGGTGTACCTAAAATAGACCTTCTCTGGTGTTACAGAATGGATTTCAAGACTTGAAAAGTGTGTTTCCACCAAGGGAGAATACTTCAACAAAATGTGAATGGGATTAATAACGTGCCCTGTAGAGCCCCAATGACAACATTAAATGAACGCCCTTGTATCCTTTAGCATCGTGTCACTGGTGACAATATCTGCTCACACAGAGATGTAGCTACACTTTAACCCTCATCATAACCCTAACCATGCTGAATATTTTCATATGCTATACACCTCCCTGATTTTCAGCCATTTGTGTAGCATGGTATCAATTTTGTAATAGATCTTGTTTGTTTGGTTTGAGGTTTAACCTTCCCGTCAACACTGTATCGGTCATTTTGGAGATGTTGCTTCCAATTTTGTGGGACTTTTTACGCGACAGAGATGAAATGACATCTCAAGCCCTGTCACCCAATGAAACCAATAGGGTTTTTAAGCATGGACACTCCGACTCGCAAAGCAGTGGCAGGCTTAGATCCTCTAAGTGGTTTACCAGTACTCGTGTGTGGTCGGTTTCAACTCTGCATGGAAGCATCATGCAGACCATCTATTTCTTCAAGCCCATATGGGCTGGGGCCGTTTTTGTAATAGATTTAGAAGCAGAGGTTCCAAGAATCAGCTGATCTGGATCTATACTTCAAAAAAGAATACCGGTATATCAGGGTTCAGCATGTTGAGGGTTAAAAAGGACTATTCACTCTACTCTCACAGCTGGAAGGATCCAGGAATGGAGGAAACATTTTTGGATGAGAGTAACCTCCTTTGGACATAATAAGCCAACAGCCAGTGATGTTATAACCTACCTCCTTCTCTTTCTTGGTTTATCTTCTACCAGTTTTATCTTTCTCCCATTGATTTCTGTCCCATCAAGTTTTTCTATTGCTCTCTTCATATCGGAGTAAGTGGAGAACTCAACTACACTAAAATATTCATGAAAATTACATTTGAGCCAGCACATAAAACCTACAATAAGACATGTGAGCCCAGTGAAGAATCAGATCAGCCTGCGCATCCATATAGTCTAACCACAGACTTCTCTTGCTGCATGAATGAGCAATAGGCCCTTAGTTATCCTTAGAGTGCACAGCGAAGTCTTTGATCAGATTGCGCAGATCTGAGTCTTCATTGGGCACATGTCTTATTGTAGGTTTTGTCATGCGCTGGCCCATTTCTAAACAGTCTCAAATAATAAAATATAGTCATTGAGCCTTAGACAATTTCAAAGAGGCAAACTTCAGCAAGAGGAACCTCATAGTCACCAGATGCATCTTTCTTGGATGTTACTGAAACTTGTCTGCAACTTTCTAAATACTGAATGGAAACTCAAATTTCATACTGACAGATCATGTATCATGGGGTTTCAGCATGGTGCACAGAAAAATCTACATTTAGTACTGTTCAGCATCATAGGGTTGTGTTGATGACAGATAGCAACCCTTGGAATATGTTTTTCTGTCCCCATCAACTAATACAAGTTTCATATGACACTCTATAGCTCACAGATTCATTTTAATGTTATTCACTTACAAAGAAAATGTAATATATTTAATGTTCATTTAAGTAATTAAGCCCCAAAGGGCTTCACTTAACTTAGCTCGTAACCCAATATTGTTCACACTTCAATGATGGGTGCCATCACCATCGGGGCTTGGAGAAATATATTTGGCTGCATGGTGCTTCCGCACAGTTGAAACCCACCAAACTTTCAAGTACTGGTAAATCGCTTAGGTCTAAACCTGCCCATGAAAAGTGGTGAGAGTCGGACCGTCCCTTTAACCTGGTTTTCTTTCAGAGAAGGGCTTGAGATGTCATTTCAGTTCAATGTTCGGTAAAAGTCCCACAAAATCGGGAGCCAAGTCTCCAACATGACCTAAATAGTTTTGACAGGTGCCAAAAGCCGCAACACAAACTTCAATGGTAATTTAAAATACCTTTTGAGGGCTACAATTGGAAGAAAACTGCCTGCAGTTTTCTTATTAACAGCGGAAGGGCATCACTGAGAACATAATGCCACCATCGTCCAATCATACTGGAGAGAACCATCATTATTTTGACGTCACTGAATGATTATGTAACCTCCAGGGAGTTAGTATATTCACTGAGGTTTGAACACTGCATTCCAATAGTTTTTTTTTTTTTTTTTGGTTTGGGTTTTATGGCTCTTTCAAGATTATTTCACTCATATCGAGCCAATCGTTAATCAGAGGTGGGCGAAAACCGGAGTACCCGGAGAAAAACCACCTGACCTTCCGTTGCAGAACTTGGCGTCTCACACGTGGCCCGAGCGAGGCTCAAACCTACGGCGGTGAGAGACCTAATGACTAAGAGTCAAACATTCCAATAGTTAACTATATTATATGTGTTGTCTGTAAATGAACTGAGAATGGAAATACTGTAAATTCCAAAAAGTTTGGACACCTTGAGGACTTGCTGTAGTTCACCTAAAATGTTAACAAATTTCTTTCAAGATCCAGCAAGGAGTCCGAAAGGTGCAGACAGATAGTAAATACATGGTTAGTGTCTTCAATAATAAAATATAATCAGTGAGCCTTAGACAATTTTATAGGGGCGAGCTTCAGCGAGCCCCTATAAAATTGTCGCGGCGAACCGATTATATTTTATTATTAAAGACACTATCCATGTATTTAGTTTATACCGCAATCCAAAACAATCAATGGGTTTTGCAATAATTTAGCAAATTTAAGCAAAAAAGACAGCAGTCAGTGTGGCATGTAAAACGACATTCAGTGCCATGGCGCGCACACGTAGTATAACGGGACGTCAACAAGTGCAAAGTTTCTGACGTCACCGCGCCACAAAGACGTTGGAAACAAAATGGACGCTCGAATAAAAGTTTCTCAGCGCTTTAAATTCTGTATGAAAATCTGCAAATAAATAGTTTATTTTAGCTTTAAAAATTATTTTCGAGGTTGAGACACAACTGCAGTAGCAGTGCGCAGTTATTCCAACGGGCCATTCAAACCTGGAAAAGACGAGAAGGTAAGAATTTAGCTGAAATTTCTGAAAATCTGATAAAATAAATATTGCAAGCATTTTAACTTGCAGTTTCGTTGTTTTCCCATGTATGAAAGTTTGCATGTTATTGTTTAAACTTGTAAAATAGGGTTCTGAAAAGTAGGTCCGGTCTATAAACGGCCACTAGACGTATTATAGGTCAGTAGAAGGTATTATAGGTCACTACCGATTATAGCGTGCAGTTATTCGACCCCCTTTATTAGGTTACTGGAGTGCCTGATTGCGGTATAAAATGGCTTACAGTGCAGACCCAGATCAGACTGAGTCTGATGTGGGTCTGCACTGTTTGCTTATGCCTATCTGTCCCAACACTTAGGATCATTACGGTATCAGAAAATAGTTCAGATCTAGCTTACCCTTCGTTCTTGTGTTCTTTGTGTGCATCAGCATATGTAACTTCACCTGCTTGTCTCATGTAATCTTTCAAATCCTTAAACAATCAAAACACTCAAGTTCACAAACAGCCAGAAAGCAATTACTCAAGTACCGGTACGGAAGAATTCACATTTTGGTTTGCTTTTTATATTATAAATGAGCTCACCCATCTCTGCTACAGTCAACAGATGCAGACTTGCTGTTGTTCCTAACCCCCACCCCCTACCCAAAACCCATAAATTAATAAAGAAAATTCAGATAAACCGTTTCAACCCTATTTATACTCATGTTTGAAGGAAAATAGCTGATGTCTATTTTTGTAATCTGACCGACGTTATATGAGATTCTTTTATCTTGTACAGCCCTGTAGACCAGTATATATACCTTTGCAAACAGTGTAGATCCAGACGAAATGAGCCATCTCATCAGGATCAACACTGTCAGTGTAAATGATTTTGACTGAACTCCAAACATACAAGAATGCATGTGTCCAAATTCAACAATCCCAAATCAGATACTCAGGGTGGAAAGGGCTAACCTTTTACGACCAACTCTGTAACTCTAAAATAAGGGGTAATGATACACTTGACATATTTTCTGCAATTTTAGACACGGGAAACAACTTCTGGGATATGCTTTTCTATTGTTCTATAATCTGAACCACTGAAAAAGGGGCAACCTTCGAAAGGAAAGAATTGGATACTCAGGAGCCCATATCTTTTTCTTCAGCCCATTCTTGACAAGGGAGATAAAAACAGTTTTGAAAAAATTGTCTCTCCAGAAGATGATTCAATTGACAGTGAAACGTCTGTGTAGTTTAACCCTTAAGCTGTCATGAAAAACTGAATCTGATAATGTCGTCTGTTTATGTCGTCTGCTAAATCTTCTTGCAAATTTCTTAAAAACTTTTACACATAGACAAACAGAGTGCACCCAGATCAGACAGCTCCCAGAGGAGCAGCCTTATCTGGGTCCACACTGTTTGCAAAAATGACTTTTAAAAATACCAGCAGACAACACCACAGCAGACGACTATTCTTGTGATTGGCATCTTATAGGTTAATCTGGTTATATATCAAGGGCAAGAACCTTCATCATCATGACATATATTTTGGAGATATTTTATTATTTGACCAGCACAAAGTTTTGTGTAGTACATTTGTAGTACTTTCCATAAGGTTTGACATTCTTATAAGGAGATGGTACAACAAATACACTGTTTTGAAAAAAGTACACCTCAGCCTCTTTATAATACTAAAACAGTTAGCTAACTGTTTTAGTACTACAAAGAGGCGGAGGTGTACTTTAACTATTAAACAACCACATTATTTCCAACCAAAAATGTACATATTATATAGAAAAATTACCATTTATAATCATTTTTCTATACAATCTGTGCAAAACCATACTTTTAATGAACGGTATTATAGACAGGTTTATGTGCAATCATTATAAGCTGACAAAATGTTGGTAAGTTGTCTAAACATCACATGAACAAGTCCGTGAAATGAATACCCCCTAAACCCCACTTTATATAGAGAAAAATGATATTTTTAATGTAAAATTAATTTTAATTAATAATATACCTACCCATCACTACAATTATAGCCTTTTCACCAGACGCAGGTCTGGGACAGTCTGACACAAAAAAAATCTAGCCAGAAATGCCACCGGCATGTCCCTTTTCCCGTGACCTCCCCAGCGTCGAGTCCTGATTGGTCGCTGATGTCACATGACCTATCAGACCAATAGGCAGACGATACAGGTCACGTGACCGCGATTTTCGCGCCGAGAAGGTCATTATTTCTTTCAGGAAACCAAATATTTCAGGCGGGGCTGGGAGGCGGGACATACCATTGTAGTGATGGGTAGGTATATTATTAATTAAAATTAATTTTACATTAAAAATATCATTTTAATATCAAATATAACTACCCATCACTACAATTATAGCCTGAATTCAAAGCAAGTGGAGGGTTGGATGAAAAATAAAGTTACACATACCTAACTCCTCCAACCTTGGTTGTTTATACCCCTTTTAAAACCATCCAATGATGGTAATGTAAGAGAGTATCCACGATGACTGCAAGGGATCCAAATCCAAAATTCACAAGTGGAGAAGATAAATGGACAGGAACCGGAGTCAAAATAGAAGGTTCATACCTATTCAAACAGGCTAACAAACAACCAAGGAAAATAAAATCCCAAAATAAGTGCTGCTCATAATAGATTGAGAAGCTACTAAACTACCCAAGGAATGAGTACCACTACGAATGGGAACCAAGCACCTTAGGTGAAGGGATGAAAAGTAGCGTTGGAACATCCATTACGCAGTAAGAAAAAACATTCTGAAGAAAAAAAACGGAGTTCCAATATGCCCAAAATGTAGAAGGTTCTAACCTCATACTGTATTCTGAATGATAATAGGGCAGAAGTGAAATTAGCATATACTGGTAGAAGCTTTATCACTTTACAAATCCACTTTGCAACCAAGGATGGTTAGAAATATATCCAAAACCCCTTGATTGAAAAGAAAAAATTCTCATGATAATCTCGAAACGTTTTAAACATTCTAATGTATACAAAAAATTCACATTAGCCTACAATCCACGAATCCTGGAAATGACAGGACAAATAGTAGTTTCAGACAAGGTCATTTATAGCCTGAAACAAAAATAGGTTGAATGAGAAGAGAAAAAGAAGTCATTGTTCTTCTCATACCTGAAAACAACCCTCTGTAATTGGCAAAGCATGACTATAACTTCTACGAACTGAAGCAAATGTCAAATGAAATACAGCTTGACTATCAAATGAATAAAAGAAGCTGAATTCACCGGATCGTAAGGTGGTTTAGAAAAGACCACAACACCCATGCAAGATTCCATTTGGATTCAAAGTCCTGAAAACCTGTCGGCATAGTGAAAAAAAAAAAAAAAAAAAAAAACCCTTTAATAAGCTGGTGATGGTAGGGTTTAATGAAAAAGTGTGAAGCCGACTAAAAATTTAACATGTTCGAGATTACTGATCTGTACCCTTCTCTTAGATGAAATAGAAATTGAAGGGTAGAGAACAGACAGAAAAAGAAATCCAGTAAAAAACCTCCCTAGAGGAATTGTCTGGATTTATTTCCCTTTTTCTACACCAACTAGAAAATATCTTCCATCTTCCAGAGTAAAACTTGAGAGTGGAGATCTTTCTATATTTGAAGATACACTCGGCAGAGAAACCAGAAAAGTGTCTACCTCTGGTTTGATTCCTGACAACATCTGGATGTGTAAGTAAAGCATTTCTGGATTGAAATGGAATGCTTGACCCACACCTTTTAGATATTTGATCTGGAACTACTGGAAGACTGGTTGCAAGTCTTGAGACTAGGCTCAGAATGACTAAAAAACCAAGATCTCTGAGGCCATAGGAGGCGTAATCAGAATGGCTCGGCTTTTGGACGCTTGAATTTTCACCTAGAACTAGAGGAATTCAGTTGAATGGTGTAAACGCATATGTAAAAGATTCCCCCAATCTAGAGATTTTAAATCAACTGCACGTTCCAGGTGATCTGAAACTTGAAACACAAAGGAAGTTGATTGGAGAACCGAGTTGTTTGGACATTTGATTAAAAAAGGCCCAATAAAGGTTCTCTCCATTTGAGAAAACGCCCTGTAGAGAACGGATGGTGAACTGGTCTATAGGGGCGATCCCAATGACATAATCTGCCCTGGAGGTGTCCGACAAGGATAGACATACCTTCCTGAAGACACCAAGTTATAATCTTCCATGTAAAAGCCAACCGGGAAGAGTAATGAGTCACTCCCTGATAAGTAGAAAAAACTACACTATTCATTTGTCTGGAGTAACAATAATGAAGCTGTTCCTCAGTTTGGAGCTATGAAGAACTGATAAACCAAGGAAATTTTTCTGAAGTTTCAGAATGTTTATACACATATACATATATACATACATATACGCATACACACACATATATATATATATATAGCCCCGCCTAATATAGGCCCCACGTTCCCTGAACAACTAATCCCTGAGGTTCGAAGTGGAAAACCAACCTGAAAGGCTGGCATGCGAAAAAACAAATAGGGAATAGTCTCTAAAAGAGGAGACCCCATTTGATACTGAGGGATTCATAAATCGTAGAGGGCAATCTTGATAATGGAATTTATTGCTCCTTTAGACCGTATGGTATTTCCAGTGATAATATTAGCAAAAATAACCTGGAAAGGTCTAAGATGAGATTGTCCAGGGAAACTTGATCCAATTACTAAGTTCTAAAAAGGGGAAACAAACCCCTGACATAAATCGAAAGTTTTTCGGAGCGTGAAAAAATTTGGAGAAGTATCTTTGAGGTAGAGTCAATTTCAACTTCTCGATAAAGTGTATGAAATCTAAATTCACAATAACCTGTACACGTTAGGACAAGGTATGATAAACATTATCTGTAAAAATGATGACAAAACCCATCATCGGAACACTACACGAGATTGGGGCCTAATTCTATGATGAGAGCTGCTTAATTAATTTCCAATAAGTTGGTGAACAGGGAAAACATTGATCTGTTGACAAATCCAACAAAGGAAAGGCAACGGACTGATACACAAAAATTCCATCCAAGGTGAAACAAAGGTATTTGCGTAATGACCTATGGATGGAGATGTGAAGGCTAGCGACCTTTAAAACTACGGAAATCGTCCCCGAATTTGGGAAATTTGACCTGACTAATCGAGGACGAAGTTTCCATTTTGAGACGATCGACCCGCATCATCTTGTTAAGTGTGAGAAGTCGATGATGAGTCGATTTTCCCATTTTCTCCTTTTCCTTTCATTGATCCGTTGACAAATCCAACAAAGGAAAGGCAACGGACTGATACACAAAATTCCATCCAAGGTGAAACGAAGGAATTTGCGTAATGACCTATGGATGGAGATGTGAAGGTAAGCGTCCTTTAAAAACTACGGAAATCGTCCCCGAATTTGGGAGAATTGACCTGACTAATCGAGGACGAAGTTTCCATTTTGAAATGATCGACTTGCATCATCTGAGTTAAGTGTGAGAACTCTATGATGAGTCGATTTTCCCATTTTCTTCTCGAACAGAAAGATCCGCCTGTAGAAGCCTGGGGAAAGGAGAAATTTTTCTACTTACACGGCTTTCTTTTGGAGAAGAACCCTTCCTCTTCCAATAAAAAGATTTCTTTTCTTGATACTATTTACCAGAAATAGTATTTGCATGTGAGAAAGAGAAAGGATTCCTAACGAACGCAATCCAGTAACCCTTTCTCACAACTCATAAAACTCAAAAAAAATTTAATAAAAGAAGCCAAGGCTTGATAGAACTGAAAAAGCTCGGCTCCTACTGGGAGAAGATGAAGAGGAGGGGAAGGAAGAAAGTCATTTGTTAGACTTGTGTCTTCCTCTATTGGGAGATTTCGTTCCAGTCCGACCTCTGGAACGAAAGGACCGTGTACCCTGATCTGAGAATGATCTATTAGTAGACGAGGACTGATTGAGATCTTCTAGTCGAGGGTGATAAGCACTTAAAAGTCATCGGAAGTAGTCGAAGAGCGTCTCTTGGTTGCGGTACCTGTACTTGATACGCTCTCCGAAGACTTCAAAAAAGACGAGTGCCCACGGTCTTGAAGCTTGATTCTGAAAACGTTGGGAAGACATGGTCCGCTTATAGTTTTAGAATCAAGAGGCGCTGAGGCTCTAAGTTTTCATTTACTATGCTCAGTAAAAACTGAACCAGTTATAAAGAGCAGAGTTGCGCCAAACATGCAACATGGTGGTAGACAGCCATGGCATGTAAAAAATGACCGGGAAATAAACAAAAGCATTAGAATAGCAGCTATATGGTCGGAATGCTCTTGTTTGAAGGCAAAGTGGGTAGAACTAGAATACCAGTCATAATGAGAACCCACTTAATAATAGTCCTGGTAAGAAGCTCCAATGTTAGAGCGTCGAAACAGGAAGTAATGCCAATTTCCCTGACGTCATATATACAGAGACTGAATCTGGGTCGAATTTAGGAATTTCATAAGAACAAAAAATTGATGTTTTTTGTTGTTAGAACCAATGTTCCAAGTTCATTTCGCACGAGTGCCCCCGGTCTTGAAGCTTGATTCTGAAAACGTTGGGAAGACATGGTCCGCTTATAGTTTTAGAATCAATAGGTGATGAGGCTCTAAATATGTCCTTCTCATAATCGCTAAATAGTAAGGACGAAAAAGGACCAACCTCTGAGTATTGATATATCCCCAGAGGATAAATCACTAGGCCCAGATTCAGCTCTAGGGGCAAAACACTTGAGGCTCAATTAAACTTCCCCAGTGTTAGGCCCTTTATTGTATATAGTGCACTGAACATGCGAAATTGCCGAATCAAAATTGAGCATTCAAGGAGCCGTGCCTAAAACGATCAAGGCCGAATCGGCCCAAGGCCGAAACGACCCACCGAAATAGGCCGAATCGATCCAGGTGCAAAATCGGGTCGAAAACGACCCAGGCCGAAACGACTCAGTACCGAAACGTCCCGGATTCACTTGCAATAGTTACGGTATTCCAATAAACGATGCCCAAATCTGTATGTTTTACAAGGGAAAACAATCCAATTTAATGATTATGATAACAAAAATTTATCATAATAAGAGGAAAGAAGCATATGACCAAGGTAAACTAAGTACCGAAGGTCCGGAAAGGTTACCCGATAAAAACCGGGATCGGAACCGTACCAAAATTCGTATGTAACATGGATTCGGAAAAAATTTTTGGGCATAGGTTCCCCGCACCCCGGAGTCCCCGCAATTATGAGCAGGGTCTCTACGGGGCGGTCGACGAACCTATCCTAGTCAACCCAGGCCCAAATGGGAGGAGGGGACATAGACTGGCTCATCTTGATTCGGCAATGGTGACCCACACGAATTGGATGGATTCTGTTTAGAAGATACTATAGAAAGGCCACAAAGGGACCTGAATATTATCCATCTGCATCGTGGGATTTATAAGTGCTAAACAAAGACGGGTCTTGCACATGTTCAAAACTAAATTAATGCTGAGAATTTTTATTCAGCGATACAACGTCTTCCGATACCGGAAGTGGAAGGAACACGTACAAAAAACGTCCTCTTTTCTGGCAATTTAAGTTTCCACAACGCCGACTTCTATTAAAACATTACCAGGAATAATACGAGCGTATACCCTGGCACATAACATGAAAAGAAGTGTGGTGCTTATCAAAAACCAAAAACGGTTGATCACATGATAAACAAAACTTCCAAGTGAAATTTCAAAATGGCGGACAACCACTACACATGCAATGTCGGAAGAAACACACGAAATAAAGTCTCTAAGAATTTCGGAATAAACAGTAAGCTTAAAAAGCCTAAGTACGTTGTGGAAACTCAAGGTAAGTGCAAAATCAAAAAAAGAATAAAACACTTATCCGTTTATTCATTCTTCCATGGAATGTAGTTTGACCATCCTATCCCAAGCAAGTCTGAAAAAATAATGACCTTCTCGGCGCGAAAATCGCGGTCACGTGACCTGTATCGTCTGCCTATTGGTCTGATAGGTCATGTGACATCAGCGACCAATCAGGACTCGACGCTGGGGAGGTCACGGGAAAAGGGACATGCCGGTGGCATTTCTGGCTAGATTTTTTTTGTGTCAGACTGTCCCAGACCTGCGTCTGGTGAAAAGGCTATAATTGTAGTGATGGGTAGTTATATTTGATATTAAACTGGGGTTTACAGGGGTCTACATTAATTTGCTTATTTCTGGTCCTAGACATAGGTTGTGGGTACTCGTTAGAACCGCCTCAATGAGGCGGTTCTAACGAGCACCCACAACCTATGTTTGAAGTACAAGTAAGAAAAATATAACAAATTTTCACCAGAAAAGTAGCCATTTTGGAGATATGAAAGAATGCACTATGTCGCATGGGTGTGTTATCGTAATGCCATGGACAATCTTAGTACTGAAATGGACACGCTCAACACAATGATAATTTTGGTTGAGGTGTTGGATGTACTGATATAAACAAGGATACACAACCTTAGTTCATGTATTTTGTGCCATGATCAACCGTTGGACCCTTTTCCTTATTATAACAAACACAACTAGGCCGACCTCGGTAGCTCAGTCAGGTAAACGTCTGACTAGTGATCAGGAGGACGCGGCTTTGATACCTGCTGTGGTTTGCAACATTCTTTCGTGGAAAATGATCATGAAATCTTTTCTACGGTCATTCTCTCCCTTCCACTGATTCCAGAAGGGCAGTTGTCAATTTCTGTTGAAAGAATGTGCACTGTACTGTTTAACGTCTTATGTATAAGCCTGCCCAGTAAATGTGTGGATAGGTAAACTGACCGGCTAAAAATGACCTAAATAGTGTTGACTGGGTCGTTGAACTCCAGTACACACAACTATCAGTTGAAGTCTTGAAAACCACAAAATACAAGACATAGTTGTGGCATAGGTTGCTATGGTGATACATGCACGATTATAAAATGAATGGGAAATTTTCAAGGATTCTGACTATCATTCATGCTGAATAAGCAGTAAATGTCTAACGACTAAATTAGAGATCTGGGGCCAGTTGTTCAAAACTAACAATGTCGTTAGTTAACGTATCGTTAAAACTTTGATCATTAAATATGGCAAATATGCAGAAATTTTTGCTGAAAAAATGTGAGCAGCTTTTGCGGATGCAAAAGCTGCTCACATTTTTTCAGCAAAAATACCAAAATTTATGATATTGTACTTGCTAGAAGAGTTAACAATATGACCACTAACGAGCTCGTTAAGCTAACGATGCTTTGAACAACTGGCCCCTGGGAAATTATGCACATGAACTACTGAATGTGGAAAATGATGTGACCCTACATTGTTTACAACAAACAATAAAACAAAAATATTGACTCCCCATAAACTGAAGCTGCAACTGTTTGTACTGTGACATACAGAAGAAGTCTGCAGGCCACAGTGTGTTATTACTGGCAGCAAGACCTTTTATTCCACAGACAGAACTAAAACTATGACATGTATTTCTAACATTACTTAAGCTCAAAGGTGGAGTTAAATGATGGGACTTACAAAGGTTTACATCACATTAACAGGTCCTTGTAATGAACACCCCTATAAACCCCACTTGATATAGAGGAAACTGGGGTTTACAGGGGTATACATTGTTTTCCTTTTTTCTGCTCCAAGACATAGGATGCAGTTACTTGTTAGAACCCCCGCACTGAGACGGTTCCAATGAGTACATACAAGCTTCTGGAGCATCGCCGTCATATATCCTAAGAACTTTTTTCTCATGTCAATGGAGACATCAAGTTTCAGCTCATTGGACCATTATTTGTTTGATTTGAGGTTTAACTTCCCAGTCAACACTCTAAAGGTCATTTTGGAGACATTGCTTCCGATTTTATGGGACTCTTACCCAATATGGAGATGAAATGACCTCTCAAGCCTGTGGCTCAATGAAACCTATAGGATTTACATGCATGGACAGTCCGACTTGAACCACTTTGCCTGGGCAAGCTTAGACCCTCTAAGCAGTTTACAAGTAATCATGTGCGGTCAGTTTCAGCTCTGCGTGGAAGCATCATGCAGCCCGTCTATTTCTTAAAGCCCCGATGGGTGGGGGGCTTTTGTTTCAGGAGGAAATGCTGTTTGAAGAATTTCAAATTGGCCAACATGAAAGCCATTTTGGATAGCTGAATGGAACGATTCCACCAAATATGAATCTCAATGTCACCCCTTTGCCTGCCATCAAGTTTCAGCTCGAAAAGACCTTCGGTTTGTGAGATGTTGTTTGAAGAATTTCAAGATGGCTACCATGGAAGCCATCTTGGACAGTGGAACAGAATGATTTTAACAAATCTGAATCTCAATGTCGCCCGATGCCTTCCATCAAGTTTCAGCTCGAACAATCCTTTAGTTTGGGAAGAGATGCTAGCAGAAGAATTTCAAGATGGCCTCCATGGCTGCCATCTTGGACATCAGAACGGAACAATTTTAGCAAATCTAAATCTACATGTTCCCATCATGCTTCAGCATGATCTGACCTTTTGTTCAGGAGATGTCTATTGAAAAATTTCAAGATGGCCTCCATGGTGGCCATCTTGGAAATCATAACTGAATGATTTAGCAAAACTGAATCTCCATGTTGTCAGGATACCTCCCATCACATCACGATAACAAGTCCGTGAAACGAAGACCCCTCTAAACCCCACTTTATATAGAGAAAATTGGGGTTTACGGTGGTAAACATTATCTGCCTTATTTTTGCTCAAAAACATAGATTGTGGGTACTCGATAGAACCGCCTCATTGAGGCAGTTCTAACGAGCACCAACAATCTATGTTGAAAGCAATAATTATAAAGATGTTATCATTTTTACATAATATTTATCATTTTCTGACACCATGTTGGACGCTATTATTTCTTACGGACATGTTTTCCTTATGATGTTTCAGCTTGATCTGACCTTTGGTTCAGAATTTCAAGATTATTCCTGTGGCGGCCACTTTGGATATCAGATTTAACAGTTTAGCAAATCTGAATCTCCATGTCACCCACGATGCTCCCATCAAGTATCTGCTTGATCCGACCTTTGGTTCAGATTCTCGTATGGAAAAATGGTGGCCATCTTAGACATAGGAACAGAACTATTTTAGCAAATCTGAACCTCCATTTCACCCAGATGCCTCGCATCAAGTTACTGCTCAATCAGACTTTTTGCTTCGGTGGAGATGTCATTCCAAGAATTTCACGGTGGTCGCCATGGTGGCCATCTTGGATATCGAAATGGAACAACTTTAGCAATTCTGAATTCTCATGTAGACCCAATGCCTCTCACCATCTATCAGCTCAATCCAACCTGTGGTTCTAGAGTAGTTGTCAAAAATGTGAAAAGTTAACGAAGGACAGACAGAGGACGGACAATAGGCCTCAGCATAAGCTGACCTGAGTCGCTCCAGATGAGCTAAAAGAATACAGATTATATAGAACAAGAATTCCGTGGAAGGCCATGTCGTGCTTGTGGAGGCACAGTCATCGAACTAAAAAATCTAAGTTAAGGTCAAACATGGATGCTTGCATAAAAATGGCTGGAAGCAAACTTGTACCAAGTACAAGCTCTTATAGTTCTTGAGAAACCAACTTACACATTCAGGTGAACGCTTTGGATGACACAATAGCCTACCAAGCAAGTGAACCACGAAATGTAGTTCAAGTTTAAATATGGATGCTTCCATTGTAGTTGTCATTCCCAGATGCAAGTTTGTACAAACTATCATTATTGAAGCTTTTGTGGTTACTGAGAAATGAACCTGAATATTAGAGTGAATTTAGGTTCGAGATGCAATAGTTCACAAAGCCAGTGAGTTATAAAATGTAGGTCAAGGTCAAATATGGATGCTTGCTTTCAACTTGCCATCCCTAGATACAAGTTTATATCAAGCATCATTCCTGAAGCACTTGCAGTTCTTGAGAAATGAACTTGACCATTAGGGTTAATGCTACGATGGTCGCAAATCGGTAAACCATGAAATGTAGGTCAAGGCTAAACATGGATGCTTGCATTAAAGTTGCCATCCCTAGATACAAGTTTGATCAAGTATCATTAATGAAGCTCTTACAGTTCCTGGGAAATGGACCTTTTTTTGTTTTGGTTTTACAACCTTTTTCAAGATGATTTAAATTAATCAGGTTGGCAAAAACCCTAGTAGCCAGAGATAAAACCACCTGACCTTCCGTTGCAGAACTTGGCATCTCAAATGTGACCCCAAGTCACAGCAGTCAGAGACCTAATAATTAAGAGTCAGCTCTCTTATCCACTCGGCCCTGGAGGCCTGGTAACCCTTATCTTGCTGTTCACGACAACCCCTATCTTTGGAAACAGTGTAGATCCAGATCAGGTGGCTTCTGAAGAAGCCACCTGATCAGGTTCTACACTGTTTGACAGTAAGTTTATGAATTTGTAGGAAGAAATTACATCAAGTAATCTGATTGGTTCAAAGTCAGAGATGGGTGTGGCTAAAATGAATATTCAGCAAGAGAAGGGTTAAGAAATGGACTCGAACATTAGGGTGAATGATGATGGCTTGACAAATGGAATGACAGAAAACTGGGCTCCTCTATCTCACCATGCTAAAAGCAAGCACGACAAAAAATGACCATTAACCCTTTATTGTACCGAATGGAATCTTCCTCCTTATATATAGCAGGAGTCCATTTCAAAATTCAGGGGTTTCAGGTTGTGTTTTCTTCAAAATTAGTTTTGGAAAATGGCTGAACTTTTTGCAAACAGTGTAGGCCCTGATCAGACGCCACATTCTGTGGCGTCTGATCTGGGCCTGCACTGTTTGCCATGGTATCCGTTTCGGGATTTCCAGTCTGAAATGGGTTAATGACCATTTTTCTATTTGATCTTTTCATTTTTGGGAACCATCTGTAAACCATATTATATCCAAAACCATGCTATAATGAGAAGTGTGATAAAGAAATTTAAGTGTAGATGATACTGTTAAACATTTGATACCAAAAAAGTAACCTTATTATTTGAGGGATGTTCATTATAATGAAAACACTAATTTAAGGTCTATGGAGAGCGTCAGAGATAAAGAATTCAACCATTTTGTACTGAATGAAATTTATGCCCTTTATTTAACAGGATCCATTTCAAAAGTCAGGTTTTTTTTTTTTTAGAATTTATTCATTTTCAAATTTCTGCTCCTTTTGCAAACAGTAAAGGCCCTTATCAGACACCATTTTCTGTGACATAATAATCTTGGCCTGCACTGTTCTGTCTTGTTCTGTGGTTTTCTGTATAAAATGGATAAAAAGTGTTCAGAGTATAGTCTAAATAAATTACTGAAGAAAATAACAAAAATATCATTTAATGAACATCCCTCATCCTTTCTATTGGAGATGTAATATCTCCTCTTAATGACATAATGGGAGATGATATTAAAGTAAATGTAACATCTTCAAAAACTTTTCCATTACTCTTATTTATATCTACCATAACAAATTACCTCTAAGCAAACACTATGTAAGAGAGCTAGCCTAGAGCGGCTTCACTCTATGCCTGGATGATAGCTCGAGATCTCAGTCAGATCCAAAGCCCTTGATAGCACAATAGAACATCAAACTTTATGATTCAGCCACACTGACAGAATGAGCCCCATACGATCTTGGTGGTTTCAATGATAGTTTGACTGTCTAGTGTCAGTATGTCAACATTACTTGTCATTAGTTCGTCCAGATTTTGTCACGCGAGTCTGTATAATCTGCAGTCAGTCCACTAGAAGTTTGAATATGGAAAGTCTAGCGTCTGTCCAGGAAATATATCCATGAGAGCAAGCAAAGAATATTTTGCCAGCTTATTATGGAAATATTTCCTCCGAATTATATGAGCAGTGTCAACCAAAAGGGTCTTCAGACATGTTTGTGAAGACACAAATCAGCAGTCTGATCAGTCTTTGTTGTGCACTTTCATATTTCTGTATGCATTTGAACAGGCAGAGAAAAGCAAACAGTTTTTGTTTGAATCGCGTTTTTAAGTCTCCATCAACACTATTTAGGTCATTTTGGAGATGTTGCTTCCAATTTTGTGGGACTTTCACCCAAAACTGAGATGAAATGACATCTCAAGCCCTGCTGCCCAAACAAAGCAGAAGGGTTTACATGTTGGGATGGTCCGACTCCAGCACTTTGCCTGGGAAGGCTTAGACCCTCTATGCAGTTTACCAGTATTCTTGTGCGGTTGGTTTCAGCTCTGCATGGAAGTACATGCAGCCCAATCTATTTCTCCAAGCCCCACTGGGCAGGGGCCTGCAGAGCAAACAGTGTAGACCCAGATGAGATGCGGCATTCTGAGATGAACTCTCATCAGGGTCTACAGTGTTTGCAATTTATCCAGCTTTTTTTAGACACAATGTCAGTAGAAAATTGTACTTATTCAAATGTACAACTGCAGTCTGATCAGATTCTTTATTGTGCACTTCCATATTCATCAAATGCATTTGAAAAAAACATTGTAGACCCAGAATTCAGCATTGCATCAGGGTCTACAGTGTTTGCCACATATCCAGCTTTTTTAGACACATTATCAGTAGTAAATTGTACTTGTTCAAATTTTAGAACAAGTATGGCAAGGAGTTGAGGTGTCCAATTACTTTTAGGTAAATAAATATGGTAAATGGCAAAAGGATCCATGCTAACAAAGGTGCCTTATGACTACAGACTACAATAATGATTCTTAGTATTAGAACAGATAGGCCTAAGCAAACAGTGCAGACCCAGATCAGATTGCTCCAGTCTGATCATGGTCTACACTGTTTGCCATTCCCTCTGCACCTTTTGGACTCCTTGCTGGATCATGAAACAAATTTGTTAAAATTTAAGAAGAACTACAGCAAGTCCTCACGGTGTCTGGATTTTTAGGATTTTTATGATAAATTGTTGAGCAGGCTGATTTGTGTCTACATTGTGTGTAAATGCTCCAAGACATGTTTTTGCTTGGCAAGGCTCATATGGCAACTTTGGGACCACAGAAAGGACACAAAGCCACCGACAGTGGTGCATCATCTAGCACATCCGACCATAGACCATAGAAACAGTAGTGGATGAGTAAACTGCCGAGTGCATAGTGAATTGACGGCCAACATAGTCATCTAGCAACAGAGAGCTTCAAAGCCTCGAGTGACAGATCTCATTTTAGGGAGAAGCCTCAGTTCCTCTTTGAGCAGTAGTTTGCCTCTAACCCTCCTCTAGAGAGATAGCTTACAGGGGCTAGACAGGAAGATATTTTCGATTAAAATATTTGTAAAACATAGTTAAAATGTTTCAAACATTTAAATTTTCTATTGATAAAAACAACTATCGTAAAGGTAGCAAGAAAGCATAAAGATACTTTAGGGATAATCTCATTTCTTCATACAGTGACACTTCGATGGCTCGAACACCGATGACTGGTTTACCATGGCCAATTCAAACTCGTTCTTGTGTCCCTATAGCTTTGAAAAAAATTTCCATAACTGCAGATATAAACAGATTTTGGATATACAGTAATATTCCGCTATTAAGACCGCCTAAAATTAGGACTAATTCTGCTTTAAAAAGCTTATTTTGAAGGGTGCAGCTATTCTTGCTTTGTGCTTTCTACACACTATGTCTTCTGGTCAGGGACCAACTTTGGCACTGTTCAAAAGTGGCCTTTGAGACCACTTTTGAACAGTCCCAAAGGTGGTCTTATGTAGGAATTTTACTGTATTGTCTTATTTGATCTTGAAAATGTATGTTATGTGTACTCATAAGAATTGTCTAGATGAGGCGATTCTAATGAGTGATCACAAAATACTTATAATGTATGTTTTGTGTACTCATTAGAATCTCCTCAATGAAGTGATTCTTATGAGTGCACTCAAAATACATCACTTTGAAAGAAAATTGTAAAGATGTCCATATTATGCCTCCTGACCAGGCCCTAAGATCAACCCTCCATAGCTCAAGCTACCCCTGTCTCGACAGATTTTCATGGTCCTAAAGGTGTTCGAGCCATCGACGTTTGACTGTAAAAACAAATGGACAAATATCCCAAAACCATCTTGTTTATTGCTCATTACCTGGAGATTAGAATTAGGTTCAGTCAACATTACCACTGCAAAATTTTCAGTACTTCTAACCGGACTTTAGATTAGACAATAATCAAAATGTAAACAACTGTAAACTAAAGATCTGGCATAATAAAGCTTGCTGATTGACAGCAAAGATTTACCTGATGTTACCTTATGTTGCCATAAATCTTACAACCACAAATGCAGAGTCCCTGGTTTGCATTTTTTTTAAATGTTGTGGACATAGCAGTTTTACACACTTCGGCTGATTTGAAATTTTACATTCAAACCCCCATCCAAGCAAATGACCTTATGCCTGTACAGTGAGCCACCAGAGATGTTTGACTTTCAAAATGATACTTTGGTGTTTTAAGGAGAATGGATACAACTTCAGTGGGGAAGCAAGTCTATCATATTTTGTCTCCCTAATCAATCAGGATCTGGGGCCAGTTGTTCAAAACGAACAATGTTGTTAGTTAATGTATCGTTAAAACTTTGATCTATAAATATGGAATATATACTATTATTTTTTGCAGAAAAAATGTGAGCAGCTTTTGCAATGCAAAAGCTGCTCACATTTTTTTCAGCAAAAATACCAGAGTATTAGATATTGTACTTACAAGAACAGTAAACAATTTGACCACTAACAAACTCGTTAAGCTAACAATGCTTTGAACAACTGGACCATCATCATAAATAGGAAATAGGTTGCGAATGAAGATTGAATATGTTGGATTTTAAGGGTATGTCAACCCTTGTGGGTCATTTTGTCATCGGAGAAAATAGATAGTAAAGAGGTAAGAGAGAGAGAGAGAGACAGCTGACAGAGGAAAATGAATGAAATGGAAGAAACAATATAATCACTCATCCAAACATTTGTCTGTTTTGTTTGATTTGAGGTTTAACACCCCATCAACACTATTTAGGTCATTTTGGAGACGTTGCTTCCAATATTGTGGGACTTTTATGTGTCACTGAGATAAAATGACATCTCAATCTGCCCAATGAAACCTATAGGGTTTATAAGCATTGGACGGTTTGACTCACACCACTTTACCTTGGCAGGCTTAGTGTAGTTTATATTTTCTTGTCCTTTGGGATCATTAATTCCATTGTATAATTTGAAAAATTTTGAGGGTCACTGATGAGGCCTAATTGGCCGAAACTAGCTAGTCTAGCCCAGAAATCATGTACACTTGATATTTTCCAGTTCTGTGGTGCATTCCTTGTTTCAAAAGGATAACCCTTTTATTGAACATATTAGACCATCTAAGCAGTTTACCAGTACTCAGTTTTCAAGTTACTTGGCAGACACAAATATTTTATAGAAACCACTATTCTCAATGTTTAAAGGATCATAATTCCAGAAGAAGAGTTGCAATTCTTGTGTTCTGTACCTTGTGTAATTTTGCCTTACATGTGTGTGAAGTTTCATCAATGTAGCTGAAACACTAATTTACAGTGGGCACAAACACATGGTCCAAATGCTTACCATGTTCGAAGTACCATAACTCCAAATGCAGGTCAAACAGAGTTATAGTTCTTTTGTTCTGCACCTCATCTCAGGACACTTTACATTTATGAGAAGTTTGGTGAAACTATCTAAAATGGTTTTCAACTTGTAGAGCTGACACATGGTAAAAATGGCAATGTTCACAGGGCAATAACGCCAAAAGTAGGCTAACTAAAGTAAGGGTTCAAATGTTCTGCATGTCATCTCTAGGTGCTTTACATTTGTATGAAGTATCATGAAATTATGGAGCACTGGCGGACTGACAGTTAGGTTTCGGAGGGTATAACAAAAATACCACATCACTGTTTGTCGTGGGGCTTAACAGTGGCAAAGCTTAAAATGGCAGATAATATTTCATGTGTATCCATTCCCCTTAAGTAATATTGTTTTACACAAGTCCTCGTACATCCGCTTCTGTAATTCATATATTCCCAGCACTGAACAGTCACACTGAAATCCCTGTAAAACAGAGTCTGGTTGCAGCACACCTAACCTATTGAACAAGATTAAGGCTTTTAGAATATTCATAACAGATTTTAGTGTGTCCTGTGACATCAATTTTTATTATAGTTTCTTTCAACTGCTCTCTGAGATGAAGCAAGACACTTTTGCTCAAGCACTCTGATATCAATAACTTAATATAAACAATATAGTGTACATTAACCCATTCAGTACCAGAAACCCCAAAACGGGTACCTTGGCAAACAGTGCAGGCCCAGATAAGACGCCGCAGAACGCGGCGTGTTCTGCGGGGTCTCATCAGGGCCTACACTATTTTCAGAAGGTTCAGGCATTTTCCAAATAAATTTTGATGAAAACACAACCTGGCACCCCTAAATGTTGGAATGGACTCTTTGCTGTGTATAAGGAGGAAGATTCCATTTGGTACAAAATGGGTTAAACACATACTGTTGAACTTCAATGGCTCAAACACCTTTGGGACCATAAAAAGTTGTTCGACACAGGGGCATTTCAACCTCTCAACACTAATTAGGTCATTTTGGAGAAGTTGCTTATTCATTTGTGAGACTTTTACCTTTCATTAAGATGAAATGGCATCTCAAGCCCTACCACCCAAAGAAATGTCTTGCGTTTAAGGGGTTGTCCTACTGGCACCACTTGTCTTGGGCAGGCTTAGACCTAAGTGATTTACCATACTAAAAAATGTGGTCAGTTTCAGCTCTTTATGGAGCACCATGCAGCCCTATCAATTTCTCCAAGACCCGATGGGCCAGATCCAATATTTCCTAGGCATTCAAAAACAAATTTACATGGTAAACAAGCTATCGGTGTTGTAGTCATTGAAGTTTCACTGTAATTTTTAAAAGGTAGATCTCCAAGCAGGAAGTTAAGTTAAAGACAGTGATATGAACACTTACCTGCCAGCTCACTCTTGATGACAGATTTTCTACAATGACACGGTTCTCTGTCCTGGTGGGAGGGCCATACCTAGAGAAATGATCATTTTTTTCTGATTATGCCTTGAAATATGCCAAATAATTGTCATGGCCTTAGATTTTTAAGAAGTTTGCACCTAAGGGGACAAGAGGGCGTTCATAATTTATACAAATGAACCAGACCATAAGAAATGGTCGTCACTGCCTGTAGGACCAGGGGCCAGATGTTCAAAACTAGCTATGTAGTAAATTAACAGATCATTAAAACTTTGATCACTTTCATATACACATGTATGATGATTGTATTTATTTTGGATTAAATGGCCTAGCCAACACTATTATGATCATGTCAAGCTGGTCCTTTGGTCATTGGCCACCTTTGGGATTGTTCGAAAGTGTTCTTAATGGCCACTTCTGAACAATATAAAGGTGGTCTTAATATATTTATTTTAGTGTTTATGTATTTCATGTATCCACTAGTCAGAACACAGCAACCTATATCATCATGGTACATGTATGTCCATTTAATACATTCAAACAAAATTAATTGTTTTTTTTTTTATCAACAAAAACATAGATTTATCCACCAAATTTCTAGAGCAGTGGGTCACGTATACCCCCGGCCAACGCAACCTTCTCATATATCTTTCGAGCTTGTATGTAATATAAATGAAGTCAAGATACTATAAGAATCTACAAATGTGCTTGTAAAAGCTTAACCAAACATAAAATTTCTAAATGGACCAAGGGAGTGAGGGCATCAAAGTTACTGAAGGGTTGGGGGGCATCAATGTTACTGAAGCAGCAGGGTGGGGTATGCATCAATGAAATCTTTGATTGGTATGCAAGATTGATGCAAGTATCAATTGAATTTGTCTTTAAGAGTTTAGAACACACAGACATCTATAAACTTTGTCATAAAACTTTAACCAAATGTAAAATATCTAACCTCAAGGTCCTAATTCCTTATATCTAAGGTCTAACTAAAAGCCTTAACCTTTAACCTGCTGAATATTCAATTAAGCCACACTCATTTCTGACTTTGAACCAATCAGATTACTTGATGCAGCTTATTTCTACATATTCATAAACTGAATGTCAAACTGTGTAGATCCTGATCAGATGGCTTCTTCAGAAGCCATCTGATCTGGATCTACACTGTTTGCAAAGATAGGGCTTGTCGCCTACAGCAGGGTAAAGGTTAACTTTATAGAATGGTTTTTAACTTGGGTCCTGCACTGACATACAGTGAGGCACTTTATCGTAACTCCAAATAAGGAGTACTGGGGAAAATTTTGGGGTGATTTTCTTATTTCTCCATAAATACATATACTCGTATTGTGAGTACTTGTTAGAATCCCCTCATCCAGGCGATATTCTAATAAGTACTCACAACATAGGTTTCTAACAATGAGAAAAATTATCCCTTTATTAATCTCATTACTCTTCCTCCTCTGAAGATTTATTCCTCTGACATAGTCCCAGATAAGAGGGGTATCCAAATTTTATTTTTCTTATTTCTGCACGAAACCTTAGAAGCCTCCGTGGTGTAGTGCTTATGCTACTCGCCTTGTAAACCAGGGGTCGCAGGATCGATCCCGGGCTTCTCCAGACTTTCGGATGAGTCTTTAAACCGGGGTCTCATCTCCATATGGCCTTAGCTGTTGGTGGGATGTAAAACTCAAACACTCACTCACTCTGCACGAAATCATATGTTGTGGGTACTCATTAGAAGCGCCTCACTGAGGCGCTTCTAATGAGTACCTACAACACACGTTATTGTGCAGGAATAAGAAAATATCAGTTCTTTTCGCATGAAAAACCTGTGTATCTGGAGCTATGTCAGAGTACATTTCCAGACAGATGACACTTAAGCTTACTTGTCTCTCCCTCCACCACCGCCGCCACCACCACCGCCACCTCGCCGCCGCGGAGCATAGTTCTCAATTCTCCAGCCTTTCTCTAAATATCTATCTCGGTCAGTCCCACGAGGCGTTCCTCTGGCTCTCTCTATGCTCACTCTGAAACAATAGTAGAAACTTGGATAACAAAAGCATAGCTTTGGGTAAGCAGTGCTGAGAGTTTTTCTTCTTGCACACTAGACAAGGAAATCCGTGATTTTACCCTGGGATAGAAATTTATGTTCTGACCATGGTGTTCCGACCCAAAATCGAATATTATTGCGTGTTTGATAAATGCACTGGTTGATTACAACCTCATTCGCGGCGGTGTCGGTAACCGAAGTGACAGCAGCATTAAAAATTCGCAATAGAAATGGAAGGTATGCAAGAAAAAAAATCCTATATGGGTGTGAGGGGTGGATAGAAAAATCCGTCCCTCGGGATCAATGTCAGGCATCACTCGGCAAGCCTCGTGATGCCAGACAGTGACCCTCGGGGTGGATTTTTCCATCCACCCCTCACACCCATATAATATTCTTATATTATCTTTACCTTTTTTATCCAGGTAATGGATACTGCAACATTCTGATCATGATTTTCTGTGATAGATTAACCCGTTTTGTACCAAGTGGAATCTTCCACTGTATATATAGCAGGAGTCCATTTCAAAATTTAGGGGTGTCAGGTTGTGTTCTCTAAAAAATTTATTTGGGAAATGGCTTAACTTTTTGCAAAAAGTGCAGGCCCTGATCAGACGCTGTGTTCTGCAGCGTCTGATCTGGGCCTGCACTGTTTGCCAAGGTACCCCTTTAAGGTTTTCTAGTACTGAATGGGTAAAAACTTTTTTCTTTATATATATAGCAGATGCCACTAAGACTGGCATGGCAGGGCAGTTCAGGTGTTGTCAATATACTGGTATGTAAAATTTTGCAATGTCCACAAGAAGATTTTGGTACAATGCCTTTCACATGCTTTTTGCAAGCTGACTAAATGGCCATTTCAACATACCTATGTTTTGTGTTACAACTGAATTCACAGAATCTATCTACTTGGTTTATCTTTTTTGTAATTTACTTTTTATCCTGGAAATGAATACTGCAATGTTTATCATATGTATTCAAATGGACAGGCCTGCGCAAGCAGTCTAGACCCAGATGAGATGCTATTTGCCACATATCCAGCTATTATAAGACAAAACATCGGGTAGTAAGTTGTAGAAATTTGCACAACTTTTAGAACAAGTATGGCAACAAGGCGACGAGTACTTAGCGTAAATAGGGCACAACCACACATTCTACAATTTTTATCCCAGATAATGAGGTTAAGTTCAATTATCCATAAAATTATATACCGTAATGTAAGTACTTGATAGACATGATTTCATATACCCACAACGTTTGTTCGAATTGAAGTTTAATGTCCCAGTCAACGCTATTTAGGTCATTTTTGAGACATTGCTTCCAATTTTGTGAGACTTTTACCTGACATTGAGCCCCCCGCCCATAGGGGCTTGAAGAAATATATAGGCTGCATGATGCTTCCACGCAGAGCTGAATCTGGCCCGCACACTAGTACTGGTAAACCGCTTAGAGGATCTAAGCCTGTCCAGGAACCGCGGTGCGAGGCGGACCGTCCATGCTAATAAACCCTATTGGTTTCATTGGGCGACAGGGCTTGAGATGTCATTTCATCTCAATGTCGGGTAAAAGTCCCACAAAATTGGAAGCAACGTCTCCAAAATGACCTTTACAGTGTTGACGGGGACGTTAAACCTCAAATCAAACAAACAAAACCTGACATTGAGATGAAATGATCTCAAGCCCTGCCGCCCAATGTAACCAATAGGGTTAATACATGTATGCATGAATGGTATGACCCCCACCACTTTGCCTGGGCAGGCTTAGACCTTGTAAGAGGTTTACCAGTACTTATGTGCGGTCTGTTTCAGCTCTGTGTGGAAGCACCTTGCAGCCCAATCTATTTCTCTAAGCCCTGATGGGCAGGGGCCATGTTCCTACAATGTATGTCTCAAACAAGAAATACTGAACCTTATCGCTTATTTCCTTACACCTCCTCAGCTGGAGATATGAAGAAAGATGACTCTGAAGTTAAGTATACTGTTAATAGTTTAGCCACATCCATTTCTGTCTACCAGCCAATCAAATTAGAATAAATGTATTCATTCAAATTTTCAAACCAAAGAGCAAACAGTGATGGCTTCTTCTCAAGAAGCCATCTGATCTGGATCTACACTGATTGCAAAGGTGGGGTTTTCGTGTTATGGGGAATAAGGATTAAAAGAAAAACCTGCTAGAGGAGCAAATTCTTTTCTTTACGAGTAGACCTTACTTATGTGGAAGACCAAAGACATCTGCCTCCTCTAAAAATACAGCCAAACACCTTCGGGACCATGAAAATTAGTTTGAAAAAGAGTGAGAAAGAGTAGTTTGAGCTAAAGCAATGTCCCAAGGAATTATGGCGATGACTGGGGGATAATATCTATTCATAGGGCTGGAAAATTCTTCTAAATTCCGCACATCCTGCATGACTAAGGGCATGTAATTTTGCTAAATTTCACAGGGACAAGACAAAGTTTTTACTCGTCCTCCAAAATTTTTGCTCATCATGGTGAGCGAATAAGTGGAATTTTCCAGCTCTGTGACTTTTCAATCTTCTACAAAACAAAGATATGATGTGTGTACTTATTAGAATTGCCTCTCTGAGCAATTCTAATGAGTACACACAGCATAACTTTTCAATATAAACAAGAAAATCTCTCTAGTTTATCTCAACATCAGGGGCCAGTTGTTCAAAACTAACAATGTCGTTAGTTAACGTATCGTTAAAATTTTGATCATTTAATATGGCAAATATGCTAATATTTTTGCTGAAAAAATGTGAGCAGCTTTTGCAGATGCAAAAGCTGCTCACATTTTTTCAGCAAAAATACCACTGTGTTAGATATTGTACTTCCTAGAACAGTTAACAATATGGCCACTAACGAGCTCGTTAAGCTAACGATGCTTTGAACAACATCTGGAGATATTTTGCAGAGTTCTGTAGGGACTGAGGAGCAAGTTTGAATCAGGTTTTGTAAACAAGTCATCGGTGTGCGAGCAATTTCTCTGTATATCCTTTCCCCCTTTTGCCCTTATACTGCTGAATAAATTAACTTTGTCAAAGCGGCTCGATATGAGTGAAATAATCTTGAAAGGGCCGTAAAACCCAAACCAAAAAAAAAAAAAAAAAAACTTTGGCAAAACCATTTCTGGCTATTACTTGAAACAATGATTCATTCAAATCTGCAAACTAAATGACAAACAAGTAGACCCTGATCAGATGGCTTCTTCAAGCCATCTGATCTGGATCTACAATGTTTGCAGGGTAGTGGTTGACATATTTATTCGCAGGATCTACATTATTTGTAAAGGTAGTGGTTGTCATGTTTAGTAGCCAGGATAAGGGTTAACTGATACAGTTTTTTTACCTCTCACCACATAACTCCTTTCCATTCAGTTCATACACCGCATCATCAGCATCTCTGTAATCCTCGAATTCCTGAAACACAAAATGGGCTAGGTCAAGCAAAAATGAGTCAACACAAGAGAAAAGGACCCTAACCATACTCTGATTTGTGTTCATGGAGAATCCATTATTGGTTTGTATTAACAGCCCAGTCCACAAGTTCATTTTTGATTAACAAGGGCTTTATCCAGGTATTTTGGGAATAGGCCCCTGGGCTAAATTGGGAAAAAATTACCACCAAATACAAAAACTGGGAACACAATTTCATCAGAGAAATGCAAAAACTATGAATTTTGCTCATGATAGTCTTATGAATTTGATAGTGAAGCAGTGCAATATAGCTGTAGCTTCACTGGTGTGAATTTTCATCTTGACTATCCAGTGTCTCTGATGTTAAGTATTGCTTTCTCTGTTCCTTTTGTGGCTTTTATTTTTTCATTTTTTTTTTGGGGGGGGGGGGGGGGGAATATGGTGAAATTTGGAAAAATTTAGGCTATTTGGCATTGGGAATGGGGCCGAATTAACCAAAATTTTCCTGGGTAGGGTTAATCAGTATAGTGCAAATTTATTTACTTGTAACTGACACCTTGCTTTCTGGAGTCCGACAGCAGAAGGGAAATGGCTGTTGGTGTTCACTTGGTACAAACTTGCATCTGGGGATAGCAACTTTAATGCAATCATCCCTATTTGAACCACATTTCATGGTTCAATAACTTAGTGAACTATTGTGTCAATCCTAGCATTCACCCCAATGTTTAAGTTCATGTCTCAAGAACTATATGAGCTTCACTAATGATACTTGGTACAAGTGGCAACTTTTTGCAAACATCCAGGAATGACCTAGATTTCATGGTCTGGTGACTTTGTAGTCCCCTAAGGCCCGACAAACATTTGAAGCCTTCAGCAATTCTTGTATAGATTTTGAGAAATGGACACTTACATCAGGGTGAACACTAGGGTTGTCACAAATGTTGGCAAAGTGAACCATGAAGTGTAAGTCAAGGTGAAATATGGGCACTTCCATTGCAATTGCCACCGCTTCCATTGCAATTGCCACATAATCTAAATACTTTTATTTGAATATAATAGGGTTGTTTAAATTGCACAATAGCAATTTAATGCGGCTGTGAAGTAGCTAACATGTACATACAAGTTAACCCATTGCATGCGGGAAACCCCTAAATAGAGATACATGTACCTTGGCAAACAGTAAAGCCCCAGATCAGACTCCGCAGAAAGCAGTGTATGATCAGGGCCTGCACTATTTGCGGAATTTTATTTCAAACTAGAATACTGTCGATGGCGCGCCATCGCAAATCCCCACGTTTTCTACAGAGGGGCCAAGTACCGAAAACCCCTCACCCTGGGCCCTAATTTGACTCCATGGTCAAAATATTACCTGTATTATATTCTACTAATCATGCCCTTCAATTTCATATGCCACATGACTATGTTCCAAAAAACTTAAATTTTGACCCTTTGACCCCTCTCCCAGGGCCCCAATCTGACCCCAGGGTCAAAATTTTACTTGTAGTTTATTCTACCCATTATCCCCTTCCCATAGATATGCAACATGACTATGTTCTGAAAAACTTTAATTTTGACCCCCGACCCCCGCCCCCCCCCAAGTCCGACCCCCAGGGCGTGACCTAGGGGTCACAGCCAAAATCCCGTTCAATATGTTTTACTTTTTTCATAACTAAGTACATGTGCAAAGTTTGGCATCAAAATTGACTTTGTAATTGAATTTTATTGATATTTGACCTTTTGACCCCTCCCCAGGGTCCCTGGGGGCGGGGACAAAAAAAAAATGTGCTCTTGCGCAAGCCATTCATGTAAGCAACTCGCATACCAAATTTGGTTGAATTCCGGCTAACGGTTTAGGAGGAGATAGCCGGACAGACAGACGGACAGACGGACGGAGGCAATATCCCCACTTTTTTTTAAAAACCTGGGGATAAAAATAGAATAAAAACGAAAAAATAGGCCTGACACCCCTTATTTGGCAAATGTACTTATCCAACATATAACAATGGAAGAGTCCACTAGTATACAATGGATTAATCATCATATACTTACAACAAAACCATATCCATTTTTCATCATGATATCCCGAATTCTGCCATAGCCTCTAAAGAATCTCTCCACATCCTTTTCTCTAGCATGGTATGATAACCCACCAATATATACTCTTGTTCCCATTATGATCTGCAAACAAAAGCCGAAAATAACAACATGTACCCAGTTGTTCAAAGCATTGTTAACTTGGCTTAACGAGGTCTTTAGTGGTCAAAATGTTAATTGTTCTAAACTTCTAGCAAGCAAAACACCAAATATAGTGGTATTTTTGCATAAATAAATGCGAACAGCTGTTGCATTTGCAAAAGCTGCTCTCATTTTTTTCTGCAAAAATATTAGTATAATTGCTATATTTTATGATCATATGTTTTAAAGGTGCATTATTATTGTTAACTAACAATGTTGTTAGTTTGGAACAACTGGCCCCTGGATATCTACATGTATTTACCTCATTTTATCCTGAATAGAATCTTCTGCCATATACCGTAATGATCCTAAGTGTTGGGACTGATGGGCCTAAGCAAACAGTACAGTGTAGCTATGGAGTGTGGTAGCTACTGTATGGAGCATGGTAGCTCAGTGGTAAGTGCACTTGCCATTGATGCTAGAGGCCCCCGGTTCGACTCCCGGCAGCGATAAAAAAATTGCGGTGCCCAAACATGCTCCACTGGCATCATTTGCAGGGATGAATGCAACAAGTGCACCGTCCTTCGGATCAGGACGTTAACTGGAGGCCCCCCGTGCAGGGAGAAGCCCATCCCCTGTGCAGGCGTAATTACATGATTACTGTGTAGGCTTTCATCCTGCAAACCTGGAGTGTATGTAAAGTACACCTGTGAGTAATGGTCAAATGTGACTGATCTCAGTATCAGTAGAAAGAAAGACCCATATCAGAGTCAGACTGCTCCTGTATCAGACTGCTCCTATAGGAGCAGTCTGATCAGGATCTACAGTCTGCCATTCCGTCTGCACCTTTGGGACTCCTTGCTGGATCATGAAACAAATTTGTCATAACTTTAGGAGTACTAGAGCAAGTCCACAAGGTGTCTGAATTTTTACGTTACATATAGCATAAGTCTATTTCCAAACTGGGGGGGGGGGGTGTTATGTCATATCACTGCTGTCTTGTCTTGCTACTTTAAAAATTGTTTTGGTTGGAATTCTATTGGAACCAATTCACCAATGAATATCCTGGGAAATAAACGTGACCCATCACAAACAAGCAAGACCATCATGTGGCTGATCTACAGGCAAAATATTGATACAAAAATCTGTAATAATCAAATTGATTTTGGTGTGACAAGGATTAAAATTCTATGCAAAAAGTGACAAAGTGATTCTCTGAGTTGAAAAATTTCTTGGTCATGAATATCATAGTATCTAGCAGTCTTCTATCTTTCTGATTGAGGTTTCAGAAAAAGTGTTGATCTTCCTTGTAAGTCTTTGTCCTAGGTCAGTTCCTCTGTCTTTCTCCTTGGATCAGCCTCAATGTTCCGGCTTTCATATAGGATTTGTCTCAAGTGGCCCCAGGTTCGGGTCCATTCCCATTTTTGAAGTTCTGTGGCCTGTCATTCAAAGCAGCTCTCTTCTAATCTTGCTACTTGTGTCAGTAGGTTCAGCTGCCTGTCAGTCACTAATATGCTTCTGTTTGTAAGTCATAACTGTCATTTCATAAATTTTGTGAGCGAGAATTTTTGCTGAGTGTTCCAATCCCCTCAAATGATTTCCTCAGATTCTCAAGTGTGAGGACCTCATGTTTAAGTCTTACCCATGGCTTTGATTCTTCGGTGGCTCTGTCTGATTCTGTCATTTCAATACCAGATAAAATTAAAATTCCTTTTAGGCTGACTTACGTCTTGTAATTTCTTTATTCTAATAACTATGTCAGTATGTGCCATACATGTAGATTTATTGACAAAATCATCATCTGAGCTCTCAGAACTGTCTGTCTCCTGTGTTGTTTTCTTCACCCTGCCTGTACCCGTGTCATATAAGATTTCTTTGTGTCGTTTGAATTCTGATCTCTTGCACCCATCTGTTTTACAAACTGCTGCAAAGTGATTTTGTTTACAACATTTTTATGACATCTTATTCCAAGAGCTGGATATTTTTTAAATCTCTAAAACCACAAAACTTGCATCATCTTCCGTCCTGGTCAACTGTATTCCAAACTCCCATATTCATACTGCTTCTATTGTGTGTGCATACACTTGCAATATATCCTGTTTTTTGGATGCCCTTTCATATCATGCACTTGACTAGGAATGTCTTCCATTTGATAAGCCTTTATCAGGATCTCTGGTAATGCCCATGCTCTTGATATGCATTTCTGGGTCATATCTTTGTTTTCTATAGTCTGAATCAGGTGCTCTAATATTCTTTCGTCATAGTTACTTCCAAAATCACATTCTTGAACGTACTCTCTCAGACGAGTAGCATATGCAACAACGAGAATGCCTTTTTCAGAACATATACCTTGCAAAATGTTTGTTCTTTTTCGGACTAAAATGATCAGTTAACTTATTTTGCAGCTTCTGATATTCATCTAAACCTCTACCATCCGAATCTGGCAAGCATTTTTTCTAAATGGCATATTTCTCGCCCACCATACATGTATATTATAAGTGCATCCTTTTGTCCAAGGTGTTTGTTATTCTAAAATAATGGAATTCCCTCTCTATTCCTTCCAACCTGCAGTCTACCCAAGCTTTTCTACATGCACTTTGTTGATCATCAGAGGGTCTAAATGGTCAAGCTCTTAAGTTTCTTCATTCTGTGATAATTGTTACGGTCTAGTGTTCACCCATGTCTAGTCTGTATCTGGTCATATATTTCTAAGACTGGCACGATAAATCTGATAATCAATTAATCAATCGATAAATTCCACAAGAGTGATTATCAGTACTGATTTGCTTGTAATTGATTATTTGATAATTTGTTTGTTTTGTTTGTTTGATTTGTTTGTTTGTTTGATTTGAGGTTTAACGTCCCCGTCAACACTGTAAAGGTCATTTTGGAGACGTTGCTTCCAATTTCGTGGGACTTTTACCCGACATTGAGATGAAATGACATCTCCAGCCCTGCTGCCCAATGAAACCAATAGGGTTTATAAGCATGGGCAGGCCGACACGCACCGCTTTGCCTGGGCAGGCTTAGATCTTCTAAGCGGTTTACTGGTCAGTACTCGTGTGCGGGTCGGTTTCAGCTCTGCATGGAAGCATCATGCAGCCCATATATTTCTTCAACCCCGATGGGCGGGGGCCGGGAGTATTTGTTAAGTGCAATTTACTACCCAATGCTGTGCCTAAAATAGCTGGATCTGTGGCAAACATAGCATTTTGCGGCGTCTCATCTGGGTCTACACTGTTTGCTCAGGCCTGCCTGTTCAAATATACTTAATGGTAAAGTACAACATATGCTGAGAGTCAGGATCAGACAAAGCCAGACAGGTAAAATTATTATCAAATCTTCAATGATTTCTACCCGGTAATCGATCACAATGTCAGGACTGATAATCGATTATCTTGTCAGCTCCGATTAACCAGCCCAATATATTTCACTATATGCTTCTTCCTTCTCAGACGCTGTAGCTCACAAATCTCTCATTTGTAGTATCTCCTGCCTCCTGGTTATCCCGCATTTAGTCTCCCGTGCATCTGTTTTATCCTCGTCGCCATTGAAATGGACATTGAAATGCATGAATTGTGAATTGTATACTTTTTTACCTTTTTAAGCAATCCAATTCTAAACTGGATGTCGCTCTAATTGTTTCAAGTTCTTATCTAAACCAGTGGTTACACATTCTTTCATTCTGTAGGCGAGTGTATGTTAGTGATGTTTGTAATATCCATCCTACATTGTAGTAAGTAAAGTAAAACTTGCTGAAAACTTTCAATGACTAAGACATAGTTTTCAACAAGTTTACTTACTACAATGTAGGATGGATATAACAAACATTACTAACAATTAGAGCGACATCCCATTTAGAATGGGATTGCTAAAAAAAGGTTAAAAACTTTTACAATTCACAATTCATGCATTTTGCAATTCTTGCTTCACATTCAACATTTGTTTGTTGTATACGTGTGGATGAGTATGAATTTTGAGCCCTGTACAATGGGGTATAGATTGCCAGTCAGAGAAAACCAGGCTGTTGACATCTTACCCTGTGTGACATAGACTTCGAGTATGTTTATAGAAGGCAGTCTTCTCGAAATATTTGCTAATGATGCAGGACAGCTGTCAGACTGACCGAATACGTATCTGAAGGACTGAAGGCATATATCAGAATATTAAATTCTTTGCTAAGATTCACAGGACATTAATTTGTCAGACAGACTAAAAGTTTTTGCAGAACAAAATGCAAAAATGCCAATTTTGTCAGACAGTCCTGCGCTTTTCGTGAAGACAGACGGATCCAACGTTTTGACGTGACCTTGTTTACATATCATTGCACATGCGTGAAGTAACTTTCCTATCGATTACCATCTTTTGTGGTTGGCAAAAAGCGTCTGGTTCCATATAAACACATTTTAAATTAAAGAGGTTCCATTACAGGTTTATTTTAATTCACTGTCAATGAAAATTGCTTAAATTACACTTTAAATGAAGAGACAATACACATATTTTAGACTTTAATCATGCATTTTCTGCTTTCGGTCACTCGTTTTGCGCATTTTTATTGTGAAAAAATTAAGACCCATCTCCCCTTGTTACCTGCATATGTATGACCGGTAACTATCATCAAAACATCCTCAAAGCGTCTAGAAATCATTAATTACAAGCTTAGACATGTCTGTTATAAAAGTTTTAAAGGTCAATTTTGTTGTTTCAAATCCAAATGAAAGACAAGTTCACAGAAAACAATATGGTATTTATGATGGCGATAAATGGGGAAAGATGGTTTTGCCAACCATCGGTGAGTCCCAGAAAACAGTGCATGATTGAGCGATGATGTAGTGCCTGTATGTGTCTATAGAGACAAGTGTCCTTAAGCTTAGAAAAAGAGCATAATCAATTTTGTCAGTAATCGGCAAGAGAACTCAGATTGGGTAGCATCCTGTGTATTCTATCTATCTACTGTTACAGCAATTGTTCATACATGTATTTGTGTTACTGTGATCAGTCACATTAGATCATTACTCGCAGGTGTTCATTATGCCTTCGACAAGGTACCTTACAGGAGGCTATTGTTTAAACTGGATTATTAAGGGATTAGAGGATCCACACACTGAAGTTGATTGGCTCATGGCACTCAGCGTAGACCTTGACCCTGATCTATTCACGAAAATTGCATAAAAGCTACGATAAAATCCTTATTATTTTCATAATATTCTCCTAAACTTTGGCATATTATCCAGGGCTCGAGAAACTGAAGAATCCAAATCGGTCCAGCCAGATTTCGCCAAAACATTACGGAAATTGCCGATCGGTTTCAGTAATTTCCGTAAACATCCTTGGTGATTTGCAATTTCAAAATGTGTTATTAGCGTAACGAATGACATACCAATATTGCTCTTACACTTGTCAACGAATATAAGCACCAGTATCTCGATTATAAACAGCAATTATTGCTCACATAGTTCAGATTTCATCTACTTTCATTTTCCCAATATCCGGGTCACTCAGCCCCTGAAGACCGCTGGCGTGGTGCAGTCAAAGATCAGCTTGATGGTCACTATATTTTTTGCCCTTTTTTAAAACCTTTAAAATATTTCTCTTATTTCACGCATCTTTATTTTGCCCAAGTTGCTTTGTTTACAAATGGCGACCGATTGCAGCCACGTGGTCGGAAAATGACGTCATACCATTTCCTTTTACACAATACACATTAATGCAGTCACGGACGTAACACACACACACCAGTTTTATGTCACTGATTTTAATAGAGCGGATTTCTAAAAAAAAAATCGTTTTGAACGGGTTAAAAAATCGAAAAAACATTTCTTTACTTTCAAACCAAAACATGGCCAAACGAGAGTCATTGAAAATCTTACGTGGCCGAACCGAGTTCTAAAGAATATAAATACATATTTCACGATCACACAAGCCTGAAAGAAATCGCTTTGTCTACAAACGGCGACCGATATTGATGGCACGTGATCGGTAAACAACATCAAGCGGTTTCATTTTAATTCATTCAAGGGCATAATACACACGTGGTTTATGTTATTGGTTTCAATGGAGCGTATTTCTTAAATAGAAATATCGTTAAGACAGAACAGGTCATGAAAGTCCTGGAGAGGATTGTGGATGGCCTCATTAGGCAGTTGGTGTCCATCGACGATTCCCAGTTTGGCTTCGTCCCAGGAAGAGGCACAACAGATGCAATTTTTGTTGTCCGACAGCTGGAAGAGAAGTATCTGGCGGCCAACAAGAGACTCTACATGGCTTTTGTAGACCTGGAGAAGGCATTTGATCGAGTGCCTCGGAAAGTCATCTGGTGGGCACTAAGAAAACTTGGAGTGGACGAGTGGATTGTGAAACTGGTCCAAGGGATGTACGCAAATGCTCGGAGCCGTGTCCGCGTTGGTGATGGTTACAGTGAAGAATTCGAGGTGAAGGTGGGTGTCCATCAAGGCTCTGTTCTCAGCCCACTGCTTTTCATCATTGTGCTTGAAGCCTTGTCATGCGAGTTCCGCTCTGGAGTCCCCTGGGAGGACCTGTATGCTGATGACCTTGTCATCATAGCTGAATCCCTTGAGGAATGTGTCAGGAGGCTCTTAACTTGGAAAGAGGCAATGGAGGCGAAAGGGCTGAGATTGAATGCAGGAAAGACAAAGATCATGATCTGTGGTACAGGTGTGGACCTCTTGCAGAGTACAGGCCAGTTCCCATGCGCTGTATGTCGCACTGGAGTTGGCAGCAACAGTATCTTTTGTAATGGCTGCAAGTTCTGGGTGCACAAGAAATGCAGTGGGCTCAAACGCTTGATAGAGGACCCTGAGTACAGGTGTACACGGTGCCAAGGAACTGCATGCCCCTTAGATGGCAGACCACAGAGGGAAGTTCAAGTCGGATCAGACAAGCTGGAGGTTGTAGCTTCCTTCTGCTACCTAGATGATATGCTCTCTGCAGGGGGTGGTTGAGGAGTTGCTACCAGTTCTCTCTTCCCGCCACCTCTCGTTCAAGACACGTGGCCGTGTGTATAGCTCTTGTGTGCGGAGCGCAATGCTCCATGCCAGTGAGACATGGCCATTGACAAAGCCAAACCTCCAACGTCTACAGCGAAATGACAGGGCAATGATCAGACAGATCTGCAATGTCAAGCCACAGGACACTGTCACCATCAGGTCCAGTGAGTTACTGGAGCGTCTTGGCATTGAGGACCTGGACCTCATCCTGAAAGAGAGAAGACTTCGCTGGTATGGACATGTGGAACGCTCCAACGGTGCAATCAAGACTGCCTGTGACATACAGGTAAGTGGAAAGCGGGGGCCAGGAAGGCCCAAGATGACCTGGAAGCAGCTAACAGAACGAGATTGCAGAGAATGGAAGCTCTCTGCTATCGATCCTCATGATAGACAAGCCTGGAGATCTGGTGTAAGATCTGCCATGCGTGCAGCAAGCCAGCTACCTGGAAGGGGGCCCACTTATGTGGACGTTGCCCCTGTACCTGCACGTTAATCAAAAATCCGTTGATGATGATGATGATGATGAATGGGTGGAAATAAAGGCATTTTCTCTGGAAGTCTTAACTGACATGACAGGTGTGTATTGAAAATTGTGCCCTGTGAAAAAAAAAAAAACAATTATATATTTAAATACCAGTTCTATAGTAAGCCATAAATTAATGCCTTCAATAGCCGTGTGTAAACAAACTAGCATATGTCCTGCATTGATTGACCTAATTTTCTCACCCTGCTAGCATGCCGATAATGCCTGAGGCCATTGTTCACGGTTGAATAATTTTAACACACAGGTCAAATTTCGCTGCGATAAGATCAAAGAAACCGACGTGGACTTGTCCGGTTTTCACCTAGTTAGATAATGAACCAGTCTAACACCTTGTGCTGTAGGCTATTTTTGTATACATGCTTGGATTATCAGTGGCAAACGGTCAGCTTGTTTTTACAACGATGATTTAGTGAAAGTTTTTGAACCGTTTTTTTTTTTAAATTTTATTGAATTATGGACCGATTTTTTAAACTTCTTTTTCAGTTAAAATCGGTTCAGTAAACCCAAAATTGGTTCAGAACCGGAAAACCGACATTTTCTCAAGCCCTGATATTATCTGTTTACATATCATTTAATTGTGTATATGTCTAAAAGTACAATAATCAAGGTAAAATTTGTTCTCGGTTATGACAATTTGTTTTTGGTTGTTTCCGGTAAAAGTTTGTTTTCCGAAATACCCTAGTAAATTTTCACCATGAGCACTGCCAACCATATTAGATACCTGGCTGCTACCAACAGCACATGCTCCAATGAACCATAATGTAACTATCCGATAAATGTATAGTTGTTGACCTGCTTTGTCCATGAGAGGTCTTCACTGTGCTTTGTCCATGAGAGGTCTTCACTGATAGTCACCCCAAGGTACTTGGCCCTGTCCACCTTGGTTTGAACGTACCCATGGAGTTGGTACTGGGTGTCCCTTCTGAACCTAGGGTTGGTGCAGATGCTGAGAACTTGGCACTTTTCGGGGTGAAACTTCATCTGCCATCTCTCTTCCCACTGACTTAGTGCATCAAGGTCTTCTTGTAGGGTCCTAGCATCATCAGGTCCTCTGATGTACCGGTGCAGGAAGCTGTCTTCGGCAAACAGTCTTGTTGGTGATGTTGTTGACTCAGGTAGATCATTGATGAATGCCAGGAATAACAATGGCCCTAGAACTGTCCCTTGGGGGACCCCGGAAACTACGTCGGCCTTTTCGGATAGCTTTCCCTCTAGCACAACTTGCTGGCTCCTGTGGCTAAGAAAGGACTTGATCTGGCGCAGCGTATAGTCTGATATGCCGTAGTACTGAGTTTGTGGAGAAGTTGTTGGTTGGGTACTTTGTCAAATGCTTTGGCAAAGTCAAGGAGGATGATATCCACCTGGTGCCGCCCTGAGCGCAGCTTGATGGCAATGTCTTGTATGGTGTGTAGCCTGGAAACCCACAACTCTGTTCACCTAAGGTTGAGCAATCCTGCTTTCAATTTTTTGTTGCAAGAACAATTTTCTGCAGGTATTTTTAAACATTTGACTAAATGCCTATGGGAATCTCAATATTAGAAAATAAACATCAATTCTGTTTATTCTACCGCCGTCTCGAAATGCAGGGCGTGTTTGGGGCATGTTCTCATAACTCCGTTCACCCAAATTTATTTGATTATCATAAGAAATCAGATTCATTCTATGAACATTATACATGATGAGTATTTTATTTAGACTGTGTACTGTTCTAATTTGTTGATACTTTTTATTTTCAATCATATGCTTGTCACTGGTGAGAGATTATTTTGGGGGACCCCTAAAATATTAAGCATTTTGTAATAAATTTCGATTTCTGTGAATTAAATTGTACATCAAAACTAATTTTCTTCAAAACAGGTTGCAATGTTAGTTATGAATTACAAATTCTGATGTGTGATAACTGTAAAAATGATTCCTTTTCATATTAATAAAAAACGAGGTGAACGGAGTTATGAGACTGAACGGAAATATGAGAAAGGGGGATATAAGCTGGGTTTCACAATACTCCCATACATGAGAGTTCTGCGTTCCAGACATTCATATTTTACATTTATATGCTGATATTTATGTTTTTGTTATTCTTCGGAACGCGAACTCTCATAAGGATTACGCCATTTTCTTTTCGTGAGGACCGCTAGACAAACTAGCGGAGCACTTTCTGATTACTTTGAGAGCATTTAAAACGTTGTCATAACAAACTGCCTATGTAACTTACATAAGTAATGTTTTAACTCCTCATCTCAACATGAAATATTCCAAAAGTCACTAAATTAAAACTTTAATTAGGCAATATTCCGTCCCGGTAGTATGCACCACGCCATTTGTTTACTTCTCAGCCAGGGTCAAAGAAGTCAAATGACGTCATCGGTAAAAGCAAAAACCGGAATACTTTTCTTTTTATTTTTCGAACGAACAAGACGGTTAGCATTGAAAAAAAGAATAAGTATGTGGAGAGTGAAACAGAATAGCTCGGTGACAAACTCAAGTTAATAAAGGGATATTGAGATTCTTTTTTCTTTTAAAACCAATGATAAATGTAATAAAAGGTTATCATGGTCTTCACTTCTACTTTACAAATCTTAATAGGCATTTCCCCCGCTTAATTCTTTTCTCTTCATGCGAGAGCTTGGTGCGTGGTTGAGAACAAGAATACAAGGCCCTTGAACGTTAATGTTTTCACAGTGGTGATTAATGATTGACTAGAAATATCAGACAAAGAAGCATAGGTGGGCACATTTACAATTTTTTGACACGACCACGACCAACACCCGCACCAACTGAACTACTAAACAACTTAAAAACAAATTATTTTGTTATGCCTTGGTATGCACCACGCCATTTGTTTACTTCTCTGACGACAATACTATAAAATGGATAGATTCCTTTCTTTGCTACAGAAAACGAGCTGTTGTTAATGGTTAACCTTCAAGTTAGGCTCCAATTAAGTCTGGTGTTATACAAGGTACCTTTCTAAGTCCATTGTTGTTCTCTTCGTACATCAGTGATATTTCAACTGACAATGATTCTGTAATAAGACCGTGTTTACTATAGTTAAATAAGAAAGGCAAATTGAAACCAGATGGATATTGATACATTAGGTTGTTTGGCAAGAAAATGGGGCAGGAGATTTCGGCTTGTTAAATAAAAAAATATGCAGGCAACCAGAAAAGAAAAAAATCGAGGCTTCTTACACTTATAAGGGAACGGTCCTCTAAAATGTTGACTCTCATTACTGCATTGGTGTGACCATTATATGCCTGATATTCCTGTGGATCTAGGTCGACATGTTAACAGATACACTGGCCTCTGATGATGCATTCTGTTAGCTGGTCCGGCTGCATAGCAGGATGGACTGATCTTAGATGGGCGTTGCTGCCAAAAGCGATTCAGCCGTTCAGAACTTATTTGAAAGGTATTTTAGGAGGGTGCTTTTACCATGTCCACATTTAGGGAATTCAAGTTATCAATGACACGATATATGAAAGGCATTTTAGGAGGGTGCGTTTACCATGTCCTCAGTAAGAGAATTCCAAATATCAACGCTATGATTTTTGAAAGGATCTGCCCGTACTTTTAAATGTGACCTTTAAAATTTGTCCAGGAGTTGATGCTTGTGTATGAATAATAAATACGTTGTTCTTGTCAACTTTGTCTATTTTGTGCTATATTTTGTACAACTGAATTATACCGGCTCTGTCTCTTCTATATCCCAGGGATGGAAACCCTGGTGTCTTTAATTTTTCCGGATAACTCAGATGCTGTCCGCTTTTTGTTTTTACTAGTTGGGTGGCTCGGCGCTGAACATTTTCGATAATATTTTTTATCTTTTTTAAAACATCGGCGACCAAATGGTTTTGGAATATTCGAGGTGAGGTCTCACAAGAGATTTGTACAGATTCAAAAATATTTCCGTGTCTATGTATGTAAAGGTTCGACAGATTAATCCCACATTTCAGTTTGCTTTATTTACCTTATTATTGATATCTTCTGTGAACTTCAAAAAAGTTTGCATAATAACACACAAGTCCTTTTCTGTGGTTACTGTTTCAGCTGTTTTTGACTCTTGGTCAGTTTTCATTTTATATTCATAATGGTAATTGTGGTTTCGGATGTGTAGGTACTTACACTTCTTGAGGTGATAGTTCATATTCCAAGTTCACATTCCATTCCAAGTTTTTGCCCAATCAAAAGCATTCAATGTGAATACTTGTCTGAACATATTCTGTCTGTCTAATTGAGTTTCCGAAGTATTTTAGCATCATCAGCAAAGAGCTTCATACATGCAATAACAACGTCGGGAAGGTCATTTATGAAAAGTAGATATAGAATATGACCCAGGACACTTCCCTGCAGGATACCACTAGTGACTTTTGCCATTTTAGAGTATTTGCCGTTGATAACTTTTGGGGTTCTACCCGACAGAAATTCTTTTATCCATTTAAGTACCATATCCCCAGTCAACAATCTTTTATGTGGCATTTTGCCAAAGGCCTTCTTAATAAATTATACTGATGTCTTCGTTTGCGTCAAGGGCTTCTGTCAATTCCCTCATTAGTTCTAGAAGTTGGTAATACATGAGCGTCCCTTAAGGAACCAATGTTGTGCTTTTGAAAATAAATTAGTAGTTTGACGTACTTTTCTAATTTCAATTTCTTTCTTCACTTGAGACAATCTCTATCACAGTTAGAATAAAGGAGATATATTTCCCGGGAAAGTTTTGGATAACAAATATTTTGATCATTATTTATAGTTCTGTTTAAACTAAAACATGTTTCCTAAGCCATAGTTGAAGAGGCTTGGCTTGCTCTTCTGGATCTGTGACAAACCCCACCAATCATTGTTTCCTTCCCCCCTTCAGTAGTGTCACTAAAAGCATTTGCCCACTATTAAAAATGTTTTTGTTTTTTTTTCTGAAAACTATTGAGTCTGTGTGTATGTTAAGCTGTGAAAGGCTGCTTTTCTCATCATGAAGGAATGGAATCCGAATGGGTAGTGGATTTTCACCCGTTTCCATTCGTGCAGGGTCACCTTCTTGTGCCCTATTCAATTCCCAGCGAGGTTCAACATTTCTTGCTTGACTTCGCTTCTTTTCTTTCTTCCCTTTGTTTCAGGTTGACTTCGCTTCTTTTCTTTCTTCCCTTTGTTTCAGGTTAAAGTAGAAGTAAAACAAAGATCAGGAATCGATACAATTAACTTACTCCACCCATCAAAGACACCAAAGGGAAAGAAACACAAACACCAAGCGACCAGACCATAATGGAAACCTAAACAAAGGAAGGTCATAAGGACAGTTACTTTCCAACAAAATGGCCATATGGCCATCCAAAATAAAAAGACACAAGTGAAGTAAAGTTCCTCACTACAATTACACTTTTAAGGTGGGCTGGGGCTTTTTCTTCTATAAACTTAGTTTTATACAGCAGAAATTTATTTTGAGATTTCATCTCAAGAACTAATTTTAAAGGCTCTGATGGGAGCTGTGGGTTAATTGTATCGATTCCTGATCATTGCCGCCACTTCTATTTTATAACTGCGGCCATCACTTCTATTTCTTTGCACCTAGTCTAAAACATGCCACAATCTGTAGATCGTCTTATCCCAAAGCAGAGCTCAGTGTTAATACATTTTCTGTGTCAAGAGCTAGAATTGTGGCCACATAAAATCTATTTATCCCTGCCATCCCTACAAAAGAACACTGCCTTCAAATTTTATAGTAAAGTAGGGCCGTTTAATTCAGGTGAAAAAGAAACTGCAAGGTTCAGTGCTGGGTCCTTTCTTGTTAGTGATGTATATAAAAGGTAACGTTTTATCCTCTCTCGTTCTGCAAACATACATACCAGCGTGCAACAGCCATGCACCTAACCTGTTTCTTCTAAGTCAACACTGCCAAAGTAAGAATGATAATTGCCTTACTCGCAATTTATTGTCGGAAAAATATAAATTTTCTCGGGACACACAAGATCCGAAAATCATTCATTTTTTTAGGTTCAGGCTAATGCAGTGATGTTCGATGTTGTATAACATGTATATTTTTATGATGCTTCTCTCTCTCTCTCTCTCAGTACCCTCCTTCGAGTTTCATGTGCATTTGCGCAGTCAGTGGAAGGATAAAAGAAAAATTGTTGGAGATTAAATAATCTGTCCCAAAGATCTGTTGATAATCGATAAAAGAGTGCTGCTGATACTTTGCATCAGTGTGCATCTGCATCTGCCAAAACAAAACAGGGAGCATATGCAGAGTGAACATCTGGGTGTCAAAAAGCATGGTGGATTTTTTTTCATGACAACATTATTATGTATTATTTTTAAAAGACAATATAATAAAAGTTGGTCATTCCTGGCAATGATCTCGCATAGCATGTTAGATGCACTATCATATGGGGAGTATTTAATCCCCTTCCACCAAACTAGCAGTTCTTCTTTGGGTCATTTCAATTATATTTATACTATTCTTAGTGTCGAGTTACCAAACTGCTGAGCTGTACCAACGTTTTGTATGCCACTTCTCTTTTACTGCTTCATTTCTGCTTTCCGCTTTACAAACCCCAGCCACCTGTTTCCCTTGCTGTGGTGTTTCCGATATTTATATTCCCAGAAAGAATATAAGAATATTTATATTTCACATGAAAGAAAAAAAAAACTGTTGAAGAAAAAATCCAATTCCAACTTTTAGTCGTATCCAAAGTCACATGACAATCATTTCAAAACAATGGTGGTGGACTTCTGTCAGTCAAGTGATGGTTTGTTTTAATAAGGAATATTATTACATCCACAAAGGTTAGACAGCATTTTTATCACAGATTTCGACTTATTACAATCTAAGGCATAAATTGGACTTACAAAACAATGGGTATAGAAGTGAAATTTTTAAAAGTGCTATATGAACTTGTATAAGCCCCGTGTTAGACGTCGCATGCACATCTATAAAAAAACAAACGGTCTCACTATAAAGCGACAAGAAGCGTCAAGAAGCGACAAGAAGCGACAAGAAGCGTCAAGAACGTTTTTAAACATTTTTTTCTATACATCTAAGGCAGATTTGATCTTTTATAACATTTTCAATGCTTCCTGGTATATTTTTGTCAACATAAGTTCATTAGATACCCTTAAAGTTTGCTCCGAACAACTTGCAATCCCGACTCTGAAAAGCTTAGACAAGTATTGAGCGACAAGAAAGCGTCAAGAACATATTTTAACACTTGTATTCAATCTTTCTGGTAATAAGATAAGACCAGACATTGGCTAACTTAAATGAGTAATTTTGTGTCCATACAAGTTCCTTTAAAAGCCCATAAATGCTTATCAGATCCATAATATGGGCCTGTCGTCTAGCTTTATCGACTGATGAAAAAGCGTCATGGAGGGATTTTAACTTCTGTTTCGCTAGATACTAGCCTACATGTGATAGATTTCATAAGATATTTCTATATATACATAAGCATTCATATAGAGAGAAACAGATTTACGAATAATCTTGTTTTTTTTTTATGTTTTTTAAGGCTTTATTATGCAAAAAAGGTGCCAGTCAAGTATACGGAAACAAGAAAGCGTCAAGAAAATAAAATGACGATTTCCACACGTATTTTTTCTGGATTTCTGACATCTGCAAAGATCCACATATCCTTATGGGTTCAATTTGCTCATTTATAATACTTCTCGGGAAAATAAAATCCACTTCGGACCCTTATAGTTAAAGGAAAAGTTCCACCTTCTGTCGGTTGTTCGCTTACCAGGAAAAAGCGACAAGAAAATATATCACGGCCCAAATCGTTAATTACTTTCACTCAGTTTGAGTAATTTAATTTGAATTACTCAATGGCTTGCGGGCTATGAAACTGATAAAATCAACACGCGTGTATCCCTTCATCGCACCGCCAATTTCTTTCTTTTCCTTCCTTTATTTTCATTTTCTTTCTTCCTTTCGTTCTTTCTTTCCTCTCTGTTTTCTCTTTCTTCTTATATAATAACAAATATTTGATATATTTCATTATTTTCCTAAAAAAAAAGATTTGTTGAGGGTTTCGTTTGTTTGTTTGATTTGAGGTTTAACGTCCCCGTCAACTCTGAATAGGTCATTTTGGAGACGTTGCTTCAAATTTTGTGGGATTGTTACCCGAGATTGAGATATCTCAAGCCCTATCGCCCAATCAAATCAATAGGGTTTATAAGCATTGACGGATCGACTCGCACCACTTTGCCTGGGCAGGCTTAGCTCTGTCTGAAAGCATCATGCAGCCCATTTATTTCTTCAAGCCCCAATGGGCGGGGCCGGATTTGTTAAGGGTACGTATTAGAATCCTGTGAGAGTAAGTTGTAATGAGACCCACTACATGTGTTCTATCTTTTTCATGTGGATACCCGTTAGAATCCATGGTAAGACGATTATGACTACCCACGAGATATTTCTTTATTTTGTTCTTATTTCTTCCTTTTTCTATCCTACAAAGGAACCGGATAAGAATGACAGCAGTTATCGGTGATTTTCCGAATAAAAAAAAAATGTAATGGGTACTTGTTAGACTCCTTAACAAACAAACTTGTCCTCAAACTCAGCAGCAATAAAACACGCCAATATAATTTTGACCCCCTTAAACCCCACTTTTATATTGTAAAAGGCATAGGTTGTGAGTACACGTTAGAACCGCCTCGCCGAGGCGGGGCGAGGCGGTTCTAACGTGTGCCCACAATCTATGTTATAAGTTATAAGAAATGATCCATTTTCCGAGGTTAAATTTTCTTTATGCTTAGATAGACGTGTGTTCGTAATGTGTATAATTATTCTTTCACGTTTTTATCTGTAAAATAGTGGGCTTTTATCGCAGGTTAAAATGATTTCCTTGTCGCTTTTCTCTATCGTAGATCTTTCTACGAATATAAGTTTACTATGCAGATAGAAAACGGGTTATTAAATCACACTACACTTCGCCATGAGTGGATACTAGAATAATGATGATGTTAAACTTTAATGGTGATTATCAAGAAACAAGTAAAAGTATGCTTATGCAATCTACATAGGTTTTAAAGTAGATATTCTGAAGAAAAAAAAAACATTTATCGTTGTTAAAATGAAAATGAAATATTTACTTTCACCAAGAACAAAGCGTATATACATGTATACGTTTTGCACGACATTACAAAAGTTACATATTAATTTGATAGGATAGGATTGTTCGCCTTGAATGTCGAAAATTTATTTATTTTTATTTACTTTTTTTTTTTCAATTATTTTTGGTTATCAGCGGGGGGGTGTTTATGTGATGGCGTGTGTCATTAATTGAAGCGCTGGTTAATTACTGTCACTCAGTTTTGAGCTATTCTAGTTGAATAACTCAATGGCCTGCGGGCTGTGACTAGCGTTCATTGCGATCGACTGAACAGATCAGTAACATAACCTCGCTCAACTTTCTTTATTTCGGCTGCCGGTTATAACTCGTGCCCATAATATTGTATTTGAAGAGAGGGAGAGAGAAAGAGGGCAACGTTATTACGACGTTGATACTACGTTGAAAACATCATGTGCCAACTCTTGTCTTTCTTTTAGCAGCCTTATAGAGTCGCATATAACGAGTACCCACAACCTTGTAGTGGAAGAGAGAGAGAGAGAGAGAGAGAGAGAGACGTCGTGACTTTGTTTCGACGTTGATACGACGTTGCAAACACTTCACGTGCCAACTCTTCTTTTCTTTCTTTCTTTCTTTTTCTTTCTTTCTTTCTTTCTTTCTTTCAACAGTCTCATTGATGCGGTTATAACGAGTACCCACAACCTTTTATTGGAAGAGAGAGAGAGAGACAGAGAGAGAGAGAGAGAGAGAGAGACGTCATGACGTTGTGCAAAATTTTCTTGTCGCTTTTTCAGTACTCGCCTCGACAAGTTATTTCTTCTTGTAGCTTTTTTTTAGTACTCACCTCGTCCCGTTATTTCTTCTTGTGTTTTTTTTTTTTTTTTTTTTCATGTTATTTTACATCAACCACATCAACAAGCCCGCGTAATGGATATTCATTAATCCAATTTATTTTTATTTTCTCCTCAGAACTATAGTGCGTGGGTACTCATTAGCACAGTCTCGCGGGGACCGTTCAAACGAGCACACTTAATCTTTAATTTTTGGTCGCCCCACAAAATTTTCTTGTCGCTTTTTTTCAGTACTCGCCTCGTCCCGTTATTCCTTCTTGTCGCTTTTTCATGTCACTTACCATAAACCACGACAACACGTCTGTGTAATGGATATTCATTAATCCAACTTATTTTGTCTTCTCCCCAGAACAATAGTTTGTGGGTACTCATTAGCACAGTCTCGCGGAGACCGTTCAAACGAACACACACACACTTTAATTTTCGCTCGCCCCGCAAAATTTTCTTGTCGCTTTTTTCAGAACTCGCCCCGTCCCGTTATTTCTTCTTGTCGTTTTCTCATGCCCCTTTACATAAACCACGTCAACAAGTCTATGTAATGGATACACATAAAATCCAACATTTTTTTCTCCATAGAACCATAGTTTGTGGGCACTCATAAGAACCGCATCACGGTGGCCGTTCTAGTGAGGACCGACAATCTATCGTATTCATATTTAATTTCGGTTCCTATGCAAAATTTTCTTGTCGCTTTTTCAGTACTCACATGAACCCATTATTTCTTCTTGTCGTTTTTTCAGCCCCGTTGAATTTTCTTGTCGCCTTTTTAGCTCCCGTGTTTCAGCTCTCGACGTTATTGTGCGGTTATTTATTTATTTTTTTCCTTTTTTTTTTCTTACCAGCTGATTATCTACTTTGCGATTTAATGCCTGAAATGGATATATGATTTTGATGGTTCTTCATCTTTGTGTAGTCGCCATTTAAGCTTCTTGTTGCTTTTTCATGGACTCATGAAGTTTCGCGTCGCTTATTCAGAACTCAATTTATCGGGCGGTTTGCATGCTTTCGTACCCCATGATGCGTTTTCTACGGATTTTATGCATAAAATGCATACCAGAATATTTTCCATACACTTCATGACGCTTCTTGTTATCGCTTCAACTGTGAAAAATCTTCTTGTCGCTTTTTCTAGCACTCAAACCGCATCGTAATTTCTTCATGTCGCTTTTTCACCACTCAAGATGCTTGTGAGGTTTGCCTTTCTTCTTGCAGCATATTAGTCTTCTACACATTTCAATGCCTTTAATCCATATTACATATAAAAGACATAAATATATATGACTACAATTGGAGAAAAACTAACCCGAGATATCTGGCTGTAGTGACCTACAGCCAGAGAAATCCCACACTTGAAAACTCCAATATTGCCGATCCTTCCAAGGATCGGGAGGGTGTGGACTCCTTAAACCCGGTTGGGTGCGTTTATATATTAATTTGTGTGATTTTCCTAACACAGTCCTCTTCAATACATATTTTTGCACTATTGTAATTAATTACCTAAAGATTCCTTGTTTACAAAAAGTATTCCTCCTCACTTGAATTTGATCGTGTGAAAAAAATCGCCACATTTGTTTACAAACTTGAACTCTGGGTAATAAAGGTCATGCGATGAAACACGTAAGCGGTGTAGAGGTAAAAATTTATACCGACCTAATTCTACCGATTTTGACAGATGGCGGGAATATTATATCTCTATCTCTACTTTATATCCTAAGCCGGTCAAATATGGCCATTACCTGAGTTGGGTTGGTGGTTAAATTTATAATTAAGCTTAAAAAAGGAGGACCCTGGATGAGTCCTTAAAACTATTTACAATCTGATTAACAGAAGTATACTAAAATGCATACCTCTGAGTCCCGATCTTTGAACTCCTCTGCGGACTTGGCATCTACCGCAGACGAGGGAGGACTATTCCACTGAGGAATAGTTCTGGGAAAAAATGAATGATTAAGGGCATCACTATAGGCCAGGTACCTACGATATCGTGTTATTTGTTGTGTTTTTTTTTTTGTTGTTGTTGTTTTTTTGCCGTCGCTTGAGTTGCAGCTGTCACAGGGGTCAAGTATTTATCTTTATCCAGAGACACTATATCTGAGTGTATATTATAAAAGAATGCTTAAGAGGACTGCTCACCACGGGCATCAAGGGACGACCACTCCAACTTGCTAAGCATGTCACCGATGCTACTCTTATTTTGCCATCGCTGACATGTCCACAGGGCTGCTGTCCTCTGAACCTTCTCAACCTGCTGAATCTGAGTTTTAACATGGGGATGCCGAATGGGTGATATATATTCAAGTTGAGTGCAAACCAATGTTTTATATGCAACATCCTTTGTCTGCCTAGGTGCAAAGCCAAATTACGTCTTAGAAATCCTAAAGGCCTAGTTGCTTTTGATGTAATCGCTGAAATATGATGACCCCAATCAAGGTCGGCCTTGATGGTGATACCGCGATATTTTGCAGATTGAACCTGCTCCAAAGTGGTGTTGTGAATAATCAAACCGAAATCTTTTCCTACAATCTCTCGATACGGCTGAAATCCCCAAAGAATGGCTCCTTGCGAACATCTGCCCACTTTTCTAAAATGAAGACAGGGCTCTTGCTCGTAATTATCGCACAGTGTCACTGACTTGTGTTCTATGTAAATTGCTTGAACACATAGTCTGCGCAAACATCATGGCCTACTTGGATGAGCATAAACCTTTGTCAGACAGACAATATGCATTTAGGAAAAGGCATAGTTGCGAAACTCAGCTGAGCACGGTTATAACCAGGTGGTAACATTAATTTTGAACTTCGAGGAGGCTTTTGACACCCCACCTCATGAACTACTTAAATCCAAATTATTTGGTAATGTAATTGGGAAGAAGATACTCAAATGGATAGATTCCTTCCTTTGCTACAGAAAACAGCGTGTTGTTGTTCATGGTGAATCTTCAGTATAGGCGCCAGTTTATCTGGGGCCCCACAGGGGACTGTTCTTGATCCGCTGCTATTCTCCCTGTACATTAATAATATTTCCACTGACATTCAGTCAGAAATAACACTGTTCGCAGACGACTGTGCTTGCTATCGGGAAATCAGAGCTACAGAGGACTTAATGAAACTTCAGAAGGATATAGATAGATCAGGATGTTGGGCACGAAAATGGGACATGAGATTTGAGCCTGTTAAATGCAATGTTATGAAGATAACTAGGAAGAGAACAAATAAAATTGAGGCTTCATACACTTTAGAAGGAACGGTCCTCGAAAATGTGACTTGGTGTGACAATCACACACGGTTTGAGATGGAATACACACAATAGCAACATGTGTACTAAGGCGAATAGAACACTTGGTTTCCTGAGGCGAAATCTTCATCAGTATCCTCAGGATGTGAAGGAGACGGCATATAAGGGACTTGTTTACCCAATCTTGGAACATGGAGTTGCATCTGGCACCCAAGTGGATTGGCCCTTAATGAAGAAATTGAAAAAGTTCAGAATAGAGCTGCTAGATTTGTAACAAGCAATTTATGCTTTGAAACGCATGACTGAAATTCTAGGAACATTAAGTTGGGGGTCTCTCAAGAAAAGAAGAGAGAGTAGGCTTATATTCTTATACAAACGTATAAAGGGTGCTGCCAACATTCCAACAGATGGCCTTGTTTCCCCAGCTACAATGTAGTCACTATAAAAGCACCATTCATTGACGTTTCAGACCCTTGCTGCAAGAACTGACCTTTATAAAGAAGTGTTCTTCCCCCGAACCATTTAGAGATTGGAATGCCCTTCCCCATTTGATTAATTCGACAGCTGAAGGTGCTGAGGATTGTGTAGCTAAGTTTACCTCTTTGGTTCGAGCTAGGGACTAACTTCCCATATCACAGGTCCTGGTGTATGAGTGTCATTTGACGTGTCACCAGTAGCAATTCTGATTCTGAAAATTGTCATTTGGGGAGGTAAATCGGCGGTTTTACGGTCGAAAATTTAGTTTTACGCGCTAGCGCAGCCGCAAAAAACGTAATTTGCGATCGTAAAACCGAAGATTTACCTCCATAAATGACAATTTTCAATACAGTTATCTACACTCTAATGCATTTATTCATTTGATTTGTTAAAAAATGTCCTACTTGCACAAAACGGCAAGCACTGCGAGCTGCGTAAACCCAAATACCAGCCAATCAAAAATGTTTCTTGATGAGTTCTGGTATCTGACAGTATATCGCAGAATATACCGTCGCAAATGTTCGACGTTATAGAATCAGACGTCGCGTTACATACGCGAGTGCGGCCCCGCCCATAGGGGCTTGAAGAAATATATGGGCTGCATGATGCTTCCACGCAGAGCTGAATCCGGCCCGCACAATAGTACTGGTAAACCGCTTAGAGGATCTAAGCCTGTCCAGGAAGCGCGGTGCGAGGCGGACCGCCCATGCTAATAAACCCTATTGGTTTCATTGGGCGACAGGGCTTGAGATGTCATTTCATCACAATGTCGGGTAAAAGTCCCACAAATTTGGAAGCAACGTCTCCAAAATGACCTTTACAGTGTTGACGGGGACGTTAAACCTCAAATCAAACAAACAAAACATACGCGAGTGCATTAGAATTATGAATACTAAAAAGGACAGGTCCAAGTACCGAACCTTGTGGGACACCAGATAAAAAGGGGCGCTTGGCCATCAAGTGCAACTTTTTTGTGTGCCATGAGCTAATCTACCTATTTGTGGATCCTCTTATCCAACAATATTCCAGTTTGTACAATAGCCTTCTGTATGGTACCTTGTCAAAGTCCATGATAATAAAGTCAGTCTGTTAGTGGCCACGGTTATTATGGCCGCATCCAGATTGCTTAAAATGTCATGGCAAAATTTGACTAATTGGGTTTCACAAGACCTTTGGCTGCGGAAACCATGCTGACTGTCAGCAAGAATGCTCTCAAAGGCTAGGTGCTTGTTAATATGACTAATGTATGCTCAATGAACAGATAAAAATGAACTGCGCGTGTTGTTCTTCTGCCTTACGAAGTTAAACAAAAAAGGTTTTAAGCGAGTCTCACGCCTGATTACACTCTTCTGGAGTCCATGTCTGTTGATCTGAACATTGATATTTGCCATCTTGTCTATGGACTAATGATTTTGGATTAACGCTTTGGTACTATGACCTAAACTACTTAACAGAAGGGAGATTCAAGGATGGACCGAGTATTGCCTCCACTCTTAGCAAGAACTTCGCGGTTTCTTTTACGCCAGGTAAAGAGGTCCTCATATGAGAGTCCTGTACTACATGTAGGTCAATTAGATCAGTGGATGTAAAAAGGAAACAGCTCAGCGAAGCCGAGGAAAAGTTCCGAAAAATTCGCAAGCCTGTTTCCTATATTGCCACAAAATTACAAACAACGCCAAGCAGACGGGAACATCTTTCGAAAAAAAAAAACAACTACGTGTTCTATCCTCGCGCATCATGAGTAAAAGGTATCCTTTACTTCAGGTTAAGTATTTGATTAATAAACCAAAACACTTGACCAAGAGAACAAAGAATATGTATTCATTTTAATCTTAATAAAATAGAAAGTGAATGTCATTTTAACACTGTATCCTGTATGAAAAAAGCCAATGTTATTTTGAAACCATTGACATTCCTAGTGGCTGTTGTGGCTGAGTCCCAATCTATACCGTACAGCCTTTGAACGCCTCTGTACTTTTGGCATCTACCACATAGGAGGGAAGACTATTCTACGGAGGAATAGTTCTATGGAAGAAGGAATTCTTCAGGCCATCACTCTAGGCCTTGTACCTACGATATTGACAGTTGTTTAATTTTGATGCCCTTGTTTGAGTTGAACAAGTCACATAGGTCAGGTAGTTATCTTTATTAAGAGACACTGTAGAAAGGTGAAAGCTGTGGGTTGGGCTAGGAGTTTAAAGAGGACAGCTCATGACCGGTCTCCAGCGATGGCCATTCCAACTCATCAAGCATATCTCCCACACTACTTTTGTTCCGTCATCGCCGGCAGGTCCATCGAGCAACCGTCCACCGGTCATTCTATACCTATTGTATCTGAGTTTTGACATGGAGGTGCCAAACAGGTTATGCATACTCAAGTTGAGGTCGAACCAATGTTTGGATGCAACATCCCTTGTCTGCCTTGAAGCAAAAGCCAAATTACATTTTAGAAATCATAATGTCTCAGTTGCTTTGGATGTAATATCAGAAACGTACTGACCCCAATCGAGATCGTCAGTGATGATGAGACCAAGGTATTTAGCGGATTGAACCTGCTCGCATGTACCCGGTATGCTGGTGTAATGAGTAGCCAAATTTAAGTATCATGACACCCTCTTTGAGTGACATCTGGCCACACTGAACTTCATCTGCCAATCGGCCTCCCAAAGTGCTGGGCTTTTCAGGTCATCTTGTAAGATAAGGCACTCAGAAAGAGTATATATATTACTGTACAAAACAATTATCAGCAAATAAACGAACAGATGATCTGATTTTATCCGAATACAAAAGAAAAGGACCGGTCTGAGTACCGAGCCTTGGGGGAGACCAGATAGAAGAGGGATTGAATCAGACGCTTTGCCACCCAAGTACAACTTGTTGTGAGCGCCTAGAGGGTCATGAGCCAAACTATCTGAGTGTAGATCCTCTTATCCCATAGTAATCCAATTTATACAAACAGCCTCCTGTGAGGTACATGAACCATGTCAAAGGCATTGGCGAAATCCATGATATAAATTAACAAATGGTCTTGTCATAGTCGGTTGGTAACACCACAAATGTGTCATTTCCTTGAAGTACACGGTCAATTATCTCCCGCTGTTCTTTTATGGCGAGGTTGAAATTTTTCTCCTCCAAAATGGAGCGTGATAGCTCATTGGTTAGTGCACTTGCCTCTGGTGCTAGAGGTCCCGGGTTCGATCCCCGCCAGCGGCGATAAAATTTCGGTGTCCGAACACGCTCCTTTGGCATCATTTGCAGGGATGAATGTCATAAAGTGCACCGTCCTTCGGATCGGGAAGTTAATTGGAGCCCCCCCTGTGCACTGTGCAGGTTAAATAACCCTACCGTAGTTACATGATTATTGTGTAGGCTTTCATCCTGCAAAACCTGTAGTGTATGTAATGTACACCTGCGAGTAATGGCAAAATGTGACCGATCGCAGTATCAGTAGAAAGAAAGAAAGAAAGAAAAGAGGAGTTGCATTCGTCCTCCAACAACATCTTTTATCCGGATAATATATCGGTGGTAAAATTTTATGTTTACACCAACATGACGTCACATATTTACATACACAAAAGGTCAAACCAAACAAAATGGTGTCTTGATGAGTTTTTTTATGGCTCGACAGAAATCTTGGTCAGAAATACTGCCTTCAAACGTCAGTAAACTTGTTTCGGCGATTCAGGGATGATAATAAATGTTTTATCAATCGATCACTTATCATGGGTTTTCATGTTATCGCAAAATCAGTTCAGAAATCACTGGAAACTCTGCCTTGCTGCTTAAAAATCCAGTATTGGAGTTTTCACTATGGGTGTTCCTCTGACGTTAAAGCCGCCAAATCAGAAAATAAAAAAGGCTTTGAGAACGTCAGAGAAGGCTCGGATTAGAGAAAAACAAGACTTATGTCTAACATTTACTCTTTGTCAGTCGCAACATTTTCTTGTCGCTTTTTCTCAACCGAACGCGGTTACGCACATGGTTTTTATTTTTTTATTTTACACAATAACATGCAATATTTCTGGAACTATTCAAACCTGATCTTTTGAAATACTTAATTTATTTATGAATTCATAAAAAATCTAACATATGAATGTATATTTCGAATGGAATATGATCTTGACGCTTCTTGTCGCTTCTTGACGCTTCTTGTCGCTTTATAGTGAGACCCAAAAACAAATCTATAAATGAGTGCATGCGTACGTCTAACTTGTTGGACTAGGTTTCACAAGACCTCTTCTTGCGCTCAAGGGTCAACAGTTTAGGAGGAGTTCGCATTTAAAGCAAATTGTTGACGCCGCACGACACACGACAGACATTGACCGATCACAATAGCTCACCATGAGCACTTCGTGCTCAGGTGAGCTAAAAAAAATAGAAGAGCAAATGTCCTCCAAAGCTTCCATGCGAAAAAGGTATAATATTTGCCGAAAAATGAGCAAAATCATTATGCTAAATCACAATAAAACGTATTTTGCTAATAACGGCGAAAAAATGTACTCAAATAATGACTTGCTTGCTTAGAATCGAATTTTTTTTACCTCGTGATAAAAATTTTGTTTGCCAAGCGAAGCGATGGGTGTTTTCGATTCGCAAACGTAAGCGTACGCCGGTCACGGAGAATCCGGGTCGTTTCGCCCGTGGGTCGTTTCGCCCTGAGTCGTTTCGCCCTGATGTCAGTGGGGGGGGGGGGGTCGTTTCGCCCTTATACATTAAAACATATTTTGCTTAAAACGGCGAAAAATGTACATTTTAATAATGACTTGCTTCCTAAGAATCGAAAATATTTACCTCGTGATAAAAAATTGGTTTGCCAAGCCAAGCGATGGTTGTTTTCGATTCGCAACGCAAGCGTACGCCGGTCTCGGAGAATCCGGTTCGTTTCGCCCGTTGGTCGTTTCGCCCTGAGTCGTTTCGCCCTGATTTCGGGGTGGGTCGTTTCGCCCTTATACAATAAAACGTATTTTGCCAATAACGGAGAAAAAATATACATTCTAAAATGACTTGCTTGCTTAGAATCGAAAAAAATTATTTCGTGATAAAAAATTTGTTTGCCAAGCAAAGCGATGGGTGTTTTCGATTCGCACGTAAGCGTACGCGGGTCACGGAGAATCCGGGTCGTTTCGCCCGTGGGTCGTTTCGCCGGGTCATTTCGTCCCTGAATCGTTTCGCCCGTGGGTCGTTTCGTCGAAATCGTATTTTAAAGGGAGTGACAAATGGAAAGGATGGGTAATTAAACGAAAAGACGGCCAAATGAACGAATGAATGAATGAAGTGGCGCTTGTTGCGTGGGTAGATGGACGGACTGACCAGTGGATGGATGATGTACAGACGAAATAGATAGATAGATAGATACATGTAGATAGATAGATAGATAGATAGATAGATAGATAGATAGATAGATAGATAGATAGATAGATAGATAGGTAGGTAGATAGATAGATAGATAGATAGATAGATAGATAGATAGATAGATAGATAGATAGATAGATAGATAGATAGATAGATCCCTGAAATGAAGGTTGTGGGTACTCGTTAGGATCACCTCAATGAGGCGGTTCTGCAGAGCACGTACAAACTATCTTTGCAGTATTTAAAAGACAAATATCACGGATTTTTTTTAGAAAAGTAGCCATTTTGAAGACATGAAAAAAATGCACTATGTCGCACGGGTTTGTTATGGAAATGAGTGGGTTTTCACATATACATTATTTTTCATATTTATCATACTACGGTTCTAACCCACAGTCTATGTTTTGAGCAGAAAGAGATAAATGTTCATCTACACAGCCATAACTTCATATTATATTGCACAGACTTGTTAACGTAATGTGTGTTCCAATATCTGAAGATAGTATCTCAGTTGCCCAAACCTAACGTACAAGTCGTCAGTATATCGTCAAGCTTCACCAAACGTTGCTTCCAATTTTGTGGGACTTTTACCCGACATTGAGATGAAATGACATCTCAAGCCCTGCCGCCCAATGAAGCCAATAGAGTTTATAAGCATTGACTCGCACCGCATTGCCTAAAAGTGGTTTACCAGTACTCGTGTGCGGGTTGGTTCCAGCTCTGCGTGGAGGCATCGTGTAGCCCATATATTTCTTCAAGCCCCGATGGGCGGGGGCTAATAATTGATAGGGAAACATCGGTAACTTTGTTTCTAAGTCACATTGAAGGGAACATTTGGAAGTCCTTATTTGTACTCTGTGACTTTTATACACTTACATATTAACTAACACATTTTTACAACATACACGTGATAAGTTTTTGTCAATTTATTTTCCAGTCCATGTGCAACACAAATTAGTGTGTGCTGAGCGTAGACTCAAGTTTTTGTAAAAGCTAATTCTTGTATATATTATATGTGATTTTATATGCACAGGCTTGCTCTAGGTGTGTGGGATCACCGTGATATAGAATTCTTCGGTCGGTACCGTGTCTTAGCTATTAGACTCTATCTATCTATCTTCTTATACTGAGGCGGTCATATTTGGCCATTACCTCAGTTGGGTGCGTAGCTAAATTTAGAATTTAGCTGAAAAAAAAAAAAAAAAAAAAAGAGAAGTCACTGGATGAGTCCTTAAAACTATTTACAATCTGAATAACAGAGGTATACTAAAACGCATACCTCTGAGTCTCAATCTTACACTGTATGGGCTTTGAACTCCTCTGCAGTCTTAGCATTCACCACAGAAGAGGGAAGACTATTCCACTGGGGAATAGTCCTAGGGAAGAAGAAGTCGGCGGAGACTTCCGAATATTTACGAATATTAACTGAATTTTGATTGTTTGTATTTATGTTTTTTTTTTTTTTTTTTTTTTTTTGTAATCTCTTTGCAGTATAAACATAAATGGAATTAGAGGGAAAATTCTTGAACTTTTAGCTTTCCTCGATACATCTCAACCTCATATTGTTGCTATTCAGGAAACAAAGATTGACAGTTCAATTACTACATCTGAGCTTTTCCCTGAAACTTGTGAGTACAGTGTGTACAGAAAAGATAGGAACTCTCATGGCGGTGGGGTGATGTTGCTCATTCATAGAGACATCCCTCACATGCCTTTCATGGAACTTGAAAATGACACTGAATCGGTCTGGGTTAAGGTTTTTGCAAATAAAACTTCCCACTTCGTAGCAAGTTGGTATCGACCACCAAATGGTACAATCGAAAACTTCCAGTTGTTTAAAGACCAACTGGATTGCATTAAATCGCAGCATAAGGGTAAAAAACTCCCGGCTGTACATGTTCTAGGTGACCTCAACTTCAGAGACATTGCTTGGCCCGACAGGCTCAGCAAACAAGGCACAATGCTGAGTCAGTCGGAAGGACAAATATTGATTGACATTATGAACGATCATGGCCTTGAACAAATTGTTAACTTCCCCACTCGTGATAAGAACACATTGGATCTGATCCTAACGACTTTGCCAGGACAATTCGAAGACATTCATTCCCCAGATAAACTAAGTGACCACGATGTTGTCTCCGGATATTTAAAAATTCACATCCCACCAATAAAGAAACCTCGGAGGAAGGTGTACTCATATCAGAAAGGTGACTATGAAACTATGAGGAAGGATGCACTGAGATTTGCAAAGGAGAATTACTTTAATGGTCATTCAGATGCTCGGTCTATACAGGAGAATTTTGATTTGATAACTTCTTTCATTCATACTTCGGCCGAAAATCATATCCCCTCAAAAACTAGTAGGGCTGTATCTTCTATTCCCTGGATCACTCCAGAGATAAGAAGGAAAATTCGCAGAAGGAATAAGATTCATGCAAAGGCAAAAAAGACGGGAAGTGGTAAACTCCGGACAAAATTTGAAAACTTGAGACGTGAAATCAAGACTGATATAAAAAATCAGCATGATTTGTATGTGAATAACTTGGTAGGTGATGTAAAGGCAAATCCCAGAGACTTCTACAGATATATTAATAGCCAGAAGAAAGACAGGCAAGGTATCCCGCCCCTTAATAAAAGAGGAGGGGACGGGGTTGCTGAATCAGACTCTGAAAGGGCAGAGGAATTAGTTGGTCAATTCAATGATGCATTTAATAAAACTGAGTTCACGGAGGTTCCATTGACTGGAAGATCGGTCCCATTCATGGATAATATTGTTGTGACAGCTGCAGGAGTGATCAAATTACTTCAAGGCTTAAACCCCAGCAAGGCCTTAGGACCCGATGAGCTTCATCCCAGAGTCCTGAAGGAGCTAGCAAATGAGTTGGGTCCAGTTTTCGCACACTTGTTTCAACAGTCTCTTGATACGGGTGAAATCCCCAAAGAATGGCTCTTAGCAAACATTTGTCCACTCTTCAAAAAAGGAGATAGGGCTCTTGCACGTAATTATCGCCCCGTGTCTCTGACTTGTGTTCTGTGTAAATTGCTGGAACATATAGTCTGCTCAAACATCATGGCCCACTTGGACGAGCATAAACTTTTGTCAGACAGGCAACATGCATTTAGGAAAAGGCACAGTTGTGAAACTCAGCTAAGCACAGTTATTAATGACTGGGCAAAAATCTTGGACAAAGGGGGACAGGTGGACACATTTATTCTTGACTTCGAGAAGGCCTTTGACACCCCTCCTCATGAACTACTTAAATCTAAGTTATTTGGTTATGGAATTGGGGGAAAGACCCTCAAATGGATAGATTCCTTTCTTTGCTACAGAAAACAGCGGGTTGTTGTTAATGGTGAATCTTCGGAGTGGGCTCCAGTTTTGTCTGGAGTCCCGCAAGGGACCGTTCTTGGTCCACTTTTGTTCTCCCTGTACATCAATGATATTTCCACTGACATTGACTCAGAAATAAGACTGTTCGCAGATGACTGTGTTTGTTACCGGGAAATTAGAGATACAGATGACTCATTGAAACTTCAGGCTGACATAGATAGATTAGGATGTTGGGCACGTAAATGGGGCATGAGATTTCAGCCAGTTAAATGCAATATTATGCAGATAACTAGGAAGAGATCTAATAAAGTTGAGGCTTCTTACACCTTAGAGGGAACGGTCCTCGAGAATGTGGACTCCATTAAATACCTTGGAGTGACAATCTCACACAACTTGAGATGGAATACTCATATTAGCAACATGTGTACTAAGGCAAATAGAACGCTTGGTTTCCTGAGGCGAAATCTTCATCAGTGCCCTCAGGATGTAAAAGAGGCAGCATATAAAGGTCTTGTTCGCCCAATCTTGGAATATGGTAGTTGTATCTGGGACCCCAGTGGAGTGGTCCTTAATGATGAAATTGAGAAAGTTCAGAATAGAGCTGCTAGATTTGTAACAGGCAATTACTGCTTTGAAACTGGGAGCATGACTGGAATACTTGGAAAATTAAAATGGGAGTCTCTCAAGAAAAGGAGAAAAGACAGTAGGCTAATCCTTTTATACAAAGGTCTAAAGGGTGCTGCCAGCATTCCAACAGATGACCTTGTTCCCCCAGCTAGACACTGTAGAAATCACCATTCGTTGGCGTTTCAGACCCTTAGCGCAAGAACTGACATTTATAAAGAGTCGTTCTTCCCCAGAACCATTAGAGATTGGAATGCCCTTCCCGATTCGATTATTTCGACAGCTGAAGGTGCTGATGATTGTGTAACTAAATTTACCTCTTTGGTTAGAGCTAGGGACTAACTTCCCTCATCACAGGTCCTGGTGTATGAATGTCATTTGACGTGTCACCAGTAACAATTCTGATTCTGATTCTGATCTCTGCCTTTTATGAGCGCATTTCATGTATTCACTGTTATGATATGTGATTTGTAAATAAAGTTGAGTTGAGTTGAGTTAGACCGGAAGTTGTCCTTTTTATACCAAAACATACACTACCTCTTTCATTAGGGCTTAACAAAATATGGGCGAAACGACCCACCAATCAGGGCGAAACCTCGTGCGAAACGGCCCAGGGCGAAACGACTCACGGGCGAAACGACCCATGTCCGTCACGGAAATACCCGACGCTAGTCTGGAAGTTACCTTCCAATGTGTTGACACGTGATTTTGTTTACATGTCATTGCGCATGCGCAAAATTACTTTTCCTTTCGTGGTTGGCATAAACACATTGTAAATAGGTTCTCTGTCTCTGGTCGGGCCCATCGGAGTCTAACTGTTGGTTTTCTTTTGCTCCAGCATTTCAGTGGTTTCTTGCTGTCGAGTCCTCACTGTGGTTGTTTGATTAATATGTGTTCACGGAGATGTTGCACTGATGAGTTAGGAGGTCTTTATGCGGGCTGAACAAATTATTTGTCTAAATCGCGACGGAAGTAAGGGCGAAGATTGTGGCCACGTAAATTCGATTTGCTCCCCCCCCCCCCATCCCACCACCCCCATCCCCCAGCGGAGTTCGTTTCCGTTGGCTGTTCCAAGGAGGTTCTTATATCGCGGTTTATTTTTGTTATGGTTTGTCTTTGGGTGTTTGTGTCGCTTATATTATTTTATTTTGGATAGCCTATTGGCCATTTTGTGGGAAATTGACTGTCCTTTTGCCCAGCAGGCACATGACGTCCTTTTGACGTCAGATTTTGGTTGGATTTTGGTCGCGACGTCATATAACCAAAAAATAACGTCGGTTCGACGTCATATCCTGACGTCAGTCAGACGTACTGATTAGACGTTGAACAGACGTCAGAACAAACGTCAATTCAACGTCTAAACCTAAACGTCGTTTAACGTTTCTTTTTTTTTTCTTTTTTGCAACCTATGCGAGTTTGCATGCATGATATGTACCGACCGGGGTGACAGGCACTCTACCGCGTAGCTATAATAACCAGCCCCTGCCGGAATGCCCAGTACACCTATTTTATACCTATCATCTCTACATGGTTGGTTTGTTGGTTTTGTTTGTTTGATTTGAGGATTAACGTCCCCGTCAACACTATAAATGTCATTTTGGTGACTTAATTGCTTCCAATTTTGTGGGACTTTTACCGGACGTTGAGATGAAATGACAGCTCAAGCCCTGTCGCCCAATGAAACCAATAGGGTTTATAAGCATGGACGGGCCGGCTCACACTGCTTTGCCTGGGAAGGCTTAGATCCTCTAACTGGTTTACCAGCACTTGTGTACGGGTCGGTTTCAGCTCTGTGTGGAAGCATCATGCAGTCCATATATTTCTTCAAGCCCCGCATCAGAAAAACAGACAAGGTAATCTCAAAATCAACCAGCAGGTAATCTGTTTAATAGTTTGTCTTAAATGCCCCCCCCCCCCCCCCCCCCCCCCTGTGCAAAGAGAGTCATCCCTTGTGAAGGTTAACTTTAGACCTCAACTGTAATTACATAATCAATGTGTAGGCTTCCATCCTGCAAACCTGGTGTGTACACAAGCTATTTATGATCAAATATGACCGACCACAGCATAAGAAGATAGACAGATAGCATACCAATGTCCGACACTAAGAATCAAGACATACTCGTGTAACGGCTCGTAGCTCGCTCCGTAGATTCTTTGCACGGCCCTGGGTTCAATTCCCGGTCGAGTCATGTTCTTTTGCCAACCCCTGTGACATTTGGTGGCCTAGTGTGGGTCCAGCACCACGTCTGAGAGCATGAAATAGTATGAAGAATAAGTAGCGCAGCCGGATTGGATAGGACAGAGATTAGGGAAGAATCTCATTAGCCAGGTCGGCCATGTGGCTTGGTAGCTCAGTCTGTGGAGTGTTCTCATGGTATGCAAGAGGCCCTGGGTTCAAGTCCCAGTCGAGCCATGTTTTTTTTTTTCACCATTGTACACGTAACTGTCACTCTGAAGAAGACCTTTTGATATTTTTGTCCGACTTTATTCTACACGTAAATGAAATAAATGCTGGATAAGTTTAGCAATACCACACCCCTTTAGCCGACTGGTTGCCTGATCTTTTGCTATTCTCATGTCAGAAACAGTCTTAAATATTCATTTGACCTGGTACGTGTACATTGCATGGCCTGATGAAACTGAAAGTATGTTATATTAGAGGTGCTTTATATATCTGGACCTATTTAAGGATAATTTTGCGGCTTGTTTCTCACATTGAACCATTGTCCAGCTGAATAGATTAATTTGTACTCTCAAGATTCACCCACACATCATTTGTTACAAAAACCCTGTGAAAAAGCAAACCATTTCAGAATTAAACAGATAAGAAACAATAAACTAGGAGACATAGAATTTGAAATATTGAAAAAGATAGCTTTTTTCACAGTCAGAAGAGAAAATTTGGGCCTTGGAGGCATTAATAAAACTCTGCATTTTAGGCGTATCCACATGGAACCGGATAGTAATAACAGGACTGACCTGTACGTACATACTGTATATATATATATATAATTTTCTTAATTTAATCTTTTTCAGCATGTCATAGCTGTGCATATGGTGTGATGCACTGGCTCTGTAGTAAAATTCATCTGCAGATCTTCTGCAAAAACTCCAGATGCTGAAATATTCAACTGACAGCTTGTTCCAAGATAATTCAGATTCATCTGATAATTCTAACCATGCTAACTGGGATATTTGATATTAATACAGTTTGTTACCTGAAAACAAAAGCCATTATTTTTAATTTATGTTTTTGAAATCGACTGTTTTATTCGTCGTATTTCATTACATAAGTTGATTTGAAGGCAAGTTATACATCAGACAGTGTATGCTGTGTCTTTTCTAGTTGAGCTGGACTTCAATATCATCCAACTGCCCAGAAGACATATATAAAATAAAAACAACAACAAAAAGTGTTACAGTAGTGGTGTTCGAGTTAGGCTGCCATATTCTGCGAATGGAAGGGATGGGATGAAATGCGTGGAGAACAGAAACATTTTAGGGTTGCATGATGTTACTATTAACAGTCATGCAGAACTTGCTTATCATAGATTAATCATGTTATACAACTATGATAACCAATTTAACCCTTTAGCTGCCAAGAAAAATTGCATCTTAAAACGTCGTCAGGCTTTGGACGAAGTACATGTCTGTCGCATCTACCATTCATTATCTCGCATGAATAGACTAAAAAAACAGAGTCTGCTGTTTTAAAACTTTGTTTTTTCCAAGGATCTCTTTTTACAGAAAAATTATACATGTAAAAATCAGCACCTAATATTGCCTGTTAGAACCCTAAAATTTTAACATGGAATAATAAAGGCGAAGGATTCAGACAAAATGGCAAACGGTGAAGATCCGGTTCAGAAGCAGGCTAATTGAGTCTTCACTGTTTACCCAAGTGTATCGAAAAATTCAGGAACATTATTGTTAAATCTAAAATATATAGCACAGAAATTTAAACTTTTAATAAATGTGTATTCTGTCATCTTCTGGCCAGCTTGTTGTGGCGGAGTGAGTTCTCTGAACAATCTTAAAGCCTAACATTCGTGTTGGAGTGGTACAGATTTCATTATTAAACAAACTGATATCATGACTGTGTCTTCTTCTGGCCAGCTTGTTGTGGTGGAGTGAGTTCTCTGAACAATCTTAAAGCCCAACATTCATGGTGGAGTGGTACAGATTCAAAAACCCTTCAGATTGGTATTAAACAAAATGATATGATGCTGTCATCTTCTGGCCAACTTGTTGTGGCGGAGTGAGTTCTCTGAACAATCTTAAAGCCCAACATTCGTGTTGGAGTGGTACAGATTTCATATCATGATCAAGTACATGTAGCATGATAAATTATGAAAAAGCAGAACAATCCTTTGGAAGCAAGGAAAATTATACCAGACTCTGTTTTATTGAAACTTTTAATTGAGAGATACATACACACTTGCCTTATGTGTGGGGCCCTAAAACAGACATCATTGAAACGTCAAAAGACGAAATAAAGATGTCCAAATGTTGTCAGCTGGAAAGAGTTATTCGACGTCTGAAACCCTAAGTTAAATCAACATTGGTTTTAGGATGTCAGATTTTTGACGTCTGTTTTCTGACGTCTGAAAAACTTTCAAAATCAACGTAATTCCAACGTCATTCTGACGTCAGAAACCCGACGTTAAATCAACGTTGGTTTTCTGACGTCAGATTGACGTCTGTTTTCTGACGTCAGATTGACGTCTGTTTTCTGACGTCAGATTGACGTCTGTTTTCTGACGTCTGAAAAACTTTCAAAATCAACGTCAATCCAACGTCATTCTGACGTTGGAGTCTGACGTCAATCTGACGTCTATTAGACGTCAAATGTCTGCTGGGTGGCTTTCCGCTGTTGGTGTTTCCATTGGGGTCTGTTGTTTCATGTTTGTGTTTCTTGTCCTTTGGTGTCTCTAATGGGAGCTGTGGGTTGATTGTATCGATTCCTGATCATTGCCTCCACTTCTATTTTTTAATATAACGGGCAAATTTTAGCTGACTGTCACAGATTATCGATCGAATTACACAGATAAATATATTATAGAGTTCATTCATGTATCTTTCTCGCGTTTAGTCATTAGTTTTGTTCATTTTTATTGCAAATAATTAAGACCGTCCCGCCTGGTTATCTGCATAAGTTTAACAGGTAATTTAATCATCAAAACATCCTCAAATCCTCTAGAAATCAATAATAACTAGCTAAAAACTAACTTATAAAAGTTTAAAGGTCAATTTTGTCGTTTCGATTCCAAACAAAATACAAGTTTAGAGAAAATAACATTGCATTTACAATGAAGATAAACGGCCAAAGACGTTTTTGCCCACCACCAGTAAGTCCCGTCAAATAGTATTATTGAGTGATGACGTAGTGTTTGTATGTGTCTATACTCCAACACCCTCTCTCGAGTATTATGTGGAGGTGCATGCGCAGGTGCAAGAAAAAAAGTGAGAAAAAGTGATGGTTAGAGATAGAAACAGTGAAATAGGAGAAAGAAAAAGTGAGATAGGGATGTTAGTAGGGTGAACATTTAAAAACATGATAAAAACAGTATTTTTAGTTTATGGGAATGACTGTAGGGGTGTAACGATGCATCGATAGTTCGATGCATCGCGATAGGGACTGCCTCGATAGCAATGCATCGATAGTACTCTGGACTATCGATAACTATCGCCGATAGTTCATTCAACTATCGATAGTTTTGATAGTTTTTTTTTCTTGAATAGACTTTGAAAATATACCCGTACTGTTGTGTAATGACGCAAGTATTTTTGACAAGTATATCCATGCAGCTGTAATCAGGACAGACTGATAAGCCTTCCCATATGTACATGATGATCTGAGTCTTCGCTGTTCGCACATGTGTATCGTAGTGAATTTCTTGCGGCGATGAATTTCCCGCCGTCCTTTTTGCACGTGCAGTTGAGGCAGTTAGAAATTTTCCCGCGTTTTTCAATAACAAAACGCCAATGATAGTTTGCTCACACAGTTGTTGCATGCAACTTTTCGAAAACATGACAGTGAAACCTGTGCGACATGTGAAGGCTCAGATCAGCCTGCACAGTCATATATAAATGTTTGCTGTTTGTATTAGCCTTCCGTAGTATGGCTTCTGGGACAAACGTCATTTCCCTGTTCAGTTTTGAAGACATTTGCAAGATGCACAAGCTGATCTTTTGTATGAAGAAATGTTTGTTTTTGCTGTGTGCGGACTCATTCACATCGGCAAATGTATAATAAGCGACGGTATAATGCAGTTTAACTTGTATATGTGACTCTTTTTGCGTCTGACAAACACGACAGCTAATGAGTATTAGGACCAGACTGTCAAACCGCCCGTTCGTGGTCTCATTAGAAATGCTTCCCGAGAAATGCACAGAATGCGCATGTTCGTACATGATAGACTCAGATTAGTCAATAAGTATGCACAAATGCATCAATAATGATGTCATCAGTGTGCTGGTCGGACCGATTGGGATTTCAGTAGAACTCTGTGGGGAACATTTAAGCTGACAAAGATTTATTTTCCTGCCGTCATTCTGCAGGAAAAGAACACAACCAAAAAGTGTGCAGCACGTGGCCGTAGGTCTTCGTCTATCAAGTACTTTATTGAGGTGAATGGTGGACAATTGCCGTTTTTCTTTTTCATGTGTCTTCCTTATTTTATTTTTGGTTGTCTTTCTATTACAATATCTTGAGGGATATTCCAGAAAAAAATAACAGGTCAAAACGGCCCAATTTCATTACATAAAAAGTTTGTATTATTATTGCTGCTTAGCTGTCTGGTGTGCAATGTCCACAGAGTCAGAGTGCCCAGGTCGAGCCCTGTACGTATTGCTAAATGAAAACACCGACTTGTTCATTGCTTTACTCCTATTTTGATAGTCTAGCTTTTGATGCTAAGTTCAAATAAAAAATATGTAAATTCAAGTTTTAATGCAGTTTGTTAGATTCATGTAGCCCTTAAAGAGGTGCTAAAATGTCGTGCTGTGATTACGTAATACTATGTAATGATCAAGTTACCTTATTAACTGAATACACAGATTAATTTACCACAGGCGGCAAACATCAAACAATCGAAGAGCGATCAGCATGTGACAGTTTCCACAAGCAGAAAATCTCAAACACTGCAAAGGTGTATGTGCATAGGTATTAAAGTTATGACAGGAATATATACTGGAAGCATCAAGCTATTTTTAAGCGGTGGGTCCTTCTGTAGGTGATGGGGATATATAAAGAGCCGTCTCCTCATGATGTTTTTTATTTTCTGGAATAGCCCGGAGGGAATGAATGCTGATATTAAAACACAAGAAACATACAATTTTAGGCCATTTTTCCTAACTGGTTCTGTCACTCTTAGCCATTTTTATGTGAGTGATATTAACACCTATGAATCATTTATAACAGTTTTTGTTTGTTTGATTTGATGTTTAACGTCCCCGCCAACACTGTAAAGGTCATTTTGGAGACGTTGCTTCCAATTTTGTGGGACTTTTACCCGACATTGAGATGAAATGACATCTCAAGCCCTGTCGCCCAATGAAACCAATAGGGTTTATTAGCATGGACGGTCCGCCTCGCACCGCGGTTCCTGGACAGGCTTAGATCCTATAAGCGGTTTACCAGTACTAGTGTGCGGGCCGGATTCAGCTCTGCGTGGAAGCATCATGCAGCCCATATATTTCTTCAAGCCCCTATGGGCGGGGGCTTCATTTATAACAGTACCCGATAGTATCACGATAGTATCGTGATAGTATGCTGCGATAGTGATAGTATCGTGATAGTAGTTTCCACGATAGCAATACTATCACGATAGTCAAAATTGGCCTCGATAGTCAGCCCTAGGAATGAGTGAGTGATCTTACTGACGCCTTGTTTGAAGGAGTCAAGGTCGGTCAGCAGGATTATTTCTTCGGGTAATCTATTCCACAATACGATGAACATCGGGGAAAAAGAGAACTGATAAGAATTTAATGAAGCATGGATCTGTCTAAACGAAAGAGAGTGCATGTGACGAGTGATCTTCAGGGGATGCTTAAGCTTAATGTATGGCGGTAATAGAACAGCGACCAAGACATGATCAAACGGGCATCAAACCTTATACAGCTATTACAGTTAGATAAACAAGTAAAAATGGAAAAGTTCCATATTCCGCCATATTTCTTAGAAGCCTGTGGGTCCTGATTACGAAGCTCGTACAACTGTTGTGCAGCATGTACGTATGTTTTGACCAATGTGGATACATTAGCGTGACAATCACACAATAGTCATATTAGCAACACTTGTACAAAGGATAATGGAACACTTGGCTCTTTGTCAGTGCACTCTGGATGTAAAAGAAGCAGCATAAAAATTGCTTGTTCGCCCGATCTTGGAATATGGCAGTTGTGTCTGGGACCCACACGGAATAGTCCTTCATGCTAACAAGAGGTCCATGATGGCCCTGGATCGTTCACCTGATCTATACTGTATAAATGAAATGGTAGGTAATATATTAAGATGGAGGGAGGGTTTGAGCAATTTTGATTGACAGTGACCCAAGGAACAGTTATGTGAGATTCATTCAAAATCAATCTGGCTGTTTATGAGTAGGTCATTTTAAGGTTTGAATATTTTCAACCCTGGTGGCTATCATGTTTATTATAGCAAATTGCACGACCCGCAGAAAAAGCGACCGACTGAAGTCGGTTGATTTCTAAGAGAGCCCTAAAATCACCGTGTCATTCTGTCAGTCTGTCATTCTGTCAGTCTGTCAGTCTGTCTGTCCGTCCGTAACCCGTTTGTGAAAATTGGTGATATTGACTTAACCGCTTGGAATATTTAAACAATTTTTGGCATACTGATAGATATCAATGAGATCTAACCAATGAACTTGCGAAATATTACATTCCATTTAGTATAGCCTCGCCGAGGCGAAAAATGTGAAAATTTTCGAACTGCTTCACCTCGGAAACCGTTGGGCCGATTGAATTCAAATTTCATATGGAGCCTCTATGGGATGGGGGAAACCAAAATTTGCTCATGGGGTCCAGGTCACATGACCAAAATGGCCGCCAAGCCATATATGGTCTGTCTGTCTGTCCGGCCGTAACCTGTTTGTGAAAATTGGTGATAGTGACTTAACCGCTTGGAATAGTTAAACAATTTTTGGCATACTGATAGATATCAATGAGATCTAACCAATGAACTTGCGAAATTTTAAATTCCATTTAGTAAAGCCTCGCCGAGGCGAAAAATGTGAAAATTTTCGAACTGCTTCTCCTCGGAAACCGTTGGGCCGATTGAAGTCAAATTTCATATGGAGCTTCTATGGGATGGAAGAAACCAAAATTTGCTCATGGGGTCCAGGTCACATGACCAAAATGGCCACCAAGCTATATATGGTAAAAACCCTTCAAAAATAGTCAACTCCAGAACCACTGGACAGATGTTCACGAAACTTGATAAAAAGCATCTGGGACGTGGGCCCATCATAAATTGCTAAAATAGTGACCCTGGGTTGACCTTGACCTTCTTTGTGCCTAGGTCAAACTTTGACACATATGCTTTTGTATTTAACCGCTTGGAATATTTAAACAATTTTTGGCATACTGATAGATATCAATGAGATTTAACCAATGAACTTGCGAAATATTACATTCCATTTAGTATAGCCTCGCCGAGGCGAAAAATGTGAAAATTTTCGAACTGCTTCTCCTCGGAAACCGTTGGGCCGATTGAAGTTAAATTTCATATGGAGCCTCTATGGGATGGGGGAAACCAAAATTTGCTCATGGGATCCGCGTCACATGACCAAAATGGCCGCCAAGCCATATATGGTAAACAGGAACCGTTTTAGGTCCAGGTCACATGACCAAAATGGCCGCCATACCCATATATGGTAACACTCATAAAGCTAAAAGCATCCGGCGGGTCGTGCACTTCAGCTGAAGCACTGGTTTTACCTATTGTTTATTTTATTTGAAAATAAACTTGTGAAACATCACAAATAAGAGCTTGCGGGTAAATTTTAACCCAATGCGGACGCCGACGTTGACACCGAACGCCGGGGGTATAGCAATAGCTCCCCCTTACTTTCGTAAGGCGAGCTAATTTTGTTTGTTTGATTTGAGGTTTAACGTCCCCGTGAACACTATTTAGATCATTTTGGAGAGGTTGCTTCCAATTTTGTGGGACTTTTACTCGACATTGAGATGAAATGACATATCAATTCATGCCGCCCAATGAAACCAATAGGGTTTATAAGCATTGTCGGACCGACTCGCAGCAATTTTCCTGGGCAGGCTTAGACGTTCTAAGCGGATTACCAGTACTCATGTGCGGTCGGTATCAGCTCTGCGTGGAAGCATCGTGCAACCTAATCTTTTTCTTAAAGCTCCGATTGGCGGGGGTGGTCGTTTGTTTGCTTGATTTGAGGTTTAACGTCCCCATCAACACGGTAAAGGTCATTTGGGAGACATTGCTTCCAATTTTGTGGGACTCTTACCCGACTTTGAGATGAAATCACATCTCAAGCCAATGAAACCAACAGATTTATAAGCATGGACGGGCCGACTCACCGCATTGCCTGGGCAGGCTTAGATCCTCAGTACTTGTGTGCGAGTCGGCTTCAGCTCTGCGTGGAAGCATCATGTAGCCCATCTATTTTTTCAAGCCCCGATTGGGAGGTGGGGTGTGGTCGTAAGGCGAGCTAAAAACGACATAATTCGAAGGGATAACCGTGTCTTTACAGAGGGCAGTTTGAGTTTCCCGGTTTTTCGAGTATCACTAATATTAAAGGTGCGAACCGATAGTACAGTATTTTTCCATAAAAACTGAATGCTTTCTTCCCATCTTGCGCTGGGTCTCATATATAAATATGACCGTGAAACAAACTAAATTTTGAACATTCGTTCTTAAAATCACTTGTTTCAAATTTAAACACCGCCATTTTTGGCATCAACCGATATTTTCCCGATTTATTGGCTACAAAACACTCAATACGTTGCACCCCTGTTTCAGAATCCTGGGCTCAAAAGCGAGGTAACTATGATTATTTTTAGAAAAAAAAACTGTCATCGCTCTACCGCCTACATTTATTGGTGTATTTTAATGTAGCTTCACACCACTGTTGTGTATGAAGCTAGTTCGACTTTCAAGATCCTGAGCTTAAGTCAAGGTCGCTGTGGCTAAATTTTTTAGAGAAAAAAAAAAAACTTTTTCATGGCTCTAGCTAGCACCTAGACTTATCAATGGATTTTGATGTATTTTCAAACAAATGTTAGGTACGATAATATTCTCATGTAGGATCAACATTCAGGGTTTTGTGCTAAAGGTCAATGTCAATGTCACTGTGGCCTGTTTTTTTTTTTTTTTTTTTTTAGAAAACCTTACTCTATTGTCCGCATTTATGGATGGAACCAGTGCTTCAGCTGAAGTGCACGACCCGCCGGATGCTTTTAGCTTTATGAGTGTTACCATATATGGGTATGGCGGCCATTTTGGTCATTTGACCTGAACCTAAAACGGTTCCCCCAATAAATGCGCCTTATCCTAAGGAGCAAAAATATATCTTATACTTTAGTACTGTATTCTGAATCGTTTGCAGAATAAAATGCATTCTCACTTTTCCAAAACAAAAGCATATGTGTCAAAGTTTGACCTAGGCACAAAGAAGGTCAAGGTCAACCCAGGGTCACCATTTTAGCAATTTATGATTGACATACGTCCCAGATGTTATTTATCAAGTTTCGTGGAAATCTGCCCAGTGGTTCTGGAGAAGACTATTTTTGAAGGGTTTTTACCATATATGGCTTGGCGGCCATTTTGGTCATGTGACCTGGACCCCATGAGCAAATTTTGGTTTCCCCATCCCATAGAGGCTCCATATGAAATTTGACTTCAATCGGCCCAACGGTTTCCGAGGAGAAGCAGTTTGAAAATTTTCAAGTTTTTCGCCTCGGCGAGGCTATACTAAATGGAATATAATATTTCGCAAGTTCATTGGTTAGATCTCATTGATATCTATCAGTATGCCAAAATTTGTTCAAATATTGTCAACGTTTAAGTCACTATCACCAATTTTCACAAACGGGTTACGGACGGACAGACAGACAGACCATATATGGCTTGGCGGCCATTTTGGTCATATGACCTGGACCCGATGAGCAAATTTTGGTTTCCCCCATCCCATAGAGACTCCATATGAAATATGACTTCAATCGGCCCAACGGTTTCCGAGGAGAAGCAGTTCGAAAATTTTCACATTTTTCGCCTCGGCGAGGCTATACTAAATGGAAAGTAATATTTCGCAAGTTCATTGGTTAGATCTCATTGATATCTATCAGTATGCCAAAAATTGTTTAAATATTCCAAGCGGTTAAGTCACTATCACCAATTTTCACAAACGGGTTACGGAAGGACAGACAGACTGACAGAATGACAGAATGACACGGTGATTTTATGGCACTCTTAAAAAATCAACCGACTTCAGTCGGTCGCTTTTTCTTCGGGTCGTGCAATCATTATTTTACATAACCTTTTTTACTCCATTTCCCAGGTTTTTAGCTTAAATTGGACTTTTTGAGAAGTTAATATTTTCCTCCGTATTACCTCTCTTATTTCCCTGTGTTAAAGTTTACCTGCAAGCTCTGTGTTGCAATGGATAAGGCTTTGGACTCTGGATCAAGAGGTCGTGAGTTCAAATTCACGGTGGAGGAATGCTTTTTTATCTTTTTATAAACATAGCGGGTCTGGGGCTCAAGGTCAAGGTCACTATGGCTATTTTTAGAAAACATTGTCATCGCTCTAGTGCCTTCATTTATTGATGGATTTTAATATAACTTCACACAAATGTTGGGTATGATGATATCTCGAGTGACTTTGACTTTCAGGGTCCGGGGCTCAAGGTCAAGGTCATTAGCCTCAGGGTCACGGGGTCAAGGTCACTGCGGCTATTTTTAGTAAAACATTGTCATCGCTCTTGCGCCTTTATTTATTGATGGATTTTAATATAACTTCACACAAATGTTGGGTATGATGATATCTCGAGCAAGTTCGACTTACAGGTTCCGGAGCTGGAGGTCAAGGTCACTGTGGCTATTTTTAGAGAGAAAAAGACTTTGTGATCGCTGTAGTGCCTACATTTATCGATGGATTTTAATATAACTTTACACAAAATTTATGTTGGGTATGATGATATTTCAAACGAGTTCTACTTTCAGGGTCCGGGGCTGAAGGTCAAGTTCACTGTGGCTATTTTTAGAAAAACTTTGTCATAGCGCTTGTGCCTTCATTTATTGATGGATTTTAATATAACTTCTTACAAATGTTTGGTACGATGATATCTCGAGTGACTTTGACTTTCAGGTTCCGGGGCTGAAGGTCAAGGTCAATGTGGCTATTTTTTTAGAAAAAACATTGTGATCGCTCTAGCGCCTACATTTTTGGATGGATTTTAATATAACTTCACACAAAAGTTTGGTATGATGATATCTCAAGCAAGATAGACTTTCAGGGTTCAGGGCTGAAGGTCAAGGTCACTGTGGCTAACTTTTTAAAAAACTTTGTCATCGCTCTTGCGCCTTCATTTATTTATGGATTTTAATATAACTTCACACAAATGTTGGGTATGATGATATCTCGAATGACTTTGACTTTCTGAATCAAGGGCTGAAGGTCAAGTCACTGTGCTATTTTTAGAAAAACTTGGTCATTGTCCACATTTATAGATGGATTTAAAGATAACTACATACACGTGTTGGGTAATGTTATAGCTGTAGTTTGTCGGTTCGGTCCGGTTTTAGGTGTCTTGTTTTCCGACGCACGGCAGCAAGCTTACAAGTCTATCTTTTATTTCCTTGACCTTGCCGCAAAATTTCAGTACCTGACACGTACCACGATGTTACGGTAAAATTCTTGTTTTTACATATCATTTTAATGTTTTGAGCGTTGCCAGGGTGAATGCTTTTGTATGGTTAGCTATCCTAACTCTTTAACCCTGCATGTGACCTTCTGCACAATTCTTACTACCAATTTTACCGCCTGAAATCAGTTGGACTGAAGAAGGCCTATCGAACACTTCATCTGCTCTTCAGGCACCATATATTTCACCTCATAGACAGTCATTGTCTTACGTTTGTAAAGCTTGAAGGTGTCATAGCCAGGTATGAATTTCTTGTTCTGTAACCTGTTTATTCTATTGTTATTTTCTTAGTTCTTCATTCTGAACATTGAGCATATTTCATAATTTGTCATTTTGCTTTAGCTACATATTACCGCTGTTGCTCATGCTCAGCTATTGGATTTCCGCCATATTGCTTGCATTTAAAATAATTAAGTATAAGCTGCAAAGGTTGCTTGTCTAGCTTATTCTATAGCTTTTTTCGTGAGTGCGTTGCTAAATTACAATGTACTCGGCCTGTTTTAGAATTTTATTGCCATGAAATTCTTCACATGTATCAGAGTTTCCCCACCAAACTACCATCTTCATTGTCAGCCTTACATCTGGCTCGGGGGGCCTATATGGGTGTATTCACAACCCCAAATCCCCACTCATCCATGCATTTCATCCCAGCAGAGTGTGCCTGTCGTTCACTGTTTCTGTGCATATTGTCCTGTTAATGTTAATGTATTAAAATAGGTGGATGGTTTATATATTAACTGCTGAATATATTAAGCAGTAACTGTTTGTATTGTCCTGTAGATAGTGTATTGTCAATCGTGTTTGTTTGTTTGTAGGACATCCTTTTTGTTGTATAAACAACCCTCAGAATCCATTGTCTGGGTCTTCATTATATTCCCTGATGCCCACTCGGCGACACATGGTGCCCACCATAGATTCATAACAAGGATGTTCTGATTCTTCAAGAATATATCATCATCATCATCATCATCATCATCATCATCATCATCATCATGACCATGCTGGATTTGCGTTAAATCAACATGTGTTACAGTGGTGTTTGAATGGTCACATTACGTGTTTGTGTGCACACAATATTTTTTTTCACTGCGTCACGCGATATGGACACTGGTATAACCAGTCGTGTATTTCTATTGACACTGGAATTCTTCATGAAACAAATTACATTATATTTCTGTGCCTTCTTTAGGGGATTCTTTAATTACAGTTCCTCTTCTGATAGTATCAGACACTGATTATAACAGTAAGGTTCCAGCAATCGTTGGTACGAATGTGATCAGGCTGTTTAAGCAGGATAAGCCACCATTGGATGTGCCTGTAGAATGACAGACTGCCTTGATAGCATGTGCGATGATGGTTTGCCTGTCAAAACAACATGCAGTTATAGCATTCGTATCAACCCTGTGGAAATAAAAACTCTCCATGGTATAGTTTGAAAGTCAAATGGCATATGTGCAGTGACATAGCATACCAATGGTTCCCTTTCGGGAAATTTGACAATTTGTCCAAGCAGTGAAAAAAATAATCCTGCCCACAAATTAAACTTCTCTGCTTAAAATGGGTAGTGATAGAGAAATTCCATGATTACTTATATGGTAATCATTTTGATGTTGTCACAGACAACAATCCCCTTACATATGTCCTTTCATCTGCCAAGCTAGATGCTACTGGTCATAGATGGCTAGCAGCTCTTGGCTCTTATAACTTTAAACTCATTTACAGAAGTGGCAAGGCTAATGGGGATGCGGATGGTCTTTCTAGACGCCCGCAAGAGCAAACAGAGATGTTTTCTGACGTGGTAAATGCCATTTGTCAGGCTTATACTGTTAAAAGGGATTCTTGCCCTTATGCTGAGACATTAATGATTACTAATGCATCTCAGATTGAACCATCTTCTGATGTTCAAACAGACGAGGTTTTGCAATCAACTGATATTCAAAATATTGATTGGGCCAAAGAACAGGTTGCTGATGTTACTCTGAAAAGAGTCGTTCAGTTTCTTCAAAATGGTTTTTGGTCTGTCGAAGAACGAACCATCTAAGGAAACCCGAGATGTTCTTAGATATATTAAAGGGTGGAGAAACTCTGTGTTGTTGGTTCTGTATTGTACAGAAATACTGTACTTGATGGCCAACAGACTAAACAGTTAGTTTTACCCTCTAGATTTAAGGATATTGTCCTTAAACATTTACATCAAGGCCGCGATCGTACATTGTCATTGGTTCATTCTCGGTTCTTTTGGCCAGGATTGGAGTCTGATGTTGAAACCAAAGTCAAGTCCTGTGACAGATGCATAAAACGCAAAACTCCACAAAGACCTAGTGATAAGTTGGTGAACATTGTTAGTCACCAACCAATGGAACTAGTCTGCATGGACTTTCTATCTTTAGAAAGGTCAAAAGGGGACCATGAGCATATTCTGGTTATAACAGATCATTATACCAGATATGCACAGGCTTTTCCCACTAGGAATCAACTAGCCAAAACTACTGCAAAGATTCTGTTCGAGAACTTCATAGTTCACTACGGCTTTCCTGCTCGCCTTCATAGTGATCAGGAGAGAAACTTTGAAAGTAATGTTATCAAAGAGCTCTGCAGTCTAGCTGGTGTGGAAAAGTACAGGACTACCCCATACCATGCTATGGGGAACGGAATGACAGAAGGGTTTAACACGACTTTGCTTAATATGTTAGGCACTTTAGAGAAACATCAGAAGCAAGACTGGAAGTCTTATGTCGCCCCATTAGTGCACTCTTATAATACCACCAAACATGACAACACAGGCTATTCACCATTCTTTTTAATGTTTGGACGACATCCGAGGCTGGCTGTTGATGCGTATTTGGGTCTAAATAATGACCAAGACCGAGTTATATCTTCAAAGGAGCATTATGCTACCAAATTTAGGAAGAGGCTCCAATTCGCATATAAAGTTGCCTCCAAAGAAGCACAAAGGAGCGCCGCCCGACCTCAAAGTACGGGAAGCAGCTTTGGACGTTGAGGACCGTGTTCTTGTCAGGCTAGTTGGTCTGAGAGGCAAGCAGAAATTAGCTGACAAGTCGGAGAAAAACCCTTATATTGTTGTTTCTCAACCTACAAACAACATCCCTGTTTATAAGGTTCAAGAAGAATCTGACGAGTCCTGCATCAGAACCTTACATAGGAACATGCCTCTCCCATTTTCAGCCATTCCTGTTAAATAGAAGTGGAGGCAATGATCAGGAATCGATACAATCAACCCACAGCTCCCATCAGAGGCACCAAAGGGAAAGACGCACAAACATGAAACCCTAATGGAAACACCAACAGCGGAAAACCAAAAGAACAGTTACTTTCCCACAAAATGGTCAATAGGCTATCCAAAATAAAATAACACAAGCGACACAAACACCCAAAGACAAACCATAACAAATATAAATCGCGACAGAAAAACCGCCTTGGAACGGTCAGCAGAGGCATCAAAATGATGTCAAATTAAGGAACGATGAAAGGCAATTGTAGAAGCAATCCTTGAGGTTTCAGAACCAAAGATTACACCAAGGCGTCCTCCTAGGAATCATGTACAGCCGAGTAACAATTCAGATACTGGGGAATCAGATTCTGACCAGTCAGAGTGTGCGTTCCAGTCATCGGGCAAGTACATTATTCCTGCAAGGAGGAAGCCTCTCAGTCCTGTCAATGTTTCCAGTTTTGACAATGCCTCCAGTATTGTCGAAGCTGGAAATATTACTCAGTCAGCTGGTTCTGGCCGGGAGTCTTCTTCAAAGTTTTTGTAGAAGTCTTGTTTCAGATAGATGTGGTGGAGATACGAGTGTGCCAGGCGAAAGCCATAAATCTATTTCTCAAACTGGCACAAATATCTCTTATGGGTATAGTCAATCTCCATCACCCGTCACTACACCTCAGCCCAGACTTTCTGGTCGTGTGCGTCTTCCGCCAGACCGTTATGGAGATTGGCTCATGAATCAACACACTGTTGATGATTCTGAGTTACCGGAGTGGTTTGTTTAGTTTTTTTTTTATTAAATTGTCGAGATTCTGATTTTTTTATTATATGTACAGGGGAGAATGTCATATGGATTCTTTTCTGTATTGTTTTCAAATACACAAAACAATATGCTGAGTGTAGTTTATATGAATAAAATATTCAGTGTTGCACGACACAAATTATCATGTCTCATTTTCTATGTGTTGTGCATTGAATTGTGCATTGTATTGTGCAGCAATTTATTTCTGCATGCTGTGTTTCTTCCAGAAGCAATCACTTCACAAATTTGAATAGCATTGTAAATACAAAACAGGCTGTGATAAATTTATTAATTGTATGACATTGTATTACACTCAGCTATTGTCTGGGTACTTACATAGAATTTTGAAAATGTCACGAGACATTTTCCCTGACAGGGGAGAATGTCACAGATGTATTTGTCGGTTCGGTCCGGTTTTAGGTGTCGTGTTTCCGACGCACGGCAGCAAGCTTACTAGTCTATATTTTATTTCCTTGACCTTGCCGCAAAATTTCAGTACCTGACACGTACCACGATGTAACGGTAAAATATGTTCTATAAAAGGGTTATCCTTTGGAAGCAAGGAAAACACCACAGAACTGAAAAATATGAAGTGTTTATGTTTTCTGGGCCAGACTAGCTAGTTTCGGCTAATTAGGCCTCATCAGTGACCCTCAGATATTTTCAAAATTCCCCAATGGAATCAATGATCCCAAAGGACAAGAAAATATAATCTACACTATGATGTAGGACAGGGATACGTTTTACCGCCGCCACACATTCCCACACACCAGCTGTAGTGAAGTTAAATGTGTTCTATAAAAGGGCTATCCTTTGGAAGCAAGGAAAACACCACAGAACTGAAAAATATGGAGTGTATATGTTTTCTGGGCCAGATTAGCTAGTTTCGGCCAATTAGGCCTCATCAGTGACCCTCAGATATTTTCAAAATTCCCCAATGGAATCAATGATTCCAAAGGACAAGAAACTATAATCTACACTACGATGTAGGGCAGGGAGACTTGTTTTTACCTATCATTTTAATGTTTTGAGCGTTGCCAGGGTGAATGCTTTTGTATGGTTGGATATCCTAACTCTCTAACCCTGCATGTGACCTTTTGCACACTTCTTACCACCAATTTTACCGCCTGAAATCAGTTGGACTGAAGAAGGCCTATAGAGCACTTCATCTGCTCTTCAGGCACCATATATTTCACCTCATAGACAGTCATTGTCTTATGTTTGTAAAGCTTGAAGATGTCATAGCCAGGTATGAATTTCTTATTCTGTAACCTGTGTATTCTATTGTTATTTTCTTAGTTCTTCACTCTTAACATTGAGCATATTTCATATTTTGCCATTTTGCTTTAGCTACATACTACCGCTGTTGCTCATGCTCAGCTATTGGATTTCCGCCATATTGCTTGCATTTAAAATAATTTAGTATAAGCTGCAAAGGTTGCTTGTCTAGCTGATTCTAGAGCTTTACTCTTTGGTGCTTTGCTAAATTACAAAGTACTCGGCCTATGTTAGAATTTCATTGCCATGAAATTCTTCACATGTATCAGAGTTTCCCAACCAAACTGCCATTTTCATTGTCAACCTTACATCTGGCTCGAGGGTCTATACGGGTCTATTAACAACCCGAAATCCCCACTCATCCATGCATTTCATCCCAGCAGAGTGTGTCCTGTCGTTCACTGTTTCTGTGCATATTGTCCTGTTAATGTTAACGGCTGTCATTCATCCAAATTAAAATAGGTGGATGGTTTATATATTTACTGCAGAATATATTAAGCAGTAGCTATTTGTATTGTCCTGTAGATAGTGTATTGTCAGTCGTGTTTGTTTGTTTGTAGGACACCCTTTTTGTTGTATAAACAACCCTCAGAATCCATTGTCTGGGTCTTCATTATATTCCCTGATGCTCACCCGGCGACAGTATGATGATATCTGGATTGAGTTCAACTTTCCGGATCTGGGGTCAAGGTTTCTGTGACTATTTTTAGAAAAACCTTTTCATCGCTCTAGTGCCTACATTCATAGATGGATTTTAATATGACCTCACACAAATGTTGCGTAGGATGAAATGTCGACCACATTCGACTTTCAGGTTCCGGGGCTGAAGGTCAAGGTCACTGTGGCTATTTTTAGAAAAAAACCTTAGTGATTGCTTAAGTGCCTACATTTATGGATGAGTTTTAATATAACTTTACACAAATGTTGGGTATGATGATATCTAGAGCGAGTTCGACTTTCAGGGTCCGGGGCTGAAGGTCAAGGTCACTGTGGCTATTTTTAAGAACAACTTTGTCATCGCTCTTGCGCCTTCATTTATTGATGGATTTTAATATAACTTCACACAAATGTTTGGTATGATGGTATCTCGAGTGACTTTGACTTTCAGGGTCAGGGGCTGAAGGTCAAGGTCACTGTGGTTATTTTTTAGAAAAACTTGATCATTGCTCTAGTGTCCACATTTATTGATGGATTTAAAGATAACTTCATACAAGTGTTGGGTATGATAATGTCTCGAGTTAGTTCAACTTTCAGGGTCTGCGGCTCAAGGTCAATGTCACTGTAGCTATTTTTAGAAAAATTTTGTCATCACTCTTAAGTACCTACATTTATTGATGGATATAATGTAATTTTACACAAATGCTATGCTAGACTTTTTATAATTTGTCTTGCGCGAGGGGATATGTATCGTCTGTAATCCCTCGTTATTACTTGTTTATGGAAATATTTTTTTAAATATAGATTTTTTTTTGTACAGTGGAAAGGCTTGAAAACAGGATATGGGGTACTTTTTGGCCCTCATACATTTGCTGCAGTCTGATGGGCTGTTTTACAGAAGAGAAATTTTTGCTAACTTGCCCTCATACAACTTAGGCCCCCAAAGGCGAGCTATGTTGTCTTCAGACAACTCTTGTTTATTTAGTTTTGCTTTCATAATTATAAAAGCAATCCGCGCAACATATAAATCGTCTTCCCATTTCATCCATAACTCTAATTCGCTAAAAACATCACCTGCACGATATTCCTCTTAACGGGCATCACCAAAACACGTCTATATAATTTTGACCCCCTTGAACCCCACTTTTATATAGTAAAATTGGGGTTTAAAGGGGTAAACCTGATTTTCGATGAGGCGGTTCTAACGAGTGCCTACACTCTATGTTTTGAGCAGAAAAAAGAAAAATATCGCATTTTTTTTTCATCTTAAAATTTTTTATTTTTTTAACGGTAAAATTTACACTGTATTTGTATGGGCGTGTTTTCAAAATTGGTTGCGGCAGTATAAATAAATAAATATGCTGTAAGACATCTAATGTCGGTTGGAGTCAACAGTACGACGGTTAAGTCGGTTGGTGATCCCTTATAACTGACTCAAACCATTACAAAATGTTTATCTACATGTTTGCTTGGAATAATATATGTATATTGGGTCCCAGATGTTTGTGAAATGAAGAGTATCTGTGATTATCGATGGGCGGATTAATCAATTAAATCGAAAATTAATCAGTTAAGACAAATATGTTCATGATCGATAATAATTTTCGAAGACTTAACAATTTCTTTCTTTTTACATAACGAGGTCTTACAACATTTTTAAGATCCAAAGAATATTTGCGTTTACTATACAATCTTCTGTCATTTTCTATCACGATGCATATTGGGTCCGAATTTTCTATATAATGTTTACATTTTTCAAAGAGGCTTCCATCTCTGTTATATCTAAAACCGTGTAATCAAGAACACTGCTTTTAATATTTTAGAAGTTTTACTGGGCAATATTTACTTTATACTTCTGTGGTGCATCCCTTGCTTCCAAAGGATAAATCTTTCATAGAACATATTTAATTGATCATCTGTCTTTCTTTGGTGTATTCCTGTGCTAATAAAATATAAACTTTTCATTAAATATATTTAATCGATCATCGGTCACTTACATTAAATATTGATCAACCTTAAAAATTTAGCCAGTCCAACTACTGGTAATAGAATTGTTAGTTGTGTCCATACACGCTCGGGTTATGAAGAACATACCTACAAACAAGCACGACTACCAAGGCCCCTGAGTCTATCATCAAATCAAAGAACCTTCGCATGCCCTCCCCAAATACCAAACAATAAGGCGAAGGTTGGACGTACCCATCAAACACCGTTACCCCAATTTCTATAGAAAACTAATATGCATGGTTAAACTATCTTAGCCTTCTCGGCCACACAAAAACAACAAATTGAAAAACTAAAACTATAGCCAAATGACCCTCCTAAGTTACGCAGGCAAGCTGATGGAACCACATGCACAATATCTTTCATGAAAATGACAGTCTTTGTATCGACTGCCTATTCGAAATTCGCAAAATTGCAGTATGTTTCCTCTGGCTTTCTTTGCCGGATCATTACAGGGTCACTGGTGAGGTTTTATTAGCCGAAACTACGTAGTATGACCCATCTTCTTTCTTATGTATGTTTTCATTGTTCTTAAAGGAACCCATTTTTTATTTTTATTTGCCCTCACTGCAGCTGGTGTTGTGCCGTGTGGCGGCCGTAAAACGTCTCCCCGTATATCAACCATAGTGCAGTTTATATTTTACTTTCGGTTCTTTGAGATCAGCGTGAATATTCTGAGAAATCAGAAATAAATTATTGGTTTAGACTCATATTCTAGACAGGTTTTAATTATTTGGACCCCATTTTGATTTATATCAGTCTTTGTATCGACTGCCTATTCGAAATTCGCAAAATTGCAGTATGTTTCTTCTGGCTTTCTTTGCTGGATCATTACATGGTCACTGATGAGGTTTTATTAGCCGAAACTTCGTAGTATGACCCATCTTCTTTCTTATGAATGTTTTCATTGCTCTTAAAAGAACTCATATTTGATTTTTATTTGGTATCCAAAAATCAATCGCTTTCTTCCAAGACATTCAACAGTCTACCAGATATTAAAAGAATATCGTCAAATTCGTCAAAGCATTGGTGGAAAGCAGCATACATGCATGGCGACATTTAAAAGGCCTTTGATCGAGTCACTCTTCAAACTCCTCAAAAGTGCATGTCTGGAGATGTCAGATTAGGATGGACAAGATCATCTCTCTTGCCGATCACGAAATGCTTTTGTGGGACGATCACTGTCTGATACAAAATGTATTACCGTCGGGTACCTCAGGGTCCTGTTTTTGGTCCTTTATTCTTTTATTATATATATAAATATTAACGATATTGCTGAAAATCTCAAAAAAATAATACGTCTTTTTGCAGACGACACCTCCTTGGCTTTCTCATCAATATAAAATAAAGGTCTAGAAGGAATTTTGAATCTGGATTTAAGCTTTAGTGCAGTATGGGCAAAACGGCGGCCTGTCTCATTTTATCCCAGTAAAAACAATGACTAGTATATTTACCGTAATATTTGATGTAGTCAACCCATCGCTAATTGTTAACAACAGGACATTAGAATTTGCGCGCTGTAATGAAAATTTAGATGTTACACTGAGTACTGATGCAAAGTGGCATGTTTTGTTTGTTTGATTTGATTTGAGGTTTAACGACTCCACCAACACTATATAGGTCATTTTGGAGACGTTGCGCCCAATTTTGTGGGACTTTCACCCGACATGGAGATGAAATGACATCTCAAGCCCTGTCACCCAATGAAACCAATAAGTCCGACTTGTACTATACTGGTTACCAAAACATCATAAAAGACCTTACAAAGCACGGTTTATTGCAAATTCTAGCTCTTATACTACCACTGAACTTTCTAAATTATTAACTTCCTGTCTTACTGCTATTAAAACGCATGTGATTAAATATTGTGATAAAGTCTTTGAAAGATCAGGAAGAAATCTGTTTTGGTCTATAAAAAATTCGAATGAGGTTTATAATAAATTGGAATCCAGACATTTTCGTGCTTCAAGTCTGTCTACTTATGATTTTTCCTCTCTTTACACTACACTTCCTCATAATCTTATAAAAGAAAAGCTTAATGATTTAATTGAATGGGCTTTTCACAGAGAAAATTCTCTCTATCTTGCATGTTATGTCAGAAATGCATTTTTCACTTCAAAGGAGCATAAGAATTATACACTTTGGTCATGTCAGAAAGTGTGTGATGCCCTCACCTTTCTACTTGACAATATTTATATTAGATTCGGTACTAAGTTATTTAGACAAATTGTGGGCATTCCGATGGGTACGAATTGCGCACCTCTTGTGGCTGATCTATTCTTGTATTGTTATGAAAGAGACTTCATGTTGTCGCTTTCCATTGCTAACCAATCTGAAATTATTGAATCTTTTAGCTCCACTTCTAGATATTTAGATGATTTATTAAATATTGATAATACCTATTTCGATGGTTTGATCAGTCAGATTTACCCACCCCCCCCCCCTCCCCCAGAACTTCAGTTAAATAAAGCAAATTTTTCTGATACCGAGGCCCCGTTTTTTTATTTACATCTATCTATTGTAAATGGGTTTGTTTCGTGCAAAATTTATGATAAATGCGATGACTTTGATTTTGAGATTGTAAATTTTCCTTTTTTTGGATGGTGATGTTCCTCGTGCGCCATCCTATGGCGTTTATATTTCGCAATTAATTCGATTTGTTAGAGTGTGTAGCCATGTAACTGACTTCAACACTCGTAATAAATTATTAACGGCTAAACTTATTAATCAGGGTTATCGGTACCATAAACTACAAAGCCTTTTCAAAATTTTATAGACGCCATTCTGATTTAATTTCAAAATTCAATATTGGACTTGAATCTCTTCTGCAACAAGGTCTATCGGAACCCGAATTTTATGGTGACTTAGTATATAAATTCAGAAAAATATATAACCGCAATGACTTAAGCACCCAATTTCGTAAAATCATTCTTCGACATAAAAAGATTGGGTACAACATGGATATAATACGACAGACTGCATGCATGGTAGTTAACCCAATCACGGTTGGCAACTTTGCTTCCCTCTTTAATTGCACGCCGGTGTGTCAGGCCTCAGATTCTATGACGGTTTTAACGTAAAGGCTTATTGAGAATCAGAGAGATCTAATTCAAGGTAATGTTGGTTGGTGCCTGATGCTCTGTGTCTGGTTTTGCCCATCGGAGTCTAACTGTTGGTTTTCTTTTGCTCCAGCATTCCAGTGGTTTCTTGCTGTCGAGTCCTCACCGTTCTTTGTGGTTCTTTGATTATTTGTGTTCACGGAGATGTTGCACTGATGAGTTAGGAGGCCTTCATGCGGACTGAACCAATTATTTGTCTAAATCGCGACGGAAGTAAGGGCGAGGATTGTGGTCACGTAAAATCGATTTAAGCCCCACCCCCACCCCCCCCCCCACCCCCCAGTGGAAATCTTTCCACTGACCGTTCCAAGGCGGTTCTTCTGTGGCGATTTATTTATGTTGTTATTTGTTACTTACTGTGTGTATCACTTGTGTCTTTTTATTTTGGATGGCCATATGGCCATTTTGTGGGAAAGTAACTGTCCTTATGGCCTTCCTTTGTTTAGGTTTCCATTATGGTCTGGTCGCTTAATGTTTGTGTTTCTTTCCCTTTGGTGTCTTTGATGGGTGGAGTAAGTTAATTGTATCGATTCCTGATCTTTGTTTTCCTTCTACTTTGCACCGCTTTGCCTGGACAGGCTTAAATCCTCTAAGCGGTTTACCAGTACTCCTGTGCAGTCGGTTTTAGCTCTGTGTGGAAGCATCATGCAGTCCATCTATTTCTTCAAGCACCGATGGGCGGGGCCTGTAAAGTGGCATGTTCATATCAAAACTAATTTAACACCTGCATCAAGAACTTAGGTAATTTTAAGAAGTTTAAAATGCAATTTGGGCAGAAAAGCTTTAAACAAAATATAACTTTGGGATTTTAGGCCTATCTTAGAATATTTATACTATATAACACTTTTTCTGTATATGTAATAGATTTATCGAGCAACGGCTACTTTCATTCATATCTACCCCGTCATTTCATCCATTAACCCATATATGCCTAGCGGCCTTTTACTGGGACATTGACAAACAGTGTAGACCCAGATCAGACGCCGCAGGACGCGGCGTCTGATCTGGGTCTGCCCTGTTTGCTTAAAGAACATTAATGTTTGTAAAATTTGCCACAAACAAAAACAAGCCTGACACCCCTATAATTGGAAATGGACCACTCCAAACTTACTAGGTGGAAGATTACATTGTCATATATGGGTTAAATGCAAGTAAATTTCATATTTAGTCTACAAGGTAAGTCAGACGCAGAAACCTTATTTTCTGTGGCAGCCGTTCACGAGTATATCAAACAAAAAATAATAAAAGATTTGTATAATTCAGTCGGATTCTTCTTTTTCCTATGGGTTTGATATCTGGCTACTTTTAGGACAACCAATGAAAGTTTGTTCAGTCTGAGCATCCTCATTTTACTCAAATAATGCAGTGATGCTAACGTTACTGTCGATAAAGAAATCATCGCAATTAAGGAACAATGATGTGCTGGGGATGTCCGTCATACAAACACAATGAATTTCCGACCAAAGCTAGAATTGGTCTCATCGGCCATCACACAAACAGTAGTATTTCTCGCATTTGATTAAGATTGGTCATAAGGACTATTATTATATATAACACAGCAAGTGTTGCCTGTACAGACATTTTGAACCATTTGCAATGAAGACCTCTTAGTCAAGAATGACCAAATAGGAATTAAGAACATTCTTAACCCTTATCTTGCTGAATATTCATTTAACCAACCCATTTCTGTCTATCAACCAATCAAATTACTTGATGTAATTTATTGCTACAAATTCATAAACTGAATGCCAAACAGTGTAGATCCTGATCAGATGGCTTCTGAAGACATCTGATCTGGATCTACACTGTTTGCAAAGATAGGGGTTGTTGAGAACAGCAAGATAAGGGTTAAGATTGTGAACAATTTTCCACCTGTCCGTATTTTGACTTCATGCAATATTTTCTCTGTACTTTTTTAGTCGAATTTCAATTCTTCCAATTCATTTCGGACCATGAAAAAGGTAGTTAGGACCTATATCAATACGGAAACACGCCTATACAAATACACAGTAAACTTTACCGCCGAAAAAAGGAAATTTTTAAGATGAAAAATTGTGATTATTTTTTATTTATGCTCAAAATATAGATTGTGGGCACTCGTTAGAACCGCCTCATCGAGGCGGTTCTAACGAGTACCAACAATCTATTTTTAGAGCAGAAATAAGAAAAATAAGGCAAAACAGTTACAGTTTCTTTCTTCAAAAACGCCATAACCATTGCGGAGGTATGAGTGGGGCAAATGTCGTGTAGAAGACGGACATGTTTAAAACCAGTGGCAGGGCGTCGTTTCTGATAATTCTTTTCCAGTTTCTTCAGTACTACGTCTTTATAGTACTTTCCGGTGATACTTTTGTACCAGCATTTTTATTGCGACTCCTTCACCAGAGAATAAAATTACACACAAAACCATCTTTGTACTCAAAGAACGTTTTGCAATTATTGTGCGTTTGCTGTATTTAGTGGTCCAGATCTTATTGCTAACCTCTTTGACGGGCTCAGAATAATGGACCCAGGTTCATCGCCTATGACGTCATTGGCAAACTGCTTTTTGTCATATTTTGGAAACATTTATGGCAGCTTTTTGGCCACTTTAACCCGTTGCCTCTTTTGCTCATCCAATCGTTGACCACTACAGTAAAAATGGTTGGTGGAATGGTAGAAGCGTCGACAAGAAAGATGAAATACGGGCTTACATCAAAGCTCGCTCAAAACTTTGTTGTCCTTTGAAGCAGCTAATGACTGAAGTTTCTACTGCTTACGGACCTTCTTGTGTGTCTTATGACACAGTTCGGCGGTGGAAAAAGAAATCTGAGTCTGGTGTAGTCCTTCAAAAATGCACCGAAATCCGGTAGGCCAAAATCTGCATCTCGTAAAGACAGCTTTTCCATAATAAAGGAAATCATTGAAGGAGATGCCAGAATTACAGTACGTGATATTGCACGAAAGGGAGGTATGTCACTATCAACGGTTCACCTTATTTTGAAGAAACATTTGAAAGCCACAAAGATTTCTGCTATTTTCCACTAAACATAAAGAACATTAACACTTTAGAAGCTTTTACAAGCATGTGTATAAATGGATTGGAGACGGAAATGCTTTTGGCTAAAAATGGGTTTCGGGCTGATAAGAGGTATGGTATGAAAAATGTGATATATGATTATCTCTATTTATCGTATATTTAACATAGAATACTTTGTTTTTGAATATGCTTTACGAATGTAAAATCCGTGCGCGAATCACTTTAGCTGAGGCGTAAGCATATGATGCCATTGTGGATTCCTCATATCAAACCCAAACATCTCTATCACACGCCCTTTATCGCATCCTATCAGCCATATCTCTGCTTTCTTCCCTTAAGGCCCTTATCAGATTTCACATTCTGCAACATCTGACCTGTGACTGCACTGTTTGTCACATTAATGGGCCCCGTCAAGCGATTTTGGTACTTATCGCCTATGCGAGCAGCGAAGGTTCAGGCGAGCCTGCGCATCTGCGCAGTCTCGCCAGAACCTTCCCTGCTCGCTCATACAAGCAGTGAATCAAGAGGAACCTTCAGACAGAAAGCCATATCCCTGGCCCCTCTGAATGGCTGGGCATGCGCAGTTAAAATTTGTCATGACGGAATGCTCGAAGACACAAATTCGCTTGGCGGGGCTCATTTAAGGGTTTCCCATATTAATAGGATTAAGGAAATTGAGAAGTATCATAAATTATCTTCACTCTATTTGGAATTTATAAATAGTCTTGTTAGTTGGTGCTGATAAATTAGGGCCGCGAGAAATTTTTGCGGATGCCCTATAGTAATCACTTGTCTGTCCGTCCGTCTGCCTGTTTGTCCGTCCACAATTTTACTAAAAATTTCATGGCATGCTGTGTAACTCTAGCTACAGTATTATCAGAGTTATGGCCCTTTGAAATAAAAAAAAAAATCAGCATTTTTCGTCTGTTTTTTTTTTTTTTTTTTTTTCTTCATAATTTCATAACCGTTATAGGTATCCAAATGAAACTTGCTGTAGTTGTTGACAGTGACAATGCACACATGTGTAGGAAAGGACAAAATAATAAGGTCACAATAATACACAGTTTAATTTCAAGTCATGCTACTTTTTACCACAAAACTGTCAGAGGTATGGCCCTTTGTAAAATTCGAGTTTTCATTATTTTTCATAGTTTTCATTTCCTCAAAATTTCTCAATCCATAAAGATATTTTCAATGAAACTTGCTGTACGTATTGACAGTGACAATACACACATGCGAAGCAAAGGGCAGCAATTCTGGATGAAATTAATTTTGACTTATGCCCCCTGTATCGGCGTAAAACTTCAGAAGCCTCCGTGGTGTAGTGGTTACGCTACTCGCCTTGAAACCAGGGGTCGCTGGATCGGTCCCGGGCTTCTACAGACTTTCAGATGAGTGTTTAAAACGAGGTTCCGTCTCCGTATGACCTTAGCTGTTGGTGTGACGTAAAACTCAAACACTCACTCACTCGGCTTAAAACTTTAACATCAGCCATAGTTCTAAAACCATGCAAAACTAGAAAGAAAGTCAGAGTACCGACTGTGACTACTGACAAGGCAACACATTGTATGTCGGTACTTTTCTAAAAAATTGCCTGATCACGACAGTGATGGTTCTTTTTTATTAAAATTTCTAGTCAGTAAGAAAGTTTATGAGCAAGATCAACTTCAAGTATAGCTTTTCTTTTCATCTGAAACAATGAAGGCCTTGATCAGATTTCACATTCGGCAGCATCTGACCTGTGCCTGAAATGTTTGTCACATTTGGGGGTTTCTCATATAGAATGGATTAAGAAAATGGAAAAGTAATATAAATCATCTTCTATTTGGAAATCATAAATGAGCCCCGACAAGCGAATTTGTGTCTTTGAGCATTCCGTCATGACAAATTTTAACTGCGCATGCCCAGCCATTCAGAGGGGCCAGGGATATGGCTTTCTGTCTGAAGGTTCCTCTTGATTCACTGCTTGTATGAGCGAGCAGCGAAGGTTCTGGTGAGACTGCGCGGATGCGCAGGCTCGCCTGAACCTTCGCTGCTCGCATGGGTGATAAGTACCAAAATCGCTTGACGGGGCCCAAATAATCTTGTTCATAGTTGGTACTGGTTGCAGGTCCTTGTCATTAAGAAAGTTCGTAAACAAGTCCGACTATATGTATAGCTTTGCTTTCTACCTAAAACAATGCTTTGCATCACGCAAATACGCCTATATTCTTTTAACCCCCATTGAACCCCACTTTTATATAGTAAAACTGGGGTTTACAGGGGTAAACCTTATTGTTCTTATTTCTGCTCTAAAACATAGATTGTTGTAACCGTGCGGTTCTAACGAGTACCCACTATCTATATTTTGAGTGGATATAAGAAAAATATCACAATTTTTTCATCTTAAACTTTCCGTTTTTGTTTTCGGAGGTAAAGTTTACGATGCATTTGTATAGGCGTGTTTTCGTAATGTTTTAGCAGAGCTTTATACATAAAACCATAACTCCACAAATTCTAGAAAAAAATGAAATAGGCTTGGAAATATATGATACATGTAATTACATTGCTATTTGGCTTTTTTCTATTCCCCATTTTAGCTCTCGACTCATATCAGCTGCCGAAGACTGATATGAATAGACATGGATCACCAACCGACTAAACAGTCGTACAGTTGACTCCAATCGACATAAGACGTCGTACACCGATATTTCTCGCGAAATACGGATGTGAACGAAATGGGAAGAAGATTTGTATTTTGGGATAATTGCTCTTCTATTTTTTTTTTTTTTTTTTTTTTGACACTAATCGTCAATAAAAATGTCACATTCAGCAAGAATAACCGTTGATTTACAGAGGGAAATATTTTTAGGACAGCTGGAGCCTCCTGGTTTATCGAGTATCACTCAAATTCGAGCTGGAAGACGATAATATAGTAATTTTTCTATAAAAGCTGAATATTTTCTTCGCATCTTGCGATGGTTGTCTTCTTCAAATATGACCAACAAAGCATACTTACTCTTGAAAATCTGCTTCAGAAGTAATGTTTCTGTTTCTCCGTCAAAATATCGCCATGTTTGCCAGCAACCGATATTTTCCCGACTTATTGGCTACAAAACACCCAATTGATACGTTGCACCCCCTTTGAAAGTATTTTTTTAACTTGCTTGAGATTATCATACCCAACATTTTTGAAAGTTACATAAAAATCCTTTGTTAAATCGAGGTGCTAGAGTGATGGCGAAGCTTTTTTTCTGAAAATAGCCACACTGACCATGACCTTGCACCCAGAACACTGAAAGTCTAACTTGCTGGAGATATTATTATATGCAACATTTGTATGAAGTTACATTAAAATCCACCAATAAATGTAGGGGCTACAGTGAAAACAAAGTTTTTCTAAAAATAGCCCCTTGTTTTTGATACCAAATACCCTAAAAGTCTAATTTGCTTTTATTATATTATCATACTGAATATCTGTATGAAGTAATATTAAAATCCATCAACAAATGAAGACACAAGAGTCATAACGATTTTTTTTTTCTAAAAATAGCTACAGAGCTACATGAACCTTGATCTTGAGCCTAGCAACCTGAAAGTCAGTCTTGGTGGAGATATTATCATACACTGCATTTGTGTAATTCATCAATAAATGTATGCGCTAGAGTGATGTCAAAGGTTTTTCTAAAAGTAGCCACAGTGACCTTGACCTGAGGTCCAGGACCCTGAAAGTCGAGATATGTAGGTATGTATGCACTTATATACGCACGTATTGGATAATTTGCTATGTCCATGCAACACTTCGTTGTGCGAGGGGATAATAAGTTTGATGATGACAGGACCAAATCTGTGTACCCTCTTAGAGTCTTAGTGTGTTCACAAGGGTTTCTATGATTTGACCTACTTTTTGATCCGACATGACCAATATTCAAACGTCGCCCAGCTATAGTCAAGATGATTACTCTGAAAAAGTTTGATAATGTTTGGGCCAATACTGTGGCCCAAGCGTGTTCACAAGGCTCTTCTATCATTTGACCTACTGACTTACTTTTTGATGTAACAAGATCCATGTTCAAACTTATCCGAGATAGCACAGAGATGATCATTCTCAGCAAGTTTGATGATAATTGGAACAAAACTGTTGCCGCCAGTGTGATCATAGTGTTTTTCTATAATTTTACCTATTGACCTACTTAATGACCCGACATGACCCATATTCGAACTTGACCGAAGTATTTTCATGATGATCATTTTGAGCAAGATTGATGATGTTTGGAGCAAAGTTTTGGCTTCTAGAGTGTTCACAAGGTTTTACTATGATCTGACCTACTGACCTACTTTTTGACTCGACATGGCCTATATTCTAACTTGATCCGGATATTGTCAAGACGATCATTCTGACCAAGTTTAATGATGATTGGACCAAAACTGTGACCTCTAAGAGTGTTCACAAGGTTTTTCTGATTTGACCTGTTGACCTACATTTTGACCAGGCATGATTCATTTTCGAACTTGAGCCAGATATTGTTAAGATTGTCATTCTAAGCAAGTTTATTGATGACTGGACCAAATCTATGGCCTTTAGAGTGTTCACAAGGTGTTTTCCTAAGATTTGACCTGCTGACTTATCTGACTCAGATATTGACAAGATTATCATTCTGAACGAGGTTAATGATGATTTGAACAAAACTGTGGCCTCTAGATCTGTTCACGAGGTTTTTCTAAGATTCGACCTTCCGACATATTTTTTGACCCGACATGACTCATGCTCAAACTTGACCGAGATATTGTCATTATAATTATTCTGACCAAGTTTGGTGATGGCTGGATAAAAACTGTGGCCTCTAGTGTTCACAAGAAAAGTTTACGCACGGACAACGCACGACGACGCCAGACATCTCACAGTCAGAAGAACTCGCCATTGAGCTCAAGACCTTAAGATAGGCGTCTCTCAAGAAAAGGAGAAGATATAGTAGGCGTATGTTCCTGTACAAAGTCTAAAGGGTGTTGCCAGCATTGCAACATATGACCTTATTCCCCGAAATATGAGCTGAATAAATCGTCACTCTTTGATAATTCAGACCCAACTGCAAGGACTGATATTTACAAAGGATTCTTCTTCCCTCAAACCATTACAGATTGGAATGCCTTTTTCTCATGCAGCCTCTTCGTTCTGATACACCATCAACTGACGAATTAAAGGAAAAAAGCATGTTTATGCGTTTTAATTTTCTGGGATGCTCTTTGTTTGTTTGATTAGAGGTTTAACGTCCCCGTCAGCACTATTTAGATAATTTTGGAGACGTTGAGCACTTCCAAATTTGTGGGCCTTTTTCCCGACATTGAGATGAAATTACATCTCAATCCCTGCCGCCCAATGAAACCAATAGGGTTTATGGTAGGTACACATACCACTTTACCTGGGCAGTTTACTAGTACTCATTTACGGTCGGTTTCAGCTCTGTGTGGAAGCTTCATGCAGCTCAATCTATTTCTCCAAGCCCCGAGCGGCGGAGGTGGGTGGGGGGTGGGGTGTTGGAGTGGGGCATTGGGATACTCTTGAAATTTTAAAAGGAAACATTGCTTGTGATGACCGATCTGTTTGTCTCCTCGTAGTTGGCAGAACCAGTCACGAGAATAAAATTCGTGGTCTTCCGATTCGTGAAGATATACATCAATACTCGTAGTGTCGGTTCATAACAGTAGATGTGTTTTCTCTTTGGAAAGACTTTCCTTGCATACCAGATAAGAAAACCCTGAACTCAACCCTGGAATAGAAATTCTCATCCTACGCAGGAACATGATAGAAATCGAGATTTTTCACGTTTTTGATGTGCCATCACGAAAACACGCCTATATAATTTTGACCCCCTTGAATCCCACTTTTATATAGTAAATCTGGGGTTTACAGGGGTAGGTTTACAGGGGTAAACCTAATTTTTCTTGTTTCTGCTCTAAAATATAGATTGTGGGTACTCGTTAAAACCGCCTCGATGAGGCGGTTTTTACGAGTACCCACAATCGAGGCGGTTTTAACGAGTACCCACAATCTATATTTTGAGCAATAGATTGTGGGTACTCGTTAAAACCGCCTCGATGAGATGATGCCGTTTTTTCGAGTACCCACAATCTATATTTTGAGCAGAAATAAGAAAAATATCACGATTTTTCATCTTAAAATTTTCTTTGTTTAGAATGCATTGGTATAGGCGTGTTTTCGTTATGCACTGGTTTTAAGCCGTCGTTAAGTTTGACGTCACTGCACGGCCTATCAACTACGTGGCTTCAAAAACTACCAAGGCCTTATAACTGAGGCTTTTAGTTCTGCTTCTCGTTTTGATATCGACAGTTTCTATTGTGAAGAAATGCTTGACAAAATTTATCCTAAAGCATTGTAGTAAACTAAGACAAATTTAAATGATACTGAAGCACCATTTTCTATTTATTTTGACACTACATGCATTTCATCGAAATTTGCGAAGGTTATTTTGATTTTGGGATTGTCAATTTTCCTTCTTCGGCTGCTATATTCTAAGCGCTATATTCTACGGGGTTCTTCGTCAGTAGAATAGGGTTCCACCTTGGCGCTCTTTTATAGCGCCTTTTATTTGGCGAGGCGTCAAAGTTGACACCAATTCATCTAAGCTTGATTAGGATAGATGTCTTCTACTGGGTATCTACAGAGTTGGGTGTACTCTCTGGAGTCTGTTCCTGGTAGTTTCCAGTTTTGAGGGACTTTGAGCGTCTTCTAGAAATAGCTTAGTCTCTAGTGTTTGCAGCTGTAAGTCTTTTAGTAAATTTTCAAGAGGTTCAGGTGTACCAGAAAATGACATTATGTTAGTTTTGTATCTCAAGACTTTATATTGTCATATTGTTTGCCCTGCTTTTGTACTTTAGTCTCCACATCCATATCTATACATTGAAATTGTATCACATGCGCATCTCCACACTGAAATTGTGTTTGTTTGTTTGATTGGAGGATTAACGTCCCCGTCAACACTTTACAGGTCAGTTTGGAGACGTTGCTTCCAATTTTGTGGGACTTTTACCCGACATTGAGATGGCATGACATCTCAAGCCCCGAATGTTTAGCTCATAAGTAAATTCAGTGGAACTTCAATGACTCGAACCCCTTTTGGACGATCACAAAATCTGTTCGAGACAGGGATAGAGCCGCAAAGGTTATTCATTATTCCATGTCAGAAATCATAATGGTTCTATAAAATAATGATATATTGCGTATACTCATTAGAATCGCCTCATCGAGGCGATTCTAATGAGTACACACAATATGCCATGTCACGATAAAATATCTTCCAAAATTAAAAAAAATAAACCCAAAGCACTAACAGCAATGGTGGGTCGATTGTCTCTGAGTGTAGGGTGGAAAATAGTCCTGATGGGGGACTCGGACTGTTTCGTTTAACCCGTTTAACCGCTTAAATAACTTCACTTTAAGCAAACAATGTAGACCCTGATCAAACGCCGCGTTCTGTGGCGTAGAACGCGGCGTCTGATCCGGCTCTACACTGTTTGCGAATGTCCCGGAACGCGAGTCAAGTCCAGATTTTACAGTTATACAGTACTCTGACGTCACAGGCCTGTAAACTTACCTGTATTTTGCACATGACCAACGGTAGTCACGTGGGTAAGAACAGGCGGAAAGCTTCTGTAGTAAGGAACTTTGGGTCGATTCATAAACAATCGACCCAAAAATGAGTGAGCGACCGCTGAAGACAAATAAGGCTTTATTCTGTCTATGGCAGATTCAAATCTTCGCCAAATATGCCCGAAGATATATATATATATTCACTTGACAGGCTCATGTTTGGGGTCGATTGTTTGTCAGTCGACCCAAAGTTATTAATCGCAGTAGCTTTACTTAGCTGATGTCCACATGACTATCACCGATTTGTAGAACTCCTGGAAAGGTTGTTTTTTTGTGGCCGGTCCGCTGTTTTTGTGGCCGGTCTGGACTAGATTCATGTGTTAGGCTTTGTAAACTGTTTAGACACAGATCATACTCTGATCAGGGATTAAGTCAGTCTCGCTTGTTAACGCACATGGCGACCAGACGACAGCAGTTAACTTAGCAGACGACACATTGTTGATACAGAAAACAATACATGACATCTCATGCAAATTGACTCCACGGAGACAATTTGCATGAGACATCAAGTCAAGGTGTCTGGACAAAATAAGAAAAATTTTTCAAAATGTCGTCTGCTGAAAATACTGAGCATGCAGATCATAGCTCTCATTTTATGTATACAAGATCTTGCACTCCTAGAAATTACATATCACATTTATAAAACTAGTCTCCAGAGGACTTCATACATATAAAATGACCATGTCAATCATGTAACGATTTTAAATATTAAGACGTTCATAAGGGTTTCAATGGAAAACTCTGGCTTGTCACGGACGGCGTCATGGTGCCACTATATTATGTCTCCCCATCAAGAATGAGGGGGGCAAATTACTTTTGGCGCGGATCTCGTTTGCGTCGGCGTTTGCGTTGGCGCTGGCGTCGGTGTAGCCTGTTTGGAGCACTATAGCTCCTGAACCTGTCGATGGATTTTGACCAAACTTACATGGTTACCACACTAGGATCGAGGAAATCAGTCGTTAGGTTTTGGTGGCATTGACTTTATTTTCAAGGGCAAAGACCCCCGAAAAATGACAATTTCGGCCCAAAAATGACTTGTCTGCTTCCTATCTCATGGACGAATCGATGAAATTTGGTCAAACTTGGTACAATATATCATTGCAGCCTGCCAAAGATTTGTTTATATTTCTGTGATAAAAGATAAAGATAAAGATAAAGAAGCTTTATTTAACGTCGCATATTCGAAACAAGAGTCTTAGAGTGTTCACAAGGGTTTCTATGATTTGACCTACTTCTTGATCCGACATGATCCATATTCAAACTTGGCCCAGCTATAGTCAAGATGATTATTCTCAGAACGTTTGATGATGTTTGGGCCAATACTGTGGCTCCAAGCGTGTTCACAAGGTCCTTCTATCATTTGACCTACTGACTTACTTTTTGACGTAACAAGATCCATGTTCAAACTTATCCTAGATAGCGCAGAGATGATCATTCTGAGCAAGTTTGATGATAATTGGACCAAAACTGTTGCCGCCAGTGTGATCATAGTGTTTCTATAATTTTACCTATTGACCTACTTAATGACCCTACATGACCAATATTCGAACTTGACCGAAGTATTTTCATGATGATCATTTTTAGCAAGTTTGATGATGTTTTGACCTAAGTTGTGGCTTCTAGAGTGTTCACAAGGTTTTACTATGATCTGACCTACTGACCTACTTTTTGACCCGACATGGCCTATATTCTAACTTGATCCGGATATTGTCAAGACGATCATTCTGACCAAGTTTAATGAGCGCCCCCGCCCATAGGGGCTTGAAGAAATATATGGGCTGCATGATGCTTCCACGCAGAGCTGAATCCGGCCCGCACACTAGTACTGGTAAACCGCTTAGAGGATCTAAGCTTGTCCAGGAACCGCGGTGCGAGGCGGACCGTCCATGCTAATAAACCCTATTGGTTTCATTGGGCGACGGGGCTTGAGATGTCATTTCATCTCAATGTCGGGTAAAAGTCCCACAGAATTGGAAGCAACGTCTCCAAAATGACCTTTACAGTGTTGATGGGGACGTTAAACAACAAATCAAACAAACAAACAAAACCAAAACTGTGACCCCTAAGAGTGTTCACAAGGTTTTTTTCTATGATTTGACCTGTTGACCTACATTTTGACCCGGCATGATTCATTTTCGAACTTGAGCGAGATATTGTTAAGATGGTCATTCTAAGCAAGTTTGATGATGACTGGACCAAATCTATGTCCTCTATAGTGTTCACAAGGTTTTTTCCTAAGATTTGAGCTGCTGACTTATTTTTGACTCGACTTGACCAATGTTCAAATCTGACTCAGATATTGACAAGATTATCATTCTGAACGAGGTTAATAATGATTTGAACAAAACTGTGGCCTCTAGATATGTTGACGAGGTTTTTCTAAGATTCGACCTACTGACATATTTTTGACCCGACATGACTTATGTTCAAACTTGACCAAGATATTGTCACTATAATTATTCTGACCAAATTTGGTGAAGGCTGGATAAAAACTGTGGCCTCTAGTGTTCACAAGAAAAGTTTACGCACGGACAACGCACAACGCACGACGACGCCAGACATCTCACAGTCAGAAGAACTCACCGTTGAGCTCAAGACCTTAAGATAGGCGTCTCTCAAGAAAAGGAGAAGATATAGTAGGCTTATGTTCATGTACAAAGTCTAAAGGGTATCTTAAGGCGTCTCTCAAGAAAAGGAGAAGATATAGTAGGCTTATGTTCCTGTACAAAGTCTAAAGGGTGTTGCCAGCATTGCAACATATGACCTTATTCCCCGAAATATGAGCTGAATAAATCGTCACTCTTTGATAATTCAGACCCAACTGCAAGGACTGATATTTACAAAGGATTCTTCTTCCCTCAAACCATTACAGATTGGAATGCCCTTTTCTCATGCAGCCTGTTCGTTCTGATCAACTGACGAATTAAAGGAAAAAAGCATGTTTATGCGTTTTAATTTTCTGGCATACTCTTTGTTTGTTTGATTTGAGGTTTAACGTCCCCGTCAGCACTATTTAGATAATTGTGGAGACGTTGCTTCCAAATTTGTGGGTCTTTTTCCCGACAATGAGATGAAATAATATCTCAATCCCTGCCGCCCAATGAAACCAATAGGGTTTATGGTAGGTACACATACCACTTTACCTGGGCAGTTTACAAGTACTCATGTACGGTCGGTTTCAGCTCTGTGTGGAAGCTTCATGCAGCCCAATCTATTTCTCCAAGCCCCGAGCGGCGGAGGAGGGGCGTGGCATTGGGATACTCTTGACAGTTTAAAGGGAAACATTGCTTGTAATGACCGATTTGTTTGTCTCCTCGTCAGTTGGAAGAACTAGTCACGAGAATAAAATTCGTGGTCTTCCGATTCGTGAAGATATACATCCATATAGTGTCGGTTCATAACAGTAGATGGGTTTTCTCTTTGGAAAGACTTTCCTTGCATACCAGATAAGAAAGCCCTGAACTCAACCCTGGAATAGAAATTCTCATCCTTCGCAGGAATATGATAGAAATCGAGATTTTTCACGTTTTTGATGTGCCATCACGAAAACACGCCTATATAATTTTGACCCCCTTGAACCCCACTTTTATATAGTAAATCTGGGGTTTACAGGGGTAAACCTTATTTTTCGTATTTCTGCTCTAAATATAGATTGTGGGTACTCGTTAAAACCGCCTCGATGAGGCGGTTTTTACGAGTACCCACAATCGAGGCGGTTTTAACGAGTACCCACAATCTATATTTTGAGCAATAGATTGTGGGTACTCGTTAAAACCGCCTCGATGAGGCGGTTTTTTCGAGTACCCACAATCTATATTTTGAGCAGAAATAAGAAAACATTGAGGTGGTTTTAATGAGTACCCACAATCTATATTTTAGAGCAGAAATAAGAAAAAATATCACGATTTTTCATCTTAAAATTTTCTTTTTTTCGGCGGTAAAGTTTAGAATGCATTGGTATAGGCGTGTTTTCGTTATGCACTGGTTTTATGCCGTCGTTAAGTTTGACGTCACTGCACGGCATATCAACTACGTGGCTTCAAAAACTACCAAGGCCTTATAACTGAGGCTTTTAGTTCTGCTTCTCGACATTTGGATGATCTTTTTGATATCGACAGTTTCTATTGTGAAGAAATGCTTGACAAAATTTATCCTAAAGCATTGTAGTAAACTAAGACAAATTTAAATGATACCGAAGCACCATTTTCTATTTATTTTGACACTACATGCATTTCATCGAATTTTGCGAAGGTTATTTTGATTTTGGGATTGTCAATTTTCCTTTCTTCGGCCGCTATATTCTAAGCGCTATATTCTACGGTGTTCTTCGTCAGTAGAAAAGGGTGCCACCTTGGTGCCCTTTTATAGCGCCTTTTATTTGGCGAGGCGCCAAAGTTGACACCAATTCATCTAAGCTTAATTAGGATAGATGTCTTCTACTGGGTATCTACAGAGTTGGGTTTACTCTCTGGAGTCTGTCCCTGGTAGTTTCCAGTTTTGAGGGACTTTTAGCGTCTTCTAGAAATAACTTAGTCTCTAGTGTTTGCAGCTGTAAGTCTTTTTAGTAAATTTTCAAGAGGTTCAGGGTGTACCAGAAAATGGCATTATGTTAGTTTTGTATCTAAAGACTTTATATTGTCATATTGTTTGCCCTGCTTTTGTACTTTAGTCTCCACATCCATATCTATACATTAAAATTGTATCACATGCGCATCTCCACACTGAAATTGTGTTTGTTTGTTTGATTGGAGGATTAACGTCCCCGTCAACAATTTACAGGTCCTTTTGGAGACGTTGCTTCCAATTTTGTGGGACTTTTACCCGACATTGAGATGGCATGACATCTCAAGCCCTGGATGTTTGGCTCATAAGTAAATGCAGTGGAACTTCAATGACTCGAACACCTTTTGGACGATCACAAAATCTGTTCGAGACACGGATAGAGCCGCAAAGGTTATTCATAATTCAATGTCAGAAATCATAATGGTTCTATAAAATAATGATATATTGCGTATACTCATTAGAATCGCCTCATCGAGGCGATTCTAATGAGTAAACACAATATGCCATGTCTCGATAAAATATCTACCAAAATTAAAAAAAATAAAATAAACCCAAAGCGCTGACAGCACTGGTGGGTCGATTGTCTCTGAGTGTAGGGTGGAAAATATTCCTGATGGGGGACTCGGACTGCTTCGTTTAACCCGTTTAACCGCTTAAATAACTTCACTGTAAGCAAACAATGTAGACCCTGATCAAACGCCGCGTTCTGTGGCGTAGAACGCGGCGTTTGATCCGGCTCTACACTGTTTGCGAATGTCCCAGACCAGATGTTACAGTTATACAGCACTCTGACGTCACAGGCTTGGCGCAAATATAGGTAACCTTACCAGGATTTTGCACGTGATCAAGCTTCTTAATAAACAATCGACCCAAAAATGAGTGAGTGACCGCTGAAGACAAATAAGGCTTTATTCTGGCTGTATGGTTACGGAGGCAGATTCAAATCCTCGCCAAATGCGCCCGAAGATATATATTTTCGCCTGGCAGGCTCATTTTGGGGCCGATTGGTTGTCAGTCGACCCAAAGTTAGTAAGCGCACTAGCTTTACTTAGCTGATGTCCACGTGACTATCACCGATTTGTAGAAATCCTGGAAAAGGTTATTTATAGCCGGCCCGCTGTTCTTATCGTTGTGAATGTAAAGATGGTCTGGACTAGATTCGTGTGTTAGGCTTTGCAAACTGTGTAGACACAGATCATACTCTGATCAGGGATGACCTTGTTTACTTTAAGTGAGTCTCTCTTGTTAACGCACATGACGTCATTTGTGCAGTTCACAGCCTTTTACCATTTACCACTCTCTGGGTCAATTCAGCAGGCGACAAATGTTAATACAGAAAGCAATACACGACATCTCATGCAAATTGTCTCCGTGGAGACAATTTGCATGAGATGTCGTGTTTTGCTTAAGATGTCCAGTCCAGGTGTCTGGAAAAATATTTCAGAATGTCGTCTGCTGAAAATACTGAGGATGCAGAGCGTTAAGTTGCTTTATCAAATTTATAAAACCAGTCTCCAGAGGATTTCATACAATCTATATAAAATGACCATGTCAATCATGTAACGATTTTAAATAAAAAAGACGTTCATAAGGGTTTCAATCGAAAACACTGGCTTGTCACGGACGGCGTCATGGCGCCACTATGTTATTATGTCTCCCCATCACGGGTGAGGGGGGGGGGGCATATTTTTGTTGGTGCGGATCCCGTTGTCGTCGGCGTTTGCGTTGGCGTCGGTGTAGACTGTTTCGAGCACTATATCTCCTGAACCTGTGGATGGATTTTGACCAAACTCACATGGTTACCATACTAGGAGAGAGGAAATCAGCCGTTAGGTTCTTGTGGCCTTGACTTTATTTTCAAGGGCACAGACCCCCGAAAAATGACAATTTCGGACCAAAAAGGACTTGTCTGCTCCTATCTCATGGATGAATCAATGAAATTTGGTCCAACTTGGTACAATATATCATTGCAGTCTGCCAAATATTTGTTTAGATTTCTGTGATAAAAAATAAAAGAAAAAGATAAAGAAGCTTTATTTAACGTCGCAGACAATTAATATAAGCTCTGCGACAAACAAAGTATCCTTTAACAAATACTTACCTGCTGCATTTATCTTCCTAGAACTACCCCTGATAATGCGAGCGCCAGCCAAGGGAGCACCTAGTACCATTTTTCACGCCTTTGGTATGGCGCGGCCGGGGATCGAACCTGCGACCTCCCGCTCCCGAAGCGGACGCTCCACCACTGAGATATCTGGACCGGTGCTTGACCTTATTTTCAAGGGTACAGATTAAAAGAAAACTGTAATTTTATGCCAGAAATGGCATGTGTGTACCATATAAATTGAATGAATTGTTGAAATTCGGTCAAACGAAACAATATAGCATTGCAACCTACCCAAGGTTTGATTATACTTTGGTGATCTTTACCTCATTTTCAACCTCCTAAATTATCAATTTTGGACCAGAAATGGCTTGTCTGCACCCTATCTTACGAACAAGTCGTTTTAATGTGGTTAAACTTGGTACAATATATAATTGCAACCTACTAAAGATTTGATTAGATTTTGGTGACCATGACCCTATTTTCAAGGGCACAATCCCCCCCCCCCCACCCCCCTAAAAAAAACAACTATGTTTTTGCTTGTCTGCACCCTATCTCGTGAACGAATTGATGAGATTTGCTAAAACTTGGCACAATTTATTATTGCAACCTAACACAAAGATCTGCTTAGATTTTGGTGACCTTGACCTGTCAATTTAGGCTTGTCTGCACCCGGTCTCATGAACAACAGATTGTTGCAAACTACCAAATGGTTGATTAGATTTTGGTGTTTCATGAGCAAAGACCCATAAAAAATGTTAATTTTGGCATGTCTGCATCTTATCCCACGAACAAACTTAGTACACGTACAAAAGATTTGATTAGATTTTGGTTCTTAATTCACCAGGTTGGCTTGCAGTTGGGCAAGGCTTGCTGTCCTTGCAGCAGGTAAGGGAAGGGGGAAAAGCTGTTATTAATTCTGTTCTTCACTTTCATTCATTTCTTCTATCTACCCTATCTTCTACTTCATGTCCCCTACTATACCTTCTATCTCTGTTCTCCCTTTCTCTGGGAGACGAAACACAATCAACAGTTGAATTCACGTAACAATGAGTTAGTTTAACTATTTGTTAATAGAATATTCGAAAGACAGGTGCAAACGATAGCACCGCTCTGATAATCTTATCTCGGCTTCTTTACTTTTGAGTCCTTGCGATGAATGAAATTTATCATATGACGTCGCGTCTGAGAATGTAATAACACCATGTAATAAATTTGATAATCCAATAGTGGATTAAATGTACAAATTCCTTAGATATGCCCCCAATACGTTCCATGTACGACATCCTTAACGACGTTGCGTTTACTAATAGCGAAATGTTGTCAATTATGTAAAGAAATAGTGACAAAAACAAAAACAACAAAAAAAAAACTTTTCAAATGTCATATGATAAATAGAATGTTGCCTACGTGGTTATGTATTATTGATTTTATTAAATTCGTTGAGAAAAGGTGATAAAATGCTCGGCAAAGCTTAACATTTTATCCTTTTTTTCTGAACTCGTTTATTAAATTTAATAATACATGAACACTCATGTAAGATCCTCTATGTAAACCATGGAGTACTTTAGATTTCTACCAGTGTACAACAGACTAGGACACTTGCTATTTAGAGTCTTTACGATTTATACAAGTGTCCGATAAAGTGTAAGACACGATCCTGGCGATTTAACAAGTGTCCCATAGAATGTGAGACACGGAGTCATTGCAATTTCTACAAGTGCCTTATGAGATGTGGAACAGAATCTCAATGTTGCTCCAATGCCTCCCGCCAGTTATCAGCGCAATCGGACTTGCGGTAAAATGTGAAAAGCTAAAGACGAACGAACGTGCGGACGACGGACAATGAACATATACCGCGCATAAGCTGACCTGGAGCAGCTAATAAGTAGGGGGTCTAGCACGAGAAGTCAATTCATATGCAATTTCAGAGAGTTCATAAACTTCATATGGAATGACCATCTGTTTATCTTACGATTTTATTGCCGAAGAAGTGAGAAGAATTTCAGTTGAAAAAACAAAACAAACAAAAACAACAACAACAACAACAAAAAAATGGTGACAGGGACGCCGCCATGATGTTAAGGGAAATGGGTACACCTCCAGGGGAGGCAACTCCTGTATATTTGTCTCCTATGTTAATAGGGGTCAACTCTAAAAGGAAAGAATTTGCTCCATAATTTGCTCCTGAGGAGCAAATTCTTTCCTTTAAGAGTAGACCCCTTTTTCAGCGGTACAGGACTTATTAAAAAAAACCAAAAAAAAAAACAGGAAGTCACGAAAGTTGTTTCCCTTTGAAAAATGCCGGAAAAATCTGCCACGTGTTCCCGTTCCCCTTAAGCGCCATTCACGATGTGTTGTTACAAGTGTGGTCATACGTTTTGTATGACATGACGTTAATGACTTAATAACATCCACGATATATGATAAACTATTAGATATCGAACTAAAAGCTTTCAGCAGGTGCTGAGACACCGAGTTCTGACAATTCCTTTTTTTTTTACAAACGCGCAATAAACGCGCAATAAAATGTTAGACACGGGGACCTGACGATTTAATCAAACATTCGAGGCAAAGACACTAACAGTTTCTTAACTTGCCCAATAAAATGTAAATCATGGAATCATGCCGATTTTCTATTGTTGTCGAACACAACTGGAAACACATAGTCCTCACCAATTTCTACAAATGCCTAACAAAATTGTGTTTACTGGAGTCCAAAATATGTGGATTTCTATATGTGCAAAAATAAAATGTAAAACACAGAGTCCTTACAAATTTCTGCAAGTGCTAAATTAAATGTGAGACATAGAATCTTTTCAATTTCTAATAGTGCCCAAAAATCGCGGGAAGCTATCGAAGCAACTTTCCTGTGAAATGTGAAACAAACTGGTCTAAAGGTTTAGGAGGAGTTTGCAGACGTTTTACTATTTTCAGCTCTGGCGGTCATTTTGCTAATCAGAACAGAACTGTTTTAGTTATTTAGCTACTCGTATTTTGGTAGAAGGCCACATAATTAGGGGATAACTGTGTTCAAAATAGTCATTTTGGGAGGTAAATCGGAGGTTTTACGGTCGGAAATTTCGTATTACGGCGACGCGTCAGCGGAGCCGTAAAACGTAATTTGCGACTGTAAAACCGACGAATTTTGCACATAGCGGCAACCGCTGTGAGCTGCGTAAAACCAAGTGGCAGCCAATGAAAAGCGACGTTACGTGATGACGTCGCGTTTCCGACAGTATATCTCAGAATATTTACATTTCCAATGTAAAGTCTATTATAAACCTATAGAAAACAATTGCGTCCATATACGAAAGCCTAATAGGCTCAAGTAAGAGAAAATAAAATTCTGTGAAGGCGTAGTAACGCGAAACAAAAGGCGTAATAACGCATAAAAAGGCGTACAAACGCAAAACAAAAGGCGCAGTAACGCCAATCAAAAGGCGAAGCTACGCGAAAAAAGGCGTAGTAACGCAAAGAAAGGCGTAGTAACGCGAAAAAAGGCGTAGTAACGCAAAAGAAAGGCGTAGTAACGCGAATCAAAAGGCGTAGTAACGCAAAAGAATGGCGTAGTAACGCGAATCAAAGGCGTAGTAACGCGAAACAAGAGGCGTAATAACGCCAAAAAAGGCGTAGAAACGCAAAACCAAAGGCGCAGTAACGCCAGTCAAAAGGCGAAGCTACGCGAAAAAAAGCGTAGTAACGCAAAGAAAGGCGTATTCACGCGAAAAAAGGCGTAGTAACGCAAAAGAAAGGTGTAGAAACGCAAAAGAATGGCGTAGTAACGCGAATCAAAGGCGTAGTAACGCGAAACAAAAGGCGTAATAACGCTCAAAAAGGCGTAGAAACGCAAAACAAAAGGCGCAGTAACGCCATTCAAAAGGCGAAGCTACGCGAATAAAGGCGTTGTAACGCAAAGAAAGGCGTAGTAACGCGAAAAAAGGCGTAGTAACGCAAAATAAAGGCATAGTAACGCGAAACAAAAGGCGTAGTAACGCAAAAGAATGGCGTTGTAACGCGAATCAAGGGCGTAGTAACGCGAAACAAAAGGCGTAATAACGCGAAAAAAGGCGTAGTAACGCAAAATAAAGGCGTAGTAACGCGAATCAAAAGGCGTAGTAACGCAAAAGAAAGGCGTAGTAACGCGAATCAAAAGGCGTAGTAACGCAAAAGAATGGCGTAGTAACGCGAATCAAAGGCGTAGTAACGCGAAACAAAAGGCGTAATAACGCCAAAAAAAGGCGTAGAAACGCAAAACAAAAGGCTCAGTAACGCCAATCAAAAGGCGAAAAAACAGTGACCCTTAGCCTTGGACCCTGAAAATCGAACTTTCTCGAGATATTATCAAGCGCAAAATTCGCGTGACTTAACAATATATAAACAGCGCCCCCGCCCATAGGGGCTTGAAGAAATATATGGGCTGCATGATGCTTCCTCGCAGAGCTGAATCTGGCCCGCACACTAGTACTGGTAAACCGCTTAGAGGATCTAAGCCTGTCCAGGAACCGCGGTGCGAGGCAGACCGTCCATGCTAATAAACCCTATTGGTTTCATTGGGCGACAGGGCTTGAGATGTCATTTCATCTCAATGTCGGGTAAAAGTCCCACAAAATTGGAAGCAACGTCTCCAAAATGACATTTACAGTGTTGACGGGGACGTTAAACCTCAAATCAAACAAACAAACAAAAACAATATATAAACAAATGCGAGGACCCTGAACGTCTAACTCACTCGAGATATCATCACACCCAATATTTGTATGACATTATCATTAAACCCATCAATAAATGTGGACACTATAGAGTAATGACCAAGTTTTTCTCAAAATAGCTACAGTAACCTTGACCTTCAGCCCTGGACTCTGAAAGTCAAAGTCGCTCGAGGTATCATCATGCCCAACATTTGTGTGAAGTTAAAATAAAATCCATCAATAAATAAGGGGCAAGATCGATGACAATGTTTTTCTCAAAAATAGCCATAGTGACCCTGACCCTCGAACTATAAAATTAGTGACCTAGACCTTGAGCCCTGGACCCTGAAAGCCAATGTCACTCGAGATATCATCATACCCAACATTCGTGTGAAGTTATATTAAAATCCATCAATAAATGAATGTGCAAGAGCGATGACTATGTTTTTTTTTTCCTAAAAATAGCCATAGTTACCTTGACCCGCGGACCCTTGAAGTCGAACTCGCTGTGTTAGAAAAAAAAATTATTCCTCCCCGGGATTCGAACTCACAACCTCTTGATTAAGATCCCACAGGGAAATAAGGGAGGTAATACAGAGGAAAATATTAACTTCTCAAAAAGTCCAGTTTAAGCCCCAAAAAATCTGGGGAATGGAGCAAAAAAGAATATGTAAAATGCTGATTTTTACCCATTATTTATTTTACTTGAAAATAAATTTGTAAAACATCACAAATAAGAGCTTACATGTAAACACTAACCAAATGCCGACGCTGACACCGGACGCCAGGGTTATTGCAATAGCCCCCCCCCCCCCCCCCCCCCACCCCGTCCCCGCCACCCCCGTTACTATCGTAACGCGAGCTAAAAAGGCGTAGTAACGCAAAAGAAAGGCGTAATAACCCCAATAAAAAGGCGTAGTAACGCGAATCCAAAGGCGTAGTAACGCGAAAAAAAGGCGTAGTAACGCAAAAGAAAGGCGTAGTAACGCGAAAGAAAGGCGTTATTACGCCTTTTGGTTCGCGTTACTACGCCTTTTGGTTCGCGTTACTACGCCTTTTTATTCGCATTACTACGCCTTTTTTCGCGTTACTACGCCTTTTTATTCGCGTTACTATGCCTTTCTTGTGCGTTACTAGGCCTTTCTTCTGCGTTACTACGCCTTTTTATCCCCCGAAAGAATAGGGTTAGGGGATATAGCGATCAGACTGGCGTACGTCCGTCCGTCCTTCCTTCCATAGACACAACCTTGTGATCGCCATCATTCCAATATCCTTTGGGGCCCCCGCCCATCGGGGCTTGAAGAAATGGATGGGCTGCATGATACTTCCACGCAGAGCTGAAACCGACCGCACACGAGTACTGGTAAACGGCTTAGAGGATCTAAGTCTGCCCAGGCTAAGCGGTGCGAGTCGGTCCGTCCATGCTTATAAACCCTATTGGTTTTATTGGGCGACAGGGTTTGAGGTGTAATTTCATCTCAATGTCGGGCAAAAGTCCCACAAAATTGGAAGCTACGATTCCAAAATGACCTGTACTGTGTTGACGGGGACATTAAACCTCAAATCAAACAAACAAAAACCAATATCCTTTGACATTTCAGCCAGCGCACGACAAAACCTAAAAAAAGACATGTACGGCCATCGAAAACTCATATCAGTCTGCGCATTCATATAGTCTAACCAGAGACTTCTTATGCTGCATGAAGGAGCATTTGACCCTTAGCTATCCTTTGAGCGCACAACGAAGACTCTGATCAGACTGCGCGGGTGCGCAGGCTGATCTGAGTATTCTTTTCGCGCACATGCCTTTTTGTAGGTTTTGTCATGTGCTGGCTCATTTATTGATGGTATTAAGTATAGTTGAACATGAGGTCAAGAAGGCCTGTCGTAAGAAAGAATCACAACTCTGGATGCCTTGGTATTTTGGTTTTCTCCCCTAACAATATAGCCTTGTGATCACAATGACTCCAATAACCTTTGAGATATATCGATGGGACTTGATAAAAATATTGTACACCAGGTCTCCGCTGACAATTTAACCTTGTCATCGCACTAACTCCAGCCAATTTAAGATATATTGATGGTAGTTGGTTTAGTTGTATATGAAGTACAGAAGACAAGTCATGAGCAAGAACCACAACTCAGGGTGCACTGATATTTAGTTATACCCTATAAGTGTTTGATCTCCGTAACTAAAATACCCTTTCAGATATGTTGATGGCACTTGTGAGGTTCAGAGGTCGTGTCATGAGAAAAAGCAACGATTCTGGATGACATGGTTTTAGGTAACACCCCTGACAATATAACTTTGTAATCGCAATAACTTCAATACCCTTTGAGATATACATGTATATGATGGGACTTGATACAATTGTAGGTGATTCATGAGCAAGAACCACAACTCCGTTTGCCAGGGTATTCTAGTTATCCCCCAGACCATAAGATGTGTTGCTGGTACATGGAATAGTTAATTCAACGCCGCGAAGCGGACCGGGGATTATAGGAATGAACTTCGTCTGTCCGTCTGTCCATCTGTCCGTCCGTTCGCCCCGTCCGCCCGTCCGTCCGTCTGTCTGTTCGTAACACTTTCTTGTCCGCTCCATATCGCTTGATAGATTTTCGTTAATCTTTCGTAAAGTATTCGTCTTAGTGAGCTGATGTGCAGGATCCATAAATGAACCATGCAGACTCAAGGTCAAGGTCACGAGTTTGAAACTTTGAGTTTTGTGTCTGTTCCATATCTCCTTTACCCTTGGAAGGATTTTCATAAACCTTTGGTCAAATACCCCCTCATTGAGCTGATGTGCATAACCCATAAATGCACTATGTCGTGTCAAGGTCACAGTTGAAGGTCTCGAGTTAGAAACTTCGTATTTTGTGTCCGTTTCATATCTCCTTTACCCCTGGAAGGATTTTCATTAAACTTTCGTCAAAACACCCCTAAGTGAGCTGATGTGCAGAACCCATAAATTACTCAAGGTCACGAGTTTAAAACTTTGAATTTTGTATCCGTTTCATATCTCCTTTATCCCTGGAAGGATTTTCATAAAAGTTTGGTGAAATATCCCCCCTAGGTGAGCTGATGTGCAGAACCCATAAATACAACATACAAACTCAAGGTCAAGGTCAAAGGTGAAGGTCACGAATTTGAAACTTGGAAATTTGTGTCCGTTCCATATCTCCTTTACCCTCGAAGGATTTTCATTAAACTTTTGTGAAATATCACCCTCGGTAAGCTGATGTGACGACGAGTTGAGCTTTTGGGATCACTTTTCGTCCGTCGTCCGTTCGTCCGTTCGGACGTCCGTCCGTCCGTAAACAATTTCTGCAAACGACATCTCCTTCTAAACCACTGATTGGATTTTGACCATACTTCACAGCAATGATCCTTAGTTGGTCCCCTTTCAAAGTTGATCAAATACTTCCGGTCCGTTGCACATCTAGGTCACATGAGCCAAAAGAAAAAGCATTTTTTTCACAGAAAAAAAAATCTTCTTCTCTGAAACCACAAGGCCCAGGTCTTTGATATTTGGTATGAAGCTTCATCTAGTGGACCCCTACCACGATTGTTCAATTTACAGTGCTGGGGCCAAAATACCCCCGCTCCGGAGCCCTTGGGTTTTATATAGATTTATATAGGGAAAATCTTTAAAAATCTTCTTCCCTGAAACCACAAGGCCTAGGTCTATGAAATTTGGTGTGAAATTTCATCTAGTGGACCTCTACCAAGATTGTTCAAATTATAGCCCTGGCTTATATAGGGGAAATCTTTAAAAAAAAATCTTCTCTGAATCCGCAAGGCCCAGGACTTTGATATTTGGTATGAAGCTTCATCTAATGAACCTCTACCACGATTGTTCAAATTACAGCGCTTATACAAGACTTATATAGGGGAAATCTCAAAAAATCTATTTCTGTGAAACCACAAGGCCTAGGTCTTTGGTATTTGGTATGACATTTATATCTAGTTGACCTCTATTAAGATTGTACACATTATAGCCCTGGGGTCAAAAAATGTCCCCGCTCAAATCATAGAAAAACCTTGTTTACATTCTAGAGACCGCACTATTTAGGTCACCTGAGCAAAGCTCAAGGTGAGCTTTGGTGACCACCTTTTGTCCATCGTAAGTGCATTGTGCATCATTCATCATGCGACGTGCGTCGTCAACATTTTCCTTATTCATCCTCTAGAGACCACAATTTTGCTTCAATCTTCATGAAACTTTACCAGAATGTTTGCCTTGATGATATCTGGGTCAATTTCGAATATGGGTCATATTATGTGAAAAACTAGGTCCAGGTCTTTGATATTTGGTATGAAGCTTCATCTAGTGGACCCCTACCAAGATTGTTCAAATTATAGTGCTTGGGCCAAAAATGCCCCCCGCCCCGGGGCCCTTTGGTTTTAAATAGGCTTACATAGGGAAAACCTTTAAAAATCTTCTTCCCTGAAACCGCAAGGCCCAGCTAGGTTTTTGATTTTTGGTTTGAAGCTTCATCTTGTGGACCTCTACCAAGATTTTTCAAATTATAGCCCTTGGACCCAAAATGCCCCCGCTCCAGGGCCCTTTGGTTATACATAGACTTCTCTGAAACCACAAGACCTAGGTCTTTGATATTTGGTATGAAGCTTCATCTAGTGGACCTCTACCAAGATTGTTCAAATTATAGCCCTGAGACCAAAATTGCCCCCGACTCTGGACCCTTTGGTTCTACATAGACTTATAAAGGGAAATCTTCAAACATCTTCTTCTCTGAAACTACTAGGCCCAGGTTTTTGATATTTGGTTTGGAGCTTCATCTGGTGGACTTCTACCAAGATTGTTCAAATTAAAGTCCTGGGGCCACAAATGCCCCCGCCCCGGGGCCCTTTGGTTTTACATAGACTTATATAGAGATAATCTTTGAAAATCTTCTTCTCTAAAACAGCAAGGCCCAGGTCTTTGATATTTGGTGTGAAGCTTCATCAAGTGGACCTCAATCAATATTGTTTAAATTAAGGCCCTGTGGCCAAAACTATCCCCGCCCCGGGGCCATTTGGTTTTGCCTAGGCTTATGTAGGGAATATCTTTAAAAAAATCTTTTTCTCTGAAACCGCAAGGACGAGGTTTTGATATTTGGTGTGTAGCTTCATCTATGGACCTTTGCCAAGACTGTTCAAATTATAGCCTGTGTTGATATTTGGTATGAAGCTTCACCCCTTTTAGACCTCCCCCAACATTATGCACATTATAGCCCAGGGGCCAATAATGGCCTCCCCGTGCCCACTTGTTATGCTATGGATCAGGTGACCGGGCTTCTCCAGACTTTCGGATGAGTCTTTAAACCGAGGTCCCGTCTCCGTATGACCTTAGCTGTTGGTGGGACGTAAAACTAAAACTCACTCACTCATGGATCAGGTGAGCGATCCAGGGCCATCATGACCCTCTTGTTTCAGCATTATAACGCCTTCTGATTCGCGTTACTACGCCTTTTCTCTCGCGTTATTACGCCTTTCTTGTGCGTTACAACGCCTTTTGATTCGCATGACAACGCCTTTTGATTCGCGTTAGTACGCCTTTATTTGCGTTACTACGCCTTTTTTGCGTTACTACGCCTTTCTTTTGCGTTACTTCGCCTTTTTTTCGCGTTACTACGCCTTTCTTTGGCGTTACTACGCCTTTTGATTCGCGTTACTACGCCATTCTTTTGCGTTACTACACCTTTTTTCGCGTTACTACACCATTCTTTTGCGTTACTACGCCTTTTGATTCGCATTACTACGCCTTTTTTATTGCGTTACTACGCCTTTTTCGCGTTAATACGCCTTTTTATGCGTTATTACGCCTTTTGTTTCGCGTTTCTACGCCTTTTGTTTGCGTTACTACGCCTTTTTTCGCGTTATTGCGCCTTTCTTTTGCGTTACTACGCCTTTTGATTCGCGTTCCTACGCCATTCTTTTGCGTTACTACGCCTTTTTTCGCGTTACTACGCCTTTTGTTTCGCGTTACTACGCCTTTATAAAATTTTATTTTATCATACCTGAGCCTATTAGGCTTTCGTATCCATACGCCCATAAACGCATCGAACCACATGATTTTCAGTGACGTTAAGTGACGTCATTCTAAACCATTGTTCTCTACGAGCGTTGATGACGTCAACGTTGCTCCGCTCTTTGTAGAAAAACAGCGTGTAAATGTTTTTCAGCTTTAAAAGTTTGCCCTACAAGCATTTTTTTTCGCCCATTGATGAGGGGCAAATACATGTAATGTAAATATAAAAAATAAACTTACTTTTTCTGCTTTTCATGAAAGTATGAACGACAGTGGGTCACAAGCAAAGTTTACATGAAACCTTCGGGGTTCATTTACTTTGCACGCGACCCACTGCGTTCATACTTCCATGAACTGCAGAAAAATAAATTTCATTTCTTAAATATACTGTCGCAAATTTTTGACGTTATCCAATCAGACGTCGCATTACATACGAAAGTGGACTAGAATCAGCATTCCTATGGAGTTTGAATAAAACTGACTGAGAGGTATTTGTTTGATTTGAGGTTTAACGTCCCCGTCAACACTGTAAAGGTCATTTTGGCGACGTTGCTACCAATTTTGTGGGACTTTTACCCGACATTGAGAGAAAATGACATCTCAAGCCCTGCCGCCCAATGAAACCAGTAGGGTTTATAAGCATGGACGGGCCGATTCGCACCGCTTTGCCTGGGCAGGTTTAGATCTTCTAAGCGGTTTACCAGTATTCGTGTGCGGGCCGGTTTCAGCTCTGCGTGGAAGCATCATGCAGCCCCTCTATTTCTTCAAGCCCCGATGGGCGGGGGCGGGACTTTTTACGACCGCCACACATTCCCAGACACCAGCTGTAGTGGCGTTAAATATGTTCTATAAAAGGGTTAAAATCTATTTTTTGTTTGCGCTGGTGGCTATGTTGTTCATCAGAGTGGAACAATTTTAGCTTTGTGGTAGATGGTCACCTTAGTAACATTCCTATGAAGTTAAATTTAAATTGGTCCAGGGGTATAAGAGGAGTTGCCTTCACTGCAGCTGGTGTTGTGCCGTGTGGCGGCCGTAAAACTTCTCCCCGTACATCAACCATAGTGCAGTTTATATTTTACTTTTGGTCCTTTGAGATCAGCATGAATATTCTGAGAAATCAGAAATAAATTATTGGTTTAGACTCATATTCTAGACAGGTTTTTAATTATTTGGACCCAGTTTTGATTTATATCAGTCTTTTAATCGACTGCCTATTCGAAATTCGCAAAATTGCAGTATGTTTCCTCTGGCTTTCTTTGCCGGATCATTACAAGGTCACTGATGAGGCTTTATTAGCCGAAACTACGTAGTACGACCCATCTTCTTTCTTATGAATGTTTTCATTGCTCTTAAAGGATCTCATTTCAGATTTTTAATTGTCGTATAGAGATTTTGCTGTTTTTAGCTCAGGTGGCCATTTTGTTCATTGGAGCAAAACGATTTCAATTAATTTGGTAGGGAGCCACCTAGGCAACATTCCTGTGAAGTTTGAATCAAATTGGGCCAAGGGTTTAGGAGAATTTGCCATTTAAAGCAAATTGTTGACTTTTTCTATTTTAAGCTCCGGCCGCCATTTTGCTTATCAGAGCGGAACCATTTTGGTTATTTTAATAGTGGGTCACCTTAGCAAAATTCCTGTGAAATTTGAATGATATTGACCTCATAGTATAGGAGGGCCTGTCTTTAAAGATTTTTGTTTTCTATTTTTAGCTCTGGCAGCCATCTTGTTCATCAGTCTAGTAGAACCATTAATGCTATTTTGGTAGAGGGTTACATAAGCAATAATCCGTTGAAGTTTATTTTAAATGAGCCTAGGGGTATAGTAGGAGTTGTTTAAAGGTTTGTCTATTTTAAGCTCTTGCAGCCATCTTGTTCATTTGAGAAGAATGATTTGAGCTATTTTAGAAGGGAGCATTCCTGTGAAGTATGAATCGAATTGGTTCAAGGGTTTCGGAGAAGTTTGTATGAGTGAGCCGCCTATACAACATTTCTAAATTGGCTCAAGGGTTAAGGAGGAGTTAACAAACAATAGTTGACACCGCAGGACATACGACTAACGTCGCACGACGCTTGGCAGACGATGGACATTGACTGATCACAATAGCTCGAACTTGACCGACATTTTGTCAAGGACACCACTTTGTGAAAGTTCGAAGTTGCTTAGGCTGAAACCGTCGTCTATAGAGTGTTAACAGACAATCTTGACAATCAAGGGGACATAACTCTGTCATCGCTGGTCCAATCTGTCCCATATTCAATCAAATCCGAGAGTGTATGCATGCCCTTCTTATCTGCAAGTTTCATGAAGATACAAAAAAACCCTGTTCATAGGGTTGATAATGGCCATTTTGACAATCAAGGGGATGTAACCCTGCTTCTATTGGACTGATCTGACCTATTTTCGAACTCGTTCCAGTTTTAATGCATGCCATTATTATCTGCCGGTTTTGTGAAGATATATCAAAAATGAAGAAGCTACACTGTTCACAAAGTCAAATATAGCCATTCTGAGAACAAGGGGATGTAACTCTGATGTTGTTGCTACGATATGACCCATTTTCGAAGTCGGCCGAGATTTTATGCATGTCATTGTTATCAGATCTAGCCAAAAAAATTGAAGAAGCTACACTGTTCACATTACGCAAACACGCCTATACAAATACATTACCACCTCTATCGCCGAAAAAATGAAAATTTTATGATGAAAAATTGTGATATTTTTCTTATATCTGCTCAAAATATAGATTGTGGGCACTCGTTATAACCGCCTCATTGAGGCGGTCTTACGAGTACTCAGTCTATATTTTAGAGCAGAAATAAGAAAAATAAGGTTAACCCCCGGAAACCCCAGCTTTTCTATATAAAAGTGGGGTTGGAGGGGGTCAAAATTGTATAGGCGTGTTTTCGTGATGCAAGCATTTTCCCATAGAGGAACCTATCAGACGCCATAGCAATCAAAGGTCTGGAGCAATTTTACTAAAATGCATATGCAAGCAATGCACCAACCAAGACATGCTACAGAGATCTGCTTACAAGACAGTTCTTCTGTCGTGGTTTATCATTTGTTATAGTTTGTCTTTGCATGTATGCATTGCTTATATCTTTTGATTTTTGATTGCCGTTTAGCCATTTTGTGGGAAAGTAACTGTCCTTATGGCTTTCCGTTATTGATGTTTCAATTACGGTTTAATTATCTCATGTTCGTGTTTTTTTTTTTCCTTTGGTGTCTTTGGGAGGTGCGGGGGAAATTGTATCGATTTCTGATCATTGCCTTCGCTTTTAGTTTGCAAAGATATTCCAGTTTTGCAGTGTGAACGACGACGGACGACGACGGACGACGACGGACGACGGAGGCTGTCATCCTATAAGTTCCCCCGGAGCATTCGGCTAAGTTGAGCTAAAATCTAACGAATTCTACACTCGCCCAATGAAATATGGCAAACGGATTCATGATCTTTTCTACATTTGAATCCTTACAATTTCAACGGGTGCCCATTAAGAAGTCGCACATGGATTTTGAACGATATCTACACGTGCCATATGAGATATGAGGCATGAACTCCTATCGATATTTAACAGTTACCCCCTGCATATATTGCATTGTAACGCATTGACCTGATAAAGATATGCTATCTCAGGACAAGTGAGCTTTATCACGTCAACGTGACATTGCACTGTTATGAACGAACCGGACTACTGGAAAATGACAAAAAATGTTATTGTTACTGGGAAAAATGGCAATATTACATGAAAAAATGTCATAGGAAAAACATGGTCAGCTGATACTAAATATATCGACCACCAGAATGGTTGGACGCACTGAGGACCATCAATAATTGACCTTAAATTGCTAATTTATGAGTGTACAAGGGGATAAACTGATAAATAGGATACAAGATTCGTGTCATATAATATCAAGTTTATCAGGCTCGGCTTCGAGAACGCATGTAGAATCACTCGGCAAGCCTCGCGATTCTACAAGCGTTCTCGAAGCCTTGCCTGATAAACTTGATATCAAAAGACACGAACCTGGTATTCTCTATCTACACGCACCACAAAACATTGAGGCACAGAATCCTTACCGTTTCTACAAGTATCCAATTATGTTTGAGTCACGGAGTTCTGACGATTTCTACAAGTGTCCAATTGAATGTACGATTTATACATGTTCCAAATATATAATTGTGAGACAACGGGTTCTTGCGATTTTTACAATTTGCCAATAAAATTGGCGACGAAGACTTTACGATGTGTACACGTCCACAATATAATTGTGAGACACGGAGTCCGTACGATTTCTCCACGCGTCAAATAGAATGCGAAACGGAGACTTTACAATTTCTTCAAATGCCAAATTTCTGTGAGCCGAGCCACTGATTCTGGCGATTTCTATCAGTCCTAATTACAATGTGAAATAATGACTGCAAGAATCCAATGCAATGTGAGACATGGGGTAATTTCGATTTCTGCAAGAAGTCAATGAAATACAGTATAAGACACACATTCAAGTACCAAATAAAATGAGAGCTGGAATCTTAATAATATCTACAAGTATCCAACAAAATGTGAAGTACAAAAACATGATATGCGTGACTAACTGACCTTTCATATCCTTGCATTCTTACAACTGTCCAAAATAAAGTGTAAGATGCAGAACTAAACTATTGGTACAAATGTGAGACACGGAGTCCTGACAATTTCTAGAAGTGTCCATTACAATGTGAGACATGAAGTGTTTTGGTTCAAAGAGGTCCCTTATGTTCCTCTTTCATCAGTATCTAACCCTTTTTGTACCAAATCGAATCTTCCTATTTATATATAGCAAGAGTCCATTTCAAAATTTAGGGGTGTCAGGTTGTGTTTTCATCAAACTCTATTTGGAAAATGACTGAACTTTTAGCAAACAGTGGAGGCCCTGATCAGACGCCGCATTCTGCGGCGTCAGATCTGGGCCTGCGCTGTTTGCTAACTACCCGTTTTGGGATTTCCAGTACTAAATGGGCTAAATCGTACACAACTGCGGCGTTCATGTTTTGGCTCGATTGTTTATTGGGTCATAGTTACTAACCACATAACTGTCCAAGTGACTATCGCTGACCATCTACAGAATTCGGATAACGGTTACTTATAGCAACGTTAGTCCATTCTCTGTGGCGTCCGATTGCTGTGTAAAAAGTATAATCTAGACTGGGCTCGTGTTCTGGGTCATTGGCAAACATTGTAGATCCATCCAGATCCGTTCCTGCGTAAGGTCTACTTGCGTAAAATACTGGAATTCAAGGGTTTAACGGAACAGTTAAAACATTTCCAGCTTACACTCAGGAAAATCAACCCTCCAGTGCCGTCATTTGATTTCAACAAGAGCACCGCATGCGGGTGCCAACGCTCGGCTGCAGTTTCTTTTATTTAAACAAAAATTCTAAGTCGAAAAAGGGCATAACTGTGCCAAAAATATTTTGAGGGTTACCTCACCTATTGGTATGAGTTCCCCTTTTCAAAATGAACAACTAGTCCGAGTTTCAAGTAAATATGTTCAGTAATGACAGAGATATTATAAAATGTCCAAGTTTTTGCACGACGACGACGCAAAAATTCTAAGTCGAAAAAGGGGCATAACTGTGCCAAAAATATTTTGAGGGTTACCTCACCTATTGGTATGAGTTCCCTTTTCATAATGAACAACTAGTCCAAGTTTTAAGTAAATATGTTCAGTAATGACAGAGATATTACAAAATGTCCAAGTTTTTGCACGACGACGACGACGAATAGCTATAACAATACCTCGTCGTTTTCTTCGAAAACAGCCGAGCTATCGAGGATTTGATCTAAAACCTGCTTGTTGACTGTCTGTTCTTTTTGTACGAAGTGATCCAGCTGACCTTAAGATTTCAGAAAATCTATCACTGTACATCATTAACACTCTCCCAGAACACACGAAAGATAGAAAAATAAATATACCTTGAGATGCATTAAACACAATGAACAAATATGAAAATGCCCTTGTTCCAGTCCATGAATAAATAAATCCAAATATCCAACAAACACCAGTCAAAGTAGACAACTTTGAAAATATAATTATATCGTTTCTTCCATTCTTAACATGTGTCTGCATTTTTGGCATTCTCAAAATAGAACACATGAACAATAGAAACATACAGATGTTAGCAATTATCACTAAGCCAACCGGAACACCAAAAGTAAAAGTGACCATTTTCTCAGAGCTTATGTAGCAGGTAATTCTTCCATACCCGAAGTCATTATACCCAGACGAGTGTAATGAAAAGAATATATTTGCTAATATCAGAGAGATAGATAGTACAATCGAGTATAACCAGTAAAATAGAAAAGTCTTCAAACCTTTGCCAGACGATGGTTTCTCATTACTAGTAAATACTCTAAACACATGGAAGGTGCAGATATTCATCCAAAATATAGACATCAGCCAGAAGAAATGAGTACACAATCCTGAAGTTATACACTCAACTGAATCTTGTTCAAACCCGCTGTAGCTCCCTATCAGATATAGAGACTGTGCAAGAAAAAGACAAATAATCAACGCCATATTGTTTTTGCCTGGCAAACTTCTAAGACTGGGAAAAGCACAAAATGTTCCAAATGATATGAGTAGACAAAGAAGAGAAGCCGAAATACAAATTATTGAAAGGGCAGTTGAAAAATCTAACTTCGTCCGACTTTCTTCTTGCAACAAGATCCGCTCACTTGCAACAGAAAAATATTTCCTATAAATGTCAGAGCAAACAAGCACGGTGTGTTTGTTTGTGCCGAAGTGAAATTGAGAATCATTGAAAACCACACCCAGAGAATCAAAACGAATTCCATTAAGGTCTTCAACCCAATAATAGTTAGGCTGTTCCAGCTTTACCAATGGACAAGATGTTTGTTTGGCTAATACAATAATTTCTGTGCGTTTAGAACAAATATCCTGAAATAAGTTGGAGTCGTTCTGTACTGGCAAAGACAACTCGAAGTCTTTTGGCTTGACACCGAATTTTTGAGTGACTGCACCATCTGTGACCGTTATATTCATAGGAAATGCCAGCATGCTAGAATAGCGGTTAAGAATATCAACAAGGTCGTGGTATTGGGTAATCTGAATATGCAATTCAACTTCGTAATGGTCAAATATCTCTGGACAGAGAGCACTCTTATTATAGCATATCTCGACAAAGATCGGGCGTATGTTTTTGAAACAAACATATGTGTACGCAGTGTAGGGACGTGTTTGCATTAAAAAGTTATGGAAGAAAACGGAGTAAAACAGTTGTCCAAACTGCGTTAACACCAGCCCTGGTTCCAGCGGCCTGTACTCCACATTCCCTAGAGGATACAAACTGGCAGTAAAAATGTATACAACTCCACCAATGCTCCTGTAGATAAGTTCGCATACGCCATATTGCAGCCTCCTCATATGAGAACAATGTAATTCAACACAGTCTTCCTAGAAAGAAAAAAAAAATAGTCTATATAAACATAGTGCATGTTTTTGCTCAACAGTGGTTTATTTAAAGTATAAAAAGCGTCATCGCCGAGATGTAACTGAAATCGAGACTCAGTAATATCGCTGTTTGGAAACCCTTGGCTTTATTGGGAGCTGATTTATTTCAGCAAATGACAACGGCAGCGATACGCATAGGCTCCTGTCTTCCACATGCTAGGCTCGTGGCATGATTCTGCTCTCACAGGTACTGCCTCTACGAGTCTTTGCTAGTGCGCGCTTTAAAGACATCAACTTTCTTTTTACTGGAAACAACACTCCTATATATATAAAAGTGAAGCAAAACTCTTTTCTCGCTGAATTAACTAATTTTGCCACACAAATTTCTGACCTTTAATCAACCAAGATCACATCTGCACAGTCATATAGCTGATTCCGTGTAGAGTTATAAGCCACCGTGTAGAGTGTACCAAGATGGCGGATCATTTATCATAGAAAATGTAAGTGAATTTTCACCTTTACCGCACCCTGTAGTTTGCGAGTTTTTATTCATTGTCTTTGCGCAATTAAGTGCATAAAATATTGAATTTTAATGTTTTGTATTCATTTTTGTCTAGCGTTCCTGCACTCGCATGAAAATAATGCCGTGATCCAGACAAAACAAAACATCACGAAAACACGCCTATATAATTTTGACCCCCTCGAACCCCACATTTATATAGTAAAACTGGGGTTTGCAGAGGTAACACTTATTTTTCTTATTTCTGCTCTAAAATATAGATTGTGGGTACTCGTTCGAACCGCCTCGATGAGGCGGTTCTAACGAGTACCCACAGTCTATATTTTTCATCTTAAAATCTTCATTTTTTGTTTTTGGCGATAAAGGTGGCAGCGTATTTGTATAGGCGTGTTTTCGTAATGAGTAGCAAAATGTATCGAGCAGCAACATGGTTTTTAAGTAACTGTGACTCATAAAAGCATATTCACGCAGCGTTTTGGACATTAACAAGCGAATAATTAATTAACCACTGCCCCTATCCTCACTTTGTCCGAAGTGCTCGTATGGAAGCTAATATTCTGATTTAAAAAAAACGGGACGGCGACCGTGCAGATAAGAGCATATTTTTGTTGTTACCCGTGTAGATACGATTAATTTTTGATGATATTGACACGGTGTAGACCCGCAGTTTGTTTACCATGTAGAATCAAATTGACAATAGAAGCATTTCAGATCAAAATAATTTAAGTCAGCCTATGGTATATCGTATTGTGTATGTCTTGCCGCAAATACGGCAAGGAATAGCACTGGCGCCATGTTTCACTAAATAGACCAGGAGCTGATGTTTTTCAGCGAAATGGGTTCGCATGTGTCACATGTGTACTAAAATGTTTTAGTATGCTTCGCATGCATGTGTTCTCGCATACCCTGTTTTGAGTGGAACGATGTCGCTCACTCAGAACAAAAGTGTACCGCAGTTGCGTGGAAGGATTCGTCCATGGCTTGGAATCTGAAATGAAAATAGAAGTGAAGGCAATGCCCAGGAATCGATACAATTAACCCACAGCTCCAATCAGAGACACCAAAGGAAAAGAAACACAAACATGAAATAACTAAACCGTAATTGAAACACCGATAGCGGAAAAGCCAAAAGGACAGTCGCTTTCCAACAAAATGGCCAATCGGCTATCCAAAAGAAAAAAAAATACAGGCGATACACACACTCATTTACAAACCATAACAAAAAATAAAAATAAAAAAAAAAACACGACAAAAGAACAGCCTTGGAACAGACAAAGAAACGAATTCCACTGGTGGGGGCGCGGGGGTGGTTGCTTAAATCCATTTTTCGCGGCCCCGCAATCCTTACTTTCGTCGCGATTTAAACAAATAATTTGTGCAGTCCGCATCAAGGCCTCATAACTCATCAGTGCAACATCTCCGAGAACACGAAAATCAAACAACCACAGAGATGAAACAACGGTGCGGAATTGACTGCAAGAAACCACTGAAATGCTGGAGCAAAAGAAAACCAACAGTTAGACCCCGATGGGCCAGACCGGAGACAAAGCATCAGGCACCAACCAACATTGCATAAAGTTAACATGAATTTGGCAAACTCATACAATAAGGTACGAAAAGCTTTTTTTCAGCACGATAACATAACAGAAAAGAATTTCTGAGCGGTATTTGAACTATTTTACTAATGAATTCTGAGATATCAATCGTGTGGAATAGGCCTTCATACCATAAAATGTACCAGACGTGCATTTATAATGAGCTAATTTATACACTGTTACAATATATTTCATTCTAAACAGAAATGATGCAAATGACACCTTGAGGATATTTTAATTGCATTCCTCCAAAGCTCAAAGAGTTACTAAAGAAAAACAACAGCAAAATAATAATACTAATAAAAAACAACAACAAGACAATGGGTATCCCATCCATCATATCTCAGGTCAGTAACCATACACGACCATTGAATGAATATTTAAACGTCAATTTCATAAATAAAGCAATGATGTCTACACGGTAAACAAACTCTGGTTCTACACCGTTGCCAATTTCCCAAAAAGAGACCTGGACTACACGGTGAACAGCCAAAATCTCCTATGATCTACATGGTAACAAGTCTGATTTTTCAAACGTCAAATACCACAATTCATAATGTGTTTTCAAAGTTGTTAGGTCTCGTGGAGGTTCCTCGGGCAATGAAGCTACTGGATTTAAGCAGAACGGATATGCTACTGGTGTATAAAAAGATAAATTGACACAAAATAGACAAGTTCGCCGCTGCCTTTATGAAAAATCTGAATCGGTTACCTAACGACCATCAGACGGAAATCATCACAGAAAATTATCAGAATCCTAAATTCTAATTATTTAATAACATATACGTGTCATTTTTATGACTTGTTGGTCAGTATTTAAGGGTGTTTCCTTCATTTAAAAAGGTACTCACGATTTTCTGTTTGTATCCTCCGCCATCTTGGTACACTCTACACGGTGGCTTAAAACTCTACACGGTATCAGTTATTTGACTGTGATCTGGTTCAGCAAGACATGGGTTAAACATTATAGCTTTATTACGATCATCATTACATCACATTTTATTAGATAAACCTGTATAGAAATTCCAAGAAACTTTTGTTGAAATATTTATGCAGTTTCGTCATGAAATTTTGTTTGAAGCAGAATATTCTAGATCATGTCACATTAAAATAGAATTTAATTACATGCACCCAAATTAAAAGTGGCTAAGTATTTTTATTTATAAAATTCACCAGGTTTCAAGAATACACGCCCGTGATTTGATCTACTTTACAAATGACCTCAAAACTGTGATTTATTACTCAACAAATCATACACTAGAGCTGATCTTTTCTCAAATAAACTAAAATTGGCTCAGTTATCAATACCCAGCAGGCACACGTCGCTAGGGCAACATCAAATCAACGTTGGTGCAACGTTACGCCGACGTTGATTGACGTTGCTTGAACGTCATGACGTCACACCGACGTTGCCATGACGTCATAATTACGCCATGTGCCTGCTGGGGTAAGGAAACCAAATATAAGCTGCAGTGTGATGAAGTATGGGGAAACATTTTGCCGCCGCCAAACGACTTTTATCACCAGCTGCAGACAAGTGAAATTTAGCTGTAAACTTTGCTTTTCGAAAACACACCTATACAAATACATTGTAAAGTTTACCGCCGAAATAACTAAAATTTTAAGATGAAAAAGTGTGAGCTTTTTCTTATTTCTGCTCAAAATATAGATTGTAGGTAGATGTACTCGTTAGAACTGCCTAGATGAGGGGGGTTTAACGAGTACCCACAATCTTTATTTTAGAGCAGAAAGAAGTAAGATAAGGTTTACCCCTGTAAAACCGAGTTTTACTACATAAAAGTGAGGTTCAAGGGGGTCAAAAATTATATAGACGTGTTTTCATGATGGCTTTGGAAATTCACATATAGCATGTAAAGTGTGTATCCCATTTACCCGTATCCTGCTGGATAATTTATCTAGCTACACCAATTTGTGACTATTAGCCAATCGGATTACACGATATTATGGATTCATTCAAATTCACAAACTAAATGACAAACAGTGTAGATCCTGATCAGATGGCAAGAAGCCATCTGATCTGGGTCTACTCTATTTGAAAAGTTAGTGGCTGTCGTGAACAACAGGATAAGGATTAAACACAATTAGCAAACATATACTATGACATATTAATGGTTTTAATATATACCTCACGGCGTGCAACATACCTTAACGACATCATAGATGAAACCAGCTGGGCAGTCACTGCCATGATTCGGTTCTGCTTGTATGAAATCAACTTTAAGGAGGCCAGAAAATGAATACATATGTGACGGAGTTTGCCATCCCTTTTCATAGCTATATACGGTGTAGCTGCTCGGTACCTCTCCATTACAGAGAGCACAAAATATGTTTCTGAAAATGAAATGATTGGCAAGTTAACCCTTATCTTGCTGAATATTAATTTAAGCCACACCCATTTCTGTCTATCAACCAATCAAATTACTTGATGTAATTTATTGCTACAAATTCATAAACTGAATGCCAAACAGTGTAGATCCTGATCAGATGGCTTCTTCAATCTGATCTGCATCTACACTGTTTGCAAAGATAGGGGTTGTCGTGAACAGCAGAATAATAGTTAGCAACTATGAAATGAGCCAGGTTTTGTTTGAATTGAGGGTTTACGTCCCCGTCGAACCTATTTAGGTCATTTTGGAGACATTGCTTTCAATTGTGTGGAACTTTTACTTATTTGGTATTTTCACTGTTTGAAACATTTTTCGATTTCAATTTAGCTGAGAAATCACTGTATTCAATTGACAAACTTGTGAGAAAGTCCGACGATAGACTTCAATATGCGCTATATTGAAGACTATTGACAAGCCAGCAAAGAATATCGGGCCACCGTCGGGCCGACAGTGATACGACTCGCTTTCGGTCCGACGTTGAACCGCTCTTTTGTGATAGCTAGGTAATAGGTCGTACCAGTAGTGTCGCGACTACAGTCAAACTTCAATGGCACCATTACGAAACACGCATATACAAATGCATTGTAAACTTTACCGTCGAAAGCACAAAAATTTTACGGTGAAAAAAATGTGATATTTCTCTTATTTCTGCTCAAAATATAGAGGCGGTTCTAACGAGTAGCCACATTCTATATTTTAGAGCAGAAATGAGAAAAGAAGGTTTACTGTATAAAAGTGGTGTTCAAGGGGGTAAAATTTATATAGGTGCGTTTTTGTGATGAAAAGCCCTTTGGACCATGAACATTTATTCGATTTGGTGTAATCGTGCTACTCAGATTTACATACACCAGTATGTTACAGTAGAACTTCAATGGCTCGAACCCCAATGGCTCGTTTACCATGGATAAGTCGAACCCTTTCTTGGGTCCGCAGGGGATTTCTCCGAATACGATATAGGGATAATATAGAGGGGTTTTCTTCTTCTATCTTGCAAATGAATGTTGTGTGCAATCATTAGAATCGCCTGAATCTCCTCGATGAGGCGATTCTAATTAGTACACACAACATACATTTATAATATAGAACACCGAAAAGATATCCCACAAATATCTCGACTATGCCTCTTTGTAAAACACTAAGGATAACCCTCCATGGCTAGAACTACCGCTGTCTCGAATAAATTTTCATGGTCCCAAAGGGGTTGGAGCCATCGAAGTTTGACTGTAGTTAGAAGGCATAATATGGATATCCTTTCGATTATCATTGAAAGACGACCATTAGTAAACGCAACGTTGTTAAGGATGTCGTACATGTAACGTTTTGGGACATATCTAACTAATTTGCATATTTAATCCACTAGTGGATTACCAAATTTATAACACGGTGTTATCATTGAAACTCTTTGTTTCTTCTATTTAAATTTATAACTGTAGTAAGCGCTCATTAAAATTTTTCTTTCAGTCGGCTCATGTATCGCTACGCTGATTGAAAAAGTTCTTGTGACCAGTAAAGAATCAAGTTCCTTAGAATACATGTAATATACAGATTATTGAATCATCGAATTTTAGATATGGGATTTATAAACCTCGGGAGGTTGAACATCCGATAAAGGTGCGCACGAGTTTCTTTATCGGATGTTGCACCTCCCTCGATTTATAAATCCCATATTTAAAATGAGTTGATTAATAGACTCAATATTTTCCTTTCTTGTGTGTGCCTTCATGCATCTAATCTTCATCTTCATTCGTTAGATTTAGATTCTGTTTTATTTGTTTTTGACTTTTCCTAAGAAACTATTTCTTTCTACGTAGAGATGCGGCGACGTTGCTTAGCACTGCGGTGGCCGGACATCTTTACCAACTGCGCAACAAAGGCTACCCCATAAGTGGATACTCATATAGTCTGATATTGCACTATCCTCTATATTTTCCTTTGTATTTTTCCCTGGATTATGGTTAATTCACTAAGGAATGGAATCAGAGCAAATGCAAATATCCCTGATTATGTCCCCACTGTGGTTGTAAAGAGAAAACAAAACGCACCCGTTGCTTAAGGAAGTAACCATAATCCGGCCACAGCAGTGTTAGGCCACGTCGCCGCATCTGTGCGACGGTTCGAATCACAGCAAAGGCAAAAATTTATTTATCCTTATTATGTATCCAGACAAAAAGTCGCTTAGTTTGTAAAGGAAATCACAGGGAAGTATCCAGCAACGGATCGTACCCAGTAGCGAATCAACACGACTTTGACTAGCCGCCAAAACAAAATGAAAGCCATTTAGCATACAACCTACTATCACTCATATAGCATATTCAGTCATACTTAAAATCAAGAAAAAATCGTTTGTTCAAAACAAAGTATGCCAATTTAAGCCAAGCTCGTGCAGAATGACATGAGCATTTTCGATGCCTAAATTTAGACGAATAATTTTGTTTTAAAAGGAGCGTAAACTATTGTACAGCTTATAAATGCATTAACATATTAATCGGCTGGGAATGAAGAGCAGGCGACCAAAAGCTATGGACATCTTGATTTGTAGGTAAGGGAGATATAATCCTGGAAAATCGAAGGTATAGGTATTTAACCGATTGAACATTGAATTTTTAAACCCCGGTAACGGATCAGTTATTTTCGTATATTATGTTTCACAGAAAGTGGATACAGAAAGTAAGTTTCTTTTAACCTGACTCTATTGCATTTGAGCCTTGCATTTTGAACAGTCGATTATCAGTCATTTGCCACCATTCTTCCAGAACTTCAACAGCACAGACCTTGATCAGATGCCGTTATGCGACATATGATCTGGGACCATACGAACAATACGATTTTTTTTCTTTTGAAAACCTTTTGCACAATCTGTGCACGGGGCCCATCCGCCGTCCGCTGGGGATTATTCTAGAACCTGCGTATGTAACTTTGACTACACCTTCTTTCTTAAACTCCTAAACAATTCACCCATTTAAGGGGAATGGAAAAACCTTCAGGGGAGGCAACTACTTCAAAAATATTTTTGTCTCCCATTTCAAAAGGGGTCAACTCTTAAAGAAAAGAATTTGCTCCTGGGGAGCAAATTCTTTCCATAAAGAGTTTACCCCCTTTCCCGCAGGACAGGGCTTATAGAAAGGCAAACAGGACGTCCCGAAAGTTATCTCCCTTCGAAAAAAGGTGAAAAAATCTTCCAGGTGTTCCCATTCCCCTTAAGACCATTCCAGGGGATTTAATTCAGGGGAATGGGGTTTTCAGGATGAAAGGTTTGAAGTAAATGGATACGGGTAAAAAAACAAGGCATGCAAGAGGAAGACAGTACAGTCGAACTTTAATGGCTCGAACACCTTTGGGACTTCGAAAATCTGTTCGAGACGGGGGCAGTTCGAGCCACTGAGGCCTACTGCCAGGAGGAGGCATAACGGGGTACTTTTGGACATATTTTCGGTGTTCTGTAATGAAAATGTATGCTGTGTGTACTCATTAGAATCGCCTCATCGAGGCGATTCTATGAGGCGGTTCTATTGAGTACACACAGCATACATTTACAAGATAAAAGACGAAATTATCTCGCACCATTTTTTTATGTAGAGGGCTTCCCTAGGGGCTCAAGAACGGGTTCGACTCAGCCATGGTAAACGAGCCATCGGTGTTCGAGCCATCGAAGTTCTACTTTAAATTGTTCTCTTAACATTTCCTGGCATAGTTTTTTTTTCGTTCTCTTTTGTCATCGTTCCCGTTGTTTTTGTTGTTTACTGTGAACTCCCTAGGAGGGTGGGGTAGGGATGTGGGTGTGGAAGTATTTGGTCCTCGGCTCCATGGAACTTTTGGCCAGTTCTTTACAGCACTCTAAATTTCCCTGCACCCTGAAAATGTGCTTGCTGCCCAGCTCACCTAAATAAGTACCATTTCTCCCCAATTTAATCGTCTCCCAAACTCCCCGAAATCCCTGGTAGGGCCTTTTTTCTGTCTCTGCCCAGTACAAGTCTTATAAAAATGCAAATGTAAGTGCAGATCAGAGAAGGGGCCAGAGCTGGGTAACTGATCCCAGGTAATAAATGTTCAAAGTGGCATAACTGGAAAATAATAATAATAATAATAATAATAATAATAATAATAATATTAAGTCAGGGCTGTGGTTCTTGTATTATGCACATCTTCTAATGGTGTTTTAAATTTCTGTAAAGTTTCGTGGTTACGGGGTGGACATTGGTAAATGGCAAAACTACTATTTCCAACCAGTGCTTCAGCTGAAGTGCACGACCCGCCGGATGCTTTTAGCTTTATGAGTGTTACCATATATGGGTATGGCGGCCATTTTGGTCATGTGACCTGGACCTAAAACGGTTCCCCCAATGAATGCGCCTTATCGTAAGGAGCAAAAATGTATCTTATACTTTAGTACTGTATTCTGAATCGTTTGCAGGATAAAATGCATTCTCACTTTTCCAATACAAAAGCAAATGTGTCAAAGTTTGACCTAGGCACAAAGAAGGTCAAGGTCAACCCAGGGTCACCATTTTAGCAATTTATGATGGGCCTACGTCCCAGATGCTATTTATTAAGTTTCGTGGAAATCTGCCCAGTGGTTCTGGAGAAGACTATTCTTGAAGGGTTTTTACCATATATGGCTTGGCGGCTATTTTGGTCATGTGACCTGGACCCCATGAGCAAATTTTGATTTCCCCCATCCCATAGAGGCTCCATATGAAATTTGACTTCAATCGGCCTAACGGTTTCCGAGGAGAAGCAGTTCGAAAATTTTCATATTTTTCGCCTCGGCTAGGCTATACTAAATGGAATGTAATATTTCGCAAGTTCGTTGGTTAGATCTCATTTATATCTATCAGTATGCCAAAAATTGTTTAAATATTCCAACAAAAGCATATGTGTCAAAGTTTGACCTAGGCACAAAGAAGGTCAAGGTCAACCCAGGGTCACCATTTTAGCAATTTATGATGGGCCTACGTCCCAGATGCTATTTATTAAGTTTCGTGGAAATCTGCCCAGTGGTTCTGGAGAAGACTATTTTTGAAGGGTTTTTACCATATATGGCTTGGCGGCCATTTTGGTCATGTGACCTTGACCCCGTGAGCAAATTTTGGTTTCCCCCATCCCATAGAGGCTCCATATGAAATTTGACTTCAATCGGCCCAACGGTTTCCGAGGAGAATCAATTCGAAAATTTTCACATTTTTCGCCTCGGCGAGGCTATACTAAATGGGATGTAATATTTCGCAAATTCATTGGTTAAATCTCATTGATATCTATCAGTATGCCGAAAATTGTTTAAATATTCCAAGCGGTTAAGTCACTATCACCAATTTTCACAAACGGGTTACGGACGGACAGACAGACATACCATATATGGCTTGGCGGCCATTTTGGTCATGTGACCTGGACCCCATTAGCAAATTTTGGTTTCCCCCTTCCCATAGAGGCTCCATATGAAATTTGACTTCAATCGGCCCAACGGTTTCCGAGGAGAAGCAGTTCGAAAATTTTCACATTTTTCGCCTCGGCGAGGCTATACTAAATGGAATGTAATATTTCGCAAGTTCATTGGTTAGATCTCATTGATATCTATCAGTATGCCAAAAAATTGTTTAAATATTCCAAGCGGTTAAGTCACTATCACCAATTTTCACAAACGGGTTACGGACGGACAGACAGACTGACAGACTGACAGAATGACCGAATGACACGGTGATTTTAGGGCACTCTTAGAAATCAACCGACTTCAGTCGGTCGCTTTTTCTGCGGGTCGTGCAATATTCAAAGAGTTATAAAGTAACTAATTTCTGCACGTCTTATAATGATGCTTTACATTTATATAAAGTTTCATGCAGGCATCTCTTACGGTTTTGCAAGTTTTACCGCTGTGACATGTTCAAAAGGTCAGACCTGCAAAAGTAATGTAGCCAGAGTTATCGTTCTTGTTTTCTGCACATTGTCTAATAAAGTTCTGTAAAGTTGCATGAAAACATCTCGCGCTGTTTGCAAGTTTGAGGGTGGACATGAGTAAATGACAAAATCACTATTTTCAGTGCTTGAATGGTCAAAAATTAATAAAGCCAAATTAATGGTTCCTGTCCTTATCTTCTGCCAGTCATCGCATGGAACTTTACATTTCTTTTAAAGCTTCATGAAAATATCTCAAATGGTTTCCAACATGAACACGTGTCGCACAGACATAGACATACAAACAGACGGATCGACAGACGGGGTGGGGGTAGGAGACAATGTGTTTCCCGACCCTATCGGGGGAGACATACATTTTGTGATTATTCAAGTCCACTGAAAAGAAAATGACATAGTTTGATTATTGCAAAATAGTCGAACGCTATTTGATATCTCGTGATCCGTCACTGGGAACCGTAATTTGGTACTGGGGTCTGACTGTAGTCTCATATTGTGAAATATTGCGAGACTGCCGAAGACGATTTTGAAATGTACATTATTTAGATGGAAAATTGTTTATAAAATGGTTCCAAATGTTCAGAACAGAGAAAAAACGGCATTGGCTATGACACTCAATGACACGTGACTAATCCGCAAAAGGAACTACAGAACTGAAATAAGATGGTACAGCAACCTTGACGTTCGCGGGGAATCCTTAAAGAATGAGTGTCGGATGAGCGTGTTCCTGGTGAAGAGTATACCGCAGATTCGATACCTGCCGGAGTCGGCAACATCCTTTCTTGGAGATCGATAATGAAATCGTTTCAACCGTCATTTTCTCGTTTCCGCTGATTTAAAGAAGGGCAGTTGTCAGTTACTTGCGAAATATGTCAACCGCTCAACTACATGTATCAGTTTGCCCAAGAAGTCTGGTTAGGTAATCTGACCATCTCGATATGACCTATACAATGTTGGCTGGTCCGTTTAACTCTGAAACAAACAATTCATCACTCTCTTCACATAGATATTGGGATTAATAATTAAGGAAATGTCTCTGTGGCAACGTACCCCGGATGTTTAATAGCTACAGACTCTCCTAACTTTGCCCAGAACCAACATGCCAATATGTACTACTAGAAGTTTACCCCATATGCTCGGCTATATGTGGCAATGGGCAATTAAGAAGAAACCGATTAAATCAAAGTTGATGACCGGACAAATCTTTGAAACGGAAACGAAGAAATTTGTACCTGTATATACGTCTTGGTGTTCCAACTGCCACTTCTATTGAATATATGTTTTCATAGAACGCACAAGCTGTCTCAATGAATGAATCGAATGTGCTCCAGCGTTTAGTCTCATTGCATTTCGTGATAACTGGAGGACAAACCGTAGCTGCTGCTCCTGTCGATTTATCGAGTGTGTACTTGAGGTTACAACTTTGCGTTTTCAAAGCAAACTGTAGAAATTCTGTCTCTGTGCTGTAATTATGCGCTTCTCTCTCATCGCATGACAGCCATGGCTCCCAATCTATAAGGTTTTCAATCGCAATATTATGGCACAAAGCACAAGGTGAGTTTATGTAAGTGATGTTCGTTTCCTTATCTGTCACTGGTAGAGTGTTAGCAAATGTTAGATCGCGCCCTTCACTCTGACAAAGAGGAGTTTTTTCGATGGTGCCATTAATATTACTTGGACATCTATATATTGCTCTATAAGTGATTCGTTCCCTGGCTGGATTCTCTGCAGGTGGCTTCATATACATTGGGAAACAATCGTGAATATCCGTTTGTAACTCACCAAAAGAATAAAAATCTAAGGCATCTGGACACAAGGCTATAAATGAATCGTTATTCGTACATGAACACGGACCACAAGAAGAAACGTTTTTATAAGGCAGGGGCAAGCCAAATGCAAATGTGCATAGCTCTGAGTAAGGGCAGTATCGTAGGTGCTCTTTTACAACCGACTGTTTTGCTTCATTACTGATACTATTCAAAAACTCCGTTGTTTCTCTGTTTTGAAGAAGGTTATCCACCTCTTGCAATGTTATGCTCTCATTTGCAGAATTCCTGGTACTTATTTCATGATACCATTTCCCTTTAGCACTCATTGTAGTAGGTGTAAAATTAAATGCACTGGGAAAGGATTCATCGTAGGGTTTCAATACCTGTGATTCTCTCTCAGTGGAAAGAATTCGACTTGTTCTTGGAGTCGAAATAATTGTAAGGTTTTCGTTGTTATTTATGCTATCCATGTCATCTCCTAGTTCAGTTCCTGACACTTCAGATGATCTTTTATTTATTGAATAAATAGAAACGAACAACACGTCCACTACAATACATGTTATAAGTATACAGTTCATGTCTCTTTGGAAACTGAATAAACCTAAGTAAAACTAGCAAAAGAGGCTTACGCCATAAGCATGTGAACTGTTTATGAATATTGCATGTTTATTGCAAGCAAAACAAATAAAAAACTATATGGTTTTAATTTTACCACCTTTAATCCAAGGGCAAGATACTGAGAGCTGTACTTGATAATCCATTTTGATTTTCATTGGTAGCATTTTTACACTTGAACTCATCAATTGTTGACGTGCTGGTATGACTATTAAGGGGAACTGTCAGATAGTTAAACCAAGTCGCAAAACATTAAAACGTCACACATGTGCGTTTAGCGCGTTTCCGTACATTCTTTAAAGCTTCTCTACGCCAGTATAGCCAAGGACCACAGGATTCCTCTACATTATGCATGACTGGCCCTCTCGTAGATCTAGGCTTTAAACTTTTAGAATTTTTGTCGGATGCATACGTGCCGAGACATAAAATCGTTTGATGTACCTTATGTATTAAATAATTAATTTATGATTAATATTTTAGAGTGGACAGAATAGGTCTCGAAAGACCAAAACGATCGACAGGGAAAATTTTTACAATTTGTGATAATTTTGGATTAAGTTTTCATCTGCACGATCTATCAGATATTCAGCCACGGCTCACAAAAGGAGATGGCGGTCACATGGTTTCAAGTGCGTTAGTTTGGCATTCATATTCATGTAGTTCGAAGGTTGGAATGGAATGCCAAGTTAGCTTGGAAACTCAGGCTGACTGATATAATGTATCTGGCTTATTCTGCAATATGACACATTGAAATAGGGTTTTATAGAACATATTGAAGCTCCTTCAAACATTATTATACCCGCTTTTTCGAAGAAAAATCTGGTATATTGTTTTCGTACCAGAGCTGAGTGGTCGTCAGTCCGTCTGTTCGTCTGTCTGTCTGTCTGTCCGTCACGTTTCTTGTAAACGGATCTTCTCTGCAACCACTGAAGTTACACTTTTGAAACTTTGCATGTGGATAGTACATGGTATGTAGATGGCAGTGGGCTTTTTTGTGACCTCGACCCCAACATGGCCCCAAGGTCAAAGGTCAGAAAGTAGGACATTATCATATCTTCTAAACTGTTGGGGTTGCACTTCCGAAACTTAATTATCGGATATCCCTTGGAATGTAGGACATATTGGAATACTTTTCGTGTGACCTTGACCCCAACATGACCCCAGGGTCAAAGGTCAAAACGTATGACATTGTCATATCTTTATTGTTATTCATAGAAAAGCGGGTATTTGCGATGGTATACCATCGACTGCGCCATCTAGTTCTAAATAAAAATAGCCAAGCTGTGTTGCTTTCAGTGGAGAAAGCGACCAGAACTGTAACTGAACATGTAGCTCGCCCAGCACAAAGCGGCAGGCCCATGTCGCTGTCGGTCCGACGTTGGTTCGGCATTCATTGTTGGGTGGGAGTCAGTGTCAACTTCCATCGGCGTGTTTAGTATTAAATGATTGTACTTATAATACAATGGGAACAGATTAATGGAAACAGGGTACACATGTAGTGAGTTTTCATGACAGTCGGATATATTGTCCTTTGCATATGGTTTTTTTTTTAATAAACAAAATGCAAGGAGGCCCTAATATTGATTCAAAATTGAGTCAACGTAATGTGCCTGCTAACGAAACTTCCCCAATATTAGGCTTGTTTTACGAGATTTGTGACCACGTAAAATCGAGTCAAGCCCCTCCCCACCCCGTATCTTTTTACTGAATGTTCCAATGCGGTACTGCTGCTGTGGTTTATTTTAGTTATACATATAGTTTGTCTTTGCATGAATGTACTGGTAATATCTTTTTAGTGATAGCCGTTTGGCCAATTGGTGGGAAAGAAACTGTCCTTTTGGTTTTCCGCGTGTGACGTTTAAATTATGGCGAAGCTCATTACGAAAACACGCCTTTACAAATACATTGCCACCTTTATCGCCGAAAAAATGAAAATTTTATGATGAAAAAGTGTGCTATTTTTCTTATTTCTACTCCAAATATAGATTGTGGGCACTCGTTAGAACCGCCTCATCGAGGCGGTTCTAACCAGTACCCACAATCTATATTTTAGAGCAGAAATAAGAAAAATTAGATTTACCCCCGGAAACCCCAGTTTTACTATACAAAAGTGGGGTTCAAGGGGGCGTGGTTTCGTGATGTTTATGTTGGCGTTTCTTTCCGTTTGGCGTTCTGGCAAAGAGGTGCCTTCACTTTTATTTTACTATTAAAATATTCAATTAAATTATTGTTTTATTGTACTGTTTAGGTTTTGTATGTTATGCTTTTATGTTATGATTTGCTCACTTGGAGAGAACCAGGTAAGCTTATTCGGTGGTCTGCCGGCGCCCTATAACTTTTAAAAAATTCCAAAATTCCTCTGGAGCCGTAGAAAACACTTACATCACGAAAAACACGCCTCTCGTATAATTCTGACCCCCTTGAACCCCACTTTTATATAGTAAAGCATATATTTCTTATTTCTGCTCTAAAATATAGATTGTGGGTACTCGTTAGAACCGCCTCGATCAGGCGGTTCTCATTAAGAAAACACGCCTATACAAATACATTGATGTCTTTACCGCCGAAAAAACGAAAAATTGTGATATTTTTCTTATTTTTACTCAAAATATAGATTGTGGGTACTCGTTAGAACCGCCTCATCGAGGCGGTTCTAACGAGTACCCACAATCTATATTTTAGAGCAAAAATAAGGAAAATAAGGTTTACCCCTGTTAACCCATGTTTTACTGTATAAAAGTGGGGTTAGAGGGGGTCAAAATTATATAGGCGTGCTTTCATGATGTAACGAATACCCACAATCCATATTTTGAGCATCGAGGCGGTTCTAACGATTACCCACATTCTATATTTTAGAGCAGAAATAAGAAAATTATCGCAAATTGTCGTCCTAAAATTTCCGTTTTTTCGACGGTAAAGTTTACAATGTATTTGTATAGGAGTGTTTTCGTAATGTTTTTGACATCTGTTCTGGCTGAAACGAAGCCTCGTGGCAGACGGTTAGGCGCTAGTAGATGTAGGATTGATAATCTTGAAAACTTTTTTTTTTATTGATATTAACAGCCCTGAATGACACGAAAAAATACATAATCGACCCACACCGCGTACTTCTAGCCCATTTTATACAGAGTCATCAACCTTATATCAGTGGAGTACAAGTCCATTTCAACATTTGTGGTGTCAAGTTGTGGCTTTTTGAAAATTTTCTGGAAAATGACTGCACCTTTCACAAACATGCAGTGTAGGCCCTAATCAGACGCCGCGTTATGTGGTATCTGAGTGTGTGTGTGTGAATTCGGGTTTAACGTCGCTTTCAACAATTTTTCAGTCATATCACGACGGTGTCTGGTTGCGACAGGGAGCTCAATGCTCACGTTTATAGTGCCGCCTCACTGAAGTATCATGTCCCAGACACATTACATGATACCACACCCAGTCACATTATCCTGACACTGGATCGACCAGTCCTAGCTCTACCCGGTAAATCTGAGTGCCAAGCGAGGAGCAGCTAGTACCATTTTTAACGACTTTGGTATGTCGCGGCCCGGGATCGAACCCGAGACCTCCCGTTCCCCGGAGCGGACACTCTACCAACTGAGCTATCGGGGCGGTATGTGGTATCTGATCTAACCAGTTACCAGTTTTGCACAAAATGGGTTAATTGTACTGAGCTATGAACTGGGTTTATTGTACTGAGCTATAAAAAGACGCTTCATGGCGAATTAATCTATGATGTTTTCATTCAAGTTTTGTATACGGTGAATCCCTGTCGCCGTAAACTTAATGGAGAGTAGACAGGAGGCCAGGTGCGATCGCTTAAGGACATTCAAGTTTTAATATTTATTTTCACCGGCTGCATGTTTCATTTAACGAGGAACTTTTGAAACTGTTTTGAATATGGACAATATTTTTCCGCGGTGTCTCTTGGCGGTGATTAGGTCGTATGCAATAAGGCCAAAAATCACGCTTCTGGGTACTATTGGGCAATCGCCTCCAAAAACTGAACTTCAATGCAAAAACTAATCTTTAATTGACATCTCATAAGATGGCGTTAACAAGCCATAACATGGTATCTACAATCTCAGGTGAGTCATCCAGTGTCATATTGTTTGTAGTGTGGTCCTTAGTGACAAGGTGGTAGTCCGAACTCTGTGACGGCTACATCCTTATGGTTTTTAGCTCACCTGTCACGTAGTGACGAGGTGAGCTTTTGGGATCACTTTTTGTCCGTCGTCCCTCGTGCGTGCGTCTGTGTGTGCGTAAACTTTTTCTTCAAACGACATCTCCTCCTAAACCAGTGAATGGATTTTGATATAATTTCACAGGAATGTTCCTTGAGTGACCCTGTTTCAAAATTGCCTAAATCGTTCCGCTCCGTTAAACAAAATGGCCGCCAGAGCTAAAAATAGATAAACCTTTTAATGACATCTCCTCCTAGGCAAATGGTCCGATTTGATAATAATGTCACAGGAATGTTCCTTGAGTGACCCTCTTTCAAAATTGCCTAAATCGTTCTGCTCCGTTAAACAAAATGGCCGCCAGAGCTAAAAATAGAAAACCTTTTAATGACATCTCCTCCTAGGCAAATGGCCCGATTCGAAAACAATTTCACAGGAATGTTCCTAGAGTGACCCTCTTTCAAAATTGCCTAAATCGTTCTGCTCCGTTAAACAAAATGGCCGCCAGAGCTAAAAATAGAAAAACCTTTCAATGACATCTCCTCCTAGGCAAATGGCCCGATTTGAAAATAATTTCACAGAAATGTTCCTTGAGTGACCCGCTTTCAAAATTGCCTAAATCGTTCCGCTCCGTTAAATAAAATGGCCGCCAGAGCTAAAAATAGAAAAAAAAAACACCTTTAAATGACATCTCCTCCTAGGCAAATTGTCCTATTTGAAAATAATTTCACAGGAATGTTCCTTGAGTGACCCTCTTTCAAAATTGTTTAAAATCGTTCCGCTCCGTTAAATTAAATGGCCGCCAGAGCTAAAAATAGAAAAACCTTTAAATGCAATCTCCTCCTAGGCAAATGGCCCGATTTGAAAATAATATCACAGGAATGTTCCTTGAGTGACCCTCTTTCGAAATTGCCTAAATCGTTTCGCTCCATTAAACAAAATGGCCACCAGAGCTAAAAATAGAAAAACCTTTAAATGACATTTCCTCCTAGGCAAATGGCCCGATTTGAGAAGGATTTCACAGGAATGTTCCTAGAGTGATCCCCTTTCAAAACTGCCTAAATCGTTCTGCTCCGTTAAACAAAATGGCCGCCAGAGCTAAAAATAGAAAAACCTTTCAATGACATATCCTCCTAGGCAAATGGCCCAATTTGAAAATAATTTCACAGGAATGTTCCTTGAGTGACCCTCTTTCAAAATTGCCTAAATCTTTACGCTCCGTTAAATAAAATGGCCGCCAGAGCTAAAAATAGAAAAACCTTTATGTGACATCTCCTCCTAGGCAAATGGCCCGATTTGAAAAGAATTTCACAGGAATGTTTCTTGAGTGACCCTCTTTCGAAATTGCCAAAATCGTTCTGCTCCGTTAAACAAAATGGCCGCCAGAGCTAAAAATAGAAAAACCTTTAAATGACATCTCCTCCCAGGCAAATGGCCTGATTTGAAAATAATTTCACAGGAATGTTCCTTGAGTGACCCTCTTTCAAAATTGTCTAAATAGTTCCGTTTAGTTAAACAAAATGGCCACCAGAGCTAAAAATAGAAAAAACTTCAAATGACATCTCCTCCTAGGCAAATTACCCTATTTGAAAATAATTTCACAGGAATGTTCCTTGAGTGACACTCTTTCAAAATTGCCTAAATCGTTCCACTCCGTTAAACAAATGGCCGCCAGGGCTACAAATAGAAAAACCTTTAAATGACATTTCCTCCTAGGCAAATGGTCCGATTTGAAAATAATTTCCCAGGAATGTTCCTTGAGTGACCCTCTTACAAAACTGCCTAAACTGTTCCGTTCTGTTAAACAAAATGGACACCAGAGCTAAAAATAGAAAAACCTTCAAATTCCACTACAATGAAAAATAGCCTCCAAAGATAAAAGTCTTTGGACCACATCTCCTTAAAGCAGTGAATCCTTCATTTCCATAAGCTTTGAAACATCTTGGATTCAGGTGAGCGATTCAGGGCCATCATGGCCCTCTTGTATGTGGGAGGGAACGCGATGGTTTATGTCCTGGGTTCTGTTGGTGAGTCTCTTTTGCTATGACGTCAGATAAACGCCGGGCTCATATTGTTCCAGTCCATGCACACAGGCGAAATTCTGAATGTATGTTTGTTTGTTTTGTGTTGGGGTTTAACAACACGACTATCCTTGTAGCATCCTACATCGATGAGACGATTCTAGTGAGTACACACAACATACACTTACATGATTAAATAAGAAATATCTCCCGAAGTTATCCCTAAATATTTGTTATCTGGATTGCTTAGGGACTGAACAAATTCCGTCGAAGGCTGTGTCGCACCTGTTGGAGGCGAAATCTGTCCAGACAGAATCTGAATTACTATTGGTTACATAAGCAGTTTCAGATACAAGACCGAACACGGTATTAAACATGTAGTGTTGTATATCAAATTAAATGAGTTAAGGTACTTCAGAAACTGATCGAATCGGAACCCAAAGCCTATCCCAACATTAAAGGGAAAGATAGACAGAACATCTTAACAAACAGCAAATTCACAGGCGACAAGCCGAGTTAGCCAGGTAACTCAGTTAAACTCAGTTAACCGTTACTGAACTAAATGAGTGCTAAAATGAAAACATTCAAAATTGAACAGCACCCAACATATAACAAATGAAACCGTAACCCAGCAGGCACATGTCGCTAGGGCAACGTTGCACCGACGTGGGTGTGACGTTGCATAAACATCATGACGTTGCACCGATGTTGATGTGACGTCATAATTACGTCATGTGCCCGCTGGGAACGAATGTACCGCCTTGGGATGGCCAGCAATAATTACCGGGGATGGTTAAACCGATTTTACGGGACCCTAACTTTCATCCTCATCTTTCGCAATGGCACAATTTAGTTGACTGTTCGGCTCGCATGGAGTTCTCCTAACTCATCAATGTACCATCACAGGCAACAATTAAAAATCAATACAAAGGCTGTCATGAAGCAAGGATGAGGACTCGATAGCATCACGTGAACAAGTCCGTGAAATGAAGACCCCCTAAACCCCACTTGTTATATAGAGAAAACTGGGGTTTACGGGGATATACATTATTTATTTTTAATTCTGCTCCAAGATATAGGTTGTGGGTACTCTTTAGGACTGCCTTACTGAGGCGGTTCTAACGCGCACCTTCAACCTATTGTTTGAACAATTATAACAAAAATATCCTGGATTTTCATCAGAAAAGTAACCATTTTGGAGATGTGAAAAATGCACTATGTCGCACGGGTGTTTTATCGTAATGGTGACAATACGTTGAGACACTTGGAGATCCTGGGGCATCAGCATCACCACTGGATAGACCACCAGTTGAACCCCACTGGGAAAAGAAACAGACAAGTAAATACTAAATATCCAGCCCCAACCAACCAAATATTTATCTTTATGTTGCAGCTATCATAGAGTCTGACCTCCGACCCACCGGCGTGCAGTTAAAGAGGACAGCGAAGTTGTTAACCGTGATGAACCACCAAGCATGCAGGCAGTCGCTTCTGTATCGCATGGTATTTGAGCCCCGCCAAGCGAATTTGTGTCTTCGAGCATTCCGTCATGACAAATTTCACTGCGCATGTCCAGCTATTCAGAGGGTCCAGGAATATGGCTTTCTGTCTGAAGGTTCCGCTTGATTCACTGCTTGTATGAGCGAGCAGCGAAGGTTCCGGCGAGACTGCGCGGATGCGCAGGCTCGCCGGAACCTTCGCTGCTCGCATAGGCGATAAGTACCAAAATCGCTTGACGGGGCCCATTTGTCTTAGGTATCCGGACATAATCTCCGGACAAAATCCCACACCGGACATAATTCCGCATTTTTGTAAAGGCAGACAAAATCCCCCTGGATAAAATCCCCCGGGCAAAATCCCCCCTTGCTGAATGTCGGGTCGGACAAAATCCACCCGGATATAATCTCTCTCTTGCAGCATTCCCATTGGATGGTGGATTAGCTGGACTTTTTCTTAGTGTTCATGGAACCATCACCGCACAACTTCAAACCGCCATTGTTACTACGTATAAACTCCATATTGAAAGTGGTGAAGAATGGAAGTTTGGAGGGGTATATATGTGATTTAGGGACCGTTGGTCTTCGAGTTTGGACTTGGAATGAGTGACATCTTATTGATATAATTTTAGTTAATTTAATCAGAAATGGGTTTGAATAAATAAAAGCTATTACTGATGTAATATGTCTTTAATTGCTAATTAAAGTAATCCATATACCGTTTAAGACAACTTCAGTTTGTGTTGGCTTGATTATGAAACCTAATAAAAGGTAGATATAATTATGCCCTTTTCACTTTGATCTTTCAAATATAGCAATGATAGTATTGCACCAAACATGTCGCCCCCGCCCATCGGGGCTTGGAGAAATAGTTTGGGCTGCATGATGCTTCCCCGCAGAGCTGAAACTAACCACTCATGAATACTGGTAAACCGCTTAAAAGGACTAATCCTACCCAGGCAAAGTGGTGTGAGTCAGACAGTCCAATGCATATAAGCCTTTTGGTTTCATTGGACAGCAGGGCTTGAGATGTCATTTCATTTCAATGTCGGGTATAATTCGCACACAATTGGAAGCAACGTCTCCAAAATGACCTAAATAGTGTTGACAGGGACGTTAAACCTCAATTCAAACAAACAAACAAACAAACAGACAGACAGACAGACAGACAGACAGACAGACAGACAGACAGACAGACAGACAGACAGACAGACAGACAGACAGACAGTCTGTCAGACAGACAGACAGACAGACAGACAAACAAACAAACAAAAGCAACTTATCTGAATTGGAATCTGCAGTTTTCAAAATGACATATTGATTTTTAAAATTCAGTTTTTGCAATAGTGCATGTGGCGGTGGGGTGGGGGATTTAGTACAACATTATAAACATCAGGGGGATTTTGTCCAGGGAGATTTTGTCAACCCAAACGAATGATGGGGGAATTTTGTCCGCCTTTGCAAAAAGGTGGATTATGTCCGGGAGGGATTTTGTCCGGGGAATTTTGTGCGAGATTCTTGCCTTAAATTGAACAGAAAATTCTGCTTTTCCTACGATTTTCTTTCGCTTATACAAAGTATAACTAATGAATGCTTTCATTAAAATTGACATCCCTAGATGCATGTGTTGACGATTTGGCAAATGGAAAAACGGGCGGACGAAAGGACGGAAAACCGGATTCTTGTATTGTGCCATGCTTAAAGCAGGCGCGACAGAAAAGTGTTTAAATCAGCCATAATCATCGGGCTGTCGGTGTTAGTACCACCGACGATATACTATAGTTCCTTTTTACCTGAATTTTGCTCTCATGACTCACTAGTGAGCTGGAATGCCTTCATCGGGCTCAATTTGTTTTTGGTGTTATATATGAAATTGCATTACCATAAAGGGCGAGACTTGAAATTCCGGAGTAACGTCCAAATTCGTTTCAGTGCAGACCGTTCCAAAGCGGTGCTTTGCTTGTTTGTTTGTTTGTGATGAGGGTTTACGTGTCCGTCAACACTATTTGGGTCATTTTGGAGACGTTGCTTCCATAATTTCAAATTGGCGTTGCGTTATCATGAAAATAAATAGGCAGACACGAACATCTGGAAGGGACCGGAATAAGGCTGGCACGATTAATAGGATAATCGATTATTCAATCGATAAATTCCACAAAAATGATTATCAGTATTGATTTGCTTGCAATCGATTATTTGATAAGTATAATTTACTACCCAAAGTTGCGCCTAAAATAGCTGTATGAGCGGCAAGCAGTGTAGACCCAGATGAGACGCCGCGTTCTGCGGCGTCTCATCTGGGTCCACACTGTTTGCGCAGGCCTGTCTGTTAAAATACATATGGCAAAGTACAGCATATGGTAGGAGTCATGCTCAGGAAGAAAGCCAGACAGGTAAAATTATGACCAAATCTTCAGTGATTACTAATCGATTATCGATTGCAATGACAGGAATGATAACCGATTATCTTTTCAGCTCCGATTAGCCAGGCCTAGACCGGAATGTTTCATCTGCAAAAATGAGGCCGAAGAACACGTTTGCATGGAATGTCGGCAATCATCATCACGACAACAAACTCGCAAGGTATGGTGCATTGTTTCATACCTCCAAAACGGTGACTTTTTTATGATTTGTAACATTTTCTTATTTATGCTCTAAACATTGTTTGTAGGTTCTCGTTAGAATCTCCTCATTGAGGCGCTTCTAACGAGTATCCACAACCTGCAGTCTTGGAACAGAAATACGAAAAATAATGTATGTTCCTGTTAACCCTGGGTTTCTCCATATACAATGGGGTTTTGAGGGATATTCATTACATGGACTTGATTACGTGATTCAACTCACTAGGATCATTAATTCACCACAATGCACCAGTCTTTCGCTAAATCAAAGCGTTTTTCTTCTATATCCTAGAAAATTGTGCGTATGACAGGCCTGGTGCCGTTTGTATTCTAGAAATCATAGGTGTCTTCTAAACAGCCGAGGTCACATCTTTTTTGTTTAGAATGCTCGGACCGAGCAATCTAAACAAAAAAGATGTGACCTCGGCTGTTTAGAAACAGTGTTAGGAGATAAGACCAATAATGATTGGTGCTACAATCAAGCCGACCTTTTATCAGTTTTGAAGAAACATCTGGTTTTTGGTAAATTCTGTGTTATATAGAAAATCTCTGTTTTTCATTGGTCGCGAGCCCTGCGTGTATGAGGTGAAGATAATCCAAACAGATGCGTGCGTGCATGTGTGTGTGTGGGTGGGGGTGTAGGTGTTGGTGGTGTATGTTAAGAAAAGCGAATAAAATAAAAGTTTCCATTTATTTGTTAATTTTATAATTTTATGATTTTACATTGAAAACTTTAATAAGCCTATCGAGTCTCCGCCCATCGGGGCTCGGAGAAATAGATTGGTCTGCATGGTGCTTCCAAACCGAGCTGAAACCGACCGCAAGCCGCTTAGAGGGTCTAAGCCTGCCCAGGCAAAGTGGTGCTTGTCGGACCGCCCATGCATATAAACCCTGTTTCTTTTGGCGGCTGGGCTTGAGGTGTCATTTCATCTTAATGTCAGGTGAAACACCCTGAAAATTGGAGACAAGGTTTCCAAAATGCCATATATATATTGTAGAGGGGGACGTTAAACCTCAAATCAAATCTACAACAGGCCTTTCCAACACTTACAAAGCATGTACATATAAGTCTTTGAATTCCAATGAAAACCTGTATCTTAAAATCTTCGCCTCCGTTCATCGGCGCTTGCAGAAATAGATCGGCTGCATGGTGCTTCACGCAGAGCTGAAACTGACCACACATAAGTACTGGTAAACCGCTTAGGAGGACTAAGCCTGCCCAAGCAAAGTGGTGTGAGTCAGACCAATGCATATAAGCCTTTCGGCTTTAAGCCTTTTGGTTTCGTTGGGCAGCAGAGCTTCAGATGTAATATCATCTTAATGTCGGGTAAAAGTCCCACAAATTTGGAAGCAGCGTCTTCAAAATTACCTAAATAGTGTTGACGCGGACCTTGCTGTTCACGACAACCCCTATCTTTGCAAACAGTGTAGATCCAGATCAGATGGCTTCTGAAGAAGCCATCTGATCAGGATCTTCACTGTTTGGCATTCAGTTTATGAATTTGTAGCAATAAATTACATCAAGTAATTTGATTGGTTGATAGACAGAAATGGGGTGGCTTAGATGAATGTTCAGCAAGAGAAGGGTTAAACCTCTTTTCAAACAAAACAAAAATTATCTGAAAATCTAACAAAGACTAATTTTATTTATGCTATCCTAATGAGTTTCAAGTTATAATTTATGAAATAAACGGCAGTTGACCTCAAAGGATCGCCGTTGGATTGTTTTCGATCATGAATATTATTCTCCATAGATTTGTGAAAATGATATTAATGAATTATTGATGCAACTGATTGCACGGATAATAACCCTCCTATACTTAATAGAAGATCACTTGTCACTTCATCTAAATGTATTGTTTAAATTATCTGTGGGAGGATGAGTAGCACACATACCTACAATAGTGCATTCTTTCGTTTCGCCAATGATGAAATTTTGTGAAAGATTTCATATCTTTACTCCAAACATAGGTTGTGGGTGCCCGTTAGAACCGCTTCGTTCAGGAGGCGTTCCTAACGAGTATCACAATCTATATTTTGAGCAGAAATAAGTTAATTTATAAACACCCATTTAAGCTCTACTTTTGTATGTATAAAGTAAGGTTTAGAGGGGTGTTCATAACATGGACTTCTTAATCTGATGGCGCATGGCCGGGGCGTTCTACTGTTTTGCTTCAATATGGCAAGTGCCTGTTGTGCTTGCAGCAGGTGCTGGATTGGGGGAGGGGGGAAGGGCTGTTTGGCTTGCAGCAGGTGCTGGATTGGGGGAATGGGGGGAGGGGCTGTTTGTCTTCCACTCTTTCCTATCTTTTCCTTTTTCTTATGCATCATATTTTGGGAGACGGCTTCAGGTGGACGGTTGCTTGAGGACTGGGCCGTTGACCCATCGGCTGTTGTCAGCTGCTGTCGGGGCGGGGGCATCTCGCTAAGCACCGGTAAACTAGTTAGAGAGTCTTTCTTTGCACGTGACCAGATGTTCTTCATACTTCAATTAACGTTGAATACTTAAATAAAACTTTTGAATGAGGATAACTGAATTGAAAATTGTCACCCTGGAAACTAAAACGTCGGGTTTTCGGTCGCAAGTCATTTTTACAGCTCCACTCCCTCGCAATCGTAAAACGAAATTTACGACTTTTAAACCGCCGTCATAAATTTAGTAACAGAGAAATGGTGCAAATTTATCAAATTCGGTGCATTGGTAGTTTTGCCTGACAACGAGACCAGACAAACTTTCGTGATAAATGTCAGTTTACCAAACCGTATCTCTACGAGTAGTACCTAGAGTAGTACCTACTCAGAATACTTCTGGGTGAAATTTAGGCTATTGCGTCTTCCATTAAGTACATTTTTTGTTTGCTACATAATTATTGGGGCTTAACCACACGTCAACATTTGAGTCTTCCTTTGATTGGGGGTTTAACGTCCCTGTCAACATTGTATAGGTCATTTTGGAGACGTTGCTTCCAATTTTGTCGGACTTTTACCCGACACTGAGATGAAATGATATTTCAAGCCCTGCCGCCCAATGAAACCAATAGGGTTATATGCATGGACGGTCCAACTCGCACCACTTTTCCTGGGCAGGCTTAAAACCTCTAAGCAGTTCTGCGGTTGGTTTCACCTCTGCGTGGAAACATCATGCAGCCCATCTATTTCTTCAAGTCCCGGAAAGGAAGAAAAGAGATAGAAAAGAAGTAGATCAGGTGAAAGTGAGGGTCAGGGAAAAAAGAGGAAAATGAACGGAAGTGTAGAAACAGAAGCTATAACAATACACCCATCTACCATTAAATTGCTGCAAGGACAGCAGGCCTGGCCCAAGTGTAAATCAGTGTCAGCTGGACGCCCCAGTGACGCAAGATACATGACACCTTTGCCTCATCCAGCCATCCCAGCTACATAATTATTGGTTTTGGTTTTACTGCCCTTTCAAGATTATAACACCTATTTCGAGCCGGTTTTTGTTTGTTTTGGAGTTTGAAAGTCCAGTCATCACTATTTTAGGTCATTTTTGAGCCGGTTAGTGTACCTATCCACACTTTTCCTGGGCAGGCTTATACGTAAGCGGTTAACCAGTACAGTGCACATTCTTTAGCCAGAAACTGACAACTGCCCTTCTTGACTCAGCGGAAGGGGGGGGGGGGAATGACCGTAGAAAAGTTTTCATGATCAATCTCCACGAAAGAATGTTGCCGACCTCGGCAGGTATCGAGCCGCGACCTCCTGATCACCAGGCAGACGCGCATCCGACATTTCGAGCCGGCCATTTATCAATGTGTGTGGAAACCGGATCATCCATAGAAACACCACCTGACTTCCCGTTGTCGAATGATCTAGGATCTCACGTGCGACATGTGCGAGGCTCGAACCCAGAGCGGTAAGAAATATAATATTCACGTGTAATATGGGCCCCGTCAAGCGCTTTTGGTACTCATCGCCTATGCGAGCAGCGAAGGTTCAGGCGAGCCTAGTCTCGCCAGAACCTTCGCTGCTTGCTCATACAAGCAGTGAATCAAGAGGAACCTTCAGACAGAAAGCCATATCCCTGGCCCCTCTTAATGGCTGGGCATGCGCAGTTAAAATTTGTCATGGCGGAATGCTCGAAGACACAAATTCGCTTGGCGGGGCTCAATTATAATATTCATATGCTTGAACTTTTACATTTACTATATTTACATTCTCAGTGCATTCACAGAAAATACCAGGGGCCTATATAGAGAATACCAGGTTCGTGTCTTTTGATATCAAGTTTATCAGGCATGGCTTCGAGAACGCTTGTAGAATCGCAAGGCTTGCCGAGCGATTCTACATGCGTTCTCGAAGCCGAGCTTGATATCAAATGACACGAATCTGGTATTCTATTTATCAGTTTATCCCCTTGTAAACTCTTTAAATTGGCAGTTTACGTTCAGTTACCGATTTTCCTTAGTGCGTCCCGACATTCCGGTGCGGAATATAATCGATCAGTATATATTTACTATCAGCTGACCGTTCTTCTTCTTTTGATATTTTAATGTATTTTTTTTTTCGATTTGTCTAGTAATAATAACACATATTGGCCATTTTTCCGGTTGTCCGTTTCATTCATAAAAGTGCAATGTCACGTTGACGTGATTGTTTGTTTGTTTGATTTGGGGTTTAACGTCCCCGTCAACACTGTATAGGTCATTTTGGAGACGTTGCTTCCAATTTTGTAGGACTTTTGCCCGACATTGAGATGAAATGACATTTTTTTTTTTGGTTTGGGTTTTACGGCCCTTTCAAGATTATTTCACTCATATCGAGCCGATCGTTAATCATAGGTGGGCGAAAACCGGAGTACCCGGAGAAAAACCACCTGACCTTCCGTTGCAGAACTTGGCGTCTCACACGTGACCCGAACGAGGCTCGAACCCACGGCGGTGAGAGACCTAATGACTAAGAGTCAGCGCTCTTTGATGAAATGACATATCAAGACCTGTCGCCCAATGAAACCAATAGGGTTTATAAGCATGGACGGACCGACACATACCGCTTTGCCTGGGCAGGCATAGATCCTCTAAGCAGTTACCAGTACTCGTGCGCGGGTCGGTTTCAGCTCTGCGTGGAAGTATCCTGCAGCCCATCTATTTCTTCAAGCCCCGATGGGCGGGGGCCGCCACGTTAACGTGATAAAGCTCACTTGACCTGAGATAGCATATCTTTATCAGGTCAATGCGTTACAATGCAATATATAGGGGGTAACTGATAAAGTTAACTACAGGGAAGCAATGTGGTTCACACTTCGATGAATACATTGATTCACGAGACGTCAGTGACGTTGAAATAAACAATGCTTCTCTTCAATATAACTGGACGATTGTATGGTACCAAAGACGCTGTTTCGCTATTAATAGGGAAATTGCGTGTAATTGCTTTCTTCTTTCATTTTAGCCATTTAACAAGATCTGTTCGTCATGTGATGGATGGGAACTGATACATGTACTCAAATAATATTTACATTTACTGTGTAAAGTCTAATGTAAACCAATAGAAGACAATGTAGTTAATCAACAACCTTTGAGAGTTCAACGTTCAAGCGTGACAAGTCTATTCCATGTTTAGGGGAAGCAGGTTTCGGATTTCTTTTTTCACAGGATTCTAAGATTATAAGTAATTGTTTTTTTGATAATGGTATTATGTAGAAGTCGTGGCCAAGTGGTTAATATGCTGCAGTATGAATCTCAGTAAAACTATCGTTCAATGTAAAATCCCAACTGAAGGCGACTTACCTAAAACACGGAATAGTCCAAAATAAAAGTGCAGTCACGTCTCACTGCGTTTTGAAAGACTATAGTTTATACTTCCATGAATGCATCGAATCACATGGTTTACAAGTGACGTCAGTCTAAACCATGGTTCTCTGCGGGCTTTGGTGACGTCAACGCTGTTGCGCTCTTTATAGAACACACACACACACACACACACACACACACACACACACACACACATACTTGTAAAGTGAACAGATCGGGGAAGTCTGCCTGTAACCTACCAAACGCGGAGGTAGCTTAGCTTCGGTATTTTCGGTAAAAAAATGATATATTTAGCATAAAATAGATTTGTTCAATTAGAATTTGAAATTTTATCGTTAAAACTCTCCTAGTTTATACTTCCATGAATGCATCGAATCACATGGTTTACAAGTGACGTCAGTCTAAACCATGGTTCTCTGCGGGCTTTGGTGACGTCAACGCTGTTGCGCTCTTTATAGAACACACACACACACACACACACACACACACACACACACACACACACACACACACACACACACACACACACACACACACACACACACACACACACACACGTGTAAATGTTTTTCAGCTTTAAAAGTTTGCCCTTTAGGTATTTTTTTGCCCAGTGATGAGGGTCAAATAATGTAAAAATAAAAAATAAATTTTCATGAAAGTACGAACGACAGCGGGTTGCTAGCAAAGTTTACATGAACCCCTATTTACTTTGCACGCGACCCACTGCCTTCATAAATCCATGAAGAGCGGAAAAATAAATTCATTTCTTAAATGAACAATATCGGGGCACGAGCAAAGTTTAAATTTCTCAAGTAAGTCATCACGAAAACACGCCTATATAATTTTGACCCCCTTGAACCCCACTTTTATATAGTAAAACTGTGGTTTCCGGGGGCATGCCTTATTTTTCTTATTTCTGCTCCAAAATAAAGATTGTGGGTACTCGGTAGAACCGCCTCGATGAGGCGGTTCTAACGAGTGCCTCGATGAGGCGGTTCTAACGAGTGCCCACAATCTATATTTGGAGCAGAAATAAGAAAAATATCACCATTTTTCATCATAAAATTTACCTTTTTTTCGGCGATAAAGGTGTCAATGTATTTGTATAGGCTTGTTTGCGTAATGATCTTGGCAAAATATAAATGATTAATGAGTAGCGCCTAACAAAGCCATGTGCCTCGAGCAAAGACTCTGATTAGCCTGTATATGTGCACATTTTGATCATTATGAAGTCTTATTTAACAGCCGTGTTGTCCAATCATTAGCATTACGATAACAGAGTGCATTTTTAGCTCACCTGAGCCTTTAGGCTCATAGGTGAGCTTATAGTATAGCCATGGTCCGTCGTCCGTCCGTCCGTCGTCCGTCCGTCCGTCCGTCCACCATTTTCAAAGATCTTCTTCTCCTATACTGCAGGGCCAATCAAATCCAAATTTCATATGGAGCCTCAGTGGGATGGGGGAACGAAAGTTTGTTCGCGGGGTCTGGATCACATGACCAAGATGGCCGCCATGCCCATATATGGTAAAAAGCCTTCAAAAATCTTCTTCTCCAGAACCATAAGGCCAGTGGCCTTGAAACTTGGCATGTAGCATATGGTACTCGGGCCCATCATGGTTTGTACAAATGGTGACCCCGGGTTGACCTTGACCTATTTTACAGCAATGTCAAATTTGCCGAAGTAGGCTTTTTGCATGGGGCAAAGTGAAAATAATGGATTTATAGGAAAACCATTGATGACAGTGTCTCCAAAATTTGTAGATCAGGTAAAGTAACTGAATACATGAAGATCTATGGGTCAGAAAGGTCAAGGTCATTCATTGGCCTTAGACTAAGGTCATTCAGGATCCATATTTCAAACATTTTTTTCTCCAAAACTGCTGAGCCAATTTAAGTGAAATTTAATATGGAGCCTTTGTGAGTTGAACAAATGAAAAATGCCAATACGGTCTAGATCACATGACCAAGATGGCCGTCACGCCTATATATATGGTAAAAAGCCTTAAAAATTCTTCTTCTCCAGAACCGTAAGGCCAATGGCCTTGAAACTTGGCATGTAGCATATGGTACTCAGGCCCATCATAGTTTGTACAAATGGTGACCCCGAGTTGACCTTGACCTATTTTACAGCATTGTCAAATTTGCCGACTTAGGCTTTTGCATGGGAAAAAGTGAAAATAATGGATTTTTAGGAAACCATTGAAGACAGTGTCACCAAAATTAGTAGATAAGGTAAAGTAGCTGAATACATGAAGATCTATGTGTAAGAAAGGTCAAGGTCATTAATTGACCTTAGACCAAGGTCACGCAGGTTCCATATTTCAAACATTTTTTCTCAGAAACTACTGAGCCAATTGAAGTGAAATTCAATATGGAGCCTTTGGGAGTTGAACAAATGAAAAGCTGCCAACATGGTCTAGATCACATGACCAAGATGGCCACCACGCCCATATATGGTAAAGAAACTTCGAAATTCTTCTTCTCAAGAACCGTAAGGCCAATGGCCTTGAAACTTGGCATGTAGCATATAGTACTCAGGCCTATCATAATTTGTTCAAATGGTGACCCTGGGTTGATCTTGACCTATTTTACAGTAATGTCAAATTTGCTGACTTAGGCTTTTGCATAGGAAAAAGTGAAAATAATGGATGTTTAGGGAAACCATTGAAGACAGTGTCACCAAAATTTGTAGATTAGGTAAAGTAACTGAATACATGAAGATCTATGGGTAAGAAAGGTCAAGGTCATTCATTGACCTTAGACCAAGGTCACTCCGATTTCATATTTCAAAAAAAACATTTTTTCTCAGAAACTAATGAGCCAATTTAAGTGAAATTCAATATGGAGCTTTTGTGAGTTGAACAAATGAAAAGTTGCCAGTACGGTCTAGATCACATGACCAAGATGGCCGCCACGCCCATATATGGTAAAAAGCCTTCAAAAATGTTCTTCTCCAGAACCGTAAGGCCAATGGCTTTGAAACTTGGCATATATCATATGGTACTCGGGCTCGTCATAGTTTTTACAAATGCTGACCCTGGGTTGACCTTGACCTATTTTATGGCAGTGTCAAATTTGTCAACTTAGGCTTTTGCATGGGAAAAAGTGAAAATAGTGGATTTTTAGGAAACCATTGAAGACAATGTCACCAAATTGGTAGATCAGGTAAAGTAAATGAATACATGAAGATTCATGGGTAAGAAAAGTCATCATTCAGTGACATGGGACCAAGATTAACCAGGTTCCATATTTCAAACAGTTTTTTCTCAGAAACCGCTGGCCCAATTCAAGTGAAATTTGATATTGATCCTTTATATGATGAACAAATGAAAATTTGCTCATATGGTCCAGGTCACATGACCAAGATGGTGGCCATGCCCATATATGGCAAAAACACTTCGAAATTCTTCTTCTCCAGAACCGTAAGGCAAATGACCTTGAAACTTGGCAGGAAGCATCTGGTACACGGGCCTATCATAATTTGTTCAAATGGTGACCCTGGGTGTACCTTTACCTATTTTACGGCAATGTCAAATTTGCGGACTTAGGCTTTTGCTTGGGAAAAAGTGAAAATAATTGATTTTTAGCTCACCTGAGCCTTAAGGCTCATAGGTGAGCTTATAGTATAGCCATGGTCTGTCGTCCGTCCATCCGTTGTCCGTCCGTCCACCATTTTCAAAGATCTTCTCCTCCAAAACAGGGAGGCCAATCAAAGCCAAATTTCATGTGGAGCTTCAGTAGAATGGGGGAACGAAAGTTTGTTCGCGGGGTCTGGGTCACATGACCAAGATGGCAGCCATGCCCATATATGGTAAAAAACCTTAAAAATTTTCTTCTCCAGAACCATGAAGCCAATGACCTTGAAAGTTGGCTTGTTGCATCTGGTACTTGAGCCCATCATAGTTTGTAAAAATGGTGACCCTGGGATGGCCTTGACCTATTTTATGGCTATGTCAAATTTGCAGACTTGGGCTTTTGCATGGGAAAAAGTGAAAATAATGAATATTTAGGAAACCATTGAAGACTACGACACAAAAATAGGTAGCTCAGGTAAACAAAATCAGTACATGAAGATTTATGGATAAGAAAGGTCAAGGTCATTAAATGACCTTGGACCGTCGTCTGTCCGTCCACCATTTTCAAAGATCTTCTTCTCCAAAACTGAAAGGTCAATCAAAGCCAAATTTCATTTGGAGCCTCAGTATGATGAAGGAACGAAAGTTTGTTCGCAGGGTCTGGGTCACATGACCAAGATGGCTGCCACACCCATATATGGTAAAAAGCCTTCCAAAATCTTCTTCTCCAGACCCATGAAGCCATTGACCTAGAAACACAAATTGACGAGGCGATTATTGGATTAATCATGTGTAATTAACGGATTGACATCTGAACTAAGTAAGTTTTAAGTTTACAGAATTTGATAATATCCTAAATATTTGACTGAATCAGCGAAAATTTCCTAAATGTTGGACCAGTATCGGACCGATTTTTTGGGGCTTTGGGCCGTTTCCAATCGGTCCCAATTTCTGAATTTCGGTCTGGGACCGAAAAAAAAATCGGTTTTCCCGAGCCCTGAGCCACGGTCAATCAACTGGTAAATTATTTTTTACACATGACAACAATTTATATGCTTGTGACAACTGAACTGAAAGGAGAATTTCCAAAATACAATATTAGAAAATAGAAGTGAAGGCAGTGATCAGGAATAGATACAATTAACCCACAGCTCCTATCAGTGACACCAAAGGGAAAGAAACACAAACATGAAATAACTAGACTCTAATGGAAACATCAATAGTGGAAAGCCAAAAGGACAGTTACTTTCCCACAAATTGGCTATCCAAAATAAAATAATGTAAGCGATACACACACACACACAAAAGACATACCATAACAAAAATAAACCGCGACAGAAGAACCGCCTTGGAACGGTCAGTGAAATGAATTCCACTAGACCAGTATCTCTCCTAAAATTAAATTAAAAAATAAGCACATAATTTCTAGAAAACCGAATTGGAAGGAATATATAATACAAAATTGGGGTTAATGCAAAAATTCAATCAAATAGGTCTCATCTGCTGTTTCTGGTCACAAAGTAGATAAAATGCAATGACCAGGAACTGATAAAACAAATTCATGTTGTGTCCCAGCCACCATACTGCAAAGAAACACCTATAATGTAGATGGTATTAAGTAAAACTGTACAAGTGGAAAATCAAGTAGTCAAGTGCTCTTTCCCAGCACATTGTCAATCAGACATTCCCTAAATAATATGAAAAGTTAAAAAAAATATGACAAATGGAATAAACCATAATGAAAGCATGGCCTTCGAACTGTCAGAAAGGTAGGAATAGGTGGAAAGTTTTATCACATTGTTAGACATCAAAAGTTTGTCCCCACAAGTTGTGTACCCCTGCTCTGAGGCTATATACATATATAAAAACATTAAAATGTACACCAGGACCAGGTGTCAGGTGAGCGTTTACAGGACCACTGGTCCTCTGGTTTATAGTCCAACCATAGACTGAGGGTGCTCGTTAGAACCATCTCAATGAGGCGGTTCTAACGAGTACCCACAGCCTATGCCTAGGAACAGAAATAGGAAAAACAATGTATACCCCTGTAAACCCCAGTTTGCTCTATGTATAGTGGGGTGTAAAGGTGTGTTCATTACATGGCCTTGTTAACGTGATGACGATAAAACGTTCGTGCTACATAGTGCATTATTTCATTTCTCCAACACTGTTAATTTTCTCATGAACAATTGTGATATTATTCATATTTATACTCAAAACATGGGTTGTGGGTGTTCAGCGGTTCCAAAGTGTACCCAACTTGAACCTCTGTCTACCATCTGATAAATGATGTAAAGACTTGCAAACCCAAGTTTGCTCAATATATAGTGGGTTCACAAGGGGACAACTTTCGGAATTTCCATTTATGCTTCTATTACGTACTAAAAGATTGGTGCAAAGTACTCAAGAAAAATAATGAGGAACGCCGCTTACAAGAACAGTTTTTATTATTTTAGATTTTCTGTGTTTAAGCAAATTCAACAAAATAAAATAATAAACATACAAAGTTTTCCCAATAGTAATGTGAAAAGATGTCCGAGCTGGATATCCAGTCAATATGTAAGAAGGCTGATCCTTTCAGGAAGATGTCCTTTAACTAGTTACCCGGCAAAGTCCAGTGTAACATAAAATATACACTTTAAACACTGGTAATTCCAGAAATTGAGACGGCAAAATCCAGTCCATCATGAATAAAGTCACTATATTGTAATTGTAAATTGTGTTCCATAACCTAAAAGACTCCCTTTTTATTAACATGTTGTTATGTACTTATCAAAACATTGCTCAATAGGAAAGCTACCTATTTAGGCATTTATCCCCTCCCAAGCCATGGTCATCAAGGATAACAATAAGAACAGATTTGTGTTTAAAAACAAAATGTCCATATCAAGTATAATCTGTCTCATTGTTTGATTCTAGCCATTTGTTGTCACAATATGGTTTCGATATTTCCTTCTCATGAGGAGATTATGATTAACTTTGTTTTAGCAGTTCTTTTATGATCCTTGATGACCAGGTGCTTAAGAAAAACAAAACTGTATGCTGGATTAGTAAAGCAAACAATATGACATAACCGAAGTTCCAACTGTCTAACAGATTTGAAAAATAAATGTTAAGAAATATCTATTAATTTATTTTTATAATTTTACTAAATTTTGAAATAAAAGTTTACCAAATATGATTTATACTGTCATTTATATTTTATGTGGAATAAGGATAAGGAATATAATTTCTAAAGGACCGAAATATCGGTTTCCTTCTAAAATTGATTTCAGTAAATGTAGAGATGAAATCGCTGCTTCCTTGAATGAATTCGGTAATCGATGGTGTAAGCGAGAGTATGTTGAGTATAAAGCCCTAAAGGACTGGAAACTTAGCATTTTAAGACTAGTGAATAAACGCATTTCTTTCTATTCTCAAAATACTAACTTATTACCTCCTAAGCCCAAGACGTCTTTACGTCATCTTAAACTAGGTATTCAAGAATTTCATAAGAAGTTTGTTTTGGCCCCTGCAGACAAGGCCGCTAACAACGTCGTCGTTGTGTGACGGCTCCACTATGTTAACACGCTTAAGCAGGAGCTTGGTGGTACTAAGGCCTATGAACTTCAGCCTTTGGCTGAAGAGAGAGCTATAGTAGATAAACATGTTTGTCTTTCAGCCACCAAGTTTGCTGTGTGTGTTAACGAAGGCCAAGACAAGCTTCCTACGCTATACTGGTTACCAAAACTTCATAAAAAACCTTACAAAGCACGGTTTATTGCAAATTCTAGTTCTTGCACTACCACTGAACTTTCTAAATTATAAACTTCCTGTCTTACTGCTATTAAAACGCATGAAATTAAATATTGTGATAAAGTCTTTGAAAGATCAGGAAGAAATCTGTTTTGGTCTATAAAAAATTCGAATGAGGTTTTAAATAAATTGAAATCTAGACAGTTTCGTGCTTCTAGTCTGTCTACTTACGATTTTTCCACTCTTTACACTACACTTCCTCATAATCTTATAAAAGAAAAGCTTAATGATTTAATTGAATGGGCTTTTCAAAGAGAAGATTCTCTCTATCTTGCATGTAATGTCAGAAATGCATTTTTCACTTCTAAAGAGCATAAGAATTATACACTTTGGTCATGTCAGAAAGTGTGTGATGCCCTCACCTTTCTACTTGACAATATTTATATTAGATTCGGTTCTAAGTTTTTTAGACAAATTGTGGGTATTCCGATGGGTACTAATTGCGCACCTCTTGTGGCTGATCTGTTCTTGTATTGTTATGAAAGAGACTTCATTTTGTCGCTTTCCATTGATAACCAATCTGAAATTATTGAAGCTTTTAGCTCTACTTCTAGATATTTAGATGATTTATTAAATATTGATAATACCTATTTTGATGGTTTGATCAGTCAGATTTACCCCCTAGAACTTCAGTTAAATAAAGCAAATTCTTCTGATACCGAGGCCCCGTTTTTGGATTTACATCTATCTATTGTAGATGGATTTGTTTCGTGCAAAATTTATGATAAACGCGATGACTTTGATTTTGAGATTGTAAATTTTCCTTTTTTGGATGGTGATGTTCCTCGTGCGCCATCCTATGGCGTTTATATTTCGCAATTAATTCGATTTGCTAGAGTGTGTAGCCATGTAACTGACTTCAACACTCGTAATAAATTATTAACGGCTAAACTTCTTAATCAGGGTTATCGGTACCATAAACTACGCAAAGCCTTTTCAAAATTTTATAGACGCCATTCTGATTTAATTTCAAAATTCAATATTGGACTTAAATCTCTTCTGCAACAAGGTCTATCGGAACCCGAATTTTATGGTGACTTAGTATATAAATTCAGAAAAATATATAACCGCAATGACTTCAGCACCCAATTTCGTAAAATCATTCTTCGATATAAAAAGATTGGGTACAACATGGATGTTATACGACAGACTGCATGCATGGTAGTTAACCCAATCACGGTTGGCAACTTTGCTTCCCTCTTTAATTGCACGCCGGTGGGTCAGGCCTCAGATTCTATGACGGCTCCAACGTAAAGGCTTATTGAAAATTAAAGAGATAATGTTGGTTGGTGCCTGATGCTCTGTCTCTGGTCGGGCTCATCGGAGTCTAACTGTTGGTTTTCTTTTGCTCCAGCATTTCAGTGGTTTCTTGCTGGCGAGTCCTCACCGTTGTCTCACCTCTGTGGTTCTTTGATTTCTGTGTTCACGGAGATGTTGCACTGATGAGTTAGGAGGCCTTCATGCGGACTGAACAAATTATTTGTCTTAATCGCGACGGAAGTAAGGGCGAGGATTGTGGCCACGTAAAATCGATTTAAGCCCCCCCAGTGGAAATCTTCCACTGACCGTTCCAAGGCGGCTCTTCTGTGGCGATTTATTTATGTTGTTGTTTGTTACTTACTGTGTGTATCACTTGTGTCTTTTAATTTTGGATGGCCATATGGCCATTTTGTGGGAAAGTAACTGTCCATATGGCCTTCCTTTGTTTAGGTTTCCATTATGGTCTGGTCGCTTAATGTTTGTATTTCTTTCCCTTTGGTGTCTTTTATGGATGGAGTAAGTTAATTGTATCAATTCCTGATCTTTGTTTTACTTCTACTTTACAGCATAATAGCTCTCCCCTACTTGGAAGATTTTGGTCCCCAAAATTTAAGGATGACTATATAATTAAATAGAGTACATTTCTTTTCGAAATTCAATGGTGCATTTACCGTTATATGGGCATGGCAATTATATGAAACATTCTGATGAATGCGCGCAAATATGAGGATATTTTGTCATAAACAAAGAACTTCACTTCAAAAAATGTAGATTTCGTGTAGAATTATTTTTTCACACGTGTATGCACATGACGGTAAGCTTTACATGGTTAACTAATTTAAAAACGTTCTTTGTCATACCGCCTTTTTAAACACACATGTTCAAGATGCCCCCCCCCCCTGACATTACAGTAAGCACAGTTCATTTCTCGTGCAACACAGTCCTCAGGCTTGTGATACAACCTTTGCAAATATGCTAGCAACTTAGTGAGTGATGTCCCCGTTTCCAACAGTTTTCACACACAAAGTTCCTTGCAGGACAGTGGTTAGGCTGATGGAACGAGTAAAGGCTTGCACATCTGTGGCAACTTTGTTTGTGCACGGTAAGATCAGAAGGCACCCTTTCTTGATAATTTACTGTATGCTGTTTTAGAATGGTTCCAGCAACCTTAATCTTTTTGGTCTTAGGGGGTGGTTTACCACAATCTGAACTGGCCTTACACTGTCCACTGCTTCCATCTTTTGGGACACTATTTGTTATTTGGAATTTCATATTGGTTATTTCTGATTTAGTCGATTCACTTCCACAGAAAGTTTTTTTCGAATTCTTTCATTATTGTCTATCTCCCTGTTAAATTTTTTGCGCAATTCTCTGTTTTCTTCTTTTAAGGTCAAAATAAAGCTTTCTAATTCCTTTGCGGTCTTATTTTCTGGTATATCTCCTTTTGCAGATTCGAAATTTCGATTTTCGAAGATCTCTGTTTGTTTTCTTGCTGAGAAATGCAATCTCTTAGTTTAGTAATTTCACATTCTGATTTTTTTAGGCTGGAATAAGCGTTGATCACATCCTTTTTCAAAACAGTAATTTCTGAATTTAAGTTCAAAATATCTCCCTGAAGTTTAGTCACTTGGCTTGAATCAGAATTTTGATCAGGAAGATGGTTGGGCATCAGACTCAAAAGTTCATCATTTTCTACTGGATAAAATTGGAATGATCTGCAGATAGAGTTCCGTACCTTGAATGCTTCCAGTCTATCCTGATCCCGCTGTTTCCACTCTTGGCTTTTCCTCCTTTTATCGTTGTTATTTGACATGTGAGAATAAGCTTTTGTTGGTATTGACAGATACAGAATTACTGGAAGCACATGATTAGTCCGCATTCCACTGTAGAAGTTTCTGCTGAAACGGCGTTCCATAGTTTTCACAACAAGTTTGGGGAATTCTCGCTTAGCTATTTATGAAAGGTACTTGAAGTTCACGACACTACTATTGGGAAAACTTTGAATGTTTATTATTTTATTTTGTTGAATTTGCTTAAACACAGAAAATATAAAATAATAAAAACTATTCTTGTAAGCGGCGTTCCTCATTATTTTTCTTGAGTACTTTGCACCAATCTTTTAGTACGTAATATCTGGCGGAGAACACAGGGGTACGTGTGAAAAGATGTCCGAGCTGGATATCCAGTCAATATGTAAGAAGGCTGATCCTTTCAGGAAGATGTCCTTAAACCAGTTAACTGGCAAAGTCCAGTGTAACATGAAATATACACTTTAAACACTGGTAATTAGAGAAATTGAGACGGCAAAATCCAGTCTATCATGCATAAAGTCACTATATTGTAATTGTAAATTGTGTTCCATAACCTAAAAGACTCCCTTTTTATTAACATGTTGTTATGTACTTATCAAAACATTGCTCAAGAGGAAAGCTACCTGTTTAGGCATTTATCCCCTCCCAAGCCATGGTCATCAAGGATAACAATAAGAACAGATTTGTGTTTGAAAGTCATCAAGATTCCATGATTTTCATTTTGTTAGTTATAATTTAGAAACTGTCTGTGGCTCGAATGTTTGATGATTAAACTGACAGGACATTATATGTAAAAAAACAGGATTCCGTGTCTCAGTACCCACAGAAGCGTTTAGTTCGACATGCTACATTTTCAGCTTGGCTGTTTTTTTAATAAAACGACGAGGTATTGGCATAGCACTGGCGTCGTCGTCGTGAAAAAAAAATTGGACATTTTCGTCTGTAATTAACTCTGCAATTACTGAATATATTTACTTGCAACTAGTACTAGTTGTTCATTATGCACTTGTCTTATTATACCTCACGTGACTTACTAAGGACCATCGGTTATTCATTTTACTCCCACCCTGCGATAATGTCACCACAGCCATCTTGAAATAATAAAACGGAGCTCAAGAGAGGCACATTTACATCCAAATTGGCTTCACAAAACCAAACAGAATTAAATCCTCTAACTGTAGAACCACAAAAATAAGGTCGAAACAACTGTAAAGCGGCCATGCATTAGAGGGGATGATTTTTCCTGTACAGTGTGTGTGTGTGTGTGTGTGTGTGTGTGTGTGTGTGTTGGGGGACCAGTTAATATCCCGGTGCTGAGGACGGTTCACCTTTTTGCATTCATCCAAATGATGCAAGTGAAGCATGTCCAGACACCGAAATTCTGTCACCGATGCACGGCAGGAATGACACAGTTCCTTGAGGGACACGGGAAACCGCTGGGGCAAAAGTTGACCAGGTCTGGAGGGGAAGCTCCGGATCCACGGTAAGAGGTTGCATTGTATTTTGTAGTTTCTTAGCTTGACATTAAGGCATTCGTGAACGCTTTGCTTAAGTCAGAGAGGAAGGTGTCAATCTTTTGACTTTCATCTATTCCAAGATTTGTCAGCTTAATAATGATAGGGCTTATCTGATGTTCTACACACCACTATAGTGTGTAAAAGAGTGTGTTTGCTCAACGGCAAGGCCTTTATTTCATATTATTTCATAACGAAATGTCATTTGCGTTTCAGTATATCGTACTGCATGTATTCCTTCCCTCTGTGTAAGTGAGACTATAAGAATCTTACATGTTAGAAAAATCAGTCCCGCGGGTCACTGTCCGGCATCACGAGGCCAGGCGGATGATCTCGAGGGATGGAATTTTCCATCATGTAGGATTCTTTTTCTTGTATATCTTTTATTTCTTAAAGTGGATTTTTTTTCTTCATATAAATGCAGTCAATTCGATTGTCAATGTACGCCATAATTTCATGATACTGTTCGTGCAGTAGCGTCAAATTTAACATCATACATCCTATTCCAGCAGTGCAAACCAAACACGTAAATATCTCAAATCGTATCCTGTCCCTGGGTAGGATAATCTTGGTAGTATAAGAATTTCCATCCAAGGGTTAATTCCAGGATTTCATGATCGCTTAACATAACATACAACAACTTCTTCTGTTCACGTCTCTTAAAGCTATTCTCTCTCTCTCTCTCTCTCTCTCTCTCTCTCTCTCTCTCTCTCTCTCTCTCTCTCTCTCTCTCTATCTTAGCAATCATATTTTTATTTTCCGTTATTTTTCCTTGCATTTTCTATGTACATTTTGCCATTGTTCACATATTGTACGAAATTGTAGGGGAAGGGCCGTAACTTATGTTAGTAGAACTTGTGGCCCAACCCTATTTGCTGTTCTGAAAAGCAATAAAATATATTTAACGAGCTCTTACAAAATGGGCCTATTCTAAATGTTCGAAATTTTATTGAGACGAGTCTAAGGGTAACAAGCCAGTGTAATGAGGACAACTCTTTCTATAGAGAAAATTGGGGTATGTGGAATTTTAAAAATTTTCTTTCTTTCTTTTTGTTTTCTCAAAAGCAAAGTTTGAGGGTACTCGTTAGAATCATCTCGTCCAGGCGGTTCTAACGAGTACCATCAATCTATATTTCGGTAGAAATAAGAAAAATATGGAACAATTTTAAATGAAAATGCTAGTTCTGAGGTTAGGAAAAACGTCATTTTAGGGCACGTAATGAAGTGTAGATCCCTATTGATCAAGGAAGTCCATGGTTTTAGCTTGGGATAGAAATTCTGTTCTAACCCTGGTGTTCTTACCCAGAATTGAATATTCTCGCGTGTTTGATAAATGCACTGGTTGAACACGACCTCATACGCGCCGTTGTTAAGGTTGATGTCGCGGCACGTTACGTCATATCACTAAACATTCCTGTAGTGTCATCACAATATGACGGATATCGGTAACCGAACTGACTGCAGCATTAAAATCCGCGCTAAGAAATGGAAGGTATGGAAGTAAAAGAACCCTATATGGGTGCGACGGTGGATAGAAAAATCCATCCCTCATGATCACTGTCCGCCATCACTCCGGTGATGCCGGACAGTTGCCCTCGGGACGGACTTTTCCATCCACCCCTCACACCCATATAAGATTTTTATATTATTCGAAAGCTGTGTCACCCTGCAAAGGTGTCAGCCTACTTTTTGGTGTCAAGGAGCATATTCTGTCCTTTCAGTGCGCATCCTGTTTTGTTTCGGGTTTGGAGAAGTATTATACAGTAAATTCCAAATAAAATATACATGCCAGTATAAAACATACTTGGTAAACTTTTATTTCAAAATTTAGTAAAATTATAAAAATAAATCAATAAATATTTCTTAACATTTATTTTTCATATCTGTTAGACAGTTGGAACTTCGGTTATGTCATATTGTTTGCTTTATTAAGCCAGCATACAGTTTTGTTTTTCTTAAGCACCTGGTCATCAAGGATCATAAAAGAACTGCTAAAACATACTTAATCATAATCTCCTCATGAGAAGGAAATATCGAAACATTATTTGACAACAAATGTCTAGAATCAAACACTGAGACAGATTATAATTGATATGGACATTTTGTTTTAAACACATACTATTAGTGCTCAATAGAATGTGAGACACATGATCCTCACAGATCTCTTCCATTATGAAAACGCACGTATACAAATACATTGTAAACTTTGTAAACCATTGTCGACATACCCATACATTGTAAACTATTGTCGCTTTTGTTATTTTATTTTGGATAGCCTATTGGTCATTTTCGGGGAAAGTAACTATTCTTTTGGCTTTCCGCTATTGATGTTTCCATTAGGGTCTGTGTTTCATGTTTGTGGTTCTTTCCCTTTGGCGTCTCTGATGGGAGCTGTGGGTTAATTGAATCGATTCCTGATCATTGCCTCGACCTCAATTTTACCGCCGAAAAATCGACAATTTTCAGATGAAATATTGTGACATTTTTCTTATTTCTGCTCTAAAATACAGTTTGGGGCTACTCGTTAGAACCGCCTCGATGAGTATCCAAAACCTATATTTTAAAACAGAAGGCTTACCCCTGTAAACCCCAGTTTTACTATATAAAAGTGGGGTTCAATGGGGTAAGAATGATATAAACGTGTTTTCGTGATGAAGATCTCGATAATATGATAATATGAGAGATACATAAATTTCTAAAGATGTCCAAAATGTTTTGATTTCTACTGATTTTTACATTGGCAAAAATTAAATGTAAAACAAGGAGTACTAACAAATTTGTGCAAGTGCCAAATAAAATGTGAGATATAGAATCCTTACAATTTGTAAGGCTTCCTATACGTGCCCAATAAAACATGATACACTGATTCCTGGCTTTTAATATGCGGCACATAACATTTGAATCCTTACGATTTCTTCTGGTCTACAATTAGACGTCGCACATGGATTTCAACCGATTTCTACGCGTGCCATATAAGATATGTGATGCTAGAATTCCTATCGCACTGTACACATGTTACAAAAAAGTTTGAGATACAGAAACATGACGATTCTACAAGAATTCAATAAAAGTGTGAGGCACGGAGTCCTTTCGATTTCTGCAACTGTCTTATAGAATATGAGCCGAAAACTTAACTATATCTACACATTCCTATAAAATTGTGAGACTGATTCCTAACAATTTCTACAAGTGAGACGAAGACTAAACGAATTCTACACGTGCCCAATAAAATTGTGAGACAAGGATTTCTTACAATTTTTACAGGTGTCCAACAGAATCAGAGTCGGAGACTTTGCGATTTCTACACGTTCCGAATATAATTGTAAGACAGTGAGTCCTTACAATTTCTACAGTGTCAAATAGAATGTGGGAGCGAAACTTCACAATTTCTACAACTATCCAATTAAATGTGAGGCAGATTCTGTCGACTTCTATCAGTTCTACATACAGTGCAAGAGCCTAATGCAATGAAACACGGAGTTCTTTCGCTTTCAGCAAGACCCTTACAAAATATAGGACACAAATTCTGACAATTTCTAAAAGTGCCGAATAAAATGAGAAATGGAATACTTTCTACATGTGTACAGCAAAATGTTCATTCCAAAGTGAGACATGAAGTGTTTTACAACTGGTTCAAAGAGTCCCTTATGTTTCTCTGTTATCAGCATTCAGCAGAGGATCTTTCATTCGTGCTCATGTATTATTGAATTTATTAAACTCGTTGAGGAAACGGGATAAAATGCGAGGCTGTGCCGAGCATTTTATCCCTTTTTCTCAATGAGTTTAATAAATTCAATAATACATGAGCACGAATGCAAGATTCTATTTATCATATGACATTTAAAACACATTTTATTCAAGATTGTTTACAAAAACGTCAATATTCCGCCTTTAGTAAACACAACGTCGTTAAGGACGTCGTACATGTAACGTTACGGGACTTATCTACCTAATTTGCATATTTAATCCACTAGTGGATTATCGAAAATATTACATGGCGTTATTACACTCTCAGACGCGAGGTCATATGATAAAATGGTGTTGTTGTCAACTTTACGGGCCGGCCCGTTTGTTTTATCAATCGCCAAAATTTCACGCCTGCTTTTCTCCACGTGACTATCGCTGACCATGTACAGAATCCACGTTCCGTTTTTTATAGCAGTGCTTGTCTTCTCCCTATGGGGTCAGTGTCACACCGTGTAAAAGTAAAACCTGGACTGGCCTTGCGACTGGGTCGTAGGTAAATACTGTAGAGTTGAACGAAACAGTGTAAGTTACAGTTCAGGATTGTTTTCCCAGTCTACACTCAGAGGCAATCGACCCACCAGTGCTTTCAGGGTTTTGATTTCAACGAGGATTTGATCTTTAACCTGCTGCTTGACTGTCAGTCGTTTTTGTTCGACGTGACCCAGATGACGTTAGGATTTCAGAAAAGCCATTACTGTACATCATGAACACTCTCCTAGTACACACGAAAGATAGAAAAATAAATATACCTTGTGATGCATTCAGCACAATGAACAAATATGAAAATGCCTCTGTTCCAGTCCATGAATAAATAAATCCAAATATCCAACAAACACCAGTCAAAGTAGACAACTTTGCAAATATGATTATATCATTTCTTCCATGCTTAACATGTGTCTGCATTTTTGGCATTCTCACAACAGAACACATGAACAAAAGAAACATACAGAAGTTAGCAATTATCACTAAGCCAACTGGAACACCAAAGGTAAAAGTCACCATTTTCTCCGAGCTAATGTAGCAGGTAATTTTTCCATATCCGAGGTCATTATACTCAGACGAGTGTAATGAAAAGAATATATTTGCTAGTATCAGACAGACAGATAGTACAATCGAGTATAACCAGTAAAATAGAAAAGTCTTCAAACCTTTGCCAGACGATGGATTCTCATTACTAGTAAATACTCTAAACACATGGAAGGTGCAAATATTCATCCAAAATATAGACATCAGCCAGAAGAAATGAGTACACAGACCTGAAGTTATACACTCAACCGAATCTTGATCAAATCTGCTGTAGCTCCCAATCAGATACAGAGACTGTGCAAGAAAGAGACAAATAATCAACGCCATATTGTTTCTGCCTGGCAACGTTCTAAGACTGGGAAAAGCACAAAATGTTCCAAATGATATTATTAGACAAAGAAGAGAAGCCGAAATACAAATTATTGAAAGGACAGATGAAAAATGTAACTTCGTCCGACTATCGTTTTCCAATATGATCCGCTCACTCACAACAGAAAAATAGTTTGTGTAAATTTTAGCGCAAACAAGCACTGTGTATTTGTTTGTGCCGAAGTGAAATTGAGAATCATTTAAAACCACACCCAGAGAATTAAAACGAATTCCATTACGATCTTCAACCCAATAATAGTTGGGCTGTTGCAGCTTTACCAATGGACAAGAGATCTGTTTGGCTAACACAATCATTTCTGTGCGCTTAGAGCAAATGTCCTTAAATAAGCTGGAATCATTCCGTACTGGCAAAGACAACTTGAAGTCTTTTGGCTTGACTCCGAATTTGTTAGTGACTGCACCATCTGTCACTGTTATATTTATAGGAAATGCCAGCATGTTAGAATAGCGGTTAAGAATATCAACGAGGCCGTGGTACTGGGTAATCTGAATATGCATTTCAACTTCGTAATGGTCAAATATCAATGAACAGAAAGAACGGTTATTGTAGCATGCCTCGACAAAGCACGGGCGTATGTTTTTGTAACAAAAACTTGTGTACATAGTGTAGGGCTCGTTTTTGATATAAAAGTTATGGAAGAAAACGGAGTGAAACAGTTGCTCTAACTGAGTTATCACCAGAAATTGCTCCATTGGAATGTACTCCATAGTTCCTAAGGGATACACATCGGCAGTAAAAATGTAATCAACTCCACCAACACTCGTGTAGACAAGTTCACACACGCCATTATGCAGCTTCCTCATATGGGAACAATGTAATTCAACACAGTCGTCCTAGAAAGAAAAAAACGAAAGACAATGTAAACACTTTTGCTCAACAGTAGTTTATTTGAACTCGCCATATGACTATAAAATTTCGTTATCAATGAGTTATAACTGAAAGGGTTCGATTTCGTGCAAAATCGAATGGCAGAATCTAATGATTTCGGTGACGACTCAGTGATAACTCAGTTTGGACAATAAGGAGATAACTGCCTTGAAAATTGTGGTTTGGGGAGGTAAAACGGCGGTTTTACGGCAATGTAGTTATCCCCAGTCTAATGCACTATTTCGCACAAAACAGCAAGCGCTGTTAGCTGCATAAAACAAAATGCCAGCCAATGAAAAGCGACGTTATGTGATGAGGTTGGGTTTCCGACAGTATTTTCGCAGAATATACTGTCGCAAAGTTTTTTTACGTTATCCAGTCTGACGCCACGTAACATTCGCAAGTGCATTAGAAAGACTGACGAAACCCCTTTGCTTCATTTGGAGCTGAATTACTTCAGTAAATGTCAAAGGTAGCGATAGGAGAAACACAGGCTCCTGTCTTTCACATCACGAAATAAGTCTATACTATTTAACCCCCCCTTGAACCCCGCATTTTATAATAAAACAGGGTTTAGACTTTTCTTATTTCTGCTCTTAAATATAGATTGTTGGTACCCGTTAGAAAAGCCTCATGGACGCGGTTCTAACGAGTATCCACAATTTTTATTTTGAGCAGAAATTAGAAAAATATCACAATTTTTCATCGAAAAATCTTTGTTTTTTTCGGCGGTAAAGTTTAGAATGTATTGTTATTGGCGTGTTTTCTTAATGACATGCTAAGTCCCTGTCATGATTCTACTCGGCTATTTACAGCCTCTACGAGTCTTGGCTAATGCTTCTTTTAAAGACTTCAACTTTCTTTTTACTCTATACAACACTTCTGTAAAAGTGAAGAAAAGATATGTTTGAGTAAAACTCTTGCCCTGCTGAATAAACTGATTTAGCCACACCAGTTACTGACTTTCAATCTTTAAGTTAAAAAAACGTAATGCCAAACACTGTAGATACAGTAAAATTCCTATATTAACACCAATTTTGGGACTGTTCAAAAGTGATCACTAGATGTGGAAAACACAAGAAAGAATAACTAAACCTTTTGAAGTAGGCCTAAGCTTTTAAAATCAGATTTAGTCTTAAATTTAGGTGGTCTTAATAGCGGAATTTTACTTTTCTGATTAAATGGCTTCTCATTCAGTAGGACATGGGTTAATGGCTTTAACATAAATATCAAATTAAATGTTGTTTTAGCACGTTCAAATGATTTTCAATCAAGTATATTTAAGCAATGGGTGTAATCCATTTAACGTTCTTTGAGGAATGAACAACATCGGACCACGAACAAAGTTTAATCTTGCACACCAGGAAAGGAAATCCGTGATTTTACCCTGGGATAGAATTTTATGTTCTGACCCTGGTGTTCCGACCCATGCAACTAACATAAATGCGCTTCAATTCTATTCAACTGCCGGAACTACTTCCACACTACTTATATTTTGTAAACAATATACATGTGCGAGCTGTCAAAACTAACCGGAGGTGTTGTGCAAGAAAAAATATCCAATATGGGGTTCTGTTGCAGATGGGCGTTTCCAACCCTCGGGATGACCGTGCTGAGCGGAACCTCGGCGTAGCCTCGGTTCCGCTCAGCACGGTCATCCCTCGGGTTGGAAACGCTCATCTACAACAGAACCCCATATCAGATTCTTATAATCTAACCCTAAGAGGTATGAGCAACATCGGGTCGAGACAAAACGTGAAGTCTACTCCTCGCCCGATGCTTTTCATACGTCAAAAATGTTGGATGAAGTACCGTTATAACTTATTTTTTTCATGATTTTCGTGATAGTTCATCCATTATGTGTTTCTTTGTTTGATTTGTGGTTTAACGTCCCCGGCAACACTACATGTATTCAGGTCATTTTAGAGACGCGGTTTCAAATTTTGTTGGACTTTTACCCGACATCGAGATGAAATGACACCTGAAGCCCTGCTGCCAATTGAAACTAATAGGGTTTATATGCATGGACAGTCCGACTCGCATTACTTAGCCTGGGCAGACTTTAATCTTTACAGATGGCGCCGTCTTTGGTCGGGCCCCTCGGAGTCTAACTGTTGGTTTTCTTTTGCTCCAGCAATTCTGTTGTTGTATGCTGTCGAGTCCTCAACCTTGTTTCATCTCTGTAATTTTTTTGATTTGTATGTTCTCGGAGATGTTACACTGATGAGTTGGGAAGCCTTCATGCGGACTAAACAAAATCAGTGTATACCGCGACAGAGGTAAGGGCGAGGATTATCGCCATGTAAAATCGATTTACTCCCCCCCCCCCCCCCCCACCTAGTGGAATTCTTTCCACTGGCCGTTCCAATGCGGTTCCTCTGTGGCGGCTTATTTATGTTGTTGTTTGTTACTTACTGTGTGTATCACTTGTGTCTGTTTCTTTTGGATGGCCATTTTGCCATTTTGTGGGAAAGTAACTGTCTTATGGCCTTCCTTTGTTTAGGTTTCCATTATGGTCTGGTCGCTTCATGTTTGTGTTTCTTTCCGGTGTCTTTGATGGGTGGAGTAAGTTAATTGTATCGATTCCTGATCTTTGTTTTACTTCTACTTTAACCTTCTAGGCGGTTTACCCGTACTCATGTGCGGTCGGTTTCAGCTCTTCGGCACCATCTATTTCTCCAAGCCCCAATTGGCGGGGGCAACCATTCATTATGTTTTGAATAATTCTGACTTGAAGGTACCATTGAAACACGATGCCCAAGATGGCCCAGAATCGCTCACCTGATTTCAAGATGTCACATATCTTCTGAAAGTCATATGGATAACTCACAGCATTCCTGTGAAGATTGACTGAAATTGGGCCAAGGCGGCATTTAAAGCGAATTATTGACATTTTTCTATTTTCAGCTCTGGTGGTCATCTTAATCATTGGATTGTAACATGTTTAGCTATTTTGGTTAAGGGTCGCTTAAGCAACATTCCTTTTATGTTTGAATGAAATTGGCCCGAGGTTATAGGAGTATATTATTGTTTCTATTTACATGCATATCTCTGGCAGACATCTTGTACATCCGTGGAACAATTTTAGCCATTTCGGCAGAGGGTCTCCTAAGCAACATTCCTATGGGTTTTGATTGAAATTGGCCCAAGGGTTCAGGAGAAGTTGGCATATAAAGCAAATTGTTGATGTTTTTTTTTCTATTTTTACCTCTGGTGGCCATCTTGCTCATTGGAGCAATACTGTTTTTGCTATTTTGATTGTGGATCACGTAAGCAAGATTCCTATGAAGTTTTAATGTAACTGACCATAGAGTATAGGAGTAGGTGTTTAAAGGTTTTTCTATTTTAGCTCTGGTGGCCATCTTGTTCAGCCAAGCGGAACGATTTTAGCTATTTTGGAAGAGGGTTACCTAAGTAACATTTCAATAAGTTTGTATAAAATTAGCCAAAGTTTCAGGGGAAGTTGGCATTTAAAGCGAATTATTGATGTTTTTTTATTTTTCTATGTTTAGCTCTGGTGGCCGTCTTGCTTCTCAGAGCAGCACTGTTTTAGCTATTCTAGTAGAAGGTCATCAAAGCAGCACTCCTATGAAGTTTGAATGGAATTGGCACAGGGGTTTAGGAGGAGTTGTTGTTTAAAAAGTTTTTTATTTTTTAGCTCTGATGCATTTAAAGCGAATTGTTGATGTGTTTTATTTTTAGCTCTGGTGTCCATCTTGCTCATCAAAGCGGAACCGTTTTAGCTATTTTGTATAGGGTTACTTAAGCAACAATCCTATAGAGTTTGAATGAAATTGGCCCAAGGGTATAGGAGGAGTAAGCAAGATTCCTATGAAGTTTGAATGTAACTGACCATACAGTATAGGAGTAGTTGTTTAAAGGTTTTTCTATTTAAGCTCTGGTGGCCATCGTGTTCATCCAAGCGGAGCGATTCTAGGTATTTTTGTAGACAATCACATAAGTAACAATCTGATACAGTTTGGTTGAAATTGACCGAAGGGTTAAGGCGGAGAGGAGTTAGTATTTAAAGCTAATTGTTGACGTTTTTCTATTTTAGCTCTGATAGCTTCCTTGCTCATCGGAGCAGAACCATTTTAGCTTATTTGGTAGATTTAAGCAACATGAGGTGTAAATGAAATTAGCACAAGGGTAAAGGAGGAACTGTCGTTTAAAGATTTTCTATTTTTAGCCCTGGTGGCCAGCTTGTTCATCCGAGCGGAATGATTTTAGCTATTTTGGTATAGAGTCACTTAAGCAACATTCCTTTAAAATTTGATTGAAATTGGCTTAAGGGCTCAGGAAGAGTTAGCATTTAAGCAAATTGTTGACGCCGCACGACACACGACGGACGCCGCACGACGGACATTGACCGATCTTAATGGCTCATCATGAGCACTTCGGGCTCAGGTGAGCTAATAAAAAGCAGCTACACGCAGTTTTCATATTCTTAACGGAAGAGCTCTATTGTTAGTTGACAAATCATTCGCACCTCACGCTCGTAATGTGATCTACTTTACAACTGACCCCCAAACATTGATTTATTATTCAACAAATCACGCACTAGAGCTGATCTATTTGTTAAATAAACTAAAATGGACGCTATGATCATTAAAGAAGCCAACTGTAATAACAAAATCCACAGACACAGCCTAATATCATGCCACTGCATGGATACTGCATGGATACATTACTTATTTTGAGATATAGACAGACATGATGTCCTAAAATATTAACCTCTATTAAGACCATCGTTGGGACTGTTCAAAAGGGGACTAAAGAACAGTTAAAACATGTTTCAGATCAAGGTGGTCTATGACCAGAGGTCACTTAAATTTATCAAGATTTGATAGCAGCACAGATTATTGTGTAATCTCATACAATTCATCCCCGGTAACATAGTGTATGGTTTGAGGAAAGTCCTTGTATAAACACCCAAGTTATCGACTGGGAATTGTTTTCTTAGAGAAACGGATGGACAAACAGACACTAGAAACCTGCCAGGCCAAAATATGAAACTTTCTAAAAATAAATACTCAAGTTATTGATCAGAAATGGTGTGGACAGATGGATGGACAGACAGATGGAGCTTGACAAGCTGTTGTTGTTCATGATATGGAATGATAATAATTGGTGTATTTGCAATGTATATATCTGTGAAGCTTCATTTAGATAGTCATTGTGGTAAAAACAGATAAAACATGTTTCAGATCAATCATGGCAGATAACACATAATCTGCCAATGTCGAAGTATTAGTTCTTTGTCCTAATATGCAAACTTTGATGTTAAATTACATGCAAAAATGAAGTTAAGGAATTACAGGTCGGGAATAAAATAATGCAGAAGCTGTGTTACAAATAGACATACTTTGTCCATTACAGATCCCATACCACTCAATGTATATATCTGTAAAGTTCCATTTTATGAGGTGCCGTTTTACTATTTAATCGAATTTCAAGCCATCTATAAATAGAATTGATGATATCTATAACAAACATATAGGATATCAATAAATATTATCAGATATCTATAAATAATATTAGATAACTATTATTTTGGGAAAAATAATCAATGTTACAGTTCTGAGTCACAATCTGTAACCTACATTGTTAAGTGAGTGAGTGTTTGAGTTTAACGTCCCACCAACAGCTAAGGTCATACGGAGACGGGACCTCGGTTTAAAGACTCATCCGAAAGTCTGGAGAAGCCCGGGATCGATCCTGCGACCCCTGGCTTACAAGGCGAGTAGCGTAACCACTACACCACGGAGGCTTCTACATTGTTAAATAAATATGTGACGTTTCATTAGTAAAGGAATAATAGGCCAAAAAACATTTTCAAATATGAACAAGGGTAGTAAATCTGTAACAGTGGGACTGACTTTGCCCGTTACAATCCCATACCACTCGTCCCTGATCAATGAAAATATATGTTCAATTTCATTTAGATATTCCATATAGTAAAGGAACTACGAGTCAAAAAACATTTTTTCAGATATATCAATAGCAGATAACTCTTAATTTGGGGCCCAGAGTTCCAGTTCTTTGTAGAAGCCTCCGTGGTGCAGTGGTTACGCTACTTGCCTTGTAAACCAGGGATCGCAGGATCGATCCCGGGCTTCTCCAGGCTTTCGGATGAGTCTTTAAACCGAGATCCCGTCTCCGTATGACCTTATCTGTTGGTGGGACGTAAAACTGAAACACTCACTCACTCCAGCTCTTTGTAACATTATGTAATCTTTGATGTTAAACATATCTGTGAAGTTTCATTCAAATGCTATGAATGGTAAAGGAATTATAGGCCACAGACTATTTTCCAATATGAACAGGGGCAGTTACTGTTACAAGCCGATGGAATTTGCCCGATACAAAACATATAGAAAAATATGCCCAAAGAAAACAAGAATCACAAACAGCACAACAACCAGCCCCATCTTCCCCATAAGAGGTGATCAAGGTGCAACGGGCATAATTAATGAAAATTAAACAAATAATAATAATGATAATACCCAGTAGGCACACGTCGATTGGGCAACGTCGAATCAACGTCGGTGCAACGTCACGACGTTGCAACGACGTTGATGTGACGTTGCATGAATGTCATGACGTCGCACCGCCGTTGACGTGACGTCACAATTACGTCATGTGCCTGCTGGGTAATAAAACACATTTATAAGCACACACAACATGAAGAGCCCCATCGGAAAATCCGAATAAAGCTACATGAGGACTGCAGAAGCGATAACCACTGGAGAGGTTATGCTCTAGGTTCTGATATTATTTACAACACATACACCCCATTCCACTTGTCCCTGATCAATGTATATACAGTAAAATTCCGCTATTAAGACCACCTAAAATTAAGACAAATTATGTTTTTAAAATGCATATTTAGAAGATTTCAGGTGCGTTTTCTTTGTGTTTGCAACATCTAGTGTACTCTTGTTGGAGACCAACTTTGGGACTATTCAAAAGTGGTCTTTAAACCACTTTTGAATAGTCCCAAAGGAGTTTTACTGTATCTGTCAAATTCCATTCCATAAGTAAAGGAAAAACTGATAAAAAAAACATTTTCTTTCAGATCTGTCAAGGGTAGATAACTCTTAGTCTGGAAAGGTCAGAATTATAATTCTTAGTCGCAATATGTTGTTAAACATATCCGTGAACTTTCATTCAGATAATATTCCAGTATGATCAATGGCAGTGACTCTGTTTAAGTTGATTGATATTGCCAATTAACGATCACCCCATACCATTCACCCCAATAACAATATGTACGCTATGTTTGGAGAATTACTCAAGTTATCCACTGGAAATTATGCGGCCGGACGGACATTCGTTCGTTCGTACGGATGTCGTTTGTTGGATAAAACAGTGTTAATTGTTCGTCTATAATAGCAAAAGTAGCACAAATACCCAGCATGTCCCTTTAAATTTGTTGGCTACTTTTTGAACACTAACGGAATAAACGGCAAGTAACCAATTCAAGTCTTCCCAATATATTCCAGTGGATGCGCTCGGACATACGGATGGACTGGCGGACCGGAAGATATATCATAATACCCCACCACTTCAAGAATCGGTGTGATGAAGTATGGGGAGCCATTTTGCCTCCACTGAGCGACATCTATAACCTGACTGCTACTGTCAAGTGTAATTCAGCTATAAAAGTTGCTTTAGATACAAAATATTGGAAAAGCACATATAGCATGTACGGTTGAATCCCATTTAACGTGATTATCATTCACCCTTTTTGTCCCAAATGGAATCTTCCTTCTTATATATGGCAGGAATCCTTTTCGAAAGTAAGGGGTGACAGGTGGCGTTTTCTTAAAAAACTATTTGGAAATTGGCAAAATTTTAAGGAAACAGTGTAGGCCCTGATCAGACGCCGCATTCTGCGGCGTCTGATCTGGACCTGCACTGTTTGCCAGGGTACCCGATTTGGGGTTTCTGGTACAAAATGGGTTAAATTAAGTTTCGTCTTCCAGGAAAGATATACTGAGCTATGCTAATGGATTTATATTCCTCACGGCGTGCAACATACCTTGACGACATCGTAGATGAAACCAGCTGAACAGTCACTCCCTTGATCTGGTTCTGCTTGTCTGTAATCAACCTTAAGGAGGCCAGAAAATGAATACATTTCTGAAGGACTAAGCCACCGACTTTCATAGTTATACACAGTGTAGATGTTCGGTACCTCTCCATTACAGAGAGCACAAAATATGTTTCTGAAAATAAAATGATTGGCGGGTTAAAAACTATAAAATGATTGGCTGGTTAGAAACTATAAACTGAGCCAGTTCAAGTTCAAAACTGTCTTCCGGAATGGCGCCCAGCGAAATCTCGGGTTTTAAATATGTTGTGCGAACAAGATATAGTGCGCACAAGATAATATCTTGTGTGGGCAAGATATTATCTTGTTCGGACAAAATATTATCTTGTGCGCACAAGATAATATCTTGTGCGGACAACATAATATCTTGTTCACACAACATATTATCTTGTGCGCACAAGATATTAAGTTGTGCGAAAAAGATATGATCTTTTCCGCACAACATAGATCTTGTGCGGACAAGATAATATCTGCTGCGCACAAGATATTATCTTGATTTTATGGGACTACTACCTGACACTGAGATGAAATGATATCTCAAACCCTGTCGCATAAACAAACCAAAACAAAAAGTTCTCATATGCAGTCGGTTTCAGCTCTGCGTAGACATGCAGCCTAATTTATTTCTCTAAGTTTGGCTGTATTCGAGTATAATGCATTATGATCAGCCTTTTGATTTATTTTTGAAACATTCAGGCATTCAGGCATGCACATGCGTGAGCGTACGACTTTGCGGATACATGGGGGCATGAATAACATATCATAACGTATGCGAAATTTTTTTTTTCTAATTGTTGTATAATATACTTGGTTATCAAACAAATACATTTGAGAGCGCAACTCCTTTTACATTTTTATCAAATAATTTGAATTTTTGAAGGTGTTTTGTTATCAACTTTTTCCACTATTACAACTTAGCTCTTTCCGGATCCAGCTACTTTTAGAATAGGTAACTTGTGAGCGCAACTCCTCTTACAGTCTGACTAGGGATCGTTTTGATTTTTTTTGCCGACATTTTTGTCATGGTCTGCAGAAGTGCATGTGCTTTTGGGATTATCCTCTTTTAATCTTTTATCAACTTTTTTTAACTTACATCTTTCCAGGTTCAATTTCATTTTAGAATAGCTACGTTGTGAGTGCTACTATATCTAACTTTTTGTACTTTGCATATGTTTTCTGCATGTATTAGGATGTGCATGTACTTTGGATATAACTGTTAGGTCTTTGCTTGACACTTATTCCACATTATGAACTTAGCCATTTTCTAACCTCAGATATTTAGATTGTGTGTGAGTACTTCTTAAACTCCTATATGTATTTATTCAACCTGAAATAAACATTAATTTTTGGGTGTGGCAGGTGTGTGTGTAGGGTGACAAATAGCACTACAGAGGCATCGCCAAAAGTGGCTGGTCATTGCACTATACTCTGTATATAGGGTTTTATTTTCTACTACTATTTTTCCGGACTATGGTTAATTCCCTGGGAAATGGTATCACAGCAACCGTAGATATTTATTTATCCCTGAGTACGTTTCCACTATCAATTGTAAAGAGAAAACATTGCCTAGGGAGTTTACCATAATTTGGCCACAGCAGTGCTAGACCAGATTGCGCATATGTGCGCCGGTTCCAATCACACAAACGCCAATAAAATTTATTCACACGCTCTTATTTTAGTATACGGTAGCAGGTCAATGGTTCCGGTCATTCCGGAATTCATCCATACTTGGTGTTTATCCATGCCTTTTCGATAAGTACTGCACGCTCTCGCTGCAAGGACAAAGAACTATTGTCACCCTTAGATTCTCTGAATCAGAAGTTACATGATTCCTAGGCCACGTGTTGAAAGTCATAAATACACGTTATCACGTAAAAAATGTAAAAAAAAAAAATCCGATTTTGCAACTGATTAAAAAAAAAAAAACAAAAAAAAAAAAAAAAAAACAAATATGGGTCAGTTACTTTTTCATAAGCAATCTGCATATGAATTTTCAGAACCTTAGGATTTACGGTTCCTGAGATATTACTATAGTACCTGACGGACGAACGGACGGACGAAAAGGCAAAACCAATATGCCCCCACAACTTTTTCATAAACTACGCAAAGCCTTTATTAACTTTTATAGACGCCATAACGAATTAATTTATAAATTCATTGTTGGGTTTAAATCTCTTCTGCAACAAGGTCCATCGGAATTTTATGGTGCCTTAGAAAATATATACTTGCAATGATTTCAGTACCCACTTTCATAAACATCATTCTTCGATATAAAAAGATTGGGTACAACATAAATATTATACGACAGACTGCATGCTGGGTAGTTAACCCAATCACGGTGAATAACTTTGCCGCCCTCTTTAATTGCACTCCGGTGGGTCAAACCTCAAATTCTATGATGGTTCCAGCGTAAAGGCTTACTGAGAATTAGAAATTAATATTATGTAATGTTGGTTGGTGCCCGTCGCTCTTTCTCTGGTCTGGCCCACCGGAGTCCAGCTTTTCCTTTTACAGCAGCATTTTAGTGGTTCCTTGCTGTCGAGTCCTCACCTTTGTTTCATCTCTGTGGTTGTTTGATTTTTGTGTTCTAGGAGATGTTGCACTGATGAGTTAGGAAACCTTAATGCGGACTGAACAAAGTATATGTTTAAATCGCGACGGAATCAAAGGCGAGGATTGCGGCCGGATAAAATCGATTTAAGCACCCCACCCCAGTGAAATTCTGTTCACTGACCATTCGAAGGCGGTTCTTCTGTTGCGGTTTATTATTCTTATGGTTTGTCTTTGAGTCTGTGTAATGCTTATATCTTTTTGTTTTGGATAGCCAGTTGGCCATTGTATGTGAAAGAAACTGCTCTTTTGGGTTTCAGTATTTCCATTAGGGTCTAATTCTTCAATGTTTGTGTTTCTTTCCCTTTCGTGTCTTTGATGGGAGGTGTGGGTTAATTGTATCGATTTCTGATCATTACCGGCACTTCTGTTTTGATGTAGTCAAAATATAACATTTGGTTTCCATATTCTAGTCAATGTTTTATTCATCTGTGGATCATCTTTTCGGGAATGATATTTTTTGTCAACACGGAATTACGGTTTTTGATCAAAGATGAGACCTTAAAAAATGACACATATTTATTGCGAATTTGGCACTTAACTTTCACCCATATTAGATTTAAAGATTAATTTGTAGTAGTTTGATAATTAGTTATCAAAACTTAAATGAACAATTTTCTAGTGATGTTTATAGAATATAACGAATTATTTAAACAAGTGTTTTAATGGTCAATTAACTATGAAATGGCCTTTTTTCAATTAAAAAAAACATTTTGTGGTTCCTTAGTGCCCTAAATCAAACGAAGCGAATCTGTCGATGTTTAATATGCTGGCATAAGTATTTGTTTATCCTCATTGTCACAAAAATAGTTGTAAAGTCAACAAGTCACTTAATTTGGCTAGGAAATTTCTGTGAAGTACTCAGTAACTGATCGTACCCATTAGCGGATATAGTCGTCAAGACAGCACGAAAGTCATTTAGAATAAAATAGAAGTGAAGGCAATGATCGGGAATCGATACAATTAACCCACAGCTCCCATCAGAGACACCAAAGGGAAAGAAACACAAACATGAAACAACCAGACCCTAATGGAAACATCAATAGCAAAAAGCCAAAAGGACAGTTACATTCCCACAAAATGGCCAATTGGCTATCCAAAGCAAAATAATATAAGCGATGCACATACTCAAAGACAGGCCTTAACAAAAATAAACAACGACAGAAGAACCGCCTTGGAACGGTTAGTGAAACGAATTCCACTGGGGTGGGGGCTTAAATTCATTTTACGTGGCCACAATCCTCGCCCTTACTTCCGTCGCGATTTAGACAAATAATTGGTTCAGTCCACAGGAAAGCCTCCTACCTCATCAGTGTAACATTTCCGTGAACACAAAAACCAATCAACCACAGAGATGAAACAACGGTGAGGAGTCCACAGCAAGAAACCACTGAAAATGCTGGAGCAAATAAAAACCAACAGTTAGACTCCGATGGGCCCAAACAGAGACCGAGCATCAGACACCAACCAACATTACATAAAATTAGATTCTCTTTAATTCTCAATTGGCCTTTTACGCTCGAACCGTCATATAATCTGAGGCCTGATCCACCGGCGTGCAATTAAAGAAGAATTAAATCTATTCTCAGCCATAAAGCATATTCAGTCAAACGTAAAATCAAGAAAAATACTTGTCCAAATCAAATAACACTACTGTAAGACAGGCGCATGCAGAACGACATGGATATTTCCAATATCTAAATTTAGGCGCGTTATTGCACAGCAGACGACCATAATCTGTGGCCGTATTGATTCACCGGTAATGATAGAAACTTTCCAAAAATACTACTAATAAAAATGATGAATTAAAAAAGAAGCCGTAGGTATAGTATTTTGAACATTGTGTTTTTAGACCCGGTTATTTTCGTGCATTATTTTTCATAGAAAGTGGATATAGACAGTCAGTTTGACCGATTGATTCACCAGTTTACTCTATTGTATTTTGAGCGGTGCGTTTTGAACAGTTCATTATCGGTCATTTGCTACCTTGAATTCCCTCCAGAACTTCAACAGCACAGACCTTGAGCATATGTTCTGGGAACATACGAACAACACGAATGTTCCGGGATAGATGCATAGATATGCGCTCTGGTACCGAAGAGAATTTTGTCTCTGTGTTTGTTCTGGCACTTTCAGATCAACTGCAGTTTCCTAATATATTCCTGTTTGAGTTTTTATTACTTGCTAGTTAATGAATAAATCGAATATTTTGATCTCAATAGACGGCTTAAATACAGCTAGTACTTTAGGTCAGATAATAACGATTTATGAAATTTCACTTAAAACAGTTGCTTGTATTTTTGTTAAAGACATAGTAAATGCTAGTTCTTCTGTCGCGGTTTACTTTTGTTATGGTTTGTCTTTGGGTGTTTGTGTTGATTATATTATTTTATTTTTTATTTTGGATAGCCTATTGGCCATTTTGTGAGAAAGTAACGGTCCTTTTGGCTTTCCGCTATTGATGTTTCCAATAGGGTCTGTTGTTTCATGTTTGTGTTTCTTTCCATTTGGTGTCTCTGATGGGAGCTATGGGTTAATTGTATCGATTCCTGATCATTGCCCCCACTTCTATTTAGACATTTTATTCTCATCTTTTGAAATAAGCACAGTTACGATGGACAGGCCATGTTTAACAGAATGCCTGAGGAACGTTTACCAAAGAAAATTCTCTATGGAGAACTAGAAATAGGCAGACGCTCCCAAGGCGATCAGAAGATGCGCTACAAGGACATCCTCAAAGCCTCCCTCAGGGACTTCAACATTCCAACAGAGTCGTGGGAACAAATTGCAAAGGACAAAGCAAAGTGGTGAGGTCTCATCAGAAGTGGTGCCAATGAATATGAGGCAAAAAGAATCAGTGAAACAGAGCAGAAGCGCGCACAGCGCAAACCCAGAGCTAATGAAGCATCAACAGAACTGTCTTCCTGTAACCTCTGTTGCTCTATATGCAATAGACAGTTCGGAGCTGGAATCGGTCTCATCAGGCATCTTAGAACACACAAATAGTAACCTTTCTCAAATATGATGAAGATTGGTCATTGTCAGTAATGACAGACGAACTATTATTATTCTCATACATCAATTATTTATCTAAATAAACGAAATATGCTTTATGTGAAGCATACAATAAAAGTTGTGAAACAGCAGAGCGTCGTGTCTGTATGTTCTTTTTCTGGTACGAGTACTTTCAGGTTAAGAAAAGGATATATCAATTCCGAGCTATATTCTCCCTTGATACAATTCTACCCAGCAATGCAACTTGATATCCAAAATTATGACGATCGGTGTACCCTGAAAATGTATTTGCTTCCCATTTCTCCCCAAAGACCTTAAAGTATTTTATTAAGCTCCCCTAAATCACTAGTAGGTTTTCTTTCCTGTCCAGGGAAAGTCTTTTTCCAAATGAAATGAAATAAATGTTCACAGGGCCATAACTGCAAAAGTAATTAAGCCGGAGGTATAATTATTGTCTTCTGCACATTTTATAACGGTACTTCAAATTTCTGAAAAGTTTGGTGATAACGGGGAGGAAACGGGAAAATTGCAAAATATACTATATATAAAAACGATCGTGATCCTTGCCTTCACTTCTTTTTTGCAACTCAAGTAGCTAATACTTGTTATAGTTATTGTCTTCTGTCCAGCCTTTAATGATGTCTTACTTTAATACTATATATACTATTGCGCACCACTTGTGGCTGATCTGTTTTTGTTTTGTTATGCGAGAGACTTCATGATGTCCCTTTCTGCTGAAAACCAGTCTGAAATCATAGCTTTTAGCTCCACTTCTAGATATTTGGATGATTTATTCAATATTGGTAATACCTATTTCGATGGTTTGATCAGTCAAATTTACACCCCCACCCCCAGATCAGTTAAATAAAGTAAATTTTGCTGATACCGAGGCCCCGTTTTTGGACTTAATCTATCTATTGTAGATGGGTTTTTTTCTTGCATAATTTATGATAAACGCGATGATTTTGATTTTGAGATTGTGAATTTTCCTTTTCTGGATGGTGATGTTCCTCTTGCGCCATCCTATGGCATTAATACTTCGCAATTAATTCGATTTGCCAGAGTATGTAGTCATGTAACTGACTTCAACACTCGTAATAAATTGTTAACGGCTCAACTTCTTAATCAGTGTTATCGGCACCTAAACTACGCGAAACCTTTTCAAAATTTTATAAACGTCATTCTGCTTTATTTTCAAAATTCAGTATTGGACTTAAATCTCTTCTGCAACAAGGTCTATCGGAACCCGAATTTTTTGCTGACATAGTATATAAATTCAGAAAAATATATAACCGCAATGACTTCAGCACCCAATTTCGTAAAATCATTCTTCGATATAAAAAGATTGGGTACAACATAAATATTATACGACAGACAGCATGCATGGTAATTAACTAGATCACGGTTGACAACTTTGCTTCCCTCATTAATTGCACGCCGGTGGGTCAGGCCTCTTATTCTATGACGGTTCCAACGTAAAGGCTTACTGAGAATTAGAGCGATCTAATTCAATGCAACGTTGGTTGGTGATACTCTGTCTCTGGTTGGGCCCATCGGACTGTTTGTTTTCTTTTGCTCCGGCATTTGAGTGGTTTCTTGCTGTCGAGTCCTCGCCGTCGTTCAATCTCTGTGGTTGTTTGATTTTTAGTGTTCACGGAGATGTTGCACTGATGAGTTAGGAGGCC